>CM077935.1:57774487-58974487 GCA_039797435.1 Crotalus adamanteus | reverse complement strand
GATACATTTTTAAACATTTTCACTAATCTAACTGGTGTCATATGCCATCTATAAAACATTTTATACAAATTTTCTTTGTATGAAGCTGCTTTAGTAAGTTTAATATTTCTATCCCAAAGCTTTTACCAGTCTTCTAAATCTATAGAATATCCAAAAAAATTTGCCCACGCTATCATTGTCTCTTTTACTTGTTCTTCTTCCATCTTCCAACTTAGCAGGAATTTGCAGAGCTTCTTTTTTTTTTAAATAATTTTTTTTTATTTTTCATTTATTCATACAAAATACAATTCAATTAAAATCCTAACCATTGGTACCGCCTGCCCATTCCCCCCAGGCCGCGTCCACCCTCTCTAATCCTTCCCTACTTCCCTCCTCTTTCTCTCTTCCCCTCTTACTCTCTTCCCCTCCCCTTCTCCTCTAACCATCCTACTTCCTCCCTGCTCCTTCCTCCCCTTTCATCCCTTTCACACACATTAACGCAGCATAGGGGAAATGCCCAAGCATTTACCATGACTATATTATCATTACCCACCCACTCACCCACCCACCCACCCTCAACCCTCCCCCCCTCGCTTCCCAGAGCAGAGTACAGGGTTATTAATAAGAAAGTTAACAATAATAAAAAAAGGAAAAGAAGAAAGAAAAAAGAAAAAAGAAAAAAAAACAAAAAAGACATCATACTTAACCTTTAACTCCCCTTAAATTAAGTCATATAAACAAATCTCTACAACAGTTACTATAAAATTTACTCATAAAGTAAATGAAACTTTATAGTCCCATATTTTTTCTGAATATAATCTATCCATCTTCTCCATACAATAATATATCTTTCTTGTGTATGATCCTTCAAATAAGCAGAAATTTTTGCCATTTCTGCAAAGTTAGAAACTTTAAATATCCATTCTTCTAAAGTAGGCAACGAATCCTTCTTCCAATATGAGCCTACTAGTAACCTTGCTGCAGTTAATAAATTCAACATTAAAGTAGTTTCTTTGTCATTTAAATCCACAAAGATACCCAATAGGAATAATTGAGGGGTGAACTTTATCTTCCTTTTAAAAATCTTTTGAATGTTCCACCAAATCATAATCCAAAAAGCCTTTACCTTTTTACAATTCCACCAAACATGAAAATATGTCGCATCCATATTACCACTTCTCCAACATTTGGGTTGTAAATTTGGATACATACAAGATAATTTTTAGGATCTAAATGCCATCTGTAAAACATTTTATAAAAATTTTCCCTCAGATTTTGAGCTTGTGTAAATTTAACATTTCTAATCCAAATTGTCTCCCATAAGTCCAATGGGATCGGATCCTGGATATTCTGAGCCCATTTAATCATACAGTCTTTAACCAATTCTGTTTCAGAGTCTAATTCTATTAAAGCATTGTAAATTCTTTTTATATGGGCCTGACTCTGATCTTTAATCTGAATAACCAGATTTCCATATTCTAGTGTTATTCCTTCTTTCTTATCTACAGTCCACCTGTCCACTATTTGTAAATATTGAAACCATGACTGTACAATATTTTCCTGCCTTAACACATCTAGAGATTTTAAATGCCAATCCGAACCTGACCAAGTTAATAATTCTTTATACGAAATTTTATCAAAGTTCATCCCCTTAGAAATCCCCTCAATTGCATGTCTAGGAATCCCCCAGATGGGTATTTTATAGTTTAACCTATAATAATACTTTTTCCAAACTCGAAGTAAGGCACTCCTCAAAATATGTGATTTGAAAGCCCGGTCCACTTTCTTATTAAAAATTAAATATGCATGCCAACCATACATTAAATCCCACCCTTCAAGAGCAAGAATATCCTTATTTGTTAAATTAAGCCAATCACTTATCCAAGTTAAGGCGGCTGCATCATAGTATAATTTCAAGTTAGATGCTTTAAGTCCTCCTCTTTCTCGGGCATCTTGCAAAATCTTAAACTTTACCCTTGGTTTTTTCCCAGCCCAAATGAATTTATTGATACCCTTCTGCCATTCCTCCAAATTTACATCTTTTTTTAAAATAGGTATCATCTGAAACAAGAAAAGAAACTTTGGTAGAACATTCATTTTTACAGCTGAAATTCTCCCCAACAGTGACAATTGCAGTTTTTTCCAGTCATTTAAATCCTTTTGCACTTTTGCCCATAATAATTCATAATTATTTTTATACAATTTTCCATTTGAAGCAGTTAAATATACTCCCAGATATTTAACCTTTTTCACCATCTGAAAACCTGTGGCTTTAACCAAACTTTCCTTATCATTGGCTGACATATTCTTAGATAATATCTTGGTCTTATGGTTATTGACTTTAAAACCAGGAACTTTTCCATACTGTGTTATAAGTTCTAATAGACAATCAACCGCTCTAATTGGTTGTTCCAAAATCAAGACCAAATCATCCGCAAAAGCCCGTAATTTATACTCATTTTTTCTTATCTTTATGCCCTTGATTACCGTTGATTCTCGAATCTGGATCAACAAAATCTCCAATGTTAAAACAAATAACAATAGAGATAATGGACATCCTTGTCTTGTCCCTTTTTCAATATTAAAAGTCTCAGTCCATCCCCCATTAACAACAATTTGAGCAGATTGTTGCTGATATATAGCTTTAAGTGCATGTAAAAAATTATCCCCAAAATTCATTTTCTCTACCAGTGAGAATAAGAATTGCCAATCTAATTGATCAAAGGCTTTTTCAGCATCCAAAAATATAAAAGCCACAGGAATCTGATTGTTCTTATCCAAATACTCAATTAAGTTAATAATTTGTCTAACATTATATTTCATGTATCGCCCTGTTATGAATCCTGATTGATCACTGTGAATCAAATCCTTCATAACCTGCATTAATCTATTTGCCAAAATTTTTGTAAAAATCTTGTAATCTACATTTAATAATGATATCGGCCTATAATTCTTAGGCTCTGTAAGATCTTGATCCTCCTTCGGAATCAATGATATAAACGCTCTTTTCCAAGAAGGAGGAACTTGTGTTCCCAGCAAGATACTATTAAAAAGCTCCTTTAATTTTGTATCTTCTGCTCCTGGGAAAAAGGGGGAGTTGTTATCTACGTGAAGCAAAATTTACCAGCTTGTCTGGTAGAATCGGATCCCCAAGGAAGATATGTGATGATTGAACTTGGCTTATATGGTAAGAAAGTACTTATAGTGGGACTTTATGCACCAAATCAGCAACAGGAACAATTTTATAGGTTGTTACATCAAAAAATAACTTTGCTGGACTATAGATCCGTGGTACTAATGGGTGATTGGAACGGTGTCTTAGATACACAAAGGGACAAGAAAGGTTCTTCTCCTTTTTTTAAACATGCAAAATTACCTAAAGCCTTTTTTGACATGAAAGAGGACTGGGAACTAAGGGATTATTGGCGGGAATGTAATCAAGAGGAGAGAGATTTCACCTTTTTCTCAGATAGACATCAATCCTTCTCAAGAATTGACTTTTTTTTTATTACAACGGACTTATATAATAGAGTAAAAAATGTAAAGATTTTTCCTAGGTCGCTGATGGATCATAGTCCAGTTTGGATGGAGCTGACTCAAGAAAAAGAGGAGAGAAGATCCTGGAGAGTGAATGAAAATTTATTCAGACAAGAAAAGAATGTTCAAAAGTTAAAGGAGTGTCTAAAGGATTATCTTGCTTTAAATATGTACAAGGGGACTTCAATGTCAATGGTATGGGATGCAGGCAAAGCATTTATGCGTGGTATTTTGATAAAAATGAACAATTATCATAAGCAAAAGCAGACTCAGAAACGTAAAGAATTGGAAGATGAAATTAAATTAAAAGAAAAGTCTTTGATTTTAAATCCTTCTGATGAAAATATTAAAGAATCTGTAAAGTTATTAAGGACACAATTTAATATGTTGTTAGCAGATCAAGCTGCAACCAACTTATTGTTTATGAAACAAAATACATTTTGTAATGCTAACAAGCCAGGGAGATGGTTGGCTTATCAGCTAAGAAAGAAACAGAGACAGAGAATAATAGATAAAATAAATTATCAGGGTAAATTAGTTTCTCAGAAGGAATTGATTAAGAAATCTTTTTTGGAGTATTACCAAAAATTATATAAATCTACCAATGTTCAAATTTTAGATATAAATAAATACTTAAACGAGGCTAGTTTTCCCAAACTGACAGAGGATCAGAAACAGGAAATTAATGGCTTAATTACTAAGGAGGAAATTGCGTTAGCAATTCAACAATTGAAACCAGGGAAAGCACCGGGTACGGATGGGTTAACAGCTGTTTATTACAAAGCCTTAATGGAGGAGATGATTCAGCCATTAGGTGATCTTTTTAATGATATTTTACAGGGTCTAGAGATTTCTCCTTCATGGCGTAGTGCTTTTATATCATTGATCCCAAAAGAGGATCAAGATCTTACTTTACCAAAGAATTATAGGCCTATATCTCTTTTAAATGTGGATTATAAGATATTTGTAAAAATTTTAGTAAATAGGCTCATGAGGGTTGTGCATCATCTTGTGCATAAAGATCAATCTGGGTTTATAACTGGAAGGTATATGAAAAACAATGTTAGACAAATTATTAACTTATTAGAATATTTAGATAAAAACAACCAAGTTCCTGCAGGGCTGATATTTTTAGATGCTGAAAAGGCTTTTGATCAATTGAATTGGCATTTTATGTTAAGAGTAATGGAAGAGATGAATTTTGGTGAAAAGATAGTACAAGCTCTTACGGTAATATATCAAAAACAAACGGCACAACTTATTGTTAATGGAGGGTTGTCAGAGGTTTTCACAATAGAGAAAGGTACCAGGCAGGGATGTCCATTATCACCGTTGTTGTTTGTTTTAACATTGGAAATATTGTTAATCAAAATTCGAGAGTCGCAGGAAATTAAAGGAATAGAAGTTAATAAAAAAGAATACAAGTTAAGAGCTTTTGCGGACGACTTGGTTGTTACTTTGTCGCAACCTACTCATTCTGTAGTAAAGTTATTACAATTGATTCATTATTATGGTTTGGTCTCGGGTTTTAAGATTAATGTTAACAAGACTAAAATTTTATCTAAAAATATGACTAGCCAGGAGAAGCAGATCTTGGTTAATTTGACGGGTTTTGAAATTGTCAATAAGGTAAAATATTTGGGGGTGATGTTATCTGTTTCTAATGCAAAACTATTTAAAAATAACTATGAAAGGTTATGGGTTAGGGTACAGAAAGACTTGAAGAATTGGGAGAAGTTGCAATTATCCCTCATGGGAAGAATTGCAGTGATAAAAATGAATATTCTACCCAAGTTTCTCTTTTTGTTTCAAATGCTACCGATTTTGAAGAATGAGATTAATCTAAGCGAATGGCAGAAAGGCCTTAACAAATTTATTTGGGCAGGGAAAAAGCCAAGGGTTAAGTTTAAAATTATGCAAGACTTCCGTGAGAGGGGTGGACTCAAGGCACCGAACTTGAAATTATACTATGATGCGGTGGTTTTAACACTAATTAGTGACTGGGTAAATTTGACAAATCTTGAGATACTCCATCTAGAGGGATGGGATTTACTTTTTGGGTGGCATGCCTATTTAATATTTAATAAAAAAATGGATTGGGTTTTTAAAGCTCATATTTTAAGAATTTCTTTACTTAGGATTTGGAGAAAATATTATAAAAGTGATTTTAAAGTACCATTATGGGCTATACCTTGGCATGCGATAGAAGGAATAAAAAGGGGTGCTAAAATGGATATGGTGTCTTATAGACAGTTACTTAGATGGGATGGACAAAACTGGCAGTTAAAATCACGGGAAGAGTTAGCACAAGAAAATATTATTTATTCTTGGTTCCAATATAGGCAATTAGTAGATAGATGGAAGGTGGATTGTAAGGTGGGTTTTCTTAGAGAAGATGAAAATTTTATTAAGCAAGTGAAGGATCAAAGACAAACCCACATTAAGAGGATTTACGGGTTTTTAGTTGAATTGGATTCAGAAACGGAACTAATTAAAGATTGTATGATCAGATGGGCGCAGAACTTTGGTGAGCCAGTTTCATTGGACACCTGGGAAACCATCTGGGTCAGAAATGTCAAATTTACACAAGCACAGAACTTAAGGGAGAATTTTTATAAAATGTTTTATAGATGGCACCTTGATCCACAAAAAATGTCTCTTATGAACCCTGACTTACAACCTAAATGTTGGAGATGTGGTTGTATGGACGCTACTTATTATCATATTTGGTGGTCGTGCAGAGAGATAAAAGCATTTTGGATTAAGATATGGTGGAATATCCAGAGAATTTTTAGAAGGAGGGTAAAATTTACTCCGCAATTATTTTTGTTGGGTATAGTTATTGATTGTGATACAAAGGAGGTTATATTGATGCTAAATTTGATTACAGCTGCGAGGCTGTTAGTAGGACAATATTGGAAGAAGGAATCTTTGCCTACATTGCAGGAATGGTTTCTTAAAGTGTCTTATTTGGCGGAAATGGCAAAGATTTCGGCTTTTTTAAAGGAACAAACGCAAGAGAAATTTCTTGCTGTTTGGGATAAGTGGATAAAATTTATACAATTTAAACTGGATATAAAAAAATATCATATAGCCTTTTCATAATCTTTATTTTTATATATATATATATATATATATGTTTTAATGTTATATTTTCTTTTTTTTATATAAACATAATTTTTTAATTGTTTTTTAATTAAGCCTATATTCTGCTCTGGGAAGCTCTGGGGGGGGGAAGGGGGGGGTGTTTGGGTGGGGGTTGGGGAAGGGGGGTTTTGTTGTGTAATGTTTAGTTTTTTCTTTGTATATGTTGTTTTTTGTTTTTGTATTGTTTTGTTCTTTTTGTAAAACTTATAAAACTTTTTAATAAAAAAAAAAAGAAAAAAAAAAGCTCCTTTAATGGCTCCAACATTTCTTCATATAAATTTTTATAATATGTTGACGTCAATCCATCTGTTCCTGGAGACTTTCCCACCTTTAACTGCTTGATAGCTAAACCAATTTCCTCCACAGTAATTAAACAATTCATCCCATTTTGCTGTTCCTCAGAAAGTTTAGGAAAATGTACTGATTGTAAATATTTATCTATATCCATTCCCTTTATATTATCACTTGAGTATAGTTTTGTGTAAAAATCTAAAAAACTCTTTTTAATCAAATTTTGCTGAAAAACCTCAGTACCTTTATATTTTACTTTCTCTATAATCCTAGCCTTCTGTTTCTTTCGTAACTGATAAGCCAACCACCTCCCAGGCTTATTCGCATTACAAAAAGTATTATGTCTCATATAACGCAAATTGGTTGCCATCTGATCTGCCATCAACATATTAAATTGTTCCCTAAGCATCTTTATAGAAACCTTTAAGTTATTATCAGTTGGGTTAAGAGCAAGCGCTTCTTCTTTTATTTTAATCTCATCTTCTATTTCTCTACGTCTTTGTATCCTTTTATCCCTAGAAACTTTATTTAAATGAATTAAAATTCCCCTCATATACACCTTACTGGCATCCCAGACCATGGGCATCGATGTGCCCTTATTCATATTTAAAGCAAAAAACTCCTTTAAATACTCTTTACATTTTTGTACAAACTCTCCCCAGGTAAACAAATTCTCATTCAGTCTCCAAGGCCTTCTGTTCCCATCTTCCAAGTATAGCTCCATCCACACAGGACTATGGTCTGAAAGGGTCCTGGGAAAGATTTTTACCTTTCTCACCCTAGAAAGAAAATCACTAGTAATCAAAAAGAAGTCAATCCTTGAAAATGACTGGTGTCTATCTGAATAGAAGGTAAAATCTCTATCACTTGTGTTCCTTTCTCGCCAAATATCAATAAGTTCCAACTCTTCTTTCAAATCAAAAAAAGGTTTGGGTAATTTAGTTTGAGTGAAATTTTTTGAAGAGCTCTTTTTATCTACAGTTATATCCAAAACTCCATTCCAGTCACCCATCAAAATTACAGATTTATAATCCAACTGGGATATCTTCCCATGCAAAAGCTTATAGAATTGCTTCTGTTGTTGATTAGGGGCATATAATCCAACAATAAGAACTTTCTTGCCTTGTAACAGTAGTTCCACAAAGACATATCTTCCTTCAAGATTAACCTCAATTAATTTAGCCGATAAATTTTTCTTCACGTAAATTACAACACCCCCTTTTTTCCCTGGAGCTGGAGCTATAAAATGTGATCCCAAACGAGAATTTGTCAGATATTTTAAGTCCTTTGAAGTTATATGAGTCTCTTGCAAACATATCAAGTCATTATTATGTTGTTTCAAATAGTGGAAGATCTTTCTCCGTTTCTGAGATGAATTTAAGCCATTAACATTCCAGGTCAGGGACTTGGCCATCTACACCGGCCTGAAGCCTTTGAAGCATAGCCTGAAGATCAACTATCGAAGATCTTTTAGGTCTTGCCCCTCCCACAGGCTCTGTAGTAACCATTCCTTCTACTTTATCGCCACTCTTCTGCTGCTGCTCTTTTTCTTTGCGTTTATGGGCAGCTCATGTCATCCTTTGATCTTTTATCTCAAGATTCTGTACAGGCAACACCGCTTGTTCCATGACCATCAATGAGGAAGCTCCTGCCATAACGGGCTCTTCAATTATCCTTGTTTGTGGAGGTGAAGATGGTCTTGCCTTTAGAACAGAGTGATAAAAATCTCTTGCCTTTAAAACTGTAGTTAATCTGTAACGTATTCCATCATAATTCACTACTATTCCTCTTGGAATCTCCCATCTGAACTGGATTTGACGACGTTTTAACTCATCAGACAGAAAAGTAAAATCTTTTCTACCTCTTAAAATTTTTGGAGGTATTTCTTTTAAAATTATCACATCTTGAGCTGCAATTTGAAACCTCTTTTTATAAAAAGCCTGTATAATTTCATTACGAATAGATCTTCTGGAAAAGTAAATAACCACATCTCTTGGTAAATTTCTCTGTCTGGCAACCCGTGAGTTGACTCTGAAGATTTTTTCTATCTCATTCCCAACTACTTCTGGTCTCCATCCAAGATTAAAAGCAATATCTTTAACAATAAGCATCTTCAAATCTTCCTGGGAATTTTCTTTCAATCCCCGGATACGCAATGCGAACTCCATTTCTCTGTATTGTGAAATAGTTTGTTCATCCTGTGTAACTTCTATCTTATTCTCCACTTCCTCCATTCTAAATTCCAGTTTTGCTGCATTTTCAGTAATCTCTTCCATTTTATCGTCAATCCTTTCAATATGCAGGGCAAGACCAGAAAACGCAAATAATATGTCTTCTCTGACCTGCTTGTTCTTTTTCTCCAATAATTCTTCTGTTATAGCCCTCTCTGCAATTATAAGATCTTTTACCTCCTCTTTAATATCCAAAGCATTCATTTTTAAAGCCTCTTGTAAGTCTTTGAGAGAGATTGCAGGAGGAGGAGAGGGTGGGGGTGATTTTGGTTTAGACTGAGAAGCAGGCTGAGTCATTGGGGAGGAGATAGAAGCTTTAGGGACAGAGACCAAATGTTTTGAAGCCATTCTGTTAAGTTCAAAGGAGCAAAATTCTTGCCTCTATAATATCACAGTTCTTTAAATAATAATAAAAAGAAAGAAAGAAGAAAAAAAAGAAAGAGGAACAAAATTCTTGCCTCTATATTTAAAACATGAACTTTTAACTTTGTTGCAAAGTCAAACAGGAAAGACAGTCGCCATTTTGCCTTTCACTTTCCCTTTCTTCAAAAGGGAAAATAAACAAAAAAAGGGGGGAGAAGATGCTTGCAGGAGTTAAAGTCCCAATCAATCTTAAATCCACTTTCTCCTGGTCTGCTCTGTCTGCATTTGAATACTCACAAGCCTCCAAAAAAAGCAGATGTGGGAGTGGTGCCTTGCTTCATCCCAGAACTTCGGGACAAAGATGTCCTGGAGTGCGGAGTTGGCTCAGGCTCCGAGGGAGCTCTACCCTCCGATCCCCGAAATTATGGGGATCCAGGGGAGCTCTTACCTCTACCTGAGCAGCTCTTCCCTTCCCTTTCTCCCAGGGAAGAGATTCAAGCCGCAGGACAGCTGATTGTCAAAGTCCCGCGGCTTTTACACAACCCAGGAACGGGCTGCTTTGTGAAAAGCACCCATCGTAGCTGCTTGATCCACCGGAAGCACAGGAATTTGTAGAGCTTCTTGATCAAGTTATCGTCTGTTTTCAAGAGTGTTTTATCGAGTAATGTCTGTTTTAGCAAATTCTCATCCTCTCTAAGTAAACCCACTTTATAATCTATCTTCCACCTTTCCAATAATTGTCTGTACTGAAACCATGAATAATTAATATTTTCTTGTGCTAATTCATCTATGGATTTTAATTGCCAATTTTCACCATCCCACTTAAGTAATTGTGTATAAGAAATACTATCCATCTTAACTCCTTTCCGTATTCCTTCTATTGCATGCCATGGAATAGCCCATAATGGAATTCTTGAATCAATTCTATAATATTTCTTCCAAACCTGAAGTAAAGAAGTTCTTAAAATATGATACTTAAAAACCCTATCAACTTTTTTATTATAAATTAAGTAGGCATGCCATCCATATAATAAATCCCAGCCCTCCAAAAGGAGTATATCTACATTTGTTAAATTGACTCAATTGTTAAATTGACCCAATCACTAATTAATGTTAAAACCACAGCATCATAATACAATTTCAAGTTCGGTACCTTGAATCCACCTCTCTCTCGTATATCTTGTATAATTTTAAGTTTTACTCTTGGTTTTTTCCCTGCCCAGATAAATTTATTGATGCCTTTCTGCCATTCATCTAGGTTTGCTTCTTTTTTTAAAATAGGTATCATTTGAAATAAAAAAAGAAACTTTGGCAAAACATTCATTTTAATCGCTGCTATTCTCCCCAATAGAGACAATTGCAGCTTTTTCCAATTATCCAAATCCTTTTGTATTTTAAACCACAGCCTTTCATAATTATTTTTATACAGTTTTGCATTGGAAGCAGATAAAATAACCCCCAAATATTTTACCTTATTAACAACCTTGAAACCTGTCAATCTAACTAAAATCTCCTTATCCAAATTGGTCATATTTTTTGACAATATTTTAGTCTTATTATTATTGATCTTAAAACCTGAAACTTGTCCAAACTGATTTATCAATTGTAACAACTCCATTACAGAATGAATTGCTTGGGACAAAGTAACAACCAAATCATCTGCAAAGGCCCTTAATTTATAATCATTTTTATTGATTTCTATTCCTTTTACATTAGGTGATTCACGAATTTTGATCAGCAAAATTTCCAATGTTAAAACAAACAACAAAGGCGACAATGGACAACCCTGTCTAGTCCCCTTTTCAATTGGAAATACCTCTGATAAACCTCCATTAACTATAAGTTGTGCCGTTTGTTTTTGGTAAATGGCTCGAAGAGCCTGTAAAATTCTATCTCCAAAATTCATTTCCTCAACCAATCTTAACATAAATTGCCAATTTAACTGATCAAAAGCTTTTTCAGCATCTAAAAATATCAATCCTGCAGAAATCTGGTTGTTCTTATCCAAATATTCTATTAAATTAATAATTTGTCTAACATTATTTTTCATATATCTTCCAGTTATAAAACCAGTTTGATCCATATGTATCAATTGATTCAACACAGTCATAAGTCTATTAGCTAAAATTTTTGAAAAAATCTTATAATCTACATTCAAAAGAGATATAGGTCTATAATTTTTTGGTAGAGTAAGATCTTGATCCTCTTTTGGAATCAAAGATATAAAAGCTCTACCCCAAGATGGGGGGATCTCTAATCCCTGTAATATATTATTAAAAAGTTCCTTTAAAGGTTCTATCATCTCATCTATCAAAGTCTTATAATAAATTGATGTCAATCCATCAATACCCGGTGCTTTGCCTACTTTTAATTGTTTAATTGCTGTAGCAATTTCCTCTATAGTAACCAATCCATTGATTTCTTGTTTCTGATCTTCTGTTAACTTAGAAAAATGAGCATCTTGTAAATATTTATCTATATCTAAAGCCTGTACTTTCCTACCCATATATAATTTTGTATTATAATCTAAAAAGGATTTCTTAATCAATTCCTTCTGATATACCAATTTACCATTATGATTTATTTTATCTATAATTCTCAACTTCTGTTTTTTTCGCAATTGATAAGCCAGCCATCTCCCTGGCTTGTTAGCGTTACAAAATGTATTATGTTTCATATAAAGTAAATTGGTTGCAGTCTGATCCGCCATTAACATATTAAATTGCGATTTAAGCAATTTTATAGATTCCTTAACCTTCTCATCTGTAGGATTCAAAATTAAAACTTTTTCTTTTAATTTAATCTCATCTTCCAACTCCTTACGTTTTTGCACCTGTTTCTGTCTATAAGCCTTATTCATTTGTATCAAAACCCCATGCATATAAGCTTTACTTGCATCCCATACCATTGCCATTGAAGTTCCCTTATGCATATTTAAAACAAAATATTCCTTTAAATGCTCTTTAAGTTTCTGAACATTCATTTCTTGTCTAAATAAATTTTCATTCAACCTCCAGGATCTCCTCTCCTCTTTTTCAGTAGCCAGTTCCATCCACACTGGGCTGTGATCTGTCAATGTCCTTGGAAATATCTTTGCATTCTTTACCCTAAAATATAAATCCGTTGTAATAAAAAAAAAAGTCAATTCTTGAAAAAGATTGATGTCTATCCGAGAAAAAGGTGAAGTCTCTCTCTTCCATATTATGTTCTCGCCAATAATCTCGCAACTCCCAGTCCTCTTTCAAATCAAAAAAGGCCTTAGGTAATTTGGCCTGTTTAAAAGAAGTAGAAAATCCTTTTTTATCTCTATATGTGTCTAAAACTCCATTCCAATCTCCCATTAATATAACAGATCTATAATCCAATAAAGTCAATTTTTTGATGTAACAACCTATAAAATTGTTCCTGTTGTTGATTTGGTGCATACAAACCTACTATAAGTATTTTCTTGCCATACAATCCCACTTCAATCATTACATATCTCCCTTGAGGATCAGAATCTACTAAACAAACTGATAAATTTTGCTTAACATAGATAACTACACCCCCTTTTTTCCCAGGAGCAAAGGATACAAAATGAGATCCCAATAGAGCATTAGCTAAATATTTTTGATCCTTAGAAATAATATGCGTTTCCTGCAAACAAATAATGTCATTATTATGTTGCTTCAGATAGTGAAATATTTTCTTTCTCTTTTGAGGGGAATTGAGTCCATTAACATTCCATGTCAGGAGCTTTACCATCTCCATCATCCAATAGCCTAGAGAAGACTGCTTGAAGATCTGCCATTGAAGATTGCACCGAAGATGTCTTAGGTCTTGCTCCTCCCACAGGCTCAGAAACAAATTCTTGTGAGACTTCTTTAACCTCTTTCTTCTGTTGTTCCTTTTCCTTACGTTTATGTGCAGCTCGAGTCATTCTCTGCTCTTTCATCTCAACTTGTTGAAACCACTCAGCCTGTGGTTTTCCAGCTTTCATCAATACAGCTTCTTCAGACTGCTGTTCTACCTCCTTCCCATCCAAAGCTTTAAACATTATAGGTGGTGATGAGCGTGCTCCCAGAACCGAAGTATAAAACTCCTTTGCTTTAAAAACAGTATTAAGTCTATAACATGTCCCCGCATGGCTCACCACTATTCCAATCGGAATATCCCATCTGAATGGCATCTGCCTCTTTTTAAGTTCATCTGCTAAAAAAGCAAACTCTTTTCTTCTTCTTAAAATTTTAGATGGGATCTCCTTTAAAATTATAACATCTTGTGCAGCAATCTGAAACCTCTTATTATAAAAAGCTTGTATAATTTCATTACGTAGAGATCTTTTCCCAAAGTAAATTACCACATCTCTTGGCAGATTTCTTTGCTTTGCAATCCAGGAGTTGACTCTGAATATTTTTTCAATTTCTCTGGATATTTCCTCTTTTTCTCTGTCCAGAATCACAGCAAAATCATTTACTACCATCTCTCTCAAGTCTTGTTGCATATTCTCTCTCAGACCTCTAATTCTTAAAGCAAATTCCATCTCTCTACATTGAGACATAACAATTTCATCTTGTGAAATTTCCACCTTTTTTTCCATTCCTTCAACTTTTCCTCCAACACCTCCACTTTATCTGCAACTTCTTCAACACGAGAATCCAATTTTTCAACCACCGAAGCAAGTCCTTTTAAAGCCAAAACTATATCTTGCCTCAAAATACTATTGTTCTCCACTAAAAGCTCTTTCACTTCACCTCTAATTTGAGATATAACATTTCCCATTATATCTTGCAAGTCTTTTACCATTATTGGTTGCGGGGGAGGAGAAGATGGTGGTGTGGCTTTAGGTTGTTGTGCTGGTAATATCGCAGGAGAAGAAGCCACCTTAGGTACTGTAGAAGTTACTTGGCGCTTTGAAGCCATCTTTTTTTTTTAAAAAAAAAAAATTATTTCTTCTTTCCTCCTTCTTAAAAAATACAAAAAAAAAAAAAAATCCCTTGAAAAAAATTGAGCAGAGAGGGAAAATAATCCTCCTAAAATCCAAATCCTCCTTCAAAAAATCATTATTAAAAAAAAGGTAATTAAGTAACCAAGTCCGTTCCGTTCCGTTCCCTTAAAAAAAGAGAAAACTGCCAATCGCCATTTTACTTTCCCTCTCAACAAAAGAAAAAAAAATAAAAATAAAAATAAATCTTTAAAATTAAAGTCCAAATAAAATCCAAAAATAAAATCCTCTGTTCAGCTCTGTCCGCTTTTTAAATGACTCACCAGTTCTCTTTAGTCGTGGAGGTGGGAGCGGCGTCTTGCTTTGTCCCCAACAGCGAGAGACAAAGACAGCTGAGAAGCGGAGACTCCCTGAACTCCGTGGGAGCACTCTTTTCACCCCCCAAAAAAGATTCTTTTGGGGATTTCAGAGGCTCTACCACTATTCAGGGTGATACTCCCCTCCCTCCCTTTGCCCGGGAAGGAGGTTTTAAACTGCAGAACAGCTGATGCCTGCTGTTCTCAGCGGTTCTAACACTTTCTCAGGAGGACGGCTACAAAGTAGCCGCCATCGCCAGCGCAGCGCCACCGGAAGCTCATAGAAAGAAGATATTATAATCAACCCCAGAGATTTAACTGAAGAACAGCTATTATTACATTGCAGTTGAGGGAATATTGTATTTTTTAGTGAAAATCTGTAATTTCTCCAAGGGGGGAAAACTCACTGCATTATGGAACTGCCGTAATTATCTTCCCAGATACCATGAATGTTTAATACACAAACATATTCCCACTTGGCAACTGGATGTCAAGGATTATACCATTAATTACATAATAAAACCAACCTAAATGTGAACATGGTCCACAGAGAGTACTACACTTGGGAGATACAGTAAGGAGGCATAATCATCAATAGATCTATTATATTAAGCAGCCTAGAAAGCCTGCATCTTTTCCCACTCAATTTTTTCCTTGCCCATCTCCCAATATACTAAATAAACATTTTAGCAAAATATCTCTACACTAGTTTGCATGTGAGGCTGAATGGATACTTGAGTACAGAAGAGCTAAAACGGCTGCAAATAATCCAAGCTATGTGCTATAAAAACATGTATTCTCCCCAAGTTTAGGTAAATTACATGTTTCTACATGCACATTTCTACATACATCATCTGCTTGGCTAATAAAATTAAGATCACCAAATATTTATAAGTTTTGCTTTGCCCAAATAAGAGGAAGAAAAAAACAGGAAAAAGTACATAAACTGACTTGCAAGGGCAGAGGAAAATGAGAGGGAGGAACAGAGAAAAAGATGAAATATTATATTTATTACCACAAAACTCTGCTCAACCTTACTCTGAGATGCTACTCTTTTCCAGACTGTGATATATGTCCATGATTATCTATATCAACAAACATAGGACAATTTCTTTTTATCTTGGATCCTTGTTGTATGTTCATTTACTGGAAGTTGGGCGGTATATTGTAGAGATAGAGGTCATGTAGAGGCCGTGTGCAGCACACTGCCGTGGCTCAAATACCAACATGATCTCACCTCCATGATCTCACCTAGTTCACACCAACAGGATGTTGCAGAACACTGCCCCTGGCTGGTGCCCCTTGGCTGGTATATTCTTAAGGATTGGCAAGGAGAATCCACCAATAAAAATGCTGTTGCTACTTTATCTTTTGCTGCTTGGAAAAACTGTATAAAAGCAATAAACACTGCGAAGGCAGTCAGACATCTTTGCATCTTGCAATGACTGGTCTCTGATTCCATCAGTATATACATTTAATAAATAATATGCTACTTACATACTCATTCTCAAAGCTTCAAGCACTGTTGGGAAAAACATAAGGCTGTATGAGATTCTCCAATCCTGCCTCCACAGCCAAGATTTTATTTTAAAAACAAACATTCCAGCTAAGTCCTTTCCAGGGATCTTACTGTGTCACTAATGATATTTAAAGGTTTAGAAATAAATAAATAAATAAATATGCTCTGAAGATAGGAAGGAGTGTCACTGACATACCTTCCTACTTTCAGAGCCTAAGAAACAGGCTCCAGTCACAGAACAATTTCCCACACATTGAAGCATACACATCCTTTTACTCAGTTTCTCTAGCCCAAAAGTGCAGTATTTATAATGGAATCAACAACAGAGATGAAGGGAATAAGTGTAGGGGTAAAAAAAGATGGTGGCAAAACAAAGGACAATGATTTGATTTGATTTGGCTCTTGGTTATTTATTATTTAATAATTATACAAATTAACTAGAAAACTACATAGCAATTTAACATACAGTACAATATTATATCACAAAAGACCTTCTTCAATGCCAGTATTTAATAGGCTTATGCTCCATCTCAACATAAATCATGAACCTGACACTGACTGAAGAGATTCAAGGTTACTTTTAACTGATGAAGTAAGGAGATATCTAACTTATTTATCTCCAATTCATAGTCCTCTGTGGGATTCTGTGTAAAAGATATATTTTATGAGTTTAAGGTGTTTGATACGGTAAGACAATAAGTTGCATCGGAAAGGGGAAAGTGTGTATACAAACCTTTGCTCCCCAAAACATTTGGTAGAGAGAGGTGTGTTGAGTCCTTGGCGAAAAGCAGATGCGAGAAGCAGTTGTAGTTCTCAGGTTTTCTTTTATTCTGTGTTCAGCTTACAGGTGAAGGCTTCAGCAACGCCCAAAAGCTCCCAGCCTCTTATATAGGCAGTTCCCAGGTCAATGTGTTACTTTTCCCGCACCAGCACCCGCGCATGCGCACAGGCGCTGGCGACAGCCTGTCTGGTCCCGGGCAGCCTGCACCTGCCCGGGACTGCCTGCAAACGCCCCGAGCCCGTTTGCAAGGCTCGGGACATAACACCCCTTTCCCCCGGGCTAAGACTACTACCAACATACAATTATTTCTTGATGCAGTGTTCTACTCCCCAGTGCGCCTACTGTTTACTGGCTTTTGTTTGGCCAGCAATGTTATGTAATCCTCTAAGTATTTAGGAGATTTCCTTGCTCTCTGTGACCTTCTCAGCTCTGGGTTTCTGACAGGTGTTCCCTGACTGAGGGGAGACGTGAGCCTGTTCTCCTTATCATGCCTTGGTGCCTTCCAAGGACTGTGCCCCAATGCCTGGCCTGCTTGCTCGCCCACCGGGCTCGTCAGGCCAGGGCTTCTGTCACTTTGTGACCTGGTTGACCTGCCTAGCTGTAGGCCCTCGGGCCCCTTGAAGTGATAGCCACTGCTGGGCGTCTCTGTAGAACCTCCTAGGTCCGTCCAAGACCTGTCAGGAGGCTGTCCATTCCCTAAACCCCGTTCTGTGTCCGGGCTCGTGTGTGTTTCTGTACCTTCCCAAAACTCAGTTACTCCCTGATTTGGGCTAGAGGTGTTGCGGTCGGGACTTGGTTCCTCAACCACCTCCCTGTATGTTTGACCCCCTGTAGGACTTGGGGTAAGGTCAGGCCAACTCTGGGGATTATGTGCCAGCTCTCTTGCGGGGTATGATTTATTGGGATGCTCCCGGGTATCCTCCCTGACTGGAGTACTGTGCTGTGCAGGTGAATAGTGATTGTACCCCCGGGGTGACTCCCTGGCTGGAGTAGGCGTGAATGCCTGGTAGTTGGATAGGCTCTTAGAATTCCTGTTTGGGGCACTCGCGGAATCCTGGAATGGGCCGTTTGTGGCTCCATCGTTGGAGGTGGGCAGCAGCTCGTGCCCCTCCCTTTGCTCTAAAGGGTCCCCCTCCCCCCCCTGGAAAAGACCCAGGAGTCTCATCTGAAAGATCCCGCCTAGGGCGGAGTTGGTCGATGTGCCGACGCAGGACACGACCGTTGTCCAGGGCTACCTCGTAGGATAGAGGACCTGTGACCCTGGAAATAGAAGCAGGGACCCATGTATGACCAGGCCCGTAATTGTGAGTCCAAACCGGGGCACCCACAAGTAGTTGTCTAGGTGCCCTAGGATGTGAGGTAGATGAAGGCAGTCTGTCCGGATGCAACCGGTCAAGCTTCGTAGTAAGTTTGCGCCCCCAGCGAAGTTCAGCTGGGCTTCTCCCTGTAGAAGTGGACGGTGTGGTGCGGTAAGAAAGGAGAAAGTCAGCCAACCTGTGATGCCAGTCCCCATAGGTGAGTCTTTTCAAGGCGTCCTTTGTGATGCGGACCATGCGTTCAGCCATACCGTTGGTGGACGGGTGGAAGGGTGCAGACGTGGCATGACGAATCATGTTAGCCTGTAAGAAAGCTTGGAATTCGGAGGAAGTAAATTGCGGGCCGTTGTCAGACACGATGACATCTGGGAGCCCGTGTGCAGCAAAAATCCCCCTCAGTACCTGAATAGTCTTTGCAGTGGTGGTGGATGAGACAGGTACAACCTCAAGCCATTTTGAATGACTGTCAACGAGGACCAAGAAGAACTGGCCCTGAAAGGGCCCAGTGTAATCAATGTGCACCCTAGACCATGGGGACTGTGTTTCCTCCCATCTATGCACAGGAGCTTGGGGCATCTCTGGGCGAGAGCGCTGGCACAGGTGGCATGCATGCACCTTAGCCTCAATGTCCTTATCTAAACCAGGCCACCACAAGTGGCTGCGCGCAAGGGCCTTCATGCGAACAATGCCAGGATGACCCTCGTGGAGGGACTCTAAGATCCTAGTCCTCATTGAGGTGGGAATGACAACTCTGTTTCCCCAAAGCAGACAACCCTGAGAAGTGGACAACTCGTTCCTTTTGGACCAGAAACTCTGAAACTCAGGACTAGGGCAGTGCTCAGGCCATCCAGACAAAACCCAAGAAAGGACACGTGAAAGTGTGTGATCTGTGCCTGTTTCAGCGGCAACATCCCTGGCATTCAGAGGGGACTCGGGCAAGGCTTGGATGGATAGAATGTTGACAGCTGGCGCAGGGTCAGCTTCTACTACTGGCAGGGGCAATCTACTGAGGCCATCAGCATGGCCCATTTCTTTCCCAGGCTTGTGGAGTAAGGAAAAATCATATGCAGACAGAAAAATAGACCACCTAAGCATTCTAGGGGAAATGATTTGGGGAGTTTGTTTACGTGTGGTAAACAATCCCAGCAGAGGCTTATGGTCAGTGAAGACCGTGAATTGCCTGCCATACAAAAAATCATGGAATTTTTTAATTCCAGCAACAACAGCCAGAGCCTCCCTGTCTATCTGAGCGTAGTTGCGCTCAGCAGAAGACAGTGTTCTGGAGTAATATGCAAAAGGAACCTGAGTTCCATCAGACCTGAGGTGGCTCAGGACGGCTCCTACCCCGTAAGGGGAAGCATCACAAGCGATGCACACGGGAAGGGACTCATTGAAGTGTGCAAGTACACTGTTAGAAGTGAGTAAAACCTTGACCTCATTGAAACTAGCCTCATGTGTTTGTGACCATTGCCACGCTGCTTGTTTGTCTAATAGCCTGTGAAGAGGCTCAGCTACACTAGCTTTATGTGGAAGAAAGGAATTGTAGAAATTCAGGAGGCCCAGAAAAGCCTGAAGTTCGGCCTTAGACTTTGGCCTAGGTGCTTCTAAAATGGCAGTTAGTTTGGATTCAGCAGGGTGAATCCCAGCAGCATCAATTTTGAATCCCAGAAATTCAGTAGAAGGCACCCCAATTTTGCATTTGTCTTTTTTGAGCTTGAGGCCTGTTTTCCTGAATCTTAACAGAACAGCCCTTAGCCTTTCAGCTAGAATGTGTGTGGAGTCTCCTGCAATTAAGACATCATCAAAGTAGGGGCAAACCCCCGGTATGCTCCGTAGTGTGTTTTCCATTACGCTTTGGAAAATCCCAGGAGCGACATTCACTCCAAACTGTAGCCTTTTTACCTTAAAGGCTCCCCTGTGGGTCACAATAGTCTGAGCTATAGCAGCATCATCATCAACAGGCAGCTGTTGATACGCTTGAGCTAGGTCAAGCTTTGCAAAAACGCGCCCCCCCCTTGAGGGAGGCCAGAATATGACTGACCACAGGAACAGGATAGGCATGTTGCTGCAATGCCTTATTAAGTGTGCATTTGTAGTCAGCACAAATGCGAATGTCCCCATTTGCCTTTAGAGGCGTGACAATGGGGGTCTCCCAAGGGCTGGAATCAACAGGTTCTAGGATTCCCTGTTGGATCAGTTTGTCTAACTCAGTGTCAATTTTACTCTTTAAAGCAAAAGGGACCCTTCTTGCTTTAATTCTAATGGGTGTGACAGCGGGATCTAGTTTTAAGGACACAGGAGGTCCCTTGAATGTGCCCAGCTGGGGGCTGAAGACATCTGCAAATTCTTTGCAGACTTCCTGTAGGTCGAGTGTTTGTAAGCTGTTGAGCCCCGTGACGTGTATCCCCAAGGCTTCAAACCAATCGAGTCCTATGAGACTTGTTCGTTCACCCCCTACTACTAATATGTCTAGTGGACCTTCAAAATTCTTATACTGTACGTTAAGGGTGGCCTCCCCCTTAACACACACTCTCGAGTTTTGAAAGTCTGTTAACACAATGTCAGAAGGCCTTAATTTAGCCTGAGTTCCACTGCCGGAACAAATCTTCCTAAATGTATGTAAGGATATGATTGAAAGGGCAGACCCCGTGTCTAGTTCCATAGTTAATGGAACCCCTTGTAGCTTCACCTTGAGTGACAGCTTTTTCTTGATGGGCTTGTGTGTGCCTGTCCTGAAGATGCTTCTTCGCGAAGCGCAAAAACCTACCCTATTCTGGCTGGGGACCCTGGTACCTTTCAGGCGCAGTTCTTCCTGAGGTTGTACCTTTCGTCGGCCCAGACACACAGCTGCAATATGTCCTTGTTTCCCGCATGCCCGGCAGATAGTGGAGCGGAACTTGCAGTTGGTTCTCCTGTGGCGACCTCCACAGCCGATGCACTTAAGGGGAACTGCAGAGCTTCCTTTCTGATTCCCTTCCTTCGTGGGGTGGAGACGGTCGACTTCCTCGTCCGGATCCTCCTCGGAGTTCCCTTGGACGTCCTCTTGGTGCACGGATGCAACATCTGGACTGTTCCTGATCGGCCGCATGTTTTTGACGGCGCCGCCTGCTGCTTCTTCTGCGGTGACCTCTCTTAAGGCATCTTGGAAGGACAATTCTTCTTTGGCGAAAAGCCTCTGTTGTAGATCTCGATGCCTTAAGCCGCAAACGAATCGGTCCCTCAGTCGTTCTTCGAGGTCCTTGAACTCACAGTGCTTGGCGGCCTTCCTCAATGCGGTGATGTATTCTTTGGCCGACTCTCCGGATCGTTGATCCCTCTGCTCGAAGGTGTGGCGCCATGCGATGACGGACATCTTGGGCTGGAAGTGCTCCTTCAATAGCTTCTTTAGATCTGCGTAGCTGACAGACTCTAATGGGACAGGTGCTGCAAGGTTCTCTGCGATTTCAAAGGCGTCTTGACCGCAGACACAAAGCAGGGTGGCAGCCTTCAAGCTATCTTCCCTCACTTGGTTTACCTTGAGGTAATTTTCCACCCTGGCTACGTAGGACTCCCACCGCTCTGGATGTGAGACGTCGAATTCCGAAAGCCTTCCGACTTTTGCCATTTTCAGGAGACGGGTCTATCAGCCAGCCTACCCCCGAATGCGCACTGGATTGGCGGGTAGCTGCCGAGTCAACGCCGTTCCGCCGCTCAGGACTCACTTGGGTAAGCTTACACCTCTTCCTTTCCAGGCGATGTAAGGCATCCCACCTTCGTCGCCAGTGTTGAGTCCTTGGCGAAAAGCAGACGCGAGAAGCAGTTGTAGTTCTCAGGTTTTCTTTTATTCTGTGTTCAGCTTACAGGTGAAGGCTTCAGCAACGCCCAAAAGCTCCCAGCCTCTTATATAGGCAGTTCCCGGGTCAATGTGTTACTTTTCCCGCGCCAGCACCCGCGCATGCGCACAGGCGCTGGCGACAGCCTGTCTGGTCCCGGGCAGCCTGCACCTGCCCGGGACTGCCTGCAAACGCCCCGAGCCCGTTTGCAAGGCTCGGGACATAACAAGGTGTAATACAGTTTAAGAGAACAATGCATTCATCAGTGGCCTCTGTGATTGTTGGCCCAACCTCTGCTCTTTGGTGAAGCTGGCAATGTCAAGCGCCGGGGAAATCAGGAGATTCAGGCAGTTCAAATTAGTATGAAGATTTATTGTAAGCTTAAGCTCTCTACAAAAATCTGAACTACTAACGGTCAAGGGAAATAAGTGGAAATTAAAAAGGCATTCAACGTGGGTTGGACTTAGATCTCTTGTGGGCATGCAGGGACTTGTGACTTACAACGCATTTGACCCCTCCCATCCCTCAGGCTCAGGCTGGTCATTTCCTACATCACCCATCCTTCCATCTTGCCCCCCCCCTCCATGGGTTCTTCTATGCTGCTTTCCCCTTTCAGCATTGTGTCTTCAAAGTCTGAGTTCTCATGGGAACTTGGCAAGGGCAGCAGGGAGGCTGTCTCAAAGGAATCCTCCTCCCACTCCTCTGCAGGAGCTGGTGAGCCAGGTGGTGTTTGCTGTAACACACAAATGTCATTAGAGGTTCCCTCCCCTCCGTGGGAATTGAAAGCCAGATGTGGAAGGCCCATCATAGGTGAGTTTCCCTCCTCCTCCTCCCAGAGAAATGCAGAGGGTCTGATTAACCTCTTCCTTGACAGGTTCCTCAGGCAAAACTGGGTGGGGTGCTGGTAGCTTGGTCAGCCTTGGTTTGTCAGGGAAGCGCTGATGGAACTGACAAACTAAATCAGGGACATGTACAGGAGCGATCAGAAACCGGGTAGCCCTTCCAAGGAATCAAGTACTAGATGCCTTTGCCTCTTTTCCTGGAGTCTAAGATTTATTCCACCTTATATTCTGGTTCTCCCTCTACTATGACTGGAGGTGGAAGGTGTTGCTGGGATCTTATTGTGCTTGGGGGGGGGGGCATCTTTGGCAAGTAATACTCAGTGAAATATTAGATACACCTTCATTGAAGGGGGTAATTGTAGGTGGAAGGCGAAGTTAGCATCTAGCTTCTTGGAAGGTCTTGAAGTGGCTAAGAATCTAGTAGAGAGCCAGACTTTGTCTCCTACTGCTATGGGTGGACCCTCCTACCGATGTGCATCTGCTGCCTTCTTGTAAGCCTATTTCACCTGGTCAAGTTGCTATTTCAACAGGACTTGGGCTGCAAGTTGCTCTTGTAAGAAGTCAACTGCCCCTGGAACTGTGGAGTCCAGTGCAAGATGGTGTGGCAACACTTTAGGGTGTGTGCCATTCATGGCTTGAAATGGCATCATTGAAGTAGATGAGTGCAGCGAATTGTTGTAAGAAAATTCTGCAAGTGGAAGTAACAATGGCCAGTTGTCTTGGCTGTAGGTGCAGTAGAACCTCAAATATTGTTGAAGGAGCTGGTTCATCTTCTCAGCTTGTTCAGCTGGTTCATCTTCTCATGGCTGGGTGGTGAGCTGTGGAGAAGTTGACTTTGACCTTTAGTAACTGAAAAGGTGCTTTCCAGAATCTACATTGGAATTGCGCACCTCTGTCTGACATGAGTGCTGAGACCATGCCATGGTAGTGAAAGGCATGGTCTAGAAAAAGTTGGGTTGTGTCTTTGGCAATCCCTTGCAGGGTATGAAATGGGCCATTTGGTGAAAAGATCTACCACCACTAATATGGTAGTGAAGCCTTGGACAGAGGGAAAATCAGTAATGAAATCCAGAGTGACTGTATGCCAAGGGTGGGGGCGTAGGTAGTGGTTACAAAAGTCCTACCAGCGATGGAGGGGTTTGGCCCTCCTGCACGTGTGGCAAGAAGCCACACATTCTGTGATATTTGCAGCCATCCTGGGCCACCAAAAGTTTCCCAATGATCTGTGCCTCCATGCCCTGCTGTTTGATTATCATGGCAAAGCTGCAGTACCTCTTCCCTTAATGGGGGGGGGGAGACTACTATTCTGCCTCTGTGTTTCAGGGCACCTCCTTCCATCATGAATGGGTTTATAGTACCTGCTGGGGTCTCCTTGAGGTCATCTATCCTGACCCGTGAGAAGTGATCCCATTGTTGCTGGTCCTTTATCCTGGTGATTAAGTCCTGGTGCAGTTGGGCAGCTCCCAACCCCTCACTGGTTGTTGGTGATTGTGAAGCTGGAAATTGGAAGGTTGCAGGATTGTTGTTGATTCTGGAATCTGTTGAACAAGGGAATATTCTGGTTTGTGGGAGAGCGCATCTGGCATTATGTTCTTGAAGCCTGGTACATATTTAATGTAAAAATCAAAATGTGAGAGGAATTGGCTCCATCTAACTTGTCTGGGTGAAAGTGGCTTGGTTTGTTGCAGGGTGTGAAGATTTTTGTGGTCAGTATTGACCTCTATAGGAAAGCGTGCACCTTCTAGGAAGTGTCTCCAGTGCTGGAATGCTGATTTAATGGCAAGGAGGTCCTTATTAAAGAAGTCATAATTGTGTTCTGGAATCATCAGGCCTCTGGAAAAGAAGATGCATGGTAGAAGGCTGTTGTCTCCCCCTCTCGCTTGTAAAAAAACACCTCCAATGGCTACATCTGAAGCGTCTGTTTGGACAATAAGTCTCTTTGATGTGTCCAGGTGCTGAAGCAGGGGCTGGCAAGCAAAAAGTTGTTTTAACTCTTTGAATGCTGGTGTGTAGGAGTCCAAGCAAATTTAACTACTTTGTCAGTTGGTTATTGGTTTGGCTTTATGAGCAAAGCCTGGTATAAATTTCCTGTAGAGGTCAGCAAAACCCAGGAAGCATTGGACCTCTTTGGCTGTGCAAGGGGCTTGCCAGTCAAGTACACCTTGGACCTTCTGGGGGTCCATCTGGATGCCTCTTGTGGAAATACAGTAGCCCAAGAAGTCTAGTTGTTGCAAATGAAAGGCACATCTTTTTGGCTTGGCAAAGAGGTTGTTATCTCTTAGTCTACTGAGGACTGTGCACACGTTATCTGTGTGCTGAGCCTAATTCAACAGAGTAGATTAAGCTCTCATCTAAATATAAGTCCACAAATTTATCTATTAAATCTTGAAAAATTGGGTTCATGAATCTGGAAAATATGGCTGGGGCCTTACACAGACCATAAGGCAGCATTGTGTATTCAAATTTGCTGTATCTGATGTCAAAGGCAGTTAAGCACAGTATTCATGGCCTTCTTTTATTTGAATAAGGTTGCAAGCATTGAGGAGATCTAGTCTTGTAAAAATTCTTGCTTTCTGTAGTCTATCTAACAGGTCCGAAATTAATGGCAGTGGATAATGATCTCTCACTGTGACTGTTTAAAGTCTTGTAATAATGGACCAATCTCAGTGGGGGGTTCTCACCATTATTAGGCCCACTGGAGTCTTGCTTCTTGGGTACAAAGAAAGTGGGAACCGAGGCAGGAGACTGGGAGGGTCTTATGAGTCCCTTTTTCAAATTAGATTCCAAATATTATTTTAAATTGAGAGATGACCAATCATTGGTGCCAAGAGAGAACACTTTAGAATCAGCCCAAACCCCAAAACGAGCAATTTCCTTTAAAAGAAAAGAAATCTTACAATTAAATATCACAAAGGAAACCTAGACCCTTAAAACTGCCATCTCGAATGTAGATGAACCCAGGAAGGAGGGGGTACACCTCAGGAAAAGAACCATTTAAAGGAAAAGTCAAACCGAATTTAAAAGGACCAAAGAGAAAAGTTTTTTTTTCCTGTCTCTCATTTCCACTCCCCCTCCCCTGAGCCATTCTGGGCAAACTGCCAAAACAAAAAGAAACATTCCGGAGACGGAGGAAAACTGCAGACGCGTGTCTCAGGGAAACAATTAGACCCATCAATCTCAATAGGTGGAACTTTTGCAACACTAACAAAAACAGACATGAACCATATAGGGACATATTTACATGAACAAAGGAATACTTCCTGAAGACAGTATTAATCGCTACCGGTCAAAACAGACACAATGTCAACGCTGCTAATACTGGATATTCTTGCTTTGACAAATTATGCTGAACTGTCTGGCACTTTTAGAGTTAATTCAGAGAGGAATGAGAGAGGAGGGAAAAGCCTGCGAAAGAGGACGGAAGAGAACCTTTGCCCTTCAAACTAATTGGAGAACGTAAATCATGACAGCAAAATAAGGGAGGGGAATACTAGAAAAAACAACTGCTCGGTGGGTGGGAATTTCAGATCTTAGCATTCCTTTTCATCATGCCTGTGCCGACATTTTGTCACATAAATAAAAAGACTTTTTTAGGATAAAATGCCTGGAAGTTCTTTGAAGTGTTTCATTAGTCGGAACCATGCCAACATGCTAAGATCTCAAATTCTTTTCAATTGACCTGGGGTCCTGAACCCCATCCGCTCTCTCTAGGCTTGAGAGGAGCTAGTAAAGATTCAGGGAAGAAAAATCTGTCATGAAAAAAATGAGTTTGCTTCAAGACCCAGCAGTTGCTGATAACCCAGAGGAGGAAACAACAGACAGCACGCTGTGGGAAGATGAGTTCTGGCAGATCTCCCAGCTGGGAGCAAAGACTTCAAAAGCAGAATGGTACAGAGCTAATGAATGGCCTGCTACTCAAGCTTTGAGTGAGTCACTGGAAAGATTTCAAACCCCAGATGTGAAAAGCAGAAATCGATTCCTGCAGAGAGAAGCCTACAGCCCTTCCCTTGTAGATCAGATCCTGATTCCCCCGACCAGGAACTGCAATCCTGATGACCCTGGGGTAAAGAAACTAAAACGAGAGCTCCTTACCGATCAATGGTTCAAAGATAATCAATCCTCCCTAACATGCAGTGATGGCTTGGCTTACAAAGGGGGGAAACTATATTTGCCAGAAGCCCTCCATCTTAATGCTCTCAAACACAGCCATGATGTAAAACAGGCTGGACACTTTGGATATTTGAAAACCCTACACCTCACCCGCCGGCAATTTTGGTGGCCGGGGCTGAAAAGGGATGTGGAAAACTATGTAAAATGTTGTACTGTATGTGCCACAATGAAAAGAATCCCAGGGAAAACCCCTGGGTTACTGCAACCCGTGGCAGACCCTTCTCAACCATGGGAAGAAATAGCTATGGACTTTATAGTAGACCTACCTGAAAGTAGAGGAAATACTGTCATCTGGAATGTAATAGACCTGTTCTCGAAGCAGGCTCATTTCATCGCCTGCCCAACGACTGACCAAAATTGTTCCTGAAACATATCTACCGGCTGCATGGTGCCCCTAAGCGAATAATTTCGGACAGGGGGGTGCAGTTCACAGCGAAGTTTTGGAGAAGTTGCCTTACATTAATTGGATCATCTCAAGGTTTATCATCTGCTTTTCATCCGGCCACCAATGGGGCTGCAGAAGCCGCCAACAAAATGGTGGAGCAATATCTTAGATACTATGTTTCTTACCAGCAGACGAACTGGACTGACCTCCTCCGTTTCGCGGAGGTGGCATACAATAATTCTGTGCACAGCAGCACCGGCTACATGCCTTTCAGAGTGGCCACAGGAAAAGAGTTCAGCCCAATACCTGAATACCCCCAGATGCCCTCTGCTTCCCAGACACTTGACCAATGGGTGAGGGGGTGGGAAGAAGTTTGGAGAAACACAAAAACTGCCTTAAAAAAGACTTTTGAAACCTATAAAAAGCAGGCTGATAGAAAGAGGGCTCCCCAAAGAACATTCCAAGCTGGGAAAAAGGTTTATTTGTCAACTAAATATTTATGCCTCAAATTGCCCAGCAAGAAATTGGGACCAAAATTCTTGGGGTCTTTCCCCATAGAAAGAATCATCAATCCAGTCACTGTGGAACTAAAACTCCCTAGACTTTTAGGGAGAATTCACCCAGTCTTCCATTACAGCTTGTTGAAACCTTATTGGGGCTCCACGTTAAGACCTCCCCTGAAGAAGGCACCTGGACTCCTCGTAGTTGCAGGACAGACCCACTATGAAGTGAAACGTATTCTTGACTCTAGAATTTTCAAAGGTAAATTGCTGTACCTAGTACAATGGAAGGGATACCCGTTGTCTGAAGCCACCTGGGTGAAATCCAGTGAGGTGAAAGCTGACAGGCTCGTCAAAAGGTTTCATGCGAAATACCCCAACAAACCAAAAACTAGTCATTAACATATGCTTTTGTTTACATTGCAGGATCTGTCCTTTTTGTAAGGGGGGCCGGATGTCAACGCTGCTAATATTGGATATTCTTGCTTTGACAAATTATGCTGAACTGTCTGGCATTTTTAGAGTTAATTCAGAGAGGAATGAGAGAGGAGGGAAAAGCCCACGAAAGAGGATGGAAAAGAACCTTTGCCCTTCAAACTAATTGGAGAACGTAAATCATGACAGCAAAATAAGGGAGGGGAATGCTAGCAAAAACAACTGCTCGGTGGGTGGGAATTTCAGATCTTAGCATTCCTTTTCATCATGCCTGTGCCGACATTTTGTCACATAAATAAAAAGACGTTTTTAGGATAAAATGCCTGGAAGTTCTTTGAAGTGTTTCATTAGTCGGAACCATGACACACAAACTAGAAGGAATTAAATTAACAAAAAATCCTTTCAAAAATCAAATCATAATCTCAATAACTTGAGGGGTATAAGAACAGGATCCCCTCACCTTGGAAAGTCACTAGCTAGTCCAGGAACCTCTGCTGTATTGTATGGTGTCTGGTTTCTGTAAATAAACCTACTTTGTGGCAGCTTGCTTCGTTCCGTGTCATTTCTTCCTCCTGAGCCGAAGGTCTGCTTCCCAGCTGGAGACCCGAACCAGAGAAAATCTTCCCACAATTCTGGCGACCACGAAGGGACTCCAGCCAACCCAGCCACCGGACCGGGCCCATTGGACCCCTACCATGCCAGCACCAGACTCCTTTAGTCTGTAGGTAAGCCCACGGACCCTGCCCGGGAAGCTAAGGGTAGTAAAGGGAGTCTTTAAGTCTTGTGCTCAACAGCTGCCTGAAAGTAGGTGTAAAGACATCCTGCTTGAGCTCCGATGAAAGCCAGAAACCAGGAACGTTAAACAACCACCAAATTTATTTTACTGTGTGGAAACAAAGTTAGCACTGGGAGTGGTTTTCTGACGTGAAACACTGGATGCACCTTGCCTAGAAATTTTGGTAGGTATAGTCGCATCGCTACTGGATTAATTATTTGAGCTATTCTAAAAGGTCCAATGTATTTTGGGGCCAACTTTTTACATGGCACCTGAAGTTTTATATATTTGGTTGACAAATAAACTAAATCGCCTACCCTAAAGGGGTTTTGTAATCTACGGTTTTTATCCACCTGATACTTAGTGGTTCATTCTGCTTTTATCAGGGCCCTTTTTACCGTATTCCATACCCCACCCACCTGAGTAAACCATTCATTGGGTTGACAGGATTGGGCATCCTGAGGCCCACACTCTGGCATAGGAATGAAATCTCAACCATATACAACCTGGAAGGGGGTGAGGCCAGTGCTGCTATGCACGGCATTATTGTACGCAACCTCTGCAAATGTTACCAACTCCACCCAGTCCGTCTGTTGAAATGATACGTAGCTTCTCAGATATCTTTCCATGGCGGCGTTGGCCTGTTCCGCCGCCCCGTTAGTACTGGGATGATATGCTGAACTGAGGCCCTGGGTGGAACCAATGAACTGGACGAACTGACGCCAAAATTGAGATGTAAACTGTACTCGTCTGTCTGAAATAATCCGACGTGGTGCTCCATGCAGACGATAAATATGTACTAAAAACATTTTAGCAAGTCTTTTCGCCGATGGCAACCCCTTGCAGGGTATAAAATGGGCCTGTTTAGAAAATAAGTCAACTACCGTCCAAATCACGGTATAACCCTGCACCTCTGGTAAGTCCACTATAAAGTCCATCCCAATGTCTTGCCACGGCTGATTTGGGTCGGATACAGATTGGAGTAATCCCATCGGCTTCCCGGGCTGGATTTTTTTTTAATTAAAAGTTTTTTATTTTTTCCATTTATACATCATAAAAAATACAATTTTAGAATAAAATAAATTCATAACCATTGGTACCGCCTACCCATTCCCCCCAGGCTGCATCCACCCTTTCTTAAAACCTTCCCTACTTCCCTCCTCTTTCTCTCCTCCCTTCCTACTCTCTTCCCCTCCCTCTCTCCTCTTCCCGTCCTACTTCCTCTCTACACCTACTTCTCCTCTCATCCCTATCAAACCCATGAACGCAGCATAGGGGAACTGCCCAGGCCGCACCCTTCTTATAAGCTACCATTATCTATATTACCCTTACCCCCCCACTCTTCCACCCTCCCACCCCCAACCCCCCTCCCTTCACTTCCCAGAGCAGAATACAGGGTTATTAATAAGAAAATTTACAGTAGAAAAAAAGAAAAAGAAACACGAAAAAAAGAAAAAAAAAGAAAAAGAAAATATCATACTTAACCTTTAACTCCAATAACCTCCTAAACAATTCTCTATAATATTTACTATAAAATTCATTCATAAAATAAATGAAACTTTTTAGTTCCATACTTTTTCTGAATATAATCTATCCATCTTCTCCATACAGTAATGTATCTTTCTTGTGTATGGTCCTTTAAATAAGCAGAAATTTTTGCCATTTCTGCAAAACTAGAAACTTTAAATATCCATTCATCTAGAGTAGGTAAGAAATCTTTCTTCCAATATGAACCTACTAATAACCTTGCTGCGGTTAATAAATTCAACATTAAAATAGTTTCTTTGTCATTTAGATCCACAAAAATACCCAGTAAAAATAATTGAGGAGTAAACTTTATCTTCCTTCTAAAAATCTTTTGAATGTTCCACCAAATCATAATCCAAAAAGCCTTTACCTTTGTACAATTCCACCAAATGTGAAAGTATGTCGCATCTTTATTGCCACATCTCCAACATTTGGGCTGTATATTAGAATACATACAAGATAAATTTTAGGATCTAAATGCCATCTGTAAAACATTTTATAAAAATTTTCCCTCAAATTTTGAGCTTGTGTAAATTTAACATTTCTCATCCAGATTGTCTCCCATAAATCCAGTGAAATCGGTTCCTGTATATTCTGAGCCCATTTAATCATACAGTCTTTAACCAATTCTGTTTCCGAGTCTAACTCTTGTTGTTGTTGTTAATTGCGAAGTCGTGTCCGACCCATCGCGACCCCATGGACAACGTTCCTCCAGGTCTTCCTGTCCTCTACCATCTTCTGGAGTCCATTTAAATTCACACCTACTGCTTCAGTGACTCCATCCAGCCATCTCATTCTCTGTCGTCCCCTTCTTCTATTGCCCTCAATCTTTCCCAGCATTAGGCTCTTCTCCAGTGAATCCTTCCTTCTCATTAGGTGGCCAAAGTACTTGAGTTTCAATTTCAGGATCTGGCCTTCTAAAGAGCAGTCGGGGTTGATCTCTTCTAGGACTGACCGGTTTGAACGCCTTGCAGTCCAAGGGACTCGCAGGAGTCTTCTCCAGCACCATAGTTCAAAGGCCTCAATTCTTTGGCGCTCAGCCTTTCTTATGGTCCAACTTTCACAGCCATACATTGCAACTGGGAAAACCATGGCCTGGACTATACGCACTTATGTTGGCAGGGTGATGTCTCTGCTTTTTAGAATGCTGTCTAGATTTGCCATAGCTTTCCTCCCCAGGAGCAAGCGTCTTTTAATTTCTTGGCTGCAGTCCCCATCTGAGGTGATCTTTGAGCCCAGAAAAATAAAATCTGTCACTACCTCCATTTCTTCCCCATCTATTTGCCAGGAATTGAGAGGGCCGGATGCCATGATTTTGGTTTTCTTAATGTTGAGTTTCAAGCCAACTTTTGCACTCTCCTTCTTCACCCGCATCAAGAGGCTCTTTAGTTCCTCTTCCCTTTCTGCCATTAGAGTGGTATCATCTGCATATCTTAGGTTGTTGATATTTCTCCCGGCAATCTTAATTCCAACTTTTGATTCATCTAGCCCTGCCTTTCTCATGATGTGCTCTGCATATAAGTTAAATAGGCAGGGCGACAGTATACAGCCTTGCCGGACTCCTTTTCCAATTTTGAACCAAACAGTGGTTCCGTGTTCGGTTCTCACTGTTGCTTCTTGACCCGCATATAGGTTTCTCAAGAGACAAATGAGATGGTCTGGTACTCCCATCTCTTTAAGAACTTGCCACAATTTGTTGTGATCCACACAATCAAAGGCTTTTGCATAGTCAATGAAGCAGAAGTAGATGTTTTTCTGGAACTCCCTAGCTTTCTCCATGATCCAGCGTATGTTGGCAATTTGATCTCTAGTTCCTCTGCCTCTTCGAAATCCTCCCTGTACTTCTGGTAGTTCTCGATCCACATACTGCTGGAGTCTAGCTTGTAGGATTTTAAGCATAACTTTACTAGCATGTGAAATGAGTGCAATGGTGCGATAGTTTGAACATTCTTTGGCATTGCCTTTCTTTGGAATTGGAATGTAAACTGACCTTTTCCAATCCTGTGGCCACTGTTGAGTTTTCCAAATTTGCTGGCAAATTGAGCGTAGCACTTTTACTGCATCGTCTTTTAAGATTTTGAATAGCTCAGCTGGAATGCTGTCACCTCCACTAGCTTTGTTGTTGCTCAGATTTTCTAAGGCCTATTTCACTTCACATTCTAGGATGTCTGGTTAGAGGTCAATGACCATCTCATTGTGGTTATCTGGGATGTTAAGCTCATTCTTGTATAGTTCTTCTGTGTAGTTTTGCCATCTCTACTTAATCTCTTCTGCCTCTGTTAGGTCCCTGCCATTTTGGTCCTTTATCATGCCCATCTTTGCATGAAACGTTCCCTTCATATCTCCAATTTTCTTGAAGAGATCTCTGGTCCTCCCTATTCTGTTGTTTTCTTCTATTTCTTTGCACTGTTCATTTAAGAAGGCATTCTTATCTCTTCTAGCTACTCTCTGAAATTCTGCATTCAATTGGGTGTATCTTTCTCTTTCTCCTTTGCGTTTCGCTTCCCTTCTTTCCTCAGCTATTTGCAAAGCTTCCTCAGACAGCCATTTTGCTTTCTTGCATTTCTTTTTCTTTGGGATGGTTTTAGTTGCTACCTCTTGTACAATGTTGCGAACTTCCATCCATAGTTCTTCAGGCACTCTGTCTATCAGATCCAGTTCCTTAAATCTATTAGTCAACTCTACTGTATATTCATCAGGAATATGATTTAGTTCATACCTGAGTGGCCTAGTGCTTTTCCCTACTTTTTTAAATTTAAGCCTAAATTTTGCAACGAGAAGCTCATGATCTGAGCCCCAGTCAGCTCCTGGTCTTGTTTTTACTGACTGTATAGAGCTTCTCCATCTTTGGCTTCAGAGCACATAGTCAATCTGATTTCTATGTTGACCATCTGGTGATGTCCATGTGTAGAGCCGTCTCTTGGGTTGTTGGAAAGAGTGTTTGTTATGACCATCGTATTCTCTTGACAAAATTCTATTAGCCTGTGCCCTGCTTCATTTTGTACTCCAAGGCCAAACTTGCCTGTTATTCCGGTTATCTTTTGGCTTCCTACCTTAGCATTCCAATCCCCCATGATGATAAGGACATCATTTTTTGGTGTTAATTCTATAAGGTGCTGTAGGGCTTCATGGAACCGGTCAATTTCATCCTCTTCAGCACCAGTGGTTGGGGCATAGATTTGGACTACTGTGATATTGAATGGTTTGCCTTGGATTCGAATTGAGATCATTCTGTCATTTTGAGGATTGTATCCCAGTATTGCTTTTCCTATTCTTTTATTGACTATGAAGGCTACTCCATTTCTTCTGAGGGATTCTTGCCCACAGTAGTATACCTGATGGTCATCTGAGTTAAATTCACCCATTCCTGTCCATTTTAGTTTGCTGATTCCTAAGATGTCGATGTTCAGTCTTGTCATCTCTTTTTTGACTACGTCTAGCTTGCCTTGATTCATGGATCTTACATTCCAGGTTCCTATGGAGAAAAAATCTTTACAGCATCGGACTTTCCTTTCACCACCAGATATATCCACAGCTGAGCATCCTTTCGGCTTTGGCCCAGTCGCTTCATTCTTTCTGGCTCTACTAGTACTAGCCCTCTGCTCTTCCCCAGTAGCATATTGGACACCTTCCGACGTGAGGGGCTCATCTTCCAGCGTCATATCTTTTTGCCTTTTAGTACTGTCCATGGGGTTTTCATGGCAAAGATACTGGAGTGGTTTGCCATTTCCTTCTCCAGTGGATCACATTTTGTCAGAACTCTCTGCTATAACCTGTCCATCTTGGGTGGCCCTGCACGGCATAGCTTATAGCTTCATTGAGTTACGCAAGCCCCTTCGCCACGACAAGGCAGTAATCCATAAAGGGGTAACTCTAGTAAGACGTTATAAATTCTTTTTATATGAGCCTGACTCTGATTTTTAATCTGAATAACCAATTGTTTATCTTCTAGTGTTATTCCCTCTTTCTTATCTACAGTCCACCTGTCCACAATTTGTAAATATTGGAACCATGACTGTAGAATATTTTCCTGCCTTAATACATCCAAGGATTTTAAATGCCAATCCGAACCAGACCAAATTAATAATTCTTTATACGAAATTTTATCAAAATTTATCCCCTTGGAAGTTCCCTCAATTGCATGTCTGGGAATCCCCCAGATAGGTATTTTAAAGTTTAATCTATAATAATACTTTTTCCAAACACGAAGTAAGGCATTCCTCAAAATATGTGATTTAAAAGTCCGATCGACTTTTTTATTAAAAATCAAGTATGCATGCCAACCATACACTAAATCCCAACCTTCCAAAAAAAGAGTATCCTTATTTGTTAAATTAAGCCAGTCACTTATCCAAGTTAAGGCGGCTGCATCATAATATAATTTCAAGTTAGGTGCCTTAAGTCCTCCTCTTTCTCGGGCATCTTGTAAAATCTTAAACTTAACCCTTGGTTTTTTCCCAGCCCATATAAAATTATTGATACCCTTCTGCCATTCATCTAAATTTACCTCTTTTTTTAAAATAGGTATCATCTGAAACAAAAAAAGAAACTTTGGTAGAACATTCATTTTTACAGCTGAAATTCTCCCCAACAATGACAATTGCAATTTTTTCCAATCCTTTAAATCCTTTTGTACTTTTGCCCATAATAATTCATAATTGTTCTTATAAAATTTTCCATTTGAAGCAGTTAAATATACTCCCAAATATTTAACCTTTTTTACCATCTGAAAACCTGTAGCTTTAACCAAACTTTCCTTATCCTTAACTGACATATTCTTAGGTAATATCTTAGTCTTATAGTTGTTAACTTTAAAGCCGGAGACATTCCCATACTGTGTTATAAGTTCTAGTAAGCAGTCAATCACTTGATTCGGTTGTTCCAAAATTAAAACCAAATCATCCGCAAAAGCCCGCAATTTATACTCATTCTTCCTTATCTTTATACCCTTAACTACCTTTGATTCTCGAATCTGAATCAACAAAATTTCCAATGTTAAAACAAATAACAATGGAGATAATGGGCATCCTTGTCTTGTCCCTTTTTCAATATTAAAAGTCTCAGTCAATCCCCCATTTACAACAATTTGTGCAGATTGTTGCTGATATATAGCTTTAAGTGCATGTAAAAAATTATCCCCAAAATTCATTTTCTCTACCAATGAGAATAAAAATTGCCAATCAAGTTGATCAAAAGCTTTTTCAGCATCCAGAAATATAAAAGCCACAGGAATCTGATTATTCTTATCCAAATACTCAATTAAGTTTATGATTTGTCTAACATTATATTTCATATATCGCCCTGTTATAAATCCTGATTGATCACTATGAATCAAATCCTTCATAACCTGCATTAATCTATTTGCCAAAATTTTTGTAAAAATCTTATAATCAACATTTAACAATGATATCGGCCTATAATTCTTAGGCTCTGTAAGATCTTGATCCTCCTTCGGAATCAGTGATATAAAAGCTCTTTTCCAGGAAGGAGGAACTTGTGTTCCCAACAAAATACTATTAAAGAGTTCCTTTAATGGCTCTATCATTTCTTCAGCTAAAATCTTATAATACCTCGAGGTCAATCCATCTGTTCCCGGAGACTTTCCAACCTTTAACTGCTTAATAGCTAAACCAATTTCCTCCACTGTAATTAAACAATTCATCCCATTTTGTTGTTCCTCTGAAAGTTTAGGGAAATGCACTGATTGTAAATATTTGTCTATATCCAAACCCTTTATATTATCACTTGAATATAATTTCGCATAAAAATCTAAAAAACTCTTTTTAATCAAATTTTGCTGAAAAACCTCAGTACCTTTATATTTTACTTTCTCTATAATCCTAGCTTTCTGTTTCTTTCGTAACTGATAAGCCAACCACCTCCCAGGCTTATTCGCATTACAAAAGGTATTATGTCTCATATAAGACAGATTGGTAGCCACCTGATCTGCCATCAACATATTAAATTGTTCCCTAAGCATCTTTATTGAAACCTTTAAATTATTATCAGTTGGATTAAGAACAAACGCTTCTTCTTTTAATTTAATCTCTTCTTCTATTTCTCTACGTCTTTGTAACCCTTTTTCCCTAAAAACTTTATTTAAATGAATCAAAATTCCCCCCATGTATGCCTTACTGGCATCCCAAACCATGGGCATCGATGTACCCTTATTCATATTTATAGCAAAAAACTCCTTTAAATGCTCTTTACATTTTTGTACAAACTCTTCCCGAGTAAACAAATTCTCGTTCAGTCTCCAGGGTCTTCTATTCCCATCTTCCAAATGTAGTTCCATCCACACCGGACTATGATCTGACAAAGTCCTGGGGAAGATTTTTACCTTCCTCACTCTAGAAAGGAAATCACTAGTAATCAAAAAAAGTCAATCCTTGACAATGACTGGTGTCTATCCGAATAAAAAGTAAAATCTCTGTCACTTGTATTCCTTTCTCGCCAAATGTCAATAAGCTCCAATTCTTCTTTCAAATCAAAAAAGGTTTTAGGTAATTTAGTTTGGGTGAAAGTTTTAGAAGAGCTCCTTTTATCTATAGTTGAATCTAAAACTCCATTCCAATCACCCATCAAAATTACCGATTTGTAATCCAACTGAGATATCTTCCCATGCAAAAGCTTATAAAATTGCTTCTGTTGTTGATTAGGAGCATATAATCCAACAATAAGAACTTTCTTGCCATGTATTGATAATTCCACAAAAAGATATCTTCCTTCAGAATCAGCCTCAATTAATTTAGATGAAAATTTTTTCTTCACATAAATTACAACACCTCCTTTTTTCCCTGGAGCTGGAGCAATAACATGTGATCCCAAACGAGAGTTTGTCAAAAATTTTGAATCCTTTAAAGTTATATGAGTCTCTTGCAAACATATCAAATCATTTTTTTTTATTAAAGATTTTTATAAATTTTTACAAAAAAACAAAAAAATAACAATACAACAACAACATAGACAAGAAACAAAACAAAACAAAACAACCCTTCCCCTACCCCCCCAAAACACCCACTCCCTCCCCCCCCCCGGAGCTTCCCAGAGCAGAATATAGGCTTAATTAAAAAAAAATAGAAAAGTTATATGAAAAAAGAGAGTATAACTAAGATATATGTATGTATATAAAAATAAAAGTTATAAAAAAGCTAAATAATATTTTTTTATATCCAATTTAAATTGTATAAACTTTATCCATTTATCCCAAACAGCAAAAAATTTCTCTTGCGATTGTTCTTTTAAGAAAGCCGAAATCTTTGCCATTTCCGCCAAATAAGACACTTTAAGGAACCATTCCTGCAAAGTAGGCAAAGATTCCTTCTTCCAATATTGTCCTACTAACAGCCTTGCGGCTGTAATCAAGTTTAACATCAATATAACCTCCTTTGTGTCACAATCAGTAACTATACCTAACAAAAATAATTGTGGAGTAAATTTTACCCTCCTTCTAAAAATTCTCTGAATATTCCACCATATCTTAATCCAAAAGGCTTTTATATTTCTACACGACCACCAGATGTGATAGTAGGTGGCATCCAAACAACCACATCTCCAACATTTAGGCTGTAGGTCAGGGTACATAAAAGACATTTTTTGTGGGTCAAGGTGCCATCTATAAAACATTTTGTAAAAATTCTCCCTTAAATTCTGTGCTTGTGTAAATTTAACATTTCTCACCCAAATGGTTTCCCAGATATCCAGTAGGACTGGTTCACCAAAATTTTGCGCCCATCTAATCATACAATCTTTAATTAATTCTGTTTCTGAATCCAATTCCACTAGAACCCCATAAATTCTCTTAATATGAGTTAGTCTTTGGTCCTTCACTTGCTTAATAAGATTTTCATCTTCTCTAAGAAAACCCACCTTACGATCCATCTTCCATCTGTCTACTAATTGCCTATATTGAAACCAAGAATAAGTAATGTTTTCATGTACTAACTCTTCCAGTAATTTTAACTGCCAATTTTGTCCATCCCATCTAAGTAACTGTGTATAAGACACCATGTCCATTTTAACACCTCTTTTTATTCCTTCTATCGCATGCCAAGGTATAGCCCATAGTGGTACTTTAAAATCACTTTTATAATATTTTCTCCAAACCCTAAGTAAAGAAATTCTTATAATATGAGATTTAAAAGCCCGATCCACTTTTTTATTAAATATTAAATAGGCATGCCAGCCAAAAAGTAAATCCCATCCCTCCAAATGGAGTATCTCAAGGTTTGTTAAATTTACCCAATCACTGATTGATGTTAAAACCACCGCATCATAGTATAATTTCAAATTCGGTACCTTGAGTCCACCTCTCTCACGGAAGTCTTGCATGATTTTAAACTTAACCCTTGGCTTTTTCCCTGCCCAAATGAATTTATTGATTCCTTTCTGCCATTCACTTAAGTTAATCTCGTTCTTCAAAATCGGTAACATTTGAAACAAAAAAAGAAACTTGGGTAGAATATTCATTTTTATCACTGCAATTCTTCCCATGAGAGATAATTGCAACTTCTCCCAATTCCTCAAGTCTTTCTGTACACTAACCCACAACCTTTCATAATTATTTTTAAACAATTTTGCATTAGAAACAGATAACATCACCCCCAAATATTTTACCTTGTTGACAATTTCAAAACCCGTCATTGTTATGTTGTTTCAAATAATGAAAAATCTTTCTCCGTTTCTGTGGTAAATTTAAGCCATTAACATTCCAGGTCAGAAACCTGGCCATCTCCACCGGCCTGGAGCCTCTGAAGCATGGCCTGTAGATCAACTGTCAACGATCTTTTAGGTCTTGCCCCTCCCACAGGCTCTGTAGTAACCATTCCTTCCACCTTATCACCACTCTTCTGCTGCTGCTCTTTTTCTTTACGTTTATGGGCAGCTCGTGTCATCCTTTGATCTTTTATCTCAAGATTCTGTACAGCTTGTTCCATAACCATCATTGAGGAGGCTCCTGCCATGACAGGCTCTTCAATTATCCTTGTTTGTGGGGGTGGAGACGATCTTGCCTTTAAAATAGAATGATAAAAATCTCTTGCCTTTGAGACTGTAGTTAATCTATGACATGTCCCATCATAATTCACTACTATTCCTCTTGGGATCTCCCATCTAAACTGAATTTGGCGGTGTTTTAGCTCATCAGACAGAAAAGTAAAATCTTTTCTGCCTCTTAGAATTTTGGGAGGTATTTCTTTTAAAATTATCACATCTTGATCTGCAATTTGAAACTTTTGTTTATAAAAAGCCTGTATAATTTCATTACAAATAAATCTTCTAGAAAAATAAATAACCACATCTCTTGGTAGGTTTCTCTGTCTAGCAACCCGTGAATTAACTCTAAAAAATTTTTCTATCTCATTCCCAATTATTTCAGGCCTCCAGCCATGATTAAGAGCAATATCTTTCACAATAAGCATCTTTAAATCCTCCTGAAAATTTTCTCTCAACCCCCTGATATGCAATGCATACTCCATCTCTCTGTATTGTGAAATAATTTGTTCATTCTGTGTAATTTCTATCTTATTCTCCACCTCCTCCATTCTAGATTCCAGTCTTGTTGCATTTTCAGAGATCTCCTCCATTTTGTCATCAATTCTTTCAATATGCAGAGCAAGACCTTGAAATGCAAATAAGATGTCCTCCCTAAGTTGCTTATTTTTTTCTCCAATAATTCTTCTGTAATAGCCCTCTCTGCAATTATAAGATCTTTTACTTCCTCTTTAATGTCCAAAGCATTCTTTTTTAAAGCTTCTTGTAAGTCTTTGAGAGAAATTGCAGGAGGAGGCGAGGGTGGGGGTGATTTTGGTTTCTGAGAAACAGGCTGAGTCATTGGGGAAGAGATAGTGGCTTTAGGAGCAGGAAGCAGACGTTTTGAAGCCATTCTCTTGAATTCCAGGAAGAAAGATTCTTGCCTATAAAATCACAGTTCTTTAAATGTTCTTTAAATAATAGCATAAAAAAAAGAAAAAAGAAAAAAGAAAGCCAAATTCTTGCTTCTATATTTAAAACATTAGTCTATATCCAGCTTTTAACTTTGTTACCAAATCAGGCAAGAAAGACAGTCGCCATTTTGCCTTTCACTTTCCCTTTCTTCAAAAGGGAAAGTAAACAATAAAAAGAAAGGAAGAAGATACTTGCTGGAGTTAAAGTCACAATCAACCTTAAACGCAGTTTCTCCTGGTCTGCTCCATCTGCCTTTAAGTACTCACAAGCAGCTAAAAGAAATCAGATGTGGGAGCGGCGGCTTGCTTCATCCCAGAACTTCGGGACAAAGGCGTCCTGGAGCGCGGAGTTTTGCTCAGGCTCCGAGGGAGCTCTACCCTCCGATCCCCAAAATTATAGGGATCCAGGGGAGCTCTTACCTCTACCTGAAAGCTCTCCTCTTCCCTTTCTCCCAGGGAAGAGATTCAAGCCGCGGGACAGCTGATTGTCAAAGTCCCGCTGGCTTTTACACGGACCAGGAACGGGCGGCTTTGTAAAAAGCCGCCATCGTCATCGCTGAAACCACCGGAAGTCCCTGGGGTGGATTTTTGATTGTGCACAGACGTGACAGTTTTTCACATAGGTTTCTATATCACGTCTCATTCTGGGCCACCAAAACTGACGTCTGGCCAAATGTAATGTCTTTAGAAAACCAAAATGGCCAGCTTGTTTTGCATCATGGCAATGGTGATATACTCGGTTTTGCAGCTCCTGAGGAACATATAATTTGTTGCCATACCAAGCTAAACCATCCCGTTGTGTAAGTAATCCGGGATTATTCGCTACCCAAGCGTCTTGCAACAGGGCTGCCTTTATCTCATCTTCAAACGATGTTGTTTTTGAACATGCGTCTAATTTCCTATCCCCAATGCTATAAGGGGGCATAATCGGTTGCACCACCTCCTCCCTCTTACTTTCGTATTGTGGTAACCTGGATAGGACATCTGCAAGGAAATACTTCCCTCCGGGGACAAACATAAGTTGAAATCGGAAACGTTGAAAGTATTGCGCCCAGCGTACATGTTTAGGTGATAAACGTCTGGGCATTTGTAGAACTGCCAAGTTTTTATGATCTGTCCATACTTCGAAAGGATGTTTCACCCCCTCCAGTAAATGTCGCCAAGTGGTCAGGGCCCACCTTACTGCGAAAGCCTCCTTTTCCCAAATGGCCCACCTTCTCTCAGTGTCCGTTAACTTCTTAGAGGTGTAAGCACACGGTTGTGACTTACCCTGGGTGTTTTGTTGGATTAATACTGCCCCCACAGCAACATCGCTAGCATCGGCCTGTACAACGAACGGACATTCTGGATCAGCATGTAATAACACAGGCTCCTGTGCAAACAATGTCTTTAAGGACTCAAACGCACGCTGACAGTCAGCTGTCCATGCTAAGTGTTGTTCGGGTCGGGGCTTTGTTGCAGAATCTCGAGTTCGTAACAGGTGGGTTAGAGGCAACGCCACAGTCGCAAAGGAAGGGATAAATTGTCTGTAGAAATTGGTGAAGCCCAAGAACCGTTGTAATTGGCGACGGGTTCTTGGAGCCTGCCATTCCAAAACACTTTTCACTTTATTTGGATCCATTTCCACACCTGCTGCTGAGATCCGAAAACCCAGGTAATCAATACGATCTTGGTGGAATTCACACTTAGACAACTTGACATACAAATGAGCTTGCAGAAGTTTTGCTAACACATCGCGTACAAGTTGGATGTGTTCTTCCAGGGTTTGGGAGTAAATAAGTATGTCACCAGATAAACTAGCACCCCACGGTATAAATGCTCATGTTGCACTCCATTAATAAGCTGCATGAAGACTGCAGGGGCTCCTTGTAAACCAAACGGCATTACACTAAACTGATAACTGCCCAATGGACAGTTAAAAGCTGTCTTCCACTCATCCCCATGTTTTATTCTGACTCTATAATAGGCTTCGCGGAGGTCTAACTTAGTAAAAATCTTCCCCTTAGCTAAATGAGCGAGAAGATCCTTTATAAGTGGTAGGGGGTACATGTGCTCTACGCACACTGCATTAAGACCGCAAAAGTCTACACAAAGCCGAAGACCCCCATCCTTCTTCTCCTGGAACAGAACCGGTGCAGCTATCCTGGAGCGAGCTGGCTGTATGAAGCCTCATTCTAAATTTTTGTCTATATAGTGCCTCAATTCTTGTAACTCTAGGGGTGTTATAGGATACATTCTTGGCTTTGGTAACTTGGCCCCCGGGAGTATTTCAATCGCGCAATCGGTTGGGCGATGGGGTGGTAAACCATCACACTCCCGTTCACTAAACACAGCTGCAAGGTCGTTATATACAGCTGGAAAGTTATGACCACCCCCCTCCTGCGCTGCCTTGACCCCCTCTGTCTTCTCCTCCGCATCCTTTGTACATAGGTGGGGTGGCTGTGGTCCTACCCCAATCCGTAAATGCCTACACCCGTCAGCCCACCACATGGTCGGAGTCCATTTGTCCAGCCAAGCCAGACCTAGGATCACTGCCTCAGTCATAGATGGGACCACTATAAACCGGAGGGTTTCCCAATGCGTACCCATTTCCATCCTCACCGGTTCCGTGACGAACGTGGCAGGAGCCCCCCCCAAAAGGGATCCATCCACCTGCTTGAACTGGATGGGTGACGCCAGTCGTGTGACTCTCATGCCCACTGTCTGTACCACTTCTCTACTAATCAAACAGCGAGTGCACCCTGTGTCAATGAGGGCATGATATTCACTGGAACGCCCTGTGAGTGGACTCGTTAAGGTGATTGGAATAGCAAAAGGAGCTATGGGCTCACTCACCATGGGGTCTTCTGCTGGGTCTCCATCTTCGTACTCCTCCAGGGCGGGGGTCTGTTCACCTGGAGATTGCTGGGAAGGTCCCCCTCCCGCTTGGCAAGCTGCCCATGACCTTTCCATGGTCTTTCTTGGCGTAGCCCCTGGCTTTCTGGTGGCGGTTGGTATACTAGGTATAGCTGGGACCGGACATTTGGCTACTCGATGACCCAGCCAATTACAGCGAAAGCACCAGAATACAGCCCTAGGCCTTGGACTAGACATTGGAGTTTGCCTGCTGGCTTCCTTCGGCAGCTCCACATCCCGACGGGGTTGTGGCTGTTCATCAGGTGTTTGGTGAAACTCCCGCAAGCCTGCATCCAACTCCATCACCACTTTAAACCACTCTGGAAGGCGGCCTGGAATTCCCCTCACCACACAAGCGCGGCGCAGTTCACTGTCTAATCCAGCCCGGAAGTGGTGAACTAACAGATGCTCTGGCCAGGAACGAAGTCTTCCAGCCACCCTTTGAAATTCATGTATGTACTCCCTTACCGGTCTGCCCCGTTGGTGTAGCCCTAACAGCTCCGCCTCTGCCCGTTGCACCCGAGAGGGATCTTCAAATCGTGTTTTTAGGGCATCTAAAAACAGACCAATGTCTGCCAACTCCCGGGCGTGGTCGCTGTATAAATCGGCAGCCCATGCTGCTGCCTCCCCCTGTAAACTTGCTGTCACAGCTACCACCATTGCCCAGTTGGATGGATACAGAGCTGTAAAGCGGTCCAGGTGGCTGAGAACGTGGCTCAGGAAAACATCTAAGCGATCTGGGTCACCATCAAAGGAAACTGAGATAGGAGGTGGATTCCATAGTGCCACCTGGGGCCAAGGTGCTGCCACCTGGCCCCCATACCGGGCGTTATCTCGGACTGCAGAGCGCCGGCCTAACGAGCCTGGTACGTCCCGGCCTTGCCTAGAAGGGGCCGCGGCCGGGGCCCCAACCTGTCATGCCTCCTGCCGATACTGGGATCTCTCAGTTGAACCATGTCCTCCTACAGGGCCGTGCAAGGAAGGATGGCTGCTTGGTGTTAGTTTAAGCTTTGGACTAGCCAGGTGGAAATGAGAGGACTCAGTTGTCGACCCCAGCCCTGAAGCAACCCGGGGCTGAGAAGGTGGTGGTGGTGGTGCGAGATAACCCGGCTCCCCAAACTGTTCCCTGAGCACGTCCAAGGTATATTGTCCTGGAGCTGTTGAATAGCTCCATTCCTCATCGTCTCCTGTCACACGTCTCTCCCGCCAGCTGCTCAAGATGGGCCCTGCACCTGCCACCTGCCGTCTGCCTCCCTCGGGGTGGTGTAGAGCAGGGCTCACCCACCATTTTCCAAATGAAGCTGTAGAGCCCTGTTGCTGGATGCCAACTTCTGCAACTGCTGTCAATTGTGGCTTCTCCTTTGGCCGTACCACCGGTTGAGCCTCCCCCACCTCCACCACAGCTGGGGCCTCCGGCTGGTCCACAGGGTCCAGCGACCCTTCCACGGGCACAGCTCCCTCCGTCCCCTCTGCCATACCTTGTCACTACCCAGAGCAAGGACAAGCTACAACGAAGGTGTGGATTAATTTCCTTTGGTTTGAGTGCTAACTTACTGTAAAGACGTCCTGCTTGAGCGCCGATGAAAGCCAGAAACCAGGAACGTTAAACAACCACCAAATTTATTTTACTCTGTGGAAACAAAGTTGGCACTGGGAGTGGTTTTCTCCCAGTGCTATATATATACATCAAACAAAGCACACACCCATCAACCCCACCCGTACCTAGCCCGGCCCCAGTTCATTAAATATACAACAGCTGTTCAGTGAGTAACCTCCTCCCATACCTATCCCCTCGCTCATGCGCCTTCCCCATCTGCAGCTGTGCCGCCGTCGTGCAAGTCCTCAGCAAGCCATTCCGTCGCCTTTGCTCTCTGTCTTCACAAGGTTTGTCAGACCCAGCGAGGCTAGAGAGCCTCCCAAAGCACGCCGATGAAATCATTCAACAAGCAAGCAACAAAACAGAACTGGGTGCTTCCTGACGATGTCATTGGCGCCCCCTGACTGCATCAAGCATCAGAATGAGGGGGCGGCGATCAGCTACAATGGCGCCGGAATTAGTAGCGGAGATGCGGCGAACGGCTCATGAGGAGGTAGGCAATTAACGTCTCCACCCATCCCGTTGGCCAGGACCTCACAGGGTCTGACAGTAGGTGAGTACCGCAAATTTTATTCAAATTCTGAGAACGGGTTGGTGTGTATGTGTGTGTGTGTGTGTGTGTGTGTTTGAATGGGTTTCCTCCTCTGATCTCCACTAGGATTTCACCTCCTCCATGCTTTTTCTCAGCCGCCCCCAGATCTGCTGCTAGCTCCACTGAGCTGTGACTGGCAGAAATCTGGAACACATAGGGGGTTAAAGCCGGAGTGTGAGACCTTGCTTGGTAGAAAAGAGCAAAGGAGCCGAGTGTGTGTATGTGATTGAATTAAGATTAAGGAACAGGAGGGTATCAATAGAAAATCCCAGCAGAGATCAATAAAGCAAAGCCCAACTTTAGGAAGGGCCCGTACTAGTGCTCAAAGCACAGGTCTTCCCAGACTCCTCCTGAGTCTGAAAACTAAGAGGTGGGTTGTAAATGGAGGCCAGGTACCTGTGCGGCAGGTCCTCCTCAGACAATTTATTTTTGAGGTCCACAAAGTGACGGCAGGGAGTTCCCTAAATAGGAAGTGCCCTTACTCCGTGTAGGGAACCGGAGCCTTCCTGGGCAATTTTTTAGTGCCCAAAAACTGACAGGCGGAGCGGCAGGAATATTGTCACTAAGAGCGGCTAGGAATTGCTGCTAGGAGAAACCCAACAGAGCCAGATTGAACCCCACATCGGAAGGGGAACATGGGTAGCTGTAGTTCGAGGGTTGGAATTAGGACACCTATTGGAGATTTGCTCGAGGCGTGGGACGAGAGGTGAGTGCCTGTCCTGGATGGCATGAAAAAGAAACAAGCAAGAAAAATTTGTAATGAGTGGGCTTTGCTGAAGGATGAAACTGGGAGACCAATTTGGCCAAAAGATGGTACCTTTAATTTTTCAACATTAAAATCACTTAGACCATTGATAAGACCCAGCCAAATCCCCTACTGGTATTGCTGGGCAGAATTAGCCAGGCTTAACAACCCTGCCCCAAAGAAAGAGGAAGAGAGAAAAGTCCCCCAAACCCCTTTGGACAAACCTGGGCCAATAATAATGGCCCCTCTCCTGAGTAAACCAGTCCCAGGAAGAGCTAGAGGACAGTTAGAATACGTGCTAACACACACCCCGTTTTCTGCATCCGATATAGTTATACGGAAAAGAGACACTCCATCTTTTAGATCAAACCCCCAGGCTGTGATCCAGATGTTAAAATCTATCATAGACAGCCATAACCCTTCGTGGGGGGATACGACACAGGTGTTGCACATCTTTCTAACAAAAGATGAACTGCTAAAATTATATGAAAAAATTGCTGAAATAGCCAGGCGACCAACAATAGTCATGCCTGGCCAAAGAGCCCTGGTCCGAGTTGCCTGGCCCACCGAACGTCCTAATTGAGATTATAATGATGTCAACCACTGGGACGAATGTAACCGGGCTAGAGAAAATCTGATAGAAGCCCTCCAAGAGATAGGGAAAAAAAAACTAAACTGGCAGGAGTTCCAAAGAACAACCCAGAGAGAAACAGAAAACCCAGATGCCTTCTGGGTCCGCCTCTCTGAAGCAGCCGTAGCACATGCTCACTTAGATCTTAACTCCCTTAAAGATCAGAGAATCCTTGCCTCCGCCTTCGTAGACCAACCCACCAGTGATATTAAAACACATTTCCATCAAATTGTGTCAAACTGGTCTAGTCTGGAACTCTCAGAGTTGCGGAGAATTGCAAATTTCATCTATGACCAGAGAGAGAGACTGAAAGAGGAGGAAAAGGAACGGAAAGAGATTTTTAGGGAAAGAGAGAGAGACAAGAAAAGGAGAACAGAAAGGAGAGAAGACCTGCAAGTTTTTGCAGCTATACACAATGAAAACAGGTGGATAGATAATCAGCCTTTTGAAAAGCCACATCCATGTCCACGATGCAGAGAAGAGGGAATGTCCGACTATAAATGTCAACACTGCCATAGGTGTGGAGAAACGGGCCACTTTAAATCCAACTGTAGAAGACCCTTCCTGTGAAGCCGCCACTGGCCACCCAGAGCCCCTTATCCTAAAGAGAAATCATTGCAAAATAGGGAAAGGAGATACCAGGAACACCCCCTTTGGGAGCAAAGCAGAAGAATCGATATTCAAGATCAGTGACTAGAGACAGGAAAGGAGGCGTTCCTGGCCACTTTCTCCGGACTGGCTATTCTCTTAAAGAATGGCCAGGACAGAGAACCCCTTGTCACTATCACAATAGGGGGAAAGGAATATGAGTGTCTGATAGATACAGGAGCCACCCCTCCCTTTAAAGGCTCCATAATACCTGGAGCCCAGGATAATATGTGTGGGGGGAAATTATCCCAGTAAAATTCACTGAAGAACTAAAAGTAGAAATTGGCCCCTTCTCTGTAGATCATGCTTTTACCATTTGCCCACCAGTCCATTCCTGCTTCGAAGTTGGCAGATTCAGTTTGGTTAACGGGTCCTGCATTTTTGGCGCACCCCAACAACCAAACGTTGAAAGAACCAGAGAACTATGAGCTGCTAGAACCAGACCAGGATAAAGACGTGCGGCCCCAAGTACCCAATCATTCGCCTGAACGGAGCGTGACGTCGACTGCTCAGTTCACTTGCCTCTACACAAACGTCAAGGAAGCAATCAAAGCTTCTCCTCGTCATTCTCTGAACCCCGCTCGTTTCAAACGCTTCTCCAAGTGGAGGCCTCTAGTGGCAGGAGTAGCAAAAATAGTCCATTTTCTGCACCATAATATAAGCATCCCAGAAAGTCACCTCCAGGCCGAAAGAGGGATTCTTTGAAGTGTGCAACAAGACTCATATCCATTAGACTTTGAATGTCTAGCAGCAAATAGGCCTCTCCCAAAGAATAGTTCTCTGCTGAAATTGAATCCATTCCTGGACAGTCATAAATTGTTGCGAGTAGGGGGGCGTGTAGCCAATGCCGAGCTAATGTCAGACCTCAAACACCCTATCATCCTTCCGGCTCGTCAACATATCACACACCTGTTAGTTCAATATCACCACAATACCATCCAGCATCAAGGCAGACATTTCACGGAAGGTGCCGTCAGAACGGCAGGCCTTTGGATCGTGGGAGCCAAAAGATGCATCGCCACCATCCTGCACAAATGTCTACATTGCCGTAAGCAAAGAGGGATGACACAATACCAATTGATGGCTGACCTACCAGCCGAGCGGCTAATACCTGCACCACCTTTCACCAATGTGGGCTTAGACGTATTCAGACCTTGGGTCATATTGGCTCATCGAACCAGAGGTGGACACGCCAACAGCAAACGTTGGGCTGTACTTTTCACATGTCTCAGCATCAGGGCAATCCACATAGAAGTCATTGAAGCTATGGATTCTTCTTCTTTCATCAATGCGCTAAGAAGATTCCAAGCCCATAGAGGACCAGTCAAAGTGTTTAGGTCCGATCGCGGAACTAATTTTGTAGGGGCCTGCAAGGAATTGCAAATAGACAAAATGAAGGCAAGTTCAGCTACTGGCCAACACCTTCTGGAAAAGATGGAGGCAAGAGTATTTATCTACCCTCCAAGAACGGCGTAAGTGGAAGACCAAAGAACCCAACCTACAAGAAGGTGATCTAGTCTTGCTGAAAGACAAGGATGTTCAAAGAAATCATTGGCCTATGGGACTCGTGCAGTGGGCCATGCCGAGTTCTGATGGTCTCGTTCACCAAATTGAGGTTCAAGTAGTGAAGCCACATGAGTCTGACCAAGACTCCACGTATCTCACTAAAAAGCTCTACACCAGACCAATCACCGACCTAGTCCTGTTGCTAAAGAAGACCGACTTGGAAAATTGAACCTCTTCAGTTCCAGCTGTTGTTCCTGATTCTTCAGTTCTGGCTGTTCCTGAGTTTCCAGCTCCAGCTGTTCCTGAGTTTCCAGATGTTCCTGATCCTGATTCTTCAGCCCCAGCTGTTCCTGTGTTTCCAGATCCAGCTGCTCATGTTTTTCCAGATTCTTTTTTTTTTATTGAAAATTTTTATAAATTTTTACAGAAAAACAAAAAAAAATGACAATACAACAACAGCATAAAAAAGAAAAACAAAACAAAACAAAACAAAACAACCCTTCCCCAAAACAGATTCTTCAGTTACTGAGTATCCTGTGAATCCAGTTCCCCTCGTTCCCGAGAAACTTTGGGTTCCAGTTTTTCTGTTCCAGATTTGGTTCCAGTTTCCTTTACTTACGCACCGGGCCCACCCAATTGATGAACTAGTTTGCCCAGCTGAGGTCCAGATCGTGAAACCACGCGAGTCAGGTCGTGACTCAAAGACACTTGTACCAGGCTGATCACTGATTGGGTCCCGTTGCTGACAAAGACTGAACCAGAAGATCAAACCTCAAATTATGTATTGTCTTATGCATTGTTTGATATAACACTTGCTTGTTGTTGTTTTTTTTGCATAATTGTGCATGTTTCATATCAAGTTTTTACCTATTTAGTCACAAGTTAGTTACCTTTGAGTATTGCATGCCTTAATGCTATGTTCTTTACTATTTCAGTTAGTTAGTAGTGGAAATATAAATTTCCAAGCGGGGAGTATTCTGGACCGTATAGCTCTATGTAACCCTAACTAGAGAGCATGTATCAGTATGTTAGAATATCTGGCAGTTATTGGGTTAAATGCTAGGTATGTTTTTTTTATTTTATTTATTTATTTATTTGAAAAAAAAATATTTTCATTTTTCAATACATTTAATACTTTCAATACATTATATAAAAAGAATAAAAAAGAAAAATACCTTTAAAATAAGACCTTAGGTGTTGCTCGTCTATCTCCCCCCAACTGCGTCCGCCCTCTCAACCTTCCTTCCTTACCTCCCTACTCCCTCTCTCCTCTCATCTCCTCTCTCCCCTCATCCCTTCCTCCCATCCAACTTCCTTCCATACCTTCCTCCTCCCCTCTCATCCCTCTTTGGATACAGTTCAGGGGAAATACCCGAGCGGCACCTCCCTCTGAATTACTCTATCTATTTTATACATTAATATTTCTATTTATCTAACCTACTTAATCCCACCCATCCCCTACCCCCCTACCCCCCCCCCCACTTCCCAGAGCAAAATACAGGGTTATTGTAAACAAAACAAACACAATCTATAACTTTTAAAACAAAAAATTTAATACAATAAACAAATTCATACTTAACCCTTAACTCCCTCTAAACTTTAAAAATAATAATATAAACAAATCTACTATAAATCAAATAAAATTCTATAAATAATAATTATTATTTCAAGAAAAAAATTTAATCATAAACTAAATGGAACTTTAAAGTTCCATATTTATTCTGAATATAATCTATCCACCTTCTCCACACTATAATAAATTTTTCTTGTGTATGGTCCTTTAAATAAGCAGAAATCTTTGCCATTTCTGCTAAATTAGAAACCTTAAGTATCCATTCTTCTAAAGTAGGCAGCGAATCCTTCTTCCAATATAAACCTACAAGTAACCTTGCTGCGGTCATTAGATTCAACATTAAAATAGTTTCATTAACATCTAAATCCATAAAAATACCCAATAAAAATAATTGAGGAGTAAACTTTATCTTCTTTTTAAAAAACTTTTGAATGTTCCACCAAATCATTATCCAAAAAGCTTTAACCTTCTTACAGGTCCACCAAACATGAAAGTAAGTTGCATCAGTACTACCACACCTCCAACATTTGGGCTGTAAGTTAGGATACATACAAGACAATTTTTTGGGATCCAAATGCCACCTATAAAACATTTTATAAAAATTTTCCCTCAAATTTTGGGCCTGTGTAAATTTAACATTTCTAATCCAAATAGTCTCCCATTGATCCAATAAAATCGGTTCCTGGATATTCTGAGCCCATTTAATCATACAATCTTTTACTAACTCTGTTTCCGAATCCAATTTTATTAACTCATCGTAGATTCTTTTAATATGAGCATAATTCTGATCTTTAATCTGAATTATCAAGTTTTCATCTCCTAATGTTATTCCAACTTTCTTATCTACTGTCCACCTATCCACAATTTGTATATATTGAAACCATGAGTGTAAAATATTTTCTTGTCTTAATACGTTTAAAGATTTTAGCTGCCAATCATTACCTGACCAAATTAATAATTCCTTATATGAAATTTTATCGAAATTCATCCCCTTAGAGACTCCCTCAATTACATGTCAAGGAATCCCCCAAATAGGTATTTTATAATTTAACCTATAATAATACTTCTTCCAGACTCGAAGAAAAGCATTCCTTAAAATGTGTGATTTAAAAGCCCGATCAACTTTCTTATTAAAAATCAAATATGCATGCCAACCATACAGTAAATCCCACCCTTCAATAGAAAGAACATCTTTATTTGTTAAGTTAAGCCAATCGCTTATCAAAGTTAAGGTGGCTGCATCATAATATAATTTCAAATTGGGTGCTTTAAGCCCACCTCTTTCTCGGGCATCTTGCAAAATCTTAAACTTAACCCTTGGTTTTTTCCCAGCCCAGATAAATTTATTAATACCCTTTTGCCACTCATCCAGATTTGCATCTTTTTTTAGAATAGGTAACATTTGAAACAAAAAAAGAAACTTTGGTAGAACATTCATTTTTACTGCTGATATTCTCCCCAACAACAACAATTGCAACTTTTTCCAATCATTTAAATCCTTTTGTACTTTTGCCCATAATAATTCATAATTATTCTTATATAGTTTCCCATTAGAAGCTGTTATATATACTCCCAAATATTTAACCTTTTTCACCATCTGAAAACCTGTAAGTTTAACTAAAATTTCATTTTCCTTATTAGACATATTGTTAGATAACATTTTAGTTTTATTATTATTTATTTTAAAACCAGAAACTTTTCCATACTGAGATATAAGTTCCAACAAGTGACCAGCTATTTGAGTAGGTTGTACTAAAGTTAAAACCAAATCATCTGCAAAAGCTCTCAGTTTATACTCATTCTTGTTTACTTTTATTCCCTTAATTACCGTTGACTCTCTAATCTGAATTAACAAAATCTCTATTGTTAAAACAAATAACAATGGAGATAATGGACATCCTTGTCTTGTTCCCTTTTCAATATTAAAAGTCTCAGTCAGACCCCCATTGATAATAATTTGAGCAGACTGTTGCTGATATATAGCCTTAATAACATGTAAAAACGTATCTCCAAAATTCATTAAATACTATTAAAAAGCTCCTTTAATGGCTTCATCATTTCCTCAGATAAAATTTTATAATACATTGTCGTCAATCCATCTGTACCTGGAGACTTTCCCACTTTTAACTGCTTAATAGCTAAACCAATTTCCTCTGAGGTAATTGAACAGTTCATCATAATTTGTTGTTCATTAGAAAGTTTAGGAAAATGCACTGATTGTAAGTACTTTTCTACTTCTGCAACATGTATATTATCACTAGCATATAATTTTGTATAAAAATCTAAAAAACTCTATTTAATCAAATTATATTGAAAAACCTCAGTGCCTTTATATTTTACTTTCTCTATAATTCTTGCTTTCTGTTTCTTACGTAATTGATAAGCTAACCACCTCCCAGGCTTATTTACATTACAAAAAGTATTGTGTTTCATATAACGCAAATTTGTCGCCACCTGATCTGACATCAACATATTAAATTGTGCCCTAAGCATATTTATAGCAGCCTTTAACCTATTATCCATCGGATTCAAAGCAAAGGCTTCTTCTTTTAATTTAATCTCTTCTTCTAATTCTTTACGTTTTTGTGTCAAGTTACCCCTAAAAATATTATTCATATGAATCAGAATTCCTCGCATATAAGCTTTACTAGCATCCCACACCATAGGCATTGATGTTCCCTTGTTCATATTTAAAACAAAAAATTCCTTCAAATGTTCTTTACATTTTTGTACAAACTCCTCCCAAGTAAACAAATTCTCATTCAATCTCCAGGATCTTCTATTCCCATCTTCCACAAATAACTCCAACCACACAGGGCTATGATCCGACAATGTCCTAGGAAAAATCTTGACTTTCTTGACCCTAGAAAAAAGATCATTGGAAATTAAAATAAAATCAATCCTTGAAAATGATTGATGTCTGTCCGAGTAAAAAGTGTAATCTCTGTCATTTATATTCCTTTCACGCCAAACATCAATAAGTTCCAACTCGTCTCTCATATCAAAAAGGCTTTAGGTAATTTAGATTGAGTAAGAGTTTTGAAAGTACCCTTTTTTTCCTTTCTTGAATCCAAGACTCCATTCCAATCACCCATCATAATTACAGACTTGTAATCCAACTGAGTTATTTTTCCATGCAAAAACTTATAAAATTGCTTCTTTTGTTGATTAGGGGCATATAATCCAACAATAAGAAATCTCTTGCCTCGTAGTAGTAAATCTATAAAGACATATCTTCCTTGAGGATCAGATTCTATTAATTCAGCCGATAAATTTTTCTTCACATAAATTACAACACCCCCTTTTTTCCCTGGAGCTGGAGCCATAAAATGTGATCCCAAATGAGAATTAGTCAAATATTTAGACTCCTTTAAAGTTAAATGAGTTTCTTGCAAACATATTATATCATTGTTATGTTGCTTCAGGTAATGAAAAACTTTTTTCCTTTTCTGCGGTGAAGTCAAGCCATTAACATTCCATGTCAGGAGCTTTGCCATCCCTGCCAACCTGAAGCCTCTGAAGCATAGCTTGAAGATCAATTGTTGAAGATCTTTTTGGTCTTGCTCCTCCCACAGGCTCTGTAGTAATAGTACCTACTGTTGTTTCACTATTCTTCTGCTGCTTCTCTCTACGTTTATACGCAGATTTTGTCATCCTTTGTTCTTTTATCTCCAAATTCTGTGCAGCAGGATGACCTTGTACTTCTCTAACAATCAATGAAGTTGCTCCTCCAATTATATGCTCTTCTTCAATTTTACTAGCTTGTGAAGATGAGGAGGAACTTGCCTTCAAAACAGAGTTATAAAATTCTTCTGCCTTTGAAACTGTAGTTAATCTATAATGCTTTCCTTCGTAAATCACTGCTATTCCAGTTGGAATCTCCCATCTAAACTGAATTTGACGACGTTTTAACTCCTCAGATAGAAAAGCAAAATCTTTTCTTCTTCTTAAAATTTTTGGAGGTATCTCTTTTAAAATCATAACATCTTGAGCTGCAATTTGAAACCTCTTTTTATAAAAAGCCTGTATAATTTCATTACGAATAGATCTTCTTGAAAAGTAAATAACCACATCTCTGGGTAAATTTCTTTGTCTGGCAACCCATGAATTAACTCTGAAGATTTTTTCTATCTCATTCCGAATTTCCTCCGGTTTCCATCCCAGATTAAAAGCAATATCTTTAATAATTACCTCCTTTAAATCTTCTTGCTGATTTTCTTTCATGCCTTTAATACGCAGTGCAAATTCCATATCTCTATACTGTGAAATAATTAATTCATCCTGTGTCATATCTATCTTGTTCTCAACTTCTTCAACTCTACTTTCCAGTCTTGCTGCATTTTCAGTCACCTCTTCCATTTTGTCATCAATTCTCTCAATATGCATAGCTAAACCTTGAAATGCTAAAATTATATCTTCCCTCATTTCTTTATTTTTTTCCTCCAATAATTCTGCCATAACAGCCCTCTCTGAAGCCATTTTACAATCCAAAAGATCAGCTACCTCCTCTTTAATATCCAAAGCATTCTTTTTTAAAGCTTCTTGTAAATCTTTAAGTGAAATTGCAGGTGGGGGAGAAGGAGGAGGTGTCTTTGGCTTAGGCTGAGAGACAGTCTGAATCAATGGAGAGGAAATAGAGGCTTTAGGGACCGAAGAAGCCAAACGTTTTGAAGCCATCCTTGTAACTTTACAATCTTAGGATTCCTGCCACTATACACAAACTGTAACAATTTCAATAGGCTAAGACCATTACTCTGAAGAAACTTTGTTGCCAAAGTCAGAGAAAGTGAAAGTCTTCAAAGAAAGACAGAAAATTCCTCCGCCATTTTTTTTTCTTTTTTCTTCCCCTTCCATGCCCTTCTTGTTAAAATACTAATTAGGGAAGATATTAATTCTTGAGTTAAGGTTGAAATTCAAAATCAAAATACTATTTCTCCTGTATTGCTCCATCTGCTTCAGAGTTTACTCACAATTCCTCTTGATTTAGCAGAGGTGTAGGCAGCGTCTTGCTCCGTTCTCCCATCCGGAGAACAAAGGTGTCCCAGGATGCGGAGTAGTCCCAGACTCCGAAGGAGCTCTCACTCTTCGTCTCTCAGAAAGAATTCTAAGAGACCAGAGGAGCTCAACTTCTGTCTGGTGAAAGCTCACTTTCCTCCCTTCGCCTGGGAGGAAAGTTCCGAGCTGCAAAACAGCTGATTGTCACTGTTCTGCAGGCTCTTACGCATACCAAGACGGGCGGCTCAGAAAAAAGCCGCCATCGCTGCGGCGCTAAACACTGGAAACCCAAATGCTAGGTATGTTGATGGGTCAGTGGGAGGAGTCTCAAAAGGTCATTGGTCATTGGGAGACTTCCTGGACACAAGCCAGATGGGAATGCCTTTGTTCATCCAGCCTCATGTCTCCTAGCCACATGGCTTGGAGATCCTATGCCAACATGTGATGCTTATCAGAAGAAGAGGGGAAATTCCAATATCAATTTACCTGTGGAATGAACCCAATATTGCAAAATATGTTTCTGGACGTATCTACATAACAGTGAGTTATTGTTTAGGATTCCTAGAAATAAAAGCAATATTTTCTGTTTATTCTTCTGAGTTATCTATCTGTTTTGGATTGGACGGAAAGCAGTCTGTTCTGTCTGGAACAGAATAGTAAATTGATAAGATTAATTCTCCTCTGATTTCCTGCAACAGTTTGAAGGAAAAAAGTAAACTTATTAGTCTTTCTCTACATCAGCCCTTAAGGAAGTAAAGCAGATATTTTCTTGCAAGTAGTAATTTGATGTGGCTAATATCCTTCAATTGCCTGCAACGGTAATCTCTGGGATCAGTCTCCCAGTAAAGCCTGCAAAGCAAAGTCAGTGTGTTTGTTTGGCAGACAGCGTTTCAAAGGTGGTGATTCAGATGCATTGTTTTGCTAATTCGCTGTTAACTCTGCAAGTAGCCACTGCATGACAAAGTTTACCCGCATATTAACAAGCCTCTGCTGGCAAGGATTCATTACCAGTCAAACTCTGCATGCTAGCCAATGTTTTAAAGAAAAGTAAAAGTTATAAAGTGCCTTGTGTCTGTTTTTAAATTGCCTTTGGATCTGTTTACAAGCTAATGTTTAAATCGAAGAGATATTGTGATGATTACCTTACTAAGTAGAAAAGGAAAATCTACACTCTTATTTCTTGCATGTAAAGTCTGATTTCTAACACCAAAAGGAGAGCATCATGGGCCCCCCTCCAAGGGCTATAAAAGGGCAATTAACTCTCAACCGATTGCTGTTTTCTTAGTCCACTTGCCCTAGCAACAAGTCACTAAGGAAAACAATTAAACTCTTCTCCCAGCCACAGCACGGTGGAAAGGCTAAGCTCCCCCCTCCCTTAGGAATGCTTGGAATTTCAGCCAGTGTTAATGGAATAAAAAGGCATCTGGTTTCAGGGGCAGAACCAACCCCAATAGCATTGCAGTAGCACCCCCTGGTGGTCAATCTATTCATGACACCCTTATGCAATTTTTTGCCTTTTGGAATCTAAATGCTGAGTTACAACAACTGACAGTTAAATTCAGCACATAACAGGCTCATACCAAGCCAAGCTAAGAGCATCCCCCAGAGGGAAAGAAGGTACTTCACTGCACGCATCACTAACTACGCAGAGTGAATCTGTTAGTTAAAGTGCAAGCTACTGAACTTTATCCCAAGCTACCAACACCCCCTAGAGGGCACAGAGTGAACTTACCAAAAGTACTCACTCACTCAAGCTGAAGACCAAGTTGTTCCAGTTTGAGAGAAATTAAGCAGAAGAAAGCGAAGCCAATTGTCCTTGCTTATTATCACAAGCTGATGACCCAGGGTTCCAGCCTGCAACTTAACGGTCGCCAGGTGGGAGTTTTGTACCTCTACATTCTCTCAGTGGCCACTAGCAGTAACGTGGTAATAGGAAGAATTTGGCTGGCCTTTCTTCAGACACCCCCTAGTGGTTAAAGGAGGAACTACACGGAAGCCTTTAATCACACCCAGAGCCAGCCCTCTAGTGGACAAAGGGTGAACCTAGGAGGAAGAGCACCCTGGTAGCTGACCCGCAGCAAGTGACCCCTAGTGGTGAAGGGGTGAACTGTGCTGAAGTACCCACAAACGCAGGAGAACGCACCCAGTGGCGACTCCACTCACAGACAGCACCTCTGAAGCTGATCGACAAGTAACATCCCCTAGTGGTCAAAGAGAGAAGTTCTTCAAATTCGCTTCAAAATAGCTGAGAAGAACACTGAACCTACCCTAGCCATGGCAGAGTGTCCCACTGGTCTAGCAGAAGGGGTTCAACCAACCAGCCTAGTTGATATACACTAACCAGCCGGCCAAGGAGAAATGCTGCCAACAGCCAACCTTGACCTGTACACAGAGGCTGTAGCTCAAGCCTCAGTGAAGCCAAAGACCTCTCAGAGTCACTGTGATCTGAGACAACAAAGAAAGCCCACAGAAGCCATGCACTCACATCTGATGGAAAGATGGGAGTCAAACTACAAGCGCCATGAAAGGCACTGGGAGAGATTACACAAACTCTACCAAGAGTCCAAGGAGGAATTCTCCCCCGAATGTGCACGCTTAGTGGAAGGAGATAAGAGAGACGCCCTTACACAATGGATAGACTCCGAACAGTATCTCGAAGACATTCAGGCACAATTAGGAGATTCAACTATTGATGGCAAGATGCAGAGCCTCAAGCTACTAAACGAGGAACATAAGAAGCTTCTACAGAGCAAACATGGTTCCCCACAGCCCGAGCCTTGCCAGAGAGGCAGACCGGTCGACAGGGCCATGTCTGAAGTTTCCTGCTCCTCACATGCACCATTCCAATGGTTGCATGCAGCTCCATCCCACGTGTCTGGAAAGGCCTCATCCTTTCGTCACATATCCAAGGCACATTCCAGCGTGTCCCAACAATCGCATGTCACAAGCGCCTCCCGCCTTTCGAAAGCATCTTCCCGTCATAGCCGAGCATCCAGAATTTCACATGCAGAGCAAATGATCATCGATGCTAAAGCTGCTGAAGCAGTCTTTCGTGTGGCACAAGAGGAGAGGCAGAAAAAGAAGAAATTGGCGGCCATAGAACTTGAAGAAGCCGAAATAGAGGCCAAGCTGGAAGCCGAAGCAATCAAAATGAAGAATGACCGAGAAGCCGAAGCAATCAAAATGAAGAACAACCAAGAAGCTGAAGCTGCCAGAGTGAAGGCCGATCGAGAAAATGAAGCAGCTCAAATGGAAGCCAAATGAAAAGCTATAGCAGCTAAAATGAAGGCCAAAAGAAAAGACGCCCAAGAGGAGCTTGAACTTGTTCAAAGCCAAAGAGATATGGCAGACAAAATGGCTAGAGTAGAAGGCCTTCAGAGAACACTCCAGAACACCAATTTCTTGCCAAATAGGGAGCAACTGGAAAATGAAGAGCGTCGTAGCCGCGTACAGGCCTACGTGGACAACCAAAGCGCATTCCAGAATGCGCAGGTGAGAGCGCCACAGCCAGCCACAAGTCCCCCAAGACTGAGTAGATGAACAGAGGAATCTCAATGACCAGATGCGCTGGTCAGCCACAGAGTTGATGTCGCGACACCTAGGTCATGAGATCTTCCCGCCGTTGCTGCCCCATTGAACCCACTGAACCACACCCTTGATGACAACAGGATGGGTCCACCAGCAATGGCAATAGCTACACAGCAGGCAGTGCCACAAGATCTTTCCAATGTTGTTGCCCCACAGAACCTGCCAAACCATAGCACTGATGGCAATCAGATGGATCCACCTGCAGCGCCAACGGCCCTACAGCAGAACCGGCCGTCGCTCAGGGAAGAGGTTGAAAGAGCTCGAGCCGTACTAGAATCCCTGCTGCACCAACAGGAGGCAGTGTCCCAAGGAAATACTACCAGTCCTGACTACAGAGGACAGCCTCGAACATCAGCTGTGCCAGCCTACCAGGGAGCTAGCTACACTCTACCAGAAAGACTGACCCTCCAACAAGTAAGCAAGCAGGAACCTGGGTTCCCTCAGCTCAATGCCAGAGCAGAGGAGTTCAGACCAAGCCAACAAAGTCCCTTGCATGCGACATGGCAAAATACCCTCAGCCAACAATACGCTGAAGGAAGTTACCAGCCAGCCATGGTGCACACCCCCACTCCCGGAAGGGGTGCACCACCTCCACCAAGCTACAGCCCACACATGGGATCGATGCATCCCCCAATGTACATTGGAAGAAGATTAGACTTGGCAGCTAGAGGCGTATGAAGATTCTCCGACAAACCTGGAAGAGACTACCTATTGTGGAAACACATCTTCAAGTGCGCCATCAACGAAGAAAGGGCTGGACCAGATGAGGAACTTGTCCAGCTGACAGCCTGGCTAGGCCCAAAATCCGTAATCACTGTGAACGACATCTTCGCATCCCATTTGGGCGACCCTGACATCGGCCTTGCAAAGACTTGGGCCACACTTGACAAGGACTACGGTGAACCCACAGTGACAGAGTCCTCGCTTCTGGACCGCGTTGCCATAGGAGGGACAGTTTGTGTTGATCAATCGCAAACCCCAACCCAGGTGAGCATCTCAAAAATCTCCATTCCCAGTAATGGAACAGCACCTCACCTAAAACCACACCTAGAACACTGCACACTTGTGACAACCAAACCTGTTTTGGAAGCAATAGTGTTCCAGACAAGCAAGAATTACAACAACTTAGCCTTGTCCATAGAGGACAAACAAGACTAACAATGTCTCCAAGACTGGGAGTCATGGAGCGTACTCCCAAGATGTCTCCAAAGCATGCAAGTGCAGTGCACGTATGTCTTCAGCTCACCCACCACAGTGCAGAAGAAAGAATTGTACGCTTCCTTAGATGTGACTACGAAGGTGAATGCAGTCTTAAGATATGTCTCACTCTACAGCGGGGAGAGCCACACTTACGTCATCTTGTTTGCAACCATAAGATGCATCAGAGTCTACAGCGGGGAGTGCTGCAGTCTCGATGTCTTCTTTGGGAAAGCGAGACTAACAATGCAAGAAGGCCACACCGTACCAAGGTTAGAGCTATGTGGTACCACTTTGGCTGTAAAGCTCACCAACTTGACAGCGAAGACGTTACACCTTGAACTACAGTCTACCACCTTCTAGGCAGACAGCAAGGTGATGTCAAGCTACATCTGCAAACAAAGCAGACACTTCTACGTCCATGTAAGCAACAGAGAGAAAAGGATTGAAACATCTTTAAGCCCTGAACAATGGCAACATGTGGCAACAAATAAGAACTTTGTTAACCAAGTGAAGTAGCCCAACCTTGCCACACAGTTAACAGAATTGATCTGGCTAGAAAGTCTTGAGCTCTTGGCCTGTCCAAATAGACAGATGCCACAGAGACCAAAACGTTATGCACTTCCAGCTTCAGATCAAAGTGCCAACCTTCAACCTCAGACACCCAGTAAGCGTCAACCAATCGGCTTCAAACCCCTATCTAAGCGGAAGCACCTGAGATTAGGCATAGTTTTGATTGTCTTGATCACTTGTCTTAGCATCCCAAGAATTAGCCTTGTAGGAGCCTGCAAGGACTTACTGACTTTCATGGACTCCATGTCGTTAAAGACACCCACACATGAAGTCCTCACTACCCTGACGACAGCAGTAGCAGCCCTCTTCAATACTCCACCGGTGGTTCCAGACCCTTCGGTTCTTGAGTATCCTGAGTCTTCTGCAGCTGCTGTTGTTCCTGATTCTTCAGTTCCAGCGGTTGTTTCTGATTCTTCAGTTCCAGCTGTTGTTCCTGATTCTTCAGTTCCAGCTGTTGTTCCTGATTCTTCAGTTCCAGCTGTTGTTCCTGATTCTTCAGCTCCAGCTGTTCCTGAGTTTGCAGATGTTCCTGATCCTGATTCTTCAGCCCCAGCTGTTCCTGTGTTTCCAGATCCAGCTGTTCATGTTTTTCCAGGTTCTTTGGTTCCTGAGTATCCTGTGAATCCAGTTCCCCTTGTTCCTGAGAAACTTTGGGTTCCAGTTTTTCTGTTCCAGATTTGTTTCCAGTTTCTTTTACAGGAAGAAGACCTTGTCTCGCTGAGAGACAAGTATGCATACCAGAACTATTGGCCCATGGGACTTACGCACCGGGCCCACCCACTTGATGAACTAGTTTGCCCAGCTGAGGTCCAGATCATGAAGCCACGTGAGTCAGGTCGTGACTCAAAGATACTTGTACCAGGCTGATCACCGATTTGGTCCCATTGCTGACGAAGACTGAACCAGAAGATCAAACCTCAAATTATGTATTGTCTTATGCATTGTTTGATGTAACACTTGCTTGGTTTTTTTGCATAATTGTGCATGTTTTATATTTACCAATAGTTATGCATGTTTGATACCAAGTTTTTACTTATTTAGTCACAAGTTAGTTAACAATGAGTATTGCATGCCTTAATGCTATGTTTTTTGCTATTTCAGTTAGTTAGTAGTGGAAATATAAATTTCCAAGCGGGGAGTATTCTGGACCGCATAGCTCTATGTAACCTCGTATAGCTCTATGTAACCCTAACTAGAGAGCATGTATCAGTATGTTAGACTATCTGGCAGTTATTGGGTTAAATGCTAGGTATGTTGATGGGTCAGTGGGAGGAGTCTAAAAAGGTCATTGGGAGATTCCCTGGACACAAGCTAGGTGGGAATGCCTTTGTTCATCCAGCCTCATGTCTCCTAGCCACACGGCTTGGAGATCCTATGCCAACATGTGATGCCTATCAGAAGAAGAGGGGAAAATTCAATATCAATTTACCTGTGGAATGAACCCAATATTGCAAAATATGTTTCTGGACATATCTACATAACAGTGAGTTATTGTTTAGGATTCCTAGAAATAAAAGCGATATTTTCTGTTTATTCTTCTGAGTTATCTATCTGTTTTGGATTGGACAGAAAGCAGTCTGTTCTGTCTGGAACAGAATACTGTCTGGAACAGAATAGTCCCCGTTGTTTAGTTTAAATATTCCTCCAGAAAATCTGTGAGTTTATTACCAAGTAACTGAGTCTCTTTCTTTGATGGATGCAAACTGTCTCTTTTGTACATTGTTTCATTGGACCAGCTACAGACATTGTGACTAATATAACCAAAGTCTTCCCCTTTACACCACTCCTTTAGCCACATATTGAATTCTGCTATATGCTGGCCTTTTCCATTTTGCTCCTTATACACTGGTAAAACCTCTGAAAAAGTAAGCCTACAGCCTATCCTGCTAAGTTCCTGCCCCAAGCTCTGGAAATCATTCTGCAATGTGTTGTAAATGGGTATGTGTTGTAAATGGGTTTTATCTGTCTATCCTTTTCCTGAAACATGACCAGCATTTTTTTCAAGTTGCAAGTCCTTAAGTCCTAACATGTTGCAAATGTTCAAGTTCAGAATGAAACCTTTCATTTATGTTCTCTTACCAGAATCCAGCTTTCTTTTGTCCTCATCTGTGATTTCCTCATTTTGTCTGCCTATCTGTTTCTTTAACCACTGCAGTATTAATGCCTTTTTCAAACTGTCTGCAAGCTAACCCCCTCTTCTGCCCAATTCTACTTCTCCTTTTCTTATCTTCTGTGCTCCATGCCTTTGTCTGCCTCTCCTGGGAGAGTCCACACAGAAAGGGGGGAGGAGTTCTTGCTCTCATGTCTTTCAACCCTGCATAGATGACCCCTCCTAACCTTTGGAAGCAGAGCACACTGACCCAGATGCTGCCTCCATCCATTTGAGCCATGGAATTGGGCTTTGAATCCAGCCATCCACTAAAAAGCCACCATGCAACCAGAGTGGAACAGATCTTCCCAAGTCCTACCATTCCCCCAGATGCCTGTGAATGCTGCAAAGGAAGGAAGGAGTCCTGAAGCCATTGGTCCCCACGTGAAGCCTCAGAAGAAAACCAGGAAGACTATGGGAGGAGGGTGGAAACTCATTGTAAAGTTTTCTTTCTTGCCCCATTTGTATTGTAATAAGCCAGTTGAATGGATTCATGGAGTGATGGCATTTGGGAATAGTTGGCACAGCAAGTACTGAACACCTTGGACTTCTATCTGGTGGGAGGGAAAATTTATCCAGAATGTTTGTATTGCTTGTTTTGTATTAGTAGCTGTACACACATACACACACACACACACACACACACACACACACCATTCATAATCACACTGAGTCTATCTCTTTCACTTACCTTCAGTAAAACTCCAGCCTGATTCTTGCCCTGTGTCATTAAAAGTTTGTAGGAACAACTTTCTGCAAATTCCAAGGGGGAGGGAACCAGGCCCCCTCAGGTGATTTGCAATTCATATGCCCTGACTAAGAAAGTAGCAGGAAAGAGATCTCCAAACTTAAGCTCTGAATATCTTGCACTGGTGGACTCAGATTGGGAGTCCTAGGGCTCACTATGTGCAATTTAAGAAAATGTAATAGCCTGGCTTGCATACTGGCTAACCTCAATTGGACATTACAAACCTAGATGCACTGAACTAAGAGCTAAGGCAGGAAACAACCCTTGAAAATGGGCAGCCAGTGGTTATGTACTGAGGCAAACCATGGCTGTGAAGAATTTTGGGAGGAATGTGCAAACCTGACTGGAAGCTGAAAGAGACATCCAACATTTGAAAATGATTGGTACAGAATATTGGACACTATAAATTTCTTTTCCACCTAACAAAATTTTTGCCCGACCTTTAGAACTTTATGGGTTGGAAGCTCCCCTTTTGGGAGCCACTGCAGGGATCTTTTTTCTGCTTGCCTCTATTAGTGTTTTCTTTTTTTGTGGCTTAACACTTTTAAAGCTTGTTTACCAAGTCTCCCTGACCAGATCAATTTTAATCTTGTGCCATTAAGTGTGTCATTCACACAATTATGGCACAAAGGGGGGATTTGTGGGAAGTCAGCCCCCCCCAGAGAAGGAAATATTAAAAGGGCAGAATATATTTCACTAAAGGATTTTAAAGGCAGAACCCCCCCCCCCAAGTCTCTCTGTCCCAAACAGAAACCAAGTTTGCGAAATGCAGGTGGTAATCTTGTCAGAAAGACTTTGCTCAGGAAACTGGGATTAGGAAGAAAGATCTCTAGAATCCACAATTCCTCACACCAAAAGTTCCAACACTCATCAGCCCCAGCCCCAGGGAAGCAGGATATGACCTTTGGGACATAATAGGATTAACCCAACACCATCAGAATACCAGAAAGGCACACCCAGACTCAGGTCAGAATATGTGACACAGGAAATACAAAGCCTGAAACAGGAACAGGAAACTACTCCAAACAAAAGGCTCCAGAGAGTATAAAAACCCACTCCCTACATGTGTTTGCTCTTTTTCTTCCAGACCCTTCTTCCTGTCTGGCTCTCCTCTTCAATAAACTGCAACCTTCTTCCTAAAGCAGTCGCCATGTTGTTTATCCCCAGCTTGGATGAATCATGATGAAGACTTTTCCTTCAACAGTGTCATCTGCAAATTTGATGAGTTCCCCTTCTATTCCCTCATCTAAGTCATTTATAAAGTTATTGAAGAGTACTGGGCCTAACACAGAACCTTGTGGTACCCCACTGCTTACTTCCCTCCATGTACATGTAGTACCATAAAGGACTACTTGTTTAGTACGGCTTGTTAGCCAATTAAAAATCTATCTGGTGGTGATGCTGTCTATCCCACACTTTTCTAGCTTAGCAAGAAGTAGGTTATGGTCTATTTTGTCAAATTCCTTGCTGAAGTCTAAATATACTATGTACACAGCATTTTGCTGGTCTACTAATTTAGTCACTTTGTCAAAGAATGAAATAAGATTGGTTTGGCATGATCTGTTTTTAACAAACCCGTGCTGGCTGCTAGTAATAAATTTATTTGTTTCTAGATGTTCACAGACAGGTCAGGTCAGACAGGTGTTCTCTTACCATTTTCTTGATTATTTTAATTTTTATTTCTAATCTGTCTTTTACAGTTATGTTTTGGGTAGGTTGGGCTATGGTTTCTTTTTGTGTGAAGACTGATGCAAAGAATGAGTTAAGCAGCTCTGCTTTTTCTCTATAGCCTGTTACTTCCTTGCCATCTTCTCTCTTTAGTGTAGGGCTTTTCAACCTTTTTACCAATTGTACCACTTTTAGGATATGGCAATATTCGAGTACCACCTAGCAAGGTGTCAAAAACTTGATGACAAAAAAAAAACAAACCCTGTTCAAAGTTGCAATTGCACTGAAATGACTTATGACCATTTTTCACACTTATGACCATTGCAGCATGCCCAGGGTCATGTGATTTATATTTGGATGCTTGGCAACTGATTCATATTTATAATGGTCACAGTGTTCCAGAGTCATGTGATCCCCTTCTGCAACCTTTTGACAAGCAAAGTCAATGGTAGAGCTGCTGGTGGTCAAGTGCTAAGGCGGGACTTCCTTTCCTCCCTCCCTTCCCTGCCTCCCTTTTTCTCATTCCCATCTCCTTCTGAAGGAAGAATTTGACCCCCCCCCCATATTTTCCCTCTTCCATATATTGCTCAAACAAGGAAAGGCCTCCAGAGACAGAAAAGACAAGCTGCTGAGTGAACTAGCTTAAAAAGTCACATTCCCCTTTAAGAATTAGCTACTGGCTAGAAAGGAAAGTAAGGAGCACAGCCGGCACTTAAGGAAGAAAAAAAATGTAGTAAGTATTGGCTACCAGGTAAAGCAGCCTCCCCAAATGGCTCCATTCATAAGTAAAGGAATGCTACAGGCAAAATCCATTCAGGAGAAAAATACTTCAAAATCCCTTGCAGCAAAACCTCCTCCTCCTCCTCCTCCTCCTCCTCCTTCTGTGCAGCTGACTCCACCTCCTCCCAAGGCTGCTGCTTTTTTTCTCTCTCCCTCTCCTGCCCAAACTGCCTCCTTTTATAGCCTCTCCTGTCTCCGCCCCTCCTCCTTTCTCGTGGGGGAGGGTGAGCCAGAAGTGAGCCTGGGGCCTTTGCAGCTCCGGAGGACTCTCTCACTGTAAGTCCTTGCCTGTGCTGGCTCTTTCCCTCCCCCACTACACTTGACTAGTCAGGGCTGAGTACCACCTGCCACTCATTAATGTACCACAAGTGGTACGCGTACCACCGGTTGAAAAACCCTGCTTTAGTGGACTGACTGTTTCCTTGACTTTTTTCTTGTTATTTATATGTTGAAAGAATCTTTTTTATTATCTTTGACTTTGTTCATTCTGAGCCTTTGCTTTCCTGACTTCACCTTTGCAGATTCGGGCTATCTGCTGATATTCTGCCTTAGTTATGTGTCCCTCTTTCCATTTTTTGCACTTATCCTTTTTTGTCTTTCAGTTTATCTGAGAGATCTTTGTGCAACCATGCTGGTTTCTTCTTGGATTTCTTGTTTTTCTTTTTTAGTGGTATTGTGTTGGACTGGGCTTTTATTATTATATTTTTCAGTGTTTCCCATACTTCTTCAGTTGTTTTCCCTTTTAGGATTTTTCTCCATGAAATTTTTCTTAGACTCTCTCTGAGTTTGTTAAAATCAGCTCTTTTAAAGTTTAAGACACTGGATGGATTATATTCTATTGCTTGTTTTTGCATTATATTGAATTCCAGTATGATGTGGTCACTCTCGCCCAAGGTTCCTGCAACTTCAACTCCTTCTATCATCTCTATCACTTTAGTCAGCATTAGGTCCAGTATAGTTTTTCTTCTAGTTCCCTCCTCTACCTTTTGGATGACAAAGTTGTCAGCTAAGTTGGTTAGGAATCTGTTCCATCTCCCACTTGCTGCAGAGTTTGTCTCCCAGTTGATATCAGGGTAGTTAAAGTCTCCCATTACTACTGTGGTATATTTCCTACATACATTTATTAATTGATTGGCAAAGAGTTCATCTATTTCTTATGCTTGGTTGGGTGGCCTGTAGTATATGCCTATATCAATGTCATTCTTTTTTCCTTTTATATTGACCCATATGGATTCTAGGAGGTTTTCATCCTTGGTTTTGTGTATTTGTAGAGATGTAGTGATTTTATATATAATGCAACTCTACCTCCTCTTATGTTAGGTCTGTTTCTTTTGAATAGTTTGTATCCTTCCATCAGTACATTTTATTCATGAGTTTCATCCCACCAGGTTTCCGTAATGGCAACTATATCATATCTGCCTTCATTTACTAATTCTTCAAGTTCACCCTGTTTGTTCCCTAAACTTTGAGCGTTAATATATAGGCATTTGAGTCCTTTATTGGTCTTGGGCACGGGTCGGCAACCCACGGCTCCGGAGCCGCATGCGGCTCTTTGAGCCGTCTCCTGCGGCTCCCAGCCCATGTGCATTTCCCCCCCCCCAAAATGGGTCTAAAGAAGTTCAACCAATCAATTCAAACTTCTCATGAAAAAAAAACTTGTGAAGTTTGAATTCATTGGACGAACTTCTCTGGTTTGTGGACTGCCCACAAGCCGTTTGTGGGACTGCCCACAAACCTCTTCTCTCTCTTCAGTCTTCACAGACTGCTAGAAAGGTGAGTAGGCCCTTTTCAAAATGGCCTCGCATTACCTGGCCCAAGTGCTTGATGGGGGGGGGGGTCGGCTCCCAAAGGCTGCTGGGGACCTCCCTGCTCCCAGGAAAGCCTTTACTATGCCCGCTGCTCCTGTTGTAAGTGGCCTCGTCAGGCAGGGTGAGGTTTTTGCAAGCGAGGCCGAGGGGGGAGCAGCTTGTATGCAAATGTGTTTCTTTTGCAGGGACTTTGCTTTGCTGAAGGTTATATCTTCCTCTTCCTTCCTTCCTGTTTTCTTTCTTTCTCTTTTTACCATCCTTCCCATATTCTTCCTGCCTTTCTTCTTCCTTTCTTCTCTTCCCTCCCTCCCTCTCTTTCTTTCTTTCCCTCTCTCTCTCAATAAGCAAGCAATCTGGGTTCTGACTGGCTGCTCCGCGCCTCCTCCTCCTCCCCTCCCAGAAACAAGTATACTGCATGCAAAAATCCCACAACATCTTGTGCACACCTACCGGCACGGAGGCAAGCCATTTCACTTTGCCTGATTCTTTCTGTTTCAGAAGCAGATGCTTTCTGTTTCAAAAGCAGCCTGGGAGGAGGGGCTCAGCCTGGATCGGCCGTTGAGCTGGCCGCTCTTCTCCAGCCCCAGTTGGCATGCTTTCAGATTCCCCCCCCCCCAATAAATAAACACAAAAGGCTGGTTTGAAAGTTTGTCCAGCTAAAAGGGGGGAAAGAAGCTGTGCTGGAGCTTCTGCACAGGCTGATTGGGCTTTCGGCAGGTTTCGCCTGCAATTAAGACAGGGCGAGGTTTTTGCAAGCGAGGCTGACGGGGGAGCTGCTCAGTGTCTGCTCACATAAGAGTTTCTTGTGTTTCTTTTGCAGGGAGGCTGCTTTGCTGAAGGTTATATCTTCCTTCCTTCCTTTTCTTCCTGTTTTCTTTCTTTCTCTTTTTCCTTCCTTCCTTCCTTCCTTCCTTCCTTCCTTCCTTCCTTCCTTCCTTCCTTCCTTCCTTCCTTCCTTCCTTCCTTTTCTTCCTGTTTTCTTTCTTTCTCTTTTTCCTTTCTTCATTCCTTCCTTTTCTTCCTGTTTTCTTTCTTTTTCCCTTCCTTCCTTCCCATATTCTTCCTGTCTTTCTTCTTCCTTTCTTGTCTTCCCTTTCTTTCTTTCTTTCTTTCTTTCTTTCTTTCTTTCTTTCTTTCTTTCTTTCTTTCTTTCTTTCTTTCTTGTCTTCCCTTTCTTTCTTTCTTTCTTTCTTTCTTTCTTTCTTTCTTTCTTTCTTTCTTTCTTTCTTTCCCCCTCCCTCTCTCTCTCTCTCTCTCTCTCTCAATAAGCAAACAATCTGGGCTCTGACTGACTGCTCCACGCTTCCTCCTCCCCTCCCCCCCGCACACAAGTAAACTGCATGCAAAAATCCCACAAGATCTACCAGCAGTGTTTTCACTCCTAAGTCAGTGTATGTCTGTGCACATGCACAGACTTAAAGGGAGGCTTCCAAACCTGACATGCATATACATGTGGATGTCTGCAACTGGTCGTTGCAAAAAATAGGAAAAAAGGGGGGAAAGTGGACATGACTATTTAAAGACCCCCACTTGTCTGCACGGGCTTAAGCAGGAGGCTGGAGTAGAAGATCTCCAAGGTCCCTTCCAGCTCTATTCTATTCTATATGCAGGCAGACTACAACCCCTTAAAAATGACATGGAAAGGAATACCCAAAAAATTAAGATGGACTTTGAATCAATCTATATTAAAAGAAAAAGAATTTATAGAACTAGCAACAAAAGAAATTGAGTTTTTCTTTAAAGAAAACAAAAAAGAAGATGCAACACTACAAAAGGTATGGGATACAGCCAAAGCATATTTTAGAGGTATAGCCATAACATATACTGCGAAAAAAAATAAAGAAAAAAGACAACAATATATATTATTAAGGGAAGAATTTGAAAAATTAGAATTAGAACTGCAAATGAATCCTCAAAAGAAAATACTGAAAAGAAAAATGGAAACAATAAAACATAAATTAAATGTTGAAATCAGAAAAATTGGCACAGCAAATTAAAAGAGCAAAACATAACTTTTTTGAAAATGCAAACAAACCAGGAAGATGGTTATCTTATAAACTCAAAAAACAGAAGAAGAAACTAATAAATAAATTAGTAGATGAAAAAGATTGCTTACAATTTAAAAATGAAGAAATAAAAAAGATAATTAAAGAATATTATAAGAAACTGTATGATATAGAAGAAATTCCACGGGAGAAAATGATTCAATTTCTGGAAGAAAATAATCTACCAAAAATTTCAGAAAACTTTAAAACTATTGTTGAAGGAAAAGTCTTCATCATGGTTCAGTCCAAGCAGGGGATAAACAGCATGACGACTGCTGAGACTTCCGGTTTGGCAGGGAACGGGACGGCCATAGGAGGCTGGGTCTCCAGCCTCCCAGTCCGGTTTCGCTTCACCTAGCGCACGGGTCGGCAACCCGCGGCTCCGGAGCCGCATGCAGCTCTTTGAGCCGTCTCCTGCGGCTCCCAGCCCATGTGCATTTCCCCCCCCCAAAAAATGGGTCTAAAGAAGTTCAACCAATCAATTCAAACTTCTCATGAAAAAAAAAAACTTGTGAAGTTTGAATTCATTGGACGAACTTCTCTGGTTTGTGGACTGCACACAAGCCATTTGTGGGACTGCCCACAAACCTCTTCTCTCTCTTCAGTCTTCACAGACTGCTAGAAAGGTGAGTAGGCCCTTTTCAAAATGGCCTCGCATTACCTGGCCCAAGTGCTTGATGGGGGGGGGTCGGCTCCCAAAGGCTGCTGGGGACCTCCCTGCTCCCAGGAAAGCCTTTACTATGCCCGCTGCTCCTGTTGTAAGTGGCCTCGTCAGGCAGGGTGAGGTTTTTGCAAGCGAGGCCGAGGGGGGAGCTGCTTGTATGCAAATGTGTTTCTTTTGCAGGGACTTTGCTTTGCTGAAGGTTATATCTTCCTCTTCCTTCCTTCCTGTTTTCTTTCTTTCTCTTTTTACCATCCTTCCCATATTCTTCCTGCCTTTCTTCTTCCTTTCTTCTCTTCCCTCCCTCCCTCTCTTTCTTTCTTTCCCTCTCTCTCTCAATAAGCAAGCAATCTGGGTTCTGACTGGCTGCTCCGCGCCTCCTCCTCCTCCCCTCCCAGAAACAAGTATACTGCATGCAAAAATCCCACAACATCTTGTGCACACCTACCGGCACGGAGGCAAGCCATTTCACTTTGCCTGATTCTTTCTGTTTCAGAAGCAGATGCTTTCTGTTTCAAAAGCAGCCTGGGAGGAGGGGCTCAGCCTGGATCGGCCGTTGAGCTGGCCGCTCTTCTCCAGCCCCAGTTGGCATGCTTTCAGATTCCCCCCCCCCCAATAAATAAACACAAAAGGCTGGTTTGAAAGTTTGTCCAGCTAAAAGGGGGGAAAGAAGCTGTGCTGGAGCTTCTGCACAGGCTGATTGGGCTTTCGGCAGGTTTCGCCTGCAATTAAGACAGGGCGAGGTTTTTGCAAGCGAGGCTGACGGGGGAGCTGCTCAGTGTCTGCTCACATAAGAGTTTCTTGTGATTCTTTTGCAGGGAGGCTGCTTTGCTGAATGTTATATCTTCCTTCCTTCCTTTTCTTCCTGTTTTCTTTCTTTCTCTTTTTCCTTCCTTCCTTCCTTTTCTTCCTGTTTTCTTTCTTTCTCTTTTTCCTTCCTTACACATGTGGATGTCTGCAACTGGTCGTTGCAAAAAATAGGAAAAAAGGGGGAAAAGTGGACATGACTATTTAAAGACCCCCACTTGTCTGCACGGGCTTAAGCAGGAGGCTGGAGTAGAAGATCTCCAAGGTCCCTTCCAGCTCTATTCTATTCTATATGCAGGAGCTTATTGTAATCATTGCACCCCCTTACTGGAATATAACCCTTTCTACCTGCATACAGCCTTTTCTTCAGGAGCACCCCTGAATATCATATGTCTTGCATCGCACAGGGAACCACAAGCCATTTTAGTAGCAATGTGTAATTTCCACTTTCTCATCCTGATTACTAACTTGTTGACTGCAGTGATTCACTTAGCAACGGTGGTAAGAAAGGTCGCAAATGGGGCAAAACTCATTAAATGTCTCACTTAACAACACAAATCCAACTCATCCAAATAAAATGGCTTAACAAGAAGGTATTCGTTTCTTTACAGTGATTTGTTGAACACTGCTGGAATACTTTTCTGAATAAAGAAAAAGAAAGCCGGTTGGTTAATTCTGCAGGTCCTTGTCCTACTTTCTAAGTAAGTGCTCTGCTGGGAGGGGGAGGGAGGTAGGGAGGGGGGGGGGAGAGAGAGAGAGAGGAGGAGAATATGAATATATGTTGTTGTCCTTGCTAGACTTTTAGTAAAGAACGTTTAATGAACTATTTTGATGTTTGTTTAATTAAGAGATGAAATATGGGGATAATTATGCTGTATTTAAATATGGTAGATTAGCTGCTAAAATTGTTTTTACCTGTTGGGATGAAGGAGAAAGGGTTTTTTGCCCCTCTTTCTCCTGTCCTTTTCTCCCCCCCACCCCATTTGTTTTCTTTTCTATTTTTCTATTTGTGGTTTTTATTGTTTGCACCGGCTTTTACTCTTTTCATTTATAATCCTTAATAAAAATATTTGAAAAACAGAGAACATTGTAATGAGAGAGAGAGACAGAGATGGACAAAGAGAGATAGAGAATAACCTGCTATAAAAAAGATTATGACAGCTCAGATTAGATTGCAGGATCCTCTGTGTGAATGTGGATCATTATGAGTCCTCTGGCTTTCAGAGGGTGATAAAGTGGGTAAGAGATGCAAAGAGAGTGACTGGAGGAAAATGAGTGAACCTGATCAAGCACAATTAAAGTTCTTAAACTTTTCTTTGTGATATTGGTAAAGGTGGTGAAACATTTTAATGTCCATGTTAAATTCATGAAGAGTTGGCTGGCTGGAGAGGGGGGATCATAGTTGAAGAAAGTGGAAGTGCAACAGCGGGATTGCAGAAATGGCAAAGATTTCGGCTCTTTTAAAGGAGCAATCGCAAGAGAAGTTTTTTGCTGTATGGGAAAAATGGATAAGTTTTATACAATATAAATTGGATTTAAAAAAATATTATTTAGCTTTTTTGTAACTTGTACGTAATTTTTGATATTTTATAGATTGTTTTCTCTTTTTTTTCTTTCTTTCTTTCTTTCTTTCTTCTTTTTTCTTTTTCTTATTTCTTTTTCATTTTCTTTCTTTTCTTTTTTTTTCTTTTTCTCTTTAAATATTTTTTTCTTAATGTTTACGTTATATATATCCTATTATTAATTATTTTATAAATTGTTAAAATTTGTTTAGTTTTCTTAAAATTTTAATTAAGCCTATATTCAGTTCTGGGAAGCTCGGGGGGGGGGGGGATGGAGGGGGTGGTTTGGGAGGGGTTGGGTGAGGGTTGTTTTGTTTTTGTTTTTTTGTGTTGTTATTTGTAAAAACTTTTAAAAATTTTCAATAAAAAAAAAAAAGAATCAGTTGTTGTGAGGCAAAACTACCTCCTCCAGTCTCTTTCTTATGTTTAAAATATTCTCTTTTTCTTTCCGTCTTCCCAAATGGTGACTATTTAGTCTTTAACCAATGTCAACAAGTAAAGTTATGAACAGTCTTTTGTTTGTTATCTCAAACCAAGACTTTGTTTTACTCAAGCTTTCCAAGGTCACTGTGTTTTTAATTCTTTAATTCTTATTTTTCGCCAGTAGATGTCCTCGTTGGCTTATTTATCAACTCTCCACACTCCTTAGTCTGATAGTTGTGTTATTCATTTACCATTTCCCCTTAATGTTAAATTGCTGCTCCAAAAGTCTCTCTGGGGGTCTTTACTCTTTCAAGTTCTCCCTTTTAGGGTCTCAATATTTTAAAGCACAAGGTGTAGGAAGAAATTTCAGCTCACCCAGGCATAACTTGTTGTGGGAGATCAGCTGTTTTTCATAGCTTCCCTTCTGGCTGCAGACAACGTGGGTTGCCTCAGGCTCTCCCGGCAACCTTTCTTCCGCCCCTTTAGAGGGGGCAATTCAGTACACTTGGATTGATTGCCACCAAAACCAAGCTCCTGAAGAATCCCTCTTTCTTTGTTGCCCCTCCAGGGCAACTTTCTGTCCCTTTAAGAGACGCTAGGCCAGGGGTAGGCAACCCAAAATACTCAAAGAGCCACTTAGACTCGTTTCCCACTGAAAACAAAACACTGGGAGCCGCAAAACCCTTTTGGCATCTAAAATGCAGATAACGCTGCATATATCCTTTTTTTTTTTTTTACCTTAGTGCTATGTATAAAAAATTATAGTGTGTTGCATTTATGAAATCAATGAATGGCTACAAAGAAAACAATTTTTTATTTCTGCACTGCATGCAAGAAAAACATTTTGAACGAAAAAAAAGATGCTGGGTCGAAGGTTACCTTCAAATAAAATACCGAATGTCTATTTGAGTCCTCCTCATATTTATTAAATAAAAAGCCAAACTTAACTTATCCGCCTGCAGCAAACCCAAACGTTGTCTGCTTGTCATTGCGTTCGTCCATCCACCCATCTGTCAGCCCGCTCGTCTGTCCGCGTATCTTCCCGCCCACCAGTCCATCTGCCCATCTGTCCGATCGTCCGTCTGTCTGCCCGTCCATCCGTCTGCCCGTCCGCCAGGCCATCTGCCCGTCTGTCCATCTGTCTGTCCGTCCATCCATCTGCCCGTCCGCCAGTCCATCTGCCCATCCGTCCGCCCGTCCATTTGCCCATCCGCCAGTCATCTGTCTGTACTGGAGCGTGCAGTCAGCTGACAATGAATTAAAAAAGAATTATTTCACTGAACGTCAAATATATATTTGCAAAATAATAGTCAATTTTTATTTCAGCATGCAACAAAAAAACATTTTGAACTCCAAAAAAGAAGACTCTGGGTCGCAGGTTACTTTCAAATACAATAACAGCTATTTGAGTCCTCCTCATATTTATGAAATAAAAAGCCAAACTTAACTTATCCGCCTGCAGCAAACCCAGAATGCTGTGCTTCTGTCATTCCATCCATCCTGTCCGCCCACCAGTCCGTCTGCTTGTCCGTTTGTCTGCCTCTCCGTCAGTCCATCTGCCCATCCCTCAGTCCATCTGCCCGTCCGTCAGTCTGTCCATCTGTCCATCTGCCCGTCCGTCCGCTTGTCCGTCTGTCTGCCTCTCCGTCAGTCCATCCGCCCGTCTGTCAGTCCATCTGCCCGTCCGTCCGCTCGTCTGTCCATCTGCCCGTCCGCCAGTCCATCTGTTTGTCTGTATTGGAGCATGCAGTCAGCTGTCAACCAATAAAAAAAGGACTATTTCACTGAACAGCGCCAAATATAAATTTGCAAAATAATAGCCAGTTAAAATATTTACTTTACCTGGTTAATGTGATTTTTGCTTCTCAACATCAGCACACAGCATCTGAACATCAGGGCTGTAAGACGTCACCTTCATCTTTAGACAAGATTGCAGGCTGTTGTCTGTGAGGCGTGAACGATATTTGTTTTTAATGTAATTCATGTTTGAAAAGACCTGTTCACATACGTACGTGGATCCGAAGATCGACAGGACTCCAAATGCGTATTTTTTCATATTTGAGTAAGTGCTGGGGATGGCATTCCATGTGTCGAATATAAGTTTGTCCTGTTTGGGAAGGTTTTCAATGTCACTCCATTTGTGATTCAGCGCAAGATTGGCCTTCTGACGGGCAACATCTTCAAGATTATCTCTCAAGCGTTGGAACTTGGACACCCATATATCTTTGTCGGCTATGTCTGCAAGTTCCATCTCCAGGTCGGGTTGACTTACCCCTGCAAATGCAGTCATATTAAATGCAGATGGATCGCTGGTCAGGGGAGTGACAGGGAAAGATAATGTGGTTTTTTCCTTTCTGAACTCACAGAATCGCTTCCCAAATGATGTCTGCATTGCAATGATTGCAGACTGCAAATACTCTGAATTTATCGTATTGTCACCTTCTTTGAACTGTCGCAAAGAGGGGAAGTGAGACAGTGTACCTCTCTGTAAATCTCTGCCAAACACTGTCAACTTGCGCTCAAATGCCAAAACTTCCTCCAGCATGTGCAGGGCTGTGCCTCCTTTACCCTGAAGAATTGTGTTCAGTGTGTTCAGGTGTGCTGTCATATCAACCATGAAGTGTAGCTTTTCCAGCCAGCTTTTCCAGTATGTTTAATATGTGGTGAGAAATTGGCAAACAACAAAAAGTCGAATGTTGCAAGACATTTCCAGAATAAACACGCAGCCTTTGCTGAAAAATACCCGGATGGAGATGAGAGAAAAAAAGCCGTTTTGGAATTGATGCGGAAGGTTGATCTGAGCAAGAATCATTTTCAGAAGTGGGTGAAGTCTGCAAATTCGACTACATATGCTAGTTTTGTGGCTGCTCAGGAAATAGTCAGACACGGGAAGCCGTTCACAGATGGAGAGTATATCAAGGAATCATTCATTAAGATTTCAGAACATCTATTCTCGGACTTCAAAAACAAGAGTGAAATTGTGCAGAAAATCAGAGATATGCCTCTCTCTGCGAAGACTGTCAAAGATCGAACCATAAAAATGGCAGAAAACATCACCGGACAGCAAATTAAAGACATCAATTCAGCTGAGGCGTACTCAATTGCCTGTGATGCATCCAAAGACAAAAGTGATATTGAACAAATAGCGCTGTTCTGCCGATATGTGAACTCTGCTGGGCCACAGGAATAAATGATTGAGTTGATACAACTAAAAGGCCAAGCACGGGGAGAGGACATCTGTGAGGCTGTCTTGGATTATTTAAGAACCAATGAAATAAACACCACCCACCTGGTGTCAGTGGCTACTGATGGGGCACCGAGTATGACAGGAGCACACAAGGGCTTTGTGGCTTTACTGCAGAAGTCGCTGGGTAGAAAGCTGCTAACATTTCACTGCATACTTCACCAAGAGGCGTTGTGCGCTCAAACATTTCCTCCGGAATGCACAGAAGTGATGAATGTTGTCGTTCAGATTGTCAATAAAATAATGGCACAAGGTTTAAATCACCATCAGTTCCATTTGCTACTAGAGGAGGTGGAAAGCACATATTCTGATCTCCTGCTGCACAACAAAGTCCGGTGGCTGTCCAGAGAGGAGGTGCTAAAACGCTTTGCTGCGTGTCTGGAAGAGGTGAAAACTTTCTTGGGCAGCAAAGGGCTCACCTTTCCTGAGCTGGAACAACCAGAGTGGCTGGAAAAGCTACACTTCATGGTTGATATGACAGCACACCTGAACACACTGAACACAATTCTTCAGGGTAAAGGAGGCACAGCCCTGCACATGCTGGAGGAAGTTTTGGCATTTGAGCGCAAGTTGACAGTGTTTGGCAGAGATTTACAGAGAGGTACACTGTCTCACTTCCCCTCTTTGCGACAGTTCAAAGAAGGTGACAATACGATAAATTCAGAGTATTTGCAGTCTGCAATCATTGCAATGCAGACATCATTTGGGAAGCGATTCTGTGAGTTCAGAAAGGAAAAAACCACATTATCTTTCCCTGTCACTCCCCTGACCAGCGATCCATCTGCATTTAATATGACTGCATTTGCAGGGGTAAGTCAACCCGACCTGGAGATGGAACTTGCAGACATAGCCGACAAAGATATATGGGTGTCCAAGTTCCAACGCTTGAGAGATAATCTTGAAGATGTTGCCCGTCAGAAGGCCAATCTTGCGCTGAATCACAAATGGAGTGACATTGAAAACCTTCCCAAACAGGACAAACTTATATTCGACACATGGAATGCCATCCCCAGCACTTACTCAAATATGAAAAAATACGCATTTGGAGTCCTGTCGATCTTCGGATCCACGTACGTATGTGAACAGGTCTTTTCAAACATGAATTACATTAAAAACAAATATCGTTCACGCCTCACAGACAACAGCCTGCAATCTTGTCTAAAGATGAAGGTGACGTCTTACAGCCCTGATGTTCAGATGCTGTGTGCTGATGTTGAGAAGCAAAAATCACATTAACCAGGTAAAGTAAATATTTTAACTGGCTATTATTTTGCAAATTTATATTTGGCGCTGTTCAGTGAAATAGTCCTTTTTTATTGGTTGACAGCTGACTGCATGCTCCAATACAGACAAACAGATGGACTGGCGGACGGGCAGATGGACAGACGAGCGGATGGACGGGCAGATGGACTGACAGACGGGCGGATGGACTGACGGAGAGGCAGACAGACGGACAAGCGGACGGACGGGCAGATGGACAGATGGACAGACTGACGGACGGGCAGATGGACTGAGGGATGGGCAGATGGACTGACGGAGAGGCAGACAGACGGACAAGCAGACGGACTGGTGGGCGGACAGGATGGATGGAATGACAGAAGCACAGCATTCTGGGTTTGCTGCAGGCGGATAAGTTAAATTTGGCTTTTTATTTCATAAATATGAGGAGGACTCAAATAGCTGTTATTGTATTTGAAAGTAACCTGCGACCCAGAGTCTTCTTTTTTGGAGTTCAAAATGTTTTTTTGTTGCATGCTGAAATAAAAATTGACTATTATTTTGCAAATATATATTTGACGTTCAGTGAAATAATTCTTTTTTAATTCATTGTCAGCTGACTGCACGCTCCAGTACAGACAGATGACTGGCGGATGGGCAAATGGACGGGCGGACGGATGGGCAGATGGACTGGCGGACGGGCAGATGGATGGACGGACAGACAGATGGACAGACGGGCAGATGGCCTGGCGGACGGGCAGACGGATGGACGGGCAGACAGACGGACGATCGGACAGATGGGCAGATGGACTGGTGGGCGGGAAGATACGCGGACAGACGAGCGGGCTGACAGATGGGTGGATGGACGAACGCAATGACAAGCAGACAACGTTTGGGTTTGCTGCAGGCGGATAAGTTAAGTTTGGCTTTTTATTTAATAAATATGAGGAGGACTCAAATAGACATTCGGTATTTTATTTGAAGGTAACCTTCGACCCAGCATCTTTTTTTTTTAGTTCAAAATGTTTTTCTTGCATGCAGTGCAGAAATAAAAAATTGTTTTCTTTGTAGCCGTTCATTGATTTCATAAATGCAACACACTATAATGTTTTATACATAGCACTAAGGTAAAAAAAAAAAAAAAGGATATATGCAGCGTTATCTGCATTTTAGATGCCAAAAGGGTTTTGCGGCTCCCAGTGTTTTGTTTTCAGTGGGAAACGGGTCTAAGTGGCTTTTTGAGTATTTTGGGTTGCCTACCCCTGGTCTTGGGTATGTTTCTTGTATCTCCTACTTTGTAACTGGGATTTCCATCCTTTCCATCACTCTCTATTTCATTATGTTTTTCTTTTATTTCTTTTTTATCTTTACTCCCTGCCTCCTTATGTGATTGGTTATCTAGTGGTTTTTGCTTGGAATTAGGTTCTATAGGTTTGCCCCCCCTCCCCCCTCAATTTTAGTTTAAAGCCCTTTTGATAAGATGAGCCAGTCGTTTTCCTAGTATATTGTTTCCAGTTCTTGTGAGGTGCAGTCCATCCTTTGCCAGTAGCCCTTCATCTGGGTAATGCAGACCATGGTCTAGGAAGCCAAAGTTCTGTTGATGACACCAGTTTTTAAGCTAGTGGTTCATTTCTAAAATCCTTTGCTTCCTCATTGGATGTTGGCTTTTTGTTGGAAGTATAGATGAAAACACCACAAAAATTGAAAAAAACATTTTAAAATTGGAAAAGATTTAAAAATTTAAAAAAGAATTTAAAATTAAAAATGATATTTAAGATTTGAAAAAAACAAAATTGGAACAAGGAATTTAAAAATTTAAAAAAGAAATTGAAAAAGAAATTTTAAAAATTGAAAAGGAATTTTTCTTAAGAAAGGGAATTCAGGGATTTTAAAAATTTAAGAATTTACAAGAATTTTTGGCCCTTTATGAAGTAATATACACTTTTTTTGTTGGAAGTATCAGGCTATTTTCTAGGAGATGCTTTGCTCTTTTTATTTAAACAAGTTTTATTGATTTTTCAATTTTTACATCAAGGTGCTTAGAAACCAGTATGGTGATGGGGTATTCGGTTATCCCAAAAAAAAAAACCAAAACACAAAGTCAAATTTGCTCCTTAAAAGTTCCCTCTTTGTCAGTTAATATAATATATTTGAAGTAATACATTTCTAAATAAAATTCAAACAGTCAATAAAATTATCAATGGCATTCTACCTATACAAATCCAAATCCTGTTTTTAAGCTTTATTAATTTCCAATTTCCATATTCCAATTTAGCCTTAACTAGGTATATTATTTACGTTTCGGGCATCCCTAATTTACCTCCTTTTATAACATACTGATTATACTATCTAAGATAAACATGTTATTCCAACAATTACACTATTACATTTCCCAAATATATTCTGTTTTCTATTCTAATACCTCCTCCTTTACTAATACCATATCTTCTGTTATCACAATCCATTTCCTTGTTCTCATTCCATTACGAAGTAATTATCGTACCTAAAGTAAACATGTTATTCCAGAAAATACATTCTTACTCTATTTCACTTATATGTTCTATTTCTTATCCTAATAGCTCATTTAAAACCTTTTTCATGTTACAATTCCAAACTATAATCTAACCAATAATTTTCACCTCAGTTATAGATCTAAATCCTAAACCAGCGGTTCTCAACCTGTGGGTCGCGACCCCTTTAGGGGTCAAATGACCTTTTCACAGGGGTCGCCTAAGACCATCGGAAAACACATATTTCCAATGGTTTTAGGAACTGAGACTCCACGCTCTTCTACGAGGCCATAGCTCCCCCCGGCAACCAGCAGCCTCCCCTGACCACCGGCAACACAGGAGGGGTGGCAGTGACAAGAGATGACCCCCCCAACATCCAGGCGGTCGTCTCTGCCACCCAGCTGGCTTCCGGGGATTCCCCCCAGCCCCCAGCTAGAGGGAGAGGCAGCGGTGGTGGGAGGCAGTTCCTCCGACGTCTGGCTGTCTTGCCGCCGACGCCCAGCTGATTTTCAGGACTCCCCCTGTGTCTAGTGAGAGTGAGGGGCAGCTGAAGCAAGAGGCGGTCCCTCCGGCATCCGGCTGGCATGCCTCTGACACCCTGCCGGTGGTAGGGACTTCCCCAGCATCTGTGTCAATGGAGGGAGGCTGCCACCTGCATGGCGGCCTCACTGACTCCCAGCTGGTCCATGGAAGTCGGGCTGCACCCAGGGGCGGCATATGGATATCCGCTGGCTGCTCCTTTCCTGTCCCCCACCAGTTCATGTCAAGCCAGGGGCTGGACACACTGCTTAGAAAGTTTTCAATGAGCCGTTTCCAAAGCTAGGGACAAAGCTAGAATTCAGAAATAATCACGGATTCAAAGCCTCGCAAGAAATGGGTGGAGGAGGGGGGGAGAAAAAGAAGAAAGAACACATGGAATTAAAAGCGCTTCTTCTCTCCCCCACCGAGGGGGCTTTTTCCTGCCTCCCACGCGCATTTTGCAAGGGAGTGTGGTGTCGGCACTGAACACGTTCCACTCCGCGCATGGCAAGTGATGGGCAGCGTGAGAGACAATGTAACACTCTGAACGTTCTGAGCCATTGTGACTTTTCGAATCCCGCGAGTGTGAAAGTACCAACCCACAAAGCTGCAAGCGCCACAGCAGGGATGGAAATGGGAACCCCTCGCTCTTCCAACTCTCACGCTGCTTAAGGCTTCACATACGGCGAGCCACCGAGGCCAATTTCCCCCGTGAGAAGAGAACGCTTTCCCTCTGCTCCCCCCCACCCAAACTCTCCTCCTCAAAAGGGGCGGGGCTGAGAGACCGGAGCTCCTCGAGTGCCACGGCGGGCGGTTCTTAGGGAAATTACCCTCCTCTCTGACCGTTTTGAAATAAAATAATAAAATATACTAAGGGCAATTTGGGATTCATTTCACTCCAAATGCAAAGCTGGGAGATGTAGAGAATGATCGGAAGGTTGTCATTTCTATAACTGAATCTTTTTCGAATAACCAGGAAGAAGACGATCCTAAATTGTCTAATTATAGACTAGACTAGACTAGACTAGACTAGAATATAGACCAGACCAGAATAGAGTAGAGTACAGAGTAGAGTAGAGTAGAGTAGAGTAGAATAGACAATATGGAAGAGAGAATAGAATAGACAATATGGAACAGAATAGAGTAGAATAGAATATAGACCAGACCAGAATAGAGTAGAATAGAATAGAATAGAATATAGACCAGAGCAGAATAGAGTAGAGTACAGAGTAGAGTAGAGTAGAACAGAACAGAACAGAACAGAACAGAATAGAATAGAATATAGACCAGACCAGAATAGAGTAGAGTAGAGTAGAGTAGAATAGAATAGAATAGAATAGAATATAGACCAGACCAGAATAGAGTAGAGTAGAGTAGAATAGAATAGAAAATATGGAAGAGAGAATAGAATAGACAATATGGAATAAAGTAGAGTAGAGTAGAGTAGAATAGAATAGAATAGAATAGAATTTAATTATGTTTAATTTGTAACAATGAAAATACATCCTGCATATCAGATATTTACATTACGATTCATAACAGTAGCAAAATTACAGTTATGAAGTAGCAACAAAAATAATTTTATGGTTGGGGGGTCACCACAACATGAGGAACTGTATTAAAGGGTCGCGGCATTAGGAAGGTTGAGAACCACTGTCCTAAACATTAAATCAGTCCGTGTCTCTAAAAAACCTTTTCAGTCCATAAATATAGTTTTAACTCCCATTTTTATATCTTACTCTAGCTTTCTTTTTGTGCCAAGCAGGTTTCCATAGTAGAGCCTCTGCATCAACAAATAGGTCTTCCTTCATTCCTTGAAGTATCATTTGAATCAAGGGAGAGCATTCCATTATCAATTTTAATGGGCTGGTTCCTTTGTAATAAATCCATAGCTGTCCTAAAGATTCAAATCTCACTATTTGGTCAAACTGATTGGCACCAACAGTCGTATCCAACATTGTAATTAGTAATTGATTGTCAAAATTATCACAATTCTCAATGGTTCATGTCTAAGCAGTCACTTTTGAATCATCAAAGGTCTCAATAGGTTGTATGTAGAGTAGTATAAAGTCCTCTTTAGTGTTGGTTTGTTCTTCCTCTGTTATTTTTTGAGCTGTAAAGAAATCAATTGGAGTCTGGGGATCAGTTAGCAGTTTTGGGACAACTTCTTTGGTTTCCATCCTGAAATTCATTTGGTCAGTGATTTCAAAGTTTTTTTCCAGTAAAAGTTCATAATTAAGATGTGAATCAAATTCCTCCATCTTATTGACTTGTGCATGGTGTTGGGTACAGGTCTCTTGAGTGTTAGTCTGTTCCTCCTCTACTATTTCTTGGCCTGTAGATTGCTCAGTTAAGGTTTGAGCTTTAATCTGTTATCCCCAAATAATCTCTTTCATTCTGGAATCCATTTGCTCAGTCGTTTCAAGAATTTTTTCCAATATGAGCTTGTAGTTAAGATGTGGGTAGAATTCCTCCATAGCAGTGGTGATTAAAACCTTTAGTCTTTTAGTGGAGGCTGTATTTAATAGCAGTCAGTCAATATCCACCTCCACAATTTCTAACAGTTAGTTTCATCACCCAGCAATTTGGCTTCTTTATCTTTTCCCTTTTATGATAATTTGAAGGTCAGTGTCAGCCTCAAAATCAAAGGGGAAAAGAAACAGCAATTGCAATTGCAGTAACTATTTTTGCCACAAGATGTCCCCAGTAGCTTCAAGATGAAGGGATAGAATTAGAATGGTGGGCATATCTCCAACTGCAATCAAGATATAGGAAAGATAAAAAAGAGTGGGGTATAAAAACAGAGTCGATAGAGCTAGATAAAATATTATTAGGAACTGAGGACAAAATTATTAAAAGAATATACCACTACCTTCTAGATCAGGCAATGTATGAAGAGCAGGTCAAGGAAACTATGCTAACGTGGAGTAGGGATTTTGGCTTTAATATTGATCTGCATATCTGGCAAGAATTGTGGGAAAGAAACAGGAAACTCACCTTAGCTACTTCTTATAAGGAAAATCTCTACAAGATGTTTTACAGATGGCATTTCCCACCCACAAGTTTAGCCAAAATGGGCCCAAATCTCTCACCCATATGTTGGAAATGCAAATTAGCAATAGGGACCTATTACCATATGTGGTGGGAATGTCCTAAAGCCTGTGATTATTGGAATAGGATAAGAAAATGGCTGGAAGAAATATTAATGTTGGAGATAGAGTTAAAACCTGAACTTTTTTTATTGGGCATAACCGTAGAGAAATATGACAAGGGGACATTCTATTTGATGTTGCAGAGTTACTATATAAAATACTATCTTGCGCTGAAATGGACAGGCTTACGATGGAACTGAAGGATAAGAGTGGATCAGAATACTTTGAAATCTGGGACAAATTTTACTATTGGTGGGAATCAAGGAGGACTGTTGGGGTTACAGATTAGTGTTAAGATAGAAATGTATATAATCTTAGGCCAGCAAATAGAGAAATGAATTAAGTATTGTATAAATAATACATATGTATTTATAGAGATAAAGAACTAAATGTAAGAAGAGAAATAATTTGATAGAAATATTTATACTGGAATGTTACATCATGTCCAATGTTTTCTTTTTTAACTGTATTATAAATAAAAAACTTAAAAAAAAAGATGTCCCCGGTAGGTTATAAAGTCTTTTCCCAGACCCCAATAAGAAATTTTTTCCAGTTAAAGAAGTAAAAAAGATAATATTCTCCAAGTAAATAAAATGTTGAAATTCTATGAAAAGAGTTTTTTCAGGACCCCGAAGTGTCCAAAATTAAACCTAGTCATTAAAGTTAGTTGTTTATTTGTTTTCCTTTGTTCCAAGCTTATCTTCCCAAATAAGCAAACACTGCTTTTCCAGAAAAGGGAAATAATTCCAAAAGGGCTTTTCACAGGGGTAAATAAGAAAAGGAGAGGCAGGAAAGGGTCTCACCCAGATCTTCCATGGTGGTTCTTTTCACTTAGATGTTCTTGTGACTTTCGGCTGGTGCGGCTAAGTGATCGGCAATCTTACTGGGCGATCTTTGCTCCATCGGCCCTAAGAAGCTGCCTCGGACCATGGAAGGAGCTGCCGCCCTCCCGCAGTCAGACGAGGAGCCTCCTCAACGGTGGTCGCCCCTCTAGGGCGACTTTCAACCCTATTCAGGGTCTACCAGCGAAGAAAAACTGGCCGGCAAAGAGACGGCTCTCTCTGCGCGACTGCCAGCGCCGTGAACCGGAACCGGAAGTCATGTTTTGCTCTTAACTGTCTACACCCTGACTTGAAAGTTTATCTCTTTCCTCCCTGTCCACAACTGTACTTATCCTTCTTTTCTCTCTGCATATTTATAAGGATTATAAGGATTCCAGTCTTTACTAACTAAATAATCATGAATGAAATGAACACATTTTTTAAAAAAATATATTGAATGATCCTGAGAAAACTGAATGAACATTTTAAAAAGTTTTTACAACTATTGTAAAGTTTTACAGCTGGATCATAAATCTGTATTACCTATACTATACCTGTGCATTTGGTTTTTCTTGCCTAAATGTAGAACCTTACATTTTTCACCATTGAATTTCATTTTGTACCATTGAATTTCATTTTGTACCATTGAATTTCATTTTGTGAAATGCCCACCATACCGCAAAAGCCTCTTTCTCCTACACAGCCCACCGTCATTCTGTCTCGTTTAGTTTGTGAGCTGTGTACGCACACAATTGCAGGTTTCCCTCCTTATTCTGCTGGAGGAGGACTGCCCCCACGGCTACATCTCTAGCATCTGCCTGGATTACAAAAGATTCCTCTGGATCTGGTTGTTTTAGGACCAGTTCAGCCGCAAACAACCCTTTCAGCCATTTGAATGCCACTTGGCATTCCATTGTCCAGTTCAAGGGTTGACTTGGCCGGGGCTTCTTTCCCCTTCTCCCCATTTTCAACAGTTCAGTGATTGGCAAGGCAATTTTAGCGAAGGAGGGAATTAATTGCCTGTAGAAGTTTGCAAACCCCAAGAAGCTCTGTAGCTGCTTGCGGGTGCGAGGGGCCTGCCACTCCAATATGGACTTCACTTTCCCTGGGTCCATCTCCACCCCTTCACATGACACTCAGTAGCCCAGGTAATCTAGGCTCATCTTATGAAACTCACATTTTGACAGCTTAGCATACAGTTTAGTGTCCAACAGTTTTTTCAGCACCTGTCACACAAGTTTCACGTGTTCTTCCATAGTCTCAGTGTAAATGAGGATGTCGCCAGGTGCACCAAAACCCCTTTGTATAAATGCTCATGTAGCACCTAATTTATGAGCTACAAAAATACAGCAAGGGCCCCCTGTAGTCCAAAAGGCATCACTCTAAATTGATAGCTCCCAAGGGGGCAGTTGAATGCAGTTTTCCACTCATTGCCTTCCTTGATTCTCAGTCGATAGTATGCCTCCCTCAGGTCTAACTTGGTGAATATTTTCCCCTTGGCTAAATGTCCCAACATATCCTTCATGAGGGGGAGGGGATACATGTTTTCCATGCACACTCCATTAATCCCATGGAAATCAACGCATAATCTCAGCAATCCATCTTTATTTTCTTTACTTTTTTTTAATTATTATTTTAGACCAACAAAACACAACAAAACACAACAAACATTACACACATACACACGTAATATATCCTTTTTTGTTAACAGCAGTTTGTAACAGTACTCTTCTATTCTTTACATTTCCCCCCTCTTTCTTCTTTGAAATATTTGTCCTTATTGCCCCATTGTTTCTTATTTACATTTTCCTTCTTTCATATTCTACTACTTACTAGGAATCCAACATTATTCATTGTAGTAACACTCATATTTTTTATAAGACCCAACTGGAATTCCATCTAAGCATGGTGATCATACAAATATTCTCATATTATTTAGTGCATATACTGTTTTTACTCTAATACTATTTCCAACATTAAAATTCACCCCTTTTCATCCAAGTATATTTATTTAATTTTATTTTTCTTTGACATATATAATAATTCCTCCTTTCTTGTTTTGTGCTAATATTGTGTATAATGTTTCTAAATTTTACTTTCTCTAGTAATTTTCTATAATCCTATTTTATGTAAACTTCCTAAAGATACATCACATCTATATCTTTCTTTTCTTTAAATAGCACCGGTGTTGCCACCTGAGATTTTGCTGTGTGGATGAATCCTCTCGCCAAATTCTTATTGATGTATTCCCTCAGCTCCTTCATCTCCTTCTGAGTCATGGAATACACCTTTAACTTAGGGAGCTTTGCTCTGGGCAGGATTTCAATAGCGCAGTCTGTGGGGCAGTGAGGGGGCAGCATGTCACATTCCTTCTCACTAAATATCTCCACAAGGTCCCAGTACTCTCTGGGAACTGGTTGTTGTCCCTCCTCCCTCTCTGACACAGTCTGGTTGCACTCAACAGGCTTTCTCACTCCCCTCTCTTGCTTGGGTTTCTCCTTTCTTTTGGCAGCGGATTCAGGCTGTGCTTCCTCATGACTACTCGCTTTGGCTGCCAGCCCATTACTCTAAGCTGAGGGGCTTAGTTCAAGGGTTGACTTGGCCGGGGCTTCTTTCCCCTTCTCCCCATTTTCAACAGTTCAGTGATTGGCAAGGCAATTTTAGCGAAGGAGGGAATTAATTGCCTGTAGAAGTTTGCAAACCCCAAGAAGCTCTGTAGCTGCTTGCGGGTGCGAGGGGCCTGCCACTCCAATATGGACTTCACTTTCCCTGGGTCCATCTCCACCCCTTCACATGACACTCAGTAGCCCAGGTAATCTAGGCTCATCTTATGAAACTCACATTTTGACAGCTTAGCATACAGTTTAGTGCACAGGTCGGCAACCTGCGGCTCCGGAGCTGCATGTGGCTCTTTGAGCCCTCCCCTGTGGCTCCCAGCCTCCACTGCCTTTTCAGAGAGAGACAGAGACAGAGAGAGGCAATTGCGCTTCCGTGCTTCTCTCTCTCTCTCTCTCTCTCTCCCTCCCTCCCTCTCTCTCTCTCTCACTCACTCTCTTTGTTTTTTTGTGTGTGTATGTGTAAAAGAGAGTGCACTCACAGTGTTCTCCTAGGAGCTGAAAAGCTTACTGGGCGGAGCTCCTCCCTTTGCTGCGTCTCTGCAGGAAGCAGGAAGCAGGAAGGGCAGGAGAGAGCTAGCTAGCCCAGCTAGGCTGACTCAGGAATTCTGGGAGTTGAAGTCCATGAGTCATAAAAGAGATGAGGTTGCCTACCCCTGAGCTTCTTGGACAACAGCTTGAAGCTTGCCAGGTGAGCAGCAGATATGAGGGGGGGGGGGGAGAAAGAGAGAGAGAGAAAGAGAGAGAGACAAAACACTGGGAGCCGCAAAACCCTTTTGGCATCTAAAATGCAGATAACGCTGCATATATCCTTTTTTTTTTTTTAACTTAGTGCTATGTATAAAACATTATAGTGTGTTGCATTTATGAAATCAATGAACGGCTACAAAGAAAACATTTTTTTATTTCTGCACTGCATGCAAGAAAAACATTTTGAACTAAAAAAAAAAGATGCTGGGTCGAAGGTTACCTTCAAATAAAATACCGAATGTCTATTTGAGTCCTCCTCATATTTATTAAATAAAAAGCCAAACTTAACTTATCCGCCTGCAGCAAACCCAAACGTTGTCTACTTGTCATTGCGTTCGTCCATCCACCCATCTGTCAGCCCGCTCGTCTGTCCGTGTATCTTCCCGCCCACCAGTCCATCTGCCCATCTGTCCGATCGTCCGTCTGTCTGCCCGTCCATCCGTCTGCCCGTCCGCCAGGCCATCTGCCCGTCTGTCCATCTGTCTGTCCGTCCATCCATCTGCCCGTCCGCCAGTCCATCTGCCCATCCGTCCGCCCGTCCATTTGCCCATCCGCCAGTCATCTGTCTGTACTGGAGCGTGCAGTCAGCTGACAATGAATTAAAAAAGAATTATTTCACTGAACGTCAAATATATATTTGCAAAATAATAGTCAATTTTTATTTCAGCATGCAACAAAAAACATTTTGAACTCCAAAAAAGAAGACTCTGGGTCGCAGGTTACTTTCAAATACAATAACAGCTATTTGAGTCCTCCACATATTTATGAAATAAAAAGCCAAACTTAACTTATCCGCCTGCAGCAAACCCAGAATGCTGTGCTTCTGTCATTCCATCCATCCTGTCCGCCCACCAGTCCGTCTGCTTGTCCGTTTGTCTGCCTCTCCGTCAGTCCATCTGCCCATCCCTCAGTCCATCTGCCCGTCCGTCAGTCTGTCCATCTGTCCATCTGCCCGTCCGTCCGCTTGTCCGTCTGTCTGCCTCTCCGTCAGTCCATCCGCCCGTCTGTCAGTCCATCTGCCCGTCCGTCCGCTCGTCTGTCCATCTGCCCGTCCGCCAGTCCATCTGTTTGTCTGTATTGGAGCATGCAGTCAGCTGTCAACCAATAAAAAAAGGACTATTTCACTGAACAGCGCCAAATATAAATTTGCAAAATAATAGCCAGTTAAAATATTTACTTTACCTGGTTAATGTGATTTTTGCTTCTCAACATCAGCACACAGCATCTGAACATCAGGGCTGTAAGACGTCACCTTCATCTTTAGACAAGATTGCAGGCTGTTGTCTGTGAGGCGTGAACGATATTTGTTTTTAATGTAATTCATGTTTGAAAAGACCTGTTCACATACGTACGTGGATCCGAAGATCGACAGGACTCCAAATGCGTATTTTTTCATATTTGAGTAAGTGCTGGGGATGGCATTCCATGTGTCGAATATAAGTTTGTCCTGTTTGGGAAGGTTTTCAATGTCACTCCATTTGTGATTCAGCGCAAGATTGGCCTTCTGACGGGCAACATCTTCAAGATTATCTCTCAAGCGTTGGAACTTGGACACCCATATATCTTTGTCGGCTATGTCTGCAAGTTCCATCTCCAGGTCGGGTTGACTTACCCCTGCAAATGCAGTCATATTAAATGCAGATGGATCGCTGGTCAGGGGAGTGACAGGGAAAGATAATGTGGTTTTTTCCTTTCTGAACTCACAGAATCGCTTCCCAAATGATGTCTGCATTGCAATGATTGCAGACTGCAAATACTCTGAATTTATCGTATTGTCACCTTCTTTGAACTGTCGCAAAGAGGGAAAGTGAGACAGTGTACCTCTCTGTAAATCTCTGCCAAACACTGTCAACTTGCGCTCAAATGCCAAAACTTCCTCCAGCATGTGCAGGGCTGTGCCTCCTTTACCCTTTGCCATTTCTGCCAAATAAGAAACTTTAAAAAACCACTCTTGCAAAGTAGGCAAAGATTCCTTCTTCCAATATTGCCCTACTAACAGCCTTGCGGCTGTAATCAAATTTAACATTAAAATAACCTCCTTAGCATCACAATCAGTAACAATACCTAACAAAAATAACTGCGGAGTGAATTTTACCCTCCTTCTAAAAATTCTTTGAATATTCCACCATATCTTGATCCAAAAAGCTTTTATGTTTTTACACGTCCACCAAGTATGATAATAAGTGGCGTCCAAACAGCCACATCTCCAACACTTAGGCTGTAAATCAGGGTACATAATAGACATTTTTTGTGGATCAAGGTGCCATCTATAAAACATCTTATAAAAATTCTCCCTTAAATTCTGGGCTTGTGTAAATTTAACATTCCTCACCCAAATAATTTCCCAGGTATCCAGTGGGATTGGTTCACCAAAATTTTGTGCCCATTTAATCATACAATCTTTAATTAATTCAGATTCTGAGTCCAATTCCACTAGGACCCCATAAACCCTCTTAATGTGAGTTTGTCTTTGGTCCTTTACTTGTTTAAAAAGATTTTCATCTTCTCTAAGCCAGCCCACATTACAATCCGTCTTCCATCTGTCCACTATTTGTCTATATTGAAACCATGAATAGGTAATATTTTCATGTGTTAAATCTTCCAAAGATTTTAACTGCCAACTCTGACCATCCCATCTAAGTAATTGTGTATAAGAAACCCTATCCATTTTAACTCCTCTCCTTATCCCCTCTATCGCATGCCAAGGTATGGCCCATAGGGGTATTTTAAAATCACTCTTGTAATACTTCCTCCAAACCCTAAGTAAGGAAATCCTTATAATATGTGATTTAAAAGCTCTATCCACTTTTTTATTAAAAATTAAGTAGGCATGCCATCCAAAAAGTAAATCCCAACCCTCCAGATGGAGTATGTCTACATTTGTTAAATTTACCCAATCACTAATCAAAGTTAAAACCACAGCGTCATAATATAATTTCAAATTCGGTACCTTGAGTCCACCTCTCTCACGGAAATCTTGCATAATTTTAAGCTTTACCCTTGGTTTTTTCCCTGCCCAAATAAATTTATTAATACCTTTCTGCCATTCATTTAAATTAAGCTCATTCTTTAAGATAGGTAACATTTGAAACAAAAAAAGAAATTTTGGTAAGACATTCATTTTAATCACTGCAATTCTGCCCATAAGAGATAACTGTAACTTATCCCAGTTCTTCAGATCTTTCTGTACCCTGATCCACAACTTTTCATAATTATTCTTATACAGTTTTGCATTAGAAACAGATAAAGTGACCCCCAAATATTTTACCTTATCAACAACTTCAAAATCTGTTAGATTAACCAAAATCTGCTTATCACGGTTAGTCATATTTTTAGATAATATTTTAGTCTTATTATTATTAATTTTAAAACCTGAAACACATCCATATTGGTGAATCAATTGTAATACTTTTACTACAGAGTAAGTAGGATGAGACAGAGTAATCACCAAATCATCTGCAAAAGCTCTTAACTTATATTCTTTTTTGTTAACTACTATTCCTTTTATCCCCTTTATGGATTACTGCCTTGTCGTGGCGAAGGGGCTTGCGTAACTCAATGAAGCTATAAGCTATGCTGTGCAGGGCCACCCAAGACGGACAGGTTATAGCAGAGAGTTCTGACAAAATGTGATCCACTGGAGAAGGAAATGGCAAACCACTCCAGTATCTTTGCCATGAAAACCCCATGGACAGTACTAAAAGGAAAAAAGATATGACGCTGGAAGATGAGCCCCTCAGGTCGGAAGGTGTCCAATATGCTACTGGGGAAGAGCAGAGGGCTAGTACTAGTAGCACCAGAAAGAATGAAGCGACTGGGCCAAAGCCGAAAGGACGCTCAGCTGTGGATATATCTGGTGGTGAAAGGAAAGTCCGATGCTGTAAAGATTTTTTCTCCATAGGAACCTGGAATGTAAGATCCATGAATCAAGGCAAGCTAGATGTAGTCAAAAAAGAGATGACAAGACTGAACATCGACATCTTAGGAATCAGCGAACTAAAATGGATAGGAATGGGTGAATTTAACTCAGATGACCATCAGGTATACTACTGTGGGCAAGAATCCCTCAGAAGAAATGGAGTAGCCTTCATAGTCAATAAAAGAATAGGAAAAGCAATACTGGGATACAATCCCCAAAATGACAGAATGATCTCAATTCGAATCCAAGGCAAACCATTCAATATCACAGTAGTCCAAATCTATGCCCCAACCACTGGTGCTGAAGAGGATGAAATTGACCGGTTCTATGAAGCCCTACAGCACCTTATAGAATTAACACCAAAAAATGATGTCCTTATCATCATGGGGGATTGGAATGCCAAGGTAGGAAGCCAAAAGATAACAGGCAAGTTTGGCCTTGGAGTACAAAATGAAGCAGGGCACAGGCTAATAGAATTTTGTCAAGAGAATACGATGGTCATAACAAACACTCTTTTCCAACAACCCAAGAGACGGCTCTACACATGGACATCACCAGACGGTCAACATAGAAATCAGATTGACTATGTGCTCTGCAGCCAAAGATGGAGAAGCTCTATACAGTCAGTAAAAACAAGACCAGGAGCTGACTGGGGCTCAGATCATGAGCTTCTCGTTGCAAAATTTAGGCTTAAATTGAAAAAAGTAGGGAAAAGCACTAGGCCACTCAGGTATGAACTAAATCATATTCCTGATGAATATACAGTAGAGGTGACAAATAGATTTAAGGAACTGGATCTGATAGACAGAGTGCCTGAAGAACTATGGATGGAAGTTCGCAACATTGTACAAGAGGTAGCAACTAAAACCATCCCAAAGAAAAAGAAATGCAAGAAAGCAAAATGGCTGTCTGAGGAAGCTTTGCAAATAGCTGAGGAAAGAAGGGAAGCGAAAGGCAAAGGAGAAAGAGAAAGATACACCCAATTGAATACAGAATTCCAGAGAATAGCTAGAAGAGATAAGAATACCTTCTTAAATGAACAGTGCAAAGAAATAGAAGAAAACAACAGAATAGGGAGGACCAGAGATCTCTTCAAGAAAATTGGAGATATGAAGGGAACGTTTCATGAAAAGATGGGCATGATAAAGGACCAAAATGGCAGAGACCTAACAGAGGCAGAAGAGATTAAGAAGAGATGGCAAAACTACACAGAAGAACTATACAAGAATGAGCTTAACATCCCAGATAACCACAATGAGATGGTCACTGACCTCGAACCAGACATCCTAGAATGTGAAGTGAAATGGGCCTTAGAAAATCTGAGCAACAACAAAGCTAGTGGAGGTGACAGCATTCCAGCTGAGCTATTCAAAATCTTAAAAGACGATGCAGTAAAAGTGCTACACTCAATTTGCCAGCAAATTTGGAAAACTCAACAGTGGCCACAGGATTGGAAAAGGTCAGTTTACATTCCAATTCCAAAGAAAGGCAATGCCAAAGAATGTTCAAACTATCGCACCATTGCACTCATTTCACATGCTAGTAAAGTTATGCTTAAAATCCTACAAGCTAGACTCCAGCAGTATGTGGATCGAGAACTACCAGAAGTACAGGGAGGATTTCGAAGAGGCAGAGGAACTAGAGATCAAATTGCCAACATACGCTGGATCATGGAGAAAGCTAGGGAGTTCCAGAAAAACATCTACTTCTGCTTCATTGACTATGCAAAAGCCTTTGATTGTGTGGATCACAACAAATTGTGACAAGTTCTTAAAGAGATGGGAGTACCAGACCATCTCATTTGTCTCCTGAGAAACCTATATGCGGGTCAAGAAGCAACAGTGAGAACCGAACACGGAACCACTGATTGGTTCAAAATTGGAAAAGGAGTCCGGCAAGGCTGTATACTGTCACCCTGCCTATTTAACTTATATGCAGAGCACATCATGAGAAAGGCAGGGCTAGATGAATCAAAAGTTGGAATTAAGATTGCCGGGAGAAATATCAACAACCTAAGATATGCAGATGATACCACTCTAATGGCAGAAAGTGAAGAGGAACTAAAGAGCCTCTTGATGCGGGTGAAGAAGGAGAGTGCAAAAGTTGGCTTAAAACTCAACATTAAGAAAACCAAAATCATGGCATCCGGCCCTCTCAATTCCTGGCAAATAGATGGGGAAGAAATGGAGGTAGTGACAGATTTTATTTTTCTGGGCTCCAAGATCACCTCAGATGGGGACTGCAGCCAAGAAATTAAAAGACGCTTGCTCCTGGGGAGGAAAGCTATGGCAAATCTAAACAGCATTCTAAAAAGCAGAGACATCACCCTGCCAACAAAAGTGCGTATAGTCCAGGCCATGGTTTTCCCAGTTGCAATGTATGGCTGTGGAAGTTGGACCATAAGAAAGGCTGAGCGCCAAAGAATTGAGGCCTTTGAACTATGGTGCTGGAGAAGACTCCTGCGAGTCCCTTGGATTGCAAGGCGTTCAAACCGGTCAGTCTTAGAAGAGATCAACCCCGACTGCTCTTTAGAAGGCCAGATCCTGAAGTTGAAACTCAAGTACTTTGGCCACCTAATGAGAAGGAAGGATTCACTGGAGAAGAGCCTAATGTTGGGAAAGATTGAGGGCAATAGAAGAAGGGGACGACAGAGAATGAGATGGCTGGATGGAGTCACTGAAGCAGTAGGTGTGAATTTAAATGGACTCCAGAAGATGGTAGAGGACAGGAAGACCTGGAGGAACATTGTCCATGGGGTCGCGACGGGTCGGACACGACTTCGCAATTAACAACAACATTCCTTTTATTTATTGGGACTCCCGAATTTTGATCAACAAAATTTCCAATGTTAAAACAAACAATAACGGTGATAATGGACATCCCTGTCTTGTGCCTTTTTCTATTGTAAAAACCTCTGACAAACCCCCATTAACAATGAGTTGAGCAGTTTGTTTTTGATATATAGCACCTAGAGCTTGTGATATTTTTTCTCCAAAATTCATCTCCTTAATTAATCTTAACATAAACTGCCAATTCAGTTGGTCAAAGGCTTTTTCAGCATCTAAAAATATCAGCCCTGCGGAGATTTGGTTGTTCTTATCTAGATATTCTAATAAATTAATAATTTGTCTGACATTATTTTTCATATACCTTCCAGTTATAAAACCCGATTGATCCTTATGTATAAGCTGCTGCAGAACCCTCATAAACCTAAACATAAACAACTGATTCTTGATTACGTCTTGGATATAAGCTTAAACTGTGAGCAATAAAATGAGTACATCTAATATTTCTAGACTTGCAAAAAAACCTTCCTTGGCGCCCTCTGTTGGACAAGCCAGCCCAACAACTCAGAGTTCTGTCAGCACATTGCTACAGCGTGAAAAAGCAAGTATGGCTCAAGAAGAGACACAAACTTCTTTAAAATTAATTCAACTGACTTTACAAAAAAAACATGAGGAAATACAGAGTAAACTAGAGAAAGTAAGCGAAGAAATTATGGATATAAAGGCACAATTTGAAGCTCAAAATCAAAAGATTACAAAAAATGAACAGAAAATCCAGGAAGTGGAACTTAAAACACAAGACATTGACAAAAAGGTGGAAATGTTACAGCAAAAGAATGAAGGACTGGAACAAACAAATCAAGAGCTAGAACGTGCTATGGCAATGGTGGAAATGAGAGAAGCGGAACATTACTTGAGGTTTCAAAATATTCCTGAAGACAGTGAAGAAAATATAGAAATGGTGATTATTGAGTTGTTGGCAGAACTTTTAAATGCAGTTCGAATTGATATTCAGAATGAGACCGATCAAATTTTTCTCATGAGTTCAACATATGCAAGAAAAAACAGATTACCAAGAGAAGTGCATGTGAGGTTCATGAAGAAATCAACAAGAGATGAAATACTGAGAAAAGTGAGAGAGGAACCCTTACAATATAAAAATGAAGAAATTGTGGTCTTAAAACAGATACCCAGAAGAGTGAGAGATACCCGGAGACACTACCATTTTCTAACTACAAAATTGATTGCCAAAGGCATAAATTTCAGATGGCTAATGCCAGAAGGCATTTTAATAAATTGGAACAATACAAGATATCGACTGGACTCAATTTGGAAAGCAGAGGACTTTGAAGTAAGAAATAGAGTAATTTTGGATGAAGGATTGCAGCAACAAGAGGATAAACAGACGGGAGAGACAGCTCAAGGAGCAGCGGCACAAGCAGAACAGCAGCAGGAAAAAAGTGAACAAACAGGTGGAGGAGAAGGAACTGTTAGAGAACAAAGGATTACAAGATCGACTAGGCCTAAATATAAGTAATGAAAGAGAAAATGGAGAAAAAAAATGAGATTTTTTTCGGTAAATGTAAATGGACTAAATTCCCCAATAAAAAGAAATAAAATTTTTAGGAAACTTCAGAAATTAAATATAGATATAATCTGTTTACAAGAGACACACATAAAAAAACAACATTACGAATTTTTGGAATAACCTAAAATGGGGAAGCTTTATTATATATCAGCACAGCAAAAGAAACGAGGGGTGGCGATTTATGTTAAAGAGACAATAGACTCTAAATTAATATATTCAGATGAAGAAGGAAGAATTGTTATGGTTGAAATATATTTGCACCAAAAACAAATATTGTTAGTGGCAATTTATGCTCCAAACGATAGTCAAGAACAATTTTACATTATCCACAATCTCAGAAAATTAGAATATTACATGCAATCAATAAAACAAGGATTGTACATAGAGCAATATCGGTCCTCTGAAAAGTATAAGCATGCATATGTACTCAGTACTTGGTTTGGGCCCCTTTTGCAGCAATTACTGCCTCAATGCGGCATGGCATGGAAGCTATCAGCCTCTGGCACTGCTAAGGTGTTATGGAAGACCAGGATGCTTCAATAGCGGCCTTCAGCTCTTCTGCATTGTTCGCTCTCATGTCTCTCATCTTTCTCTTGGCAATGCCCCATAGAGTCTCTATGGGGTTCAGGTCAGGCGAGTTTGCTGGCCAGTCAAGCACAGTAATCCCATGGTCATTGAACCAGGTTTTGGTGCTTTTGGCAGTGTGGGCAGGTGCCAAGTCCTGCTGGAAAATGAAGTCAGCATCCCCATAAAGCTCGTCTGCAGAAGGAAACATGAAGTGCTCCAAAATCTCCTGGTAGACGGCTACATTGACCCTGGACTTAATGAAGCACAGTGCACCAACACCAGCAGATGACATGGCTCCCCAAATCAACACAGACTGTGGAAACTTCACACTGGGCCCATGCCCAGGATCTGTCTGTGTGTGGTGGCTCTTGATGCACTGACTCCAGCCTCAGTCCATTCCTTGTGAAAGTCCCCAACACTTTTGAATGGCCTTTTCCTGACAATCCTCTCCAGGCTGCGGTCATCCCTGCTGCTTGTGCACCTTTTTTTCCCACACTTTTCCCTTCCACATAACTTTCTATTAATGTGCTTTGATACAGCACTTTGGGAACATCCAACTTCGTTTGCAATTACCTTTTGAGGCTTTCCCTCCTTATGGAGGGTGTCAATGATGGTTTTCTGCACAACTGTCAGGTCAGCAGTCTTTCCCATGATTGTGATTCCTACTGAACCTGACTGAGAGACCATTTAAAGGCTCAGGAACCCTTTGCAGGTGTTATGGCTTAATTAGCTGATTAGAGCGGGACACTTTGAGCCTAGAATATTGAACCGTTTCACAATATTTTAATTTTCTAAGATTGTGGATTTGGGGTTTTCATGAGCTGTAAGCCATAATCATCTCAATTATGACACATCATGGCTTGAACTATCTTGCTTTGGATGTAATGAGTCTATCTCATATATTAGTTTCACCTTTTAAGTTGCATTACTGAAATAAATGAACTTTTGCACAATATTCTAATTTTTCGAGTTTCACCTGTAGTTTAGTTTATACATCCAGATCAAAACGGCTTTTTACCGAAGAGACAAATCAAAAATAATTTAAGGGTGATAATGGACGTATTAGAATATTATGAACTACACCCAGGGAAACAATTAGCATTAGTGTTTTTAGACGCTCAAAAAGCGTTTGACAATGTTTCTTGGCAATTTATGGTTCAACAATTACAAATAATGGATTTTGGAAAGAATTTTATAAATATGATAAAAACAATATATAGTAACCAGACAGCAAAAGTGATAGTGAATGGAGATTATACTGAGAACTTTGAGATAAGGAAAGGCACGAGACAAGGGTGTCCACTATCCCCATTATTATTTATCTTTACTCTGGAAGTATTAAATAGAAGGATAAGACAAGATATAGAAATTAAAGGATTGAAAATAAATGTTGAAACATATAAGTTACAAGCATTTGCCGATGCTTTAGTGTTTATTTTGGAAGAACCTTTAGAGATGATTCCTAAACTATGGGAAAAGATAGAAGAATATGGAAAAGTGGCAGGACTAAAAATAAATAAAGAAAAAACTAAAGTAATAGTAAAGAACCTCACAGATAAACAAAAAAGGCAAATACTAGAGAAAACAGAGGTACAAATAGTGAAAAAAGTTAAATATTTAGGTATTCATCTTTCAGCTAAATGTTCATCAATAAAAGAAGACAATTATATAAAATTATTGAAGCAAATAAAGCTAGATTTGGAAAGATGGAAAAATCTCCAATTGTCAATATTAGGAAGAATTGCTACAGTAAAAATGAATGTGTTGCTGAAGATTTTATTTTTATTTCAAACGATCCCGTTAAAACTTGAGAGAAAATTCTTTCAAAATTTAAATTCATTGGTTTTGAACTTTATTTGGCAGGGGAAAAAAAGCTAGAATTAAGATGAAAACATTACAAGATGCTAAGGAAAATGGAGGTTTTGGGTTGCCGGAATGGACATTGTATTATCAAGCATCTGTGTTAACATGGGTGAAAGAGTGGATAACACTCAGAAATAAAAGGTTATTGTATTTAGAGGGACATGATTTACAATTGGGGTGGCATGCTTTTTTATGGTATGGGAAAAACAGAGTTCATAAGTACTTTCAAAATCATTTTATAAGAAATGCCTTATTAACAGTATGGGAAAAAATTAAAACTAAAATATATTCAAAAATTCCAGGGTGGTTATCAACGATGGAGGCATTTATACATCCGAATCTGGTAGACTTTGAAAAAGTATGGACATATAAAGATATTTTAGATATTGATGGGAAATTAAAATCTAAACAAGAATTGGAAAATTTAGGAATAAATTTGTCCTGGTGGGCACATTTGCAGATACTAAGTAGATATGAAAAAGATGTAAAAATGTATGGATTTTACAAGGATCAAAATGTGTTTGATAAGATTTTGTTAACCTCGGATGAGAAATTAATTAAGAAAATGTATAAATTTTTGTTAATTTTAGATATGGAAAGTGAACAAGTGAAAGAAACAATGATAAGATGGGCAAAAAATTTTGGTTATGATATAGAATTAGAAAAATGGCAAATGTTATGGGAGAGAAACTATAAATTAACAATGTCAACTTCATACAAAGAAAATCTGTATAAAATGTTTTATAGATGGCACCTTCCACCAGCAAGCTTAGCAAAAATGTTTAAAAATATGTCAGATAGATGTTGGAAATGTAAACATAACATAGGCACGTATTATCATATTTGGTGGACATGTGGGAAGGCAAAGGCCTATTGGAAAAGCATACATATGTGGTTAGAAAAAATATTGGGCGAACAAGTGGATTTTAAACCTGAACTTTTTTTACTAGGCATTATGTCTGAAAAGATTAATGAGCAGAAATTATATTTAATTCTACATATTACCACAGCAGCAAGAATAATTTTTGCACAGTACTGGAAGAATGAAGGATTGCCATCAGAAGAAGAAATAATCACGAAAATATTGGAATGTGCAGAGATGGACAGACTAACTATGAGGCTGAAAGACAAAGAAGATACGGACTATTATAAAATTTGGAATTTATTTTATTCTTGGTTAGAGAAAACAATGAAGGATTAGGAAGTGAACATGTATTAGCTTAGTAAATACCAGACAACTTGTTGATTGGAAAAATTAACATATGTTGATGGAAAAAAATTAATAAAAAAGATTGTTTAAAAAAAACAACAACATGGCGACTGCTTTAGAAAGAAGTTTGCAGTTTATTGAAGAGGAGAGCCAGACAGAAAGATGGCTCTGGCAGAAAAGAGAGGAAAAAAGGACTGAGCACATGTAGGGAGTGGGTTTTTATACCCTCTGGAGTCTTTTGTTTGGAGTTGTTTCCTGTTCCTGTTTTGAGACTTTGTATTTCCTGTGTCATGTATTTTGACCTGTGTCCCTTTGGCATCTGTGGGTTAATCCTATTATGTCCTGTCTTAGACTTTGGGTGGGGTATGTAGATTTTAGGTGTCTTTGTCTTCTAGATCTTCTAGCTTCAACTTTCCTGAATGGTCTGCATTTCTATAGAGCTGGTTTCTGCTTGGGGAAGGGGGACCTGGGGCTATCAAGAAAAACTGGGCATGCCTTTCTGCCTCTTTAAGATCCTTTGAGGAAGTATATTTTTCTGCCCTTTTAATATTTCCTTCTCTGGGGGGGGGGGGGTGGCTGACTTTCCACACTATGTTTGAGGAAAAAATAACAATGATGGAAATAACAGAGGCTATAAGAAGACAAAAAAAATGAGAAAACGCTGGGGCCAGATGGATTACCGGCGGAGCTATATAAATCTTTATAAGATACATTAAGTGTACCATTGAAGGACATGTATAATGAACTTCTGTTGGAGGCTAAACTCCCAAATACATGGACAGAAGCAAATATTACTCTAATACCAAAAGAAGATTCAGACTTGACACAGTTGACACAGTTGACACACATCTTTTTTTTAGTTCAAAATGTTTTTCTTGCATGCAGTGCAGAAATAAAAAAATGTTTTCTTTGTAGCAGTTCATTGATTTCATAAATGCAACACACTATAATTTTTTATACATAGCACAAAGGTAAAAAAAAGGATATATGCAGCGTTATTTGCATTTTAGATGCCAAAAGGGTTTTGCGGCTCCCAGTGTTTTGTTTTCTGTGGGAAACGGGTCTAAGTGGCTCTTTGAGTATTTTGGGTTGCCTACCCCTGACCTACATGATCTCACCTACATGATCTCACCAAGTTCACACCACCAGGATGTTGCAGAACTCTGCCCCTGGCTGGTGCCCCGTGGCTGGTATATTCTTAAGGATTGGCGAGGAGAATCCACCAATAAAAATGCTGTTGCTATTTTATCTTATGCTGCTTAGAAAAACTGTATAAAAGCAATAAACACTGAGAAGGCAGTCAGACATCTTTGCACCCTGCAATGACTGGTCTCTGATTCCATCATCCTACTAAGCAAATATTTTGATATTCCATTTCTGTTATTTTTCTATGGAGATTTTGATAGAATTTTCCTGTTTATTATTTGGTGCATATATTACTACCAACAATGTTTGTTTTTGATGTAGAAAAACTAAAGTAATAGTTAAAAATCTCTCAGATAAGCAAAAAAAAAAAATGTCAGAAAAAATAGAACTACAAATAGTTAAAAGGTTAAATACCTGGGAATATACTTAACAGCAAGATGTTCAACAATAAAAGAAGATAATTATACAAAATTATTGAATCAAATAAGATTGGACTTGGAAAAATGGAAAAACTTGCAACTGTCAATATTAGGAAGAATTGCTACAGTGAAAATGTATATACTACCAAATTTTTTATTTCTATTCCAAACAATACCTATAAAACTTGAGAAAAAATTCTTTGAAGATTTAAATTCATTAATTTTGAAATTTATTTGGCAAGGAAAGTAAGCTAGAATCTAGATCAGTGGTTCTCAACCTGTGGGTCGGGACCCCATTTGGGGTCGAACGACCATTTCATGGGGGTCGCCAAACAACACAGTCCACCATTTTTTTCCCCTTTTCCTTAGCTGTGCTACTCCCTTTTATTCTATTGGCTTTTGAAAGCCAATAGAATAGACTCTCTTGAATAGAGTCTAATTCTATTGGCTTTCAAAAGCCAATAGGAATTGTCCAGGCTGTCTCTGCCCTGCTGAGCCCGCCAAAAGTCCCATTCTACAAACGGTGCTGCACCAGTTGGGTAGTCCTCGACTTACGACCGGTTGAGTAGTCCTCGACTTACGACCGGTTGGGGGTCGCGGCATTAAAAAGGTTGAGAACCACTGATCTAGATGAGCCAAGGAAAATGGAGCTTTTGGTTTGCCAGAGTGGGTCTTATATTATCAAGCATCTGTATTAACATGGGTAAAAGAATGGATAATTCTTAGAAACAAAAGGTTGTTAAATTTGGAGGGACATGATTTACAATTGGGGTGGCATGCTTTTTTATGGAATGGGAAAAATAAAATCCATAAGTACTTTTAAAACTACTATATAAGAAATGCATTATTATCAACATGGGAAAAAATAAAATGTGAAATATATCTGAAAATTCCAGGTTGGCTTTCAACAATGGAAGCATTCGTATATCCAAATTTAGTCAATTTTGAAAAAATCCAGACATACAGAAATATTCTAAATTCTGAAGGGAACTTAAAATCTAAACAAGAAATGGAAAATCAGGGTATCAATCTATCATGGTGGGCATACTTACAAATGTAAGTTAGATATGATAAAGATGTTAAACTGTATGGATTTTATAAGGAGCATACCTTGTTTGATAAGATATTGTTAACCTCTGATGAGAAACTAATTAAGAAAATTTATAATTTTCTATTAAATTTGAAAATGGAAAGCGAACAAGTTAAAGAAACAATAAGATGGGCAAAAAATTTTGGAGTACAATATAGAATTAGAAAAATGGCAAAACTTGTGGGAAAGAAATTATAAATTGACAATGTCAACTTCTTATAAAGAAAACTTATATAAAATGTTTTATAGATGGCACTTGCCACCAGCAAGTTTAGCAAAAATGTTTAAAAACATGTCAGATAGATGTTGGAAATGCAAACACAAGTCAGGTACTTATTACCATGTTTGGTGGACATGTGCCAAAGCAAAGACTTATTGGAAAAAAATACATACGTGGCTAGAAAAGATGTTGGGAAAATATGTAGATTTTATAAACAATTTTTATTAGTTTTCCATTTTACACCAACAGAAGCTTAAGAGCCAGCATGGAGATATGGTGGTCAATTACAAAAGAAACAATAAGATTATAAATATACAATTCAGACAATATTTCTTAAAATTTCCCTCTCTATCTATGTAGAATTTTATAATCAAATAGATTCAAATAAATTCATTCATTAATATATCTAAATATAGGTTTCCTTAATCAATAGAAACTTTCAGCCACTCAATAACAATATAATAATCAAATTAATACAATCCTATAACTAATTCATTCATTCATATATTACTATATGTAAATTAAATGCTTAAATCAAAACTAACATTCTCTATCTGTTTAAATTATTATATTCTCATTAATACATTTCTGACACAGATTTTCATTAAATATATCGCTAAATATGAATTTCATTAATCAATAAACATTTGCAAAAGCTCCTTATCTATCCCAAAAATCTTGTTTTAAACTTCATTAATTTTTCAGATATTTAAATTTAAATTAACCTATTTATTTTACTATTCAGGAACCCCAAATTCCTCTTATTTAAATACATTAGCTCCGAAACTAAGTTCTTACATTTCTCAGCTATGTTTCTATTCTTTTTCAATAATTCTCCAATTATTAATTCCATCTCATTCCAAAAGGAAAATACAAAAAAGAAGAGACAAACATACACAAATAAAGAAAAAACACACACATATTCTTACTATACTTCAATATTAAGTTCTAAATCATTTCATAATAGCTTCCCATAGCAAAAACCAAATCCAAGACAGTCCACTTCACTATAAAACCTTTATTCTGGACCGTATATCTCTATGTAACCTCGTATAGCTCTATGTAACCCTAACTAGAGAGCATGTACCAGTATGTTAGAATATCTGGCAGTTATTGGGTTAAATGCTGATTTGTTAATAGGTCAGTGGGAGGAGTCTCTAAAGGGCATTGGGAGACTTCCTGGACACAAGCCAGATTGGAATGTCTTTGTCTGAAAGGAGCATGGGCCATCAGATGTTACCCGATGAGCCTGAGCCATTATAAAGATGGTATGGAAGAGAGCATCATCCTTTTACCTATAGGAATGGACAAAAGATGTATTTTCCAGAAGTAACAACATAGCATGAATGGAAGTAATCTTTCTGATTAAAAATATATTTTTTGTTATGAAACCATTTCTATTGAGTTATCTATCTGACTTGATTTAAAAGAAGGCATTTTTAACTCAGAGTCAGAATAGTAAAAGGATGCTCAAAGTTCATATCAACTTTGTAAAGGCAAATAGTAAATTGATAGGATTAATTTTCCTCTGACCTGCAACAGTAATCTCTGGGATCTGTCTCCCACTAAATGCCTGCAAAGCAAAGTCAGTGTGTCTGTTTGGCAGACAGCGTTTCAAAGAAGGTGTGATTCAAATGCATTGTTTTGTTGATTCACTGTTAACTCTGCAAGTAGCCACTGCATGATAAAGTTTATCTGCATATCGACAAGCATCTGCTGGCAAGGAATCATTGCTAGTCAAACTCTGCATGCTAGTCAATGTTTTAAAGTAAAGTTATAAAGTGCTTTGTGTCTTGTTTGGATACTTCTGCTAAATTACCTTTGGATCTGTTTACAAGCTAACGTTTAAAGCAAAGAGATATTGTGATGTCTATCTCACTAAATAGAAAAGGAAAAATCTGCACTCTTATTTCTTGCATGTAAAGTTTGGATTCTAACACCAAAAGGAGCTTTGGGCTTTATCCCCCCTCCTTTCTTTGCCAGTGAATTAAACAGCCTGAAACAAAGAACTGTTTAATGACTGCCTCTAAAGTTCAGATAAAGGCTTGGAAAGGGTGATACCCCCTCCCCTTGTTATATTCTAGGTTTGGAATGCAGCCAAAGGCAGGCAATTAACTCTTCACTGCCTTTAAAGGGGAAGCGTCTCTCTCTCTCAGCCTGCCTAATGCAAATCAAGGATTTGAAATTTAAGTGTTTAGAAATATGTTGAGTTTTTATGCTTTAAGAGTAACAAAGCGGAGAAGATGGATAGATTATATTCAGAAAAAGTATGGAACTATAAAGTTTCATTTACTTTACGAGTGAATTTTATAGTAAATGTTATGGGGGTGGGTGGGTGGGTGGGTGGAAGAGTGGGTGGGTAAGGATCATATAGATATGGTAGTTTATAAGAAAGGTGCGGCCTGGGCATTTCCCCTATGCTGCATTCATGTGTTTGAGAGGGATGAGAGGAGAAGAAGGTGTAGGGAGGAAGTAGGATGGTAAGAGGAGAAGGGAGGGGAAGAGAGTAGGAGGGGAGGAGAGAAAGAGGAGGGAAGTAGGGAAGGTTTTAGAGAGGGTGGACGCGGCCTGGGGGGAATGGGCAGGCGGGTACCAATGGTTATGAATTTACTTTATTTCAAAATTGTATTTTGTATGATGTACAAATGGAAAAAAAAATTAAAACTTTTTCAAAAAAAAAAAAAAAAGAGTAACAAAGCAACAACATATCTGTTTCTTCTTCATGAGTCTACTAGCCAAAAAAGAAGGCAGAGAGAGGGCCCTTCGAGGGCTATAAAAGGTCAATTAACTCTCAACCAAATGATGTTTTCTTAGTCCACTTGCCATAGCAACAGGTTACTAAGGAAAGCAATTAAGGCAATTAACCTCTTCACCCAGCCATGGCACTGGTGAAAGAAGCTAAACTCCCCCCTCCCTTAGGAATGCTTGGAATTTCAACCATCCCAATTGGGAAGCCGGTGTTCAGAGATCCCAATAGCATCGCAGTGGCACTCCCTGGTCGCCAATCTGCACATGACACCTGCTAAATTTGATCATGTTAGATTGCAACAACTTCGTAATTAATTCTGCACATAGCAGGCTTACACCAAGCCAAGCTAAGAGGACCCCATAGAGGGAAAGAAGGTACTTCACTGCACGCTTCACTAACTACGCAGAGTAAATCTGATAGTTAAAGAGCAAGTTACTTAAATTTATCCCAAGGTACCAACACCCCCTAGAGGGCACAGAGTGAACTTTGCCAAAGTATTCACTCACTCAAGCTGAAGACCAAGTTGTTCCAGTTTGAGGGAAATTAAGGAGAAGAAAGCAGAACCAATTGTCCTTGCTTATTATCACAAGCTGATGACCAAGGGGTTCCAGCCTGCAACTTAACGGCCAGGTGGGAGTTTTGTAGCTCTACATTCTCTCAGTGGCCACTAGCAGTAACGTGGTAATAGGAAGAATTTGGCTGGCCTTTCTTCAGACGTCCCCTAGTGGTTAAAGGAGGAACTACATGGAAGCCTTTAATCACGCCCAGAGCCAGCCCTCTAGTGGACAAAGGGTGAACCTTGAAGGAAGAGCACCCTGGTAGCTGACCCGCAGCAAGTGACCCCTAGTGGTGAAGGGGTGAACTGCACTGAAGTACCCACAAACGCAGGAGAACGCACCCAGTGGCATCTCCACCCACAGACAGCACCCCTGAAGCTGATCTACAAGCAGCGACCCCTAGTGGTCAAAAAGAAAAGTTCATCTAATTTGCTTTAAAATAGCTAGGAAGTGTACTGAACCTGTCCTAGCCATGGCACAATGTCTTATTGATTTAGATGAAGGGGTTCAACCAATCAGCCTAGTTGAGACACCCCAACCAGCCGGTCAAGGAGAGACGCTGCAAACAGCCAACCTTGACCTGCACACAGAGGCTGTAGCTCAAGCCTCAGTGAAGCCAAAGACGTCTCAGGGTCACTATGATCTGAGATAACAAAGAAAGCCCACAGAAGCCATGCACTCACATCTGATGGAGAAATGGGACACCGTCCACAAGCACCATGGAAGAGGCTGGGAGAGATCATTATACAAACTCTGCCAAGAACAGAAGGAGGAACTCTCCCCAGAATTTGCGCACACAGTGGAAGGAGATAAGGAAGATGCCTAAGCCGAGGTGGCACAGCAGTTAGAGTGCAGTACTGCAGGCCACTTTAGCTGACTGTGTTCAGCAGGTCAGTGGTTCAAATCTCAAAATTAATGAATTTAAATCTTCAAATCTCACTAGATCTAAACATAGATAAGGAGGGGAAGAAATGTGTTGAATCTATATCTATCAACGTTAATGGCCTCAACTCTCCAACAAAAAGGAAGAAGTTTTTCAATAGGCTCAATAAGATGAATTTAGATATAATAATGTTACAAGAAGTCCACATTAAAAAACAACATCAATATTTATTAAATTGTCCCAAACTGGGGAATATGTTTGCAGCACTTTCGCAATATAAGAAAGGAGGTGTGGTAGTATATATTAAACAAGAAATTGTGGCTAAGCAAATTTATAAGGACGAAGATGGCAGAATTCTAATTGTGGAAGTAATTTTGAATAAAACCAAAATTCTTTTGGTTGGAATTTATGCCCCGAATGAGGGGCAAAAACGTTTCTATAAAAAACTCTACAACATTATTAGCCAATTGGAACATGATAGCATTTGTATAATGGGTGACTATAATGCAATTGTGGATAATAATCTAGATTATAAATGTGGAAAGAATAGAAAAAGAATTAGAGGAACAATATCTGATATTTTCTTTAAAATGGTAGATGAGTTCAATATACAGGATATTTGGAGAGAAAGGAATCCTGGGAAAAAACAGTTTACTTTTTATTCTGGACGTCATCAATCTTGGTCCAGAATTGATATGGTGTGGATGTCAGCTGACTTAAATTTAGAAGTAGAGGAGATTATGATTGATACAAATACCTGGGCTGATCACAATCTGATTAGAATTAAATGGAAGGGGCAAAAAAATACGAGGAGATGGACTTTAAAAAGGGCAATCTTAAATCATAAAGAATTCAAATCAAAATTAGAAGAACAATTGGATCTGTTTTTTAAGTCAAACAAGAAGGAGGATACAAACTGCCAAAATTTATGGGATACAACCAAAGCCTACATGAGAGGCGTTGTAATTTCTTATATGGCTAGGCAACACAAAATCAAAACACAACGCCAAAGACAACTGGAAGAAGAACTACGTAAAGTCGAGGATAACCTGCAAAATGAACCACAAAGATGTGATTTGAAACAACAGATTGATTTAATTAAACATAAGATGGATATTATTACGAAGGAAGATCTAGGACAGCAGATAAAACGTACTAAACAAAATTTCTTTGAAAATGCCAATAAACCAGGGAGATGGTTGGCTTATAAAATCAAAAAACACAATAATAAGCAGAGAGTTACCAACCTTTATAACGCCAAAGGTGAAATGGTGTGCCAGAACGAAGGAAAAAAGCTAGTGGCATATGAGTTTTACAAGAATTTATATAAGGACGACGAAAAGAGAAATAACCATGACATAGTACAGTATTTACAACTAGTCGATTTACCCAAGGTGCCAGAAGAATTTAAAACTCTCTTAAATAAAGAGATAACACATTTAGAGCTCTCGGTCGCAATTAAGAAACAGAAGAATAATAAAACACCTGGGCCAGATGGTATACCTGCAGAAATGTATAAAATTGCACAAGAATCTTTAAGCCCAATGCTGTTGGACTTATTTAACGAGGTTTTAACCCAAGCTAAAATACCAGCTTCATGGGAAGAAGCCTTCCTCACGTTGATTCCTAAAGAAAACACCAACCTGACACAAATTAAGAACTATAGACCCATTTCTCTTTTGAATTCAGATTACAAAATTTTCATGGCAATAATGGCACAAAGATTGGAAAGGTTCTTAGTGGATTTTATACATATTGATCAAAACGGCTTTCTATCTAAAAGATATATAAGAAACAATATTAGGACTGTTTTGGACATATTGGAATATTATGAAGTACATAATGAAAAGCAAATGTGTTTAATTTTTCTTGATGCCCAAAAAGCATTTGACAATGTAAAATGGGATTTTATGTTTAATCAATTATTGTATATGGACTTTGGGGAAAATTTCTTAAATATGTTTAAATCAGTTTACTCTAAGCAGGTGGCCAAAGTAATAATCAATGGAGAACTGACTGAGAGTTTCCAAATGCAAAAAGGCACAAGGCAAGGCTGCCCACTATCACCATTGTTATTTATATTATCTCTTGAGGTATTAACTAGAGCAATCCGGCAAGATGAACAGATCCAAGGTCTAGAAATCAAGAAAGAGACATTTAAAATACAAGCCTTTGCAGATGATTTAGTTTTTATTATTGAAGAACCACTACAATCAGGGATTAGACTGATGGAAACATTGAATAGATACGGGGAAATAGCAGGTTTAAAAATAAATAAAGAAAAAACTAAAATGCTTGTCAAAAACATGACTAAAATACAGAAAAATGAATTGGTTGACAGAATTGGTGTTCAAATTACAAATAAAATTAGATATTTAGGGATACAACTGACTGCCAAATGCGCTACGCTTAAAAGGGATAACTATGATAAGTTAATAGAACAGATTCAAAAAGACTTTGATATTTGGACTAACCTACAGCTCTCTTTTATGGGCAGAATTGCGGTGATTAAAATGAATGTGTTGCCAAAAATCTTATTTTTGTTCCAATGTATACCTATAAAATTAGACAAAAAATTTTTTCAAAATTTGAACAAAATGATGTGTAAATTCATCTGGCAAGGAAAAAGAGCAAGGATTAAATTAAAATTACTACAGGACTCAAAGGAAAGGGGGGGATTTGGTCTTCCAGACTTGGAGAAATATTACCAGGCTGCAGCATTAGTATGGGTAAGAGATTGGATATTACTAAAAAATAGGAGACTATTGTGTTTGGAGGGCCATGACCTACAAATAGGATGGCATGCCATATTATGGGATCATAAATATAAAGTACATAAATATTTTCGAAGTCACTATATTAGGCAAGCTCTTATTGATGTATGGATAAAAATTTGGCAACCAAATTATACCCAAGTACCTAGTTGGATCTCACCGTTAGAAATATATGTACACCCAAAATTTACTCAATTAGACAAGATCATAACACATAAAAATATCTTAGATGAAAGAGGGGAATTGAAATCCAGGAAAACCATCCACGATGAAGGGATAGAATTAGAATGGTGGGCATACCTGCAACTGCAGGCAAGATATCGGAAAGACAAAAAAGAGTTAGGCATTAAATTAGAACCAATAGAATTGGATAAAATAATTTTGGGGTCGGAGGATAAAATGATTAAAAAATTATACTACTATTTGCTAGATCAGGCAACGTACGAGGAACAAGTAAAAGTGACTATGTTGAATTGGAGCAAGGATTTTGGTCTTAATTTTGATCTGCATATATGGCAAGAACTATGGGCAAGAAACAAGAAGCTTACTTTGGCCACCTCTTACAAAGAGAACCTTTACAAAATGTTTTATAGATGGCATCTCCCACCCACAAGATTGTCTAAAATGTATATCAATGTCTCCCCTAAATGTTGGAAATGTAATTTGAAAAGTGGAACTTACTATCATATGTGGTGGGAATGCACGCGAGCTTGTGATTTTTGGAACAGGATTAAAACATGGTTGGAAGAAATATTAGAGCAAGCGGTAGAACCAAAACCAGAACTCTTTCTATTAGGTTTAACTACGCAAAAACATGACAAAGGCGTATTTTATTTAATGCTACACATTTTAACGGCCTCCAGGCTGGTTTTTGCTCAAAATTGGAGGAACAAGGAAACCCCAACGGAAGAAGAGATCCTGCATAAAATTCTAATATGTGCTGAGATGGACAGGCTTACAATGATTATGAAAGACAAAACGGAACACGAATACTTTGAAATCTGGGGCAAATTTTACCGCTGGTATGAATTAAGAACTGCTCGGACTTCAAACTAATGGTAGAATTAAAAGATATACATAACTGTACATATAATTGTATATATAATTGTATTGTATAAAAGATGAGGTTTATATAGAGGTTAAGAACAATGTATAAATTTTTTGTACTATGATAGGAACTGATAGAAAAATTCACTCTGGAATGTCATGTTTGTCCATTGTTGTTTTAATTGTATTATGAATAAAAATAATAATAATAATAAAAAAAATCTCACCGGCTCAAGGTTGACTCAGCCTTCCATCCTTCCGGGGTAGGTAAAATGAGGACCCAGATTGTTGGGGGCAATGTAAATATATATATACATTGCTTACTGGTGTACACCGCTTAGAGAGTGCTTGCACTTAAAGCGGTATATAAGTCTCATAAATAAATAAATAAATAAATAAACTCAAGGACATTCAGGAACAATTAAGAGACTCAAGAGTCGATAGCGAGATGCAAAGCCTCAAACTACTAAACGAGGAACGTAAGAAGCTTCTAGAGAGCTCACAGGGTTCCCCACAGCCCAAGCCTCGCCAGAGAGGCAGACCGGTCGACAGGGCCGAGTCCGAAGTTTCCCGCTCCTCACATGCACCATCACAACAGGCACATGTGGCTGCATCTCACGTATCTGAAAAGGCCTCATCCTTTCGCCATATCTCCAAGGCACATTCCAGCGTGTCACAACAATCTCACGTCACAGGCGCCTCCCGCCTTTCGAAAGCATCTTCCCGTCATAGCCGAGCTTCCAGAATTTCACATGCAGAGCAAATAATCATCGATGCTAAAGCTGCTGAAGCAGTCTTTCGTGTAGCACAAGAGGAGCAGCAGAAAAAGAAGGAACTGATGGCTATAGAACTTGAAGAAGCCGAAATAGAGGCCAAGCTAGAAGCCGAAGCAATCAAAATGAAGAACGATCGAGTAGCCGAAGCAATCAAAATGAATGCTGAAGCTGACAGAATGAAGGCCGATCGAGAAGCTGAAGCTGCCAGAGTGAAGGCCGATCGAGAAAATGAAGCAGCTCAAACGGAAGCCAAACGAAAGGCTATAGCAGCTAAAATGAAGGCCAAAAGAAAGGACGCCCAAGAAGAGCTTGAACTTGTTCAAAGCCAAAGAGATATGGCAGACAAAATGGCTAGAGTGGAAGGCCTTCAGAGAACACTCCAGCACACCATTTTCCTGCCCAATAGGGAACAACTGGAAAATGAAGAGCGGCATAGCCGCATACAGGCCTACGTGGACAACCAAAGCACATTTCAGCGTGGGCAGGTGAGAGCGTCACAGCCGGCCACAAGCCCCCCAAGACCGAGTAGATGAACAGAAGAGTCTCATTGACCAGATGTGCCGGTCAGCCACAGAGTTGATGTCGCGACACCTAGGTCACGAGATCTTCCCACCGTTGCTGCCCCATTGAACCCACTGAACCACACCCTTGATGGCAACCGGATGGGTCCACCAGCAACGGTAACGGCTACATGGCGGGCAGTGCCACAAGATCTTTCCACTGTTGTTGCCCCAAGGAACCTGCCGAACCATACCACTGATGGCAATCGGATGGGTCGACCTGCAGAGCCAATGGCCCTACAGCAGAACCAGCCGTCGCTCAGGGACGAGATTGAAAGAGCTCGAGCCATACTAGAGTCCCTGCTATGCCAACAGGAGGCAGCGTCCCAAGGAACTGCCACCAGACCTGACTATAGAGGAAAGTCTCGAGCACCAGCTGTGCCAGCCCACCAGGGAGCTAGCTACACTCTACCAGAAAGACTGACCCTCCAACAAGTAAGCAAGCAGGAACCTGGGTTCCCTCAGCTCAACGCCAGAGCAGAGGAGTTCAGACCAAGCCAACAAGGTCCCTTGCATGTGACATGGCAAAATACCCTCAGCCAACAATACACCGAAGGAAGTTACCAGCCAGCCATGGTGCACGCCCCCGCTCCTGGAAGGGATGCACCACCTCCACCAAGCTACAGCCCACACGTGGGATCAATGCATCCTCCAATGTATGTTGGAAGAAGGTTGGACTTGGCAGCCAGAGGCGTACGAAGATTCTCCAACAAACCTGGAAAAGACTACTTATTGTGGAAGCACATCTTCAAGCGCGCCATCAACGAAGAAAGGGCTGGACCAGATGAGGAACTTGTCCAGCTGACAGCCTGGCTAGGCCCAAAATCTGTAATCTTCGCATCCCATTTGGGCGACCCTGACATCGGCCTTGCAAAGACTTGGGCCACACTTGACAAGGACTACGGTGAACCCACAGTGACGGAGTCCTCGCTTCTGGACCACGTTCTCAGTTTCCCCGACATAAGAATCTACGAACGTCAACAGCTGAAGACTTTCTTGTCGCTCATTACTCAACTACAGACAGCACAACAGGATCCTACCTTGCTGGGATTAGCTTGCCTTGACCTGTTTAGGACACAAAATCCTATCATCCAAAAACTACCACGGTTGATATGTGAACAATGGATTGAGCTTTCTCGAGCTTACAGGAAAAACAACCAAAACAAAATTCCCCCCTTTACGGTTCTCGCTGAATTTATCAGTGACCAGGCTGATCTCTACAACGACCCCCTATACCTCTCCATCAGAGAAGCACACTTTCCAACAACCAAGTGAAGCAGTCAAAACCCTGATGTAGTCAAGGGACCCATCCAAGCTACGAAGGACAGAACCACCTTTTCAGTGTACAAAACAGACATCACGCCTCGCCCAAAGAAGTCTCCAGACAAACGAATAACGAAAAGTGTTCATTCGAACCTTCGTCCAACTAAAAAAGGCCTGACTTGTCCAATTCACAAGTCCTCACACTCTCTAAATGATTGCAGAGAATTTAGGAAAAAATCCCTAGATGACTGAAAGACCCTACTCAAAGAGAATAGGATATGTTTCAAATGCTGTGACTCTATGGAGCACATGGCCAAAGACTGCACAGCTAGGGTGAAATGCCACCTGTGTGATAGTAACAAGCACCCAGCAGCCTTACATCTAGAAACTAAGAAGCCCTCTGAGGGGACACAACAAGCGACTTCAATGACGGAGACTCAAACTGACTCCGAAGAGCAGCCAAAACAGTACGGGACGTACTACACAGATATATGTGGTGACTCACCATGCCCTCCTTCATGCTCACCCGTCTGTCTTGCAAAAGTCTACCCCGACGGGCAACCTGAAAGGGCCGTAAAGATGTACGCCATACTAGACCCACACAGCAAAGTTACTATAGCTAAGCCCGCCTTTTTCGACCTCTTTGACTTCCCGAGTGAACTGAAGCATTTTGCAATAAATATGTGCATAGTACCAATGCACACGGTGGGGAGGAAAACCACTGGTCTACGCATAGAAGCGATAGATGGAAGTTCACATTTCTGGTTACCATCAGTATTAGAATGGGAGACCTTACCAGATGTTCGCAGCGAAATCTCAACACCAGAGGCAGCAAGAAAAATACCTCACTTAGCACACATAGCCGATTTAATCCCTCCTCTAGATCCTGAAGCTGAAATCCTACTCATGGTGGGAAGAGATGCCCCAGAGTCCATTGGCTCCGATGAAAGAATCAAAGGTCCACCAGGAACCCCAGTAGCCATTAAGATGGAAGTCAGATGGGCCATAGGAGGGACGGTTTGTGTTGACCAATCGCAAACCCCAACCCAGGTGAGCATCTCAAAAATCTCCATTCCCAGTAATGGAACAGCACCTCACCTAAAACCACACCTAGAACACTGCATGCTTGTGACAACCAAATCTGTTTTGGAAGCAACAGTGTTCCAGACAAGCAAGAATTACAACAACTTAGCTTTGTCGATAGAGGACAAACAAGACAAACAATGTCTCCAAGACTGGGAGTCATGGAACGTACTCCCAAGATGTCTCCAAAGCATGCAAGTGCAGCGCACGTATGTCTCCAGCTCACCCGCCACAGTGCAGAAGAAAGAATTGTACGCTTCCTTAGATGTGTCTACGAAGGTAAATGCAGCCTTAAGATGTGTCACAGTCCACAGTCGGGAGAGTCACACTTACATCGTCTTATTTGCAACCATAAGATACATCAGAGTGTACAGCGGGGAGTGCTGCAGTCTCGGTGTCTTTTTTGGAAAAGCGAGACTAACAATGCAAGAAGGCCACACCGTACCAAGGTTAGAGCTATGTGGTACCACTTTGGCTGTAAAGCTCACCAACTCGACAGCGAAGACGTTGTGCCTTGAACTACAGTCTACCACCTTCTAGGCAGACAGCAAGGTGATGTCAAGCTACATCTGCAAACAAAGCAGACATTTCTACGTCTATGTAAGCAACAGAGTGAAAAGGATTGAAACATCTTTAAGCCCTGAACAATGGCAACATGTGGCAACAAATAAGAACTTTGTTAACCAAGTGAAGTGGACCAACCTTGCCACACAGTTAACAGAATTGATCTGGCTAGAAAGTCTTGAATTCTTGGCCTGTCCAAATAGACAGATGCCACAGAGACCAAAACGTTATGCACTTCCAGCTTCAGATCAAAGTGCCAACCTTCAACCTCAGACACCCAGTAAACGTCAACCAATCCGCTTCAAAACCCTGTCTAAGCGGAGACACCTGAAATTAGGCATAGTTTTGATCGTCTTGATCACTTGTCTCAGCACCCCAAGAATTAGCCTTGTAGGAGCCTGCAAGGACTTACTGACTATTGAAGATATTTGTCATGATCCGATGATTGACAAATGTCTGAAGGCCAAAAATTGCCTTCCCCATGCATCTCACATGGGTGAAGCGTGCATAGGCGAAGCGTGGGAGCACATGATTGGTGCACCCCACGAAATCATGGACTCTATGTCATTAAAGACACCCACACCCACACATGAAGTCCTCACTACTCTGAGGACAACAGTAGCAGCCGTCTTCAATACTCCATTGGTGGTGCCAGACCCTTCGGTTCTTGAGTATCCTGAGTCTTCTGCAGCTGCTGTTGTTCCTGATTCTTCAGTTCCAGCTGTTGTTCCTGATTCTTCAGTTCCAGCTGTTGTTCCTGATTCTTCAGTTCCAGCTGTTGTTCCTGATTCTTCAGTTCCAGCTGTTCCTGTGTTTCCAGATCCAGCTGTTCATGTTTTTCCAGGTTCTTTGGTTCCTGAGTATCCTGTGAATCCAGTTCCCCTTGTTCCTGAGAAACTTTGGGTTCCAGTTTTTCTGTTCCAGATTTGGTTCCAGTTTCTTTTACAGGAAGAAGACCTTGTCTCGCTGAGAAACAAGTATGCATACCAGAACTATTGGACCATGGGACTTACGCACCGGGCCCACCCACTTGATGAACTAGTTTGCCCAGCTGAGGTCCAGATCATGAAGCCACGTGAGTCAGGTTGTGACTCAAAGATACTTGTACCAGGCTGATCACCGATTTGGTCCCATTGCTGACGAAGACTGAACCAGAAGATCAAACCTCAAATTATGTATTGTCTTATGCATTGTTTGATGTAACACTTGCTTGGTTTTTTTGCATAATTGTGCATGTTTTATATTTACCAATAGTTATGCATGTTTGATACCAAGTTTTTACTTATTTAGTCACAAGTTAGTTAACAATGAGTATTGCATGCCTTAATGCTATGTTTTTTGCTATTTCAGTTAGTTAGTAGTGGAAATATAAATTTCCAAGCGGGGAGTATTCTGAACTGTATAGCTCTATGTAACCTCGTATAGCTCTATGTAACCCTAACTAGAGAGCATGTATCAGTATGTTAGACTATCTGGCAGTTATTGGGTTAAATGCTAGGTATGTTGATGGGTCAGTGGGAGGAGTCTCTAAAGGGCATTGGGAGACTTCCTGGACACAAGCCAGATTGGAATGTCTTTGTCTGAAAGAAGCATGGGCCATCAGATGTCACCCGATGAGCCTGAGCCGTTATAAAGATGGTATGGAAGAGAGCATCATCCTTTTACCTATAGGAATGGACAAAAGATGTATTTTCCAGAAGTAACAACACAGCATGAATGCAAGTAATCTTTCTGATTAAAAATATATATTTTTGTTATGAAACCATTTCTATTGAGTTATCTATCTGACTTGATTTAAAAGAAGGCGTTTTTAACTCAGAGTCAGAATAGCCTTTACCATCCATAATTATCATCTCAGATTTAATCTTTATATCTCATTCTGGGTTTCTTTCTATTCCAAATAGGTTTCCATAGTCGAGTCTCTAGATCCGCAAATAGCTCTCCCATTGTCTCCTGCCACACTGTACACAGCAACAGGAGTTCTCACTAAAATATGTAGATTTTAAACGGGAACTTTATTTATTTATTTATTTATTTATTTATTTATTTATGAGACTTATATACCGCTTTAAGTGCAAGCACTTCTGGCAAGTATAATGCCAGAAAAGACTAATAAACAAAGCATATATTTGATTCTACATGTAACAACAGCGGCAAGAATTATATTCGCGCAGTATTGGAAAAATGAAGAAATACCATCAGATGAAGAAATAATTAAAAAAATACTAGAATGTACGGAGATGGATAGACTGACTTTGAGGTTGAAAGAAAAAGAAGAAACAGAATATTATCAAACTTGGGACTTATTTTATCAATGGCTAGAAGAAAGAATAAAGGATTAGTAATTAAATCTGTATTAGTGAATGTAAACTCAGACAACATGTTTGTTGAACAAGTACTATTGAATGTATCAAAAAAATCAATAAAAATCTTATATATATATATAAAAAATACAACGAAAATTTTGTTCATTTGCTTGTTTTATTTGTGCATTTTCTGTATGTGTTGTAAATGGGTTTTAACTGTCTATCCTTTTCCTGAAACAAGAAGTGTGTCCACCCACAGGAGCCTCATGAGCTCAGGTTTGCTTGTGTGGGGAAGTGACCTTCTTCTTATTGAGTTGCTTTTCTTATCCTATCATTGATCAGTAAAACTACTATGAAACTAATCCTGGAACATATAAGCATTTTTCAATCTCTAGAATAATGTGGTCTATTTTAAAATAAATGTTAAAGGTAGATTCTCCATGCCCTCACAAGTTGTACACCCCAAAATACTAGGCTTATATAAAATTATTTGGAGCTTTCAGCACTCTCAAGCTGTAAGTCCTTAAGTCCTTAACCCTAACCCCAACCCCTAACCCTAACATGTTGCAAATATGCAGTTTCAGAAGTGAGACCCTTCATTTTTGTGTTGTTCTCTTACCAAAATCCAGCCTTTCTTTTGTCCTCATCTGTGGCGTCCCCATTTTGTTGTGACTGGTCTTATGTGTTTCTTTAACAACTACAGCATTAATGCCTTTTCAAACTCTGTCTGCAAGCTACCCGCCCCCATCCTACTTCTCCATTTCTTATCCTCTGTCCTCCATGCCTTTGTCTGACCAGCACCGCCTCTCCTGAGAGAGTCACTCACAAAGGGGGGAGGGGACCTTGTTCTCATGTCTTTCAGCCCTGCACAGATGACTCAGCAACCTTTGGAAGCAGAGCACATTGACCCAGACGCTGCCTCCACTCATTTGAGCCATGGAATAGAATAGAATAGAATAGAATAGAATAGAATAGAATAGAATAGAATAGAATAGAATAGAACCTTAGAGGCCTTCTAGTCCAGCCCCCTGCTCAAGCAGGAAAACCTATACAATCTTAGACAAGTGACTGTCTAGCCTCTTTTTAAAAATCTCCAGTGATGAAGTGCCCACGATTTCAGAAGGCAAGCTATTCCACTGATTAATTGTCCTCACTGTCAGGAAGTTTCTCCTTAATTCAAGGTTGCTTCTCTCTTTGATCAGTTTCCAACCATTGTTTCTTGTCCTTCCCTCTGGTGCTTTGGAGAATAACGTGACCCCCTCTTCTTTGTGGCAGCTCCTCAAATACTGGAATACTGCTATCATGTCCCCCCTATTCCTTCTTTTCTTTAGACTAGCCAAACCCAAGTCCTGCAGCCGTTCTTCATATGTTTTAGTCTCCAGGCCTTTGATCATCTTAGTTTCTCTTCTCTGAATTTTTTCCAAACTCACAACATCTTTTTTGTGATATGGTGACCAAAATTGGCTGCACTATTCCAGGTGTGGTCTTACTAGGGTTTTATAGAATATTTGTCCTTATAGCCCCGTTATTTCTTATTTACATTTTTCTTCCTTCATGTTCTACTTCTTACTAAGAATAATTCATATTATTATTATTATACATTATTATACACATATTTTCACTTTTGACCTTTCCATATTTATTCTCCTCTATTAATTCTAGTCTCCAACCAGACATACAACGTGTTCCATACTATATAATATTCTGTGTCTTCCTTTTCTTTTATCTCTTTTGTTAATTTGTCCATCTCAGCACAGTCCAGGATTTTTCTTATCACTTCTTCCTCTGATGGTATATTCTCATTTTTCCAGCACTGTGCATATGCTATTCTTGCCACCGTTATTATATGTAAAATTAAGTACCATATTTCTTTACTATATTTTCTATTTAAAATACCCAACAAAAAGATCTCTGGTTTCCAGTCTACGGGTTGGTCTATTATTTCTTGGATCCATTTTCTTATTGTAGACCAGTATTTTTTTGCAACTGGGCATGTCCACCATAGATGATAATATGTTCCATATGCTTTTTTTACATTTCCAGCATGTTGGCGAATTATTCTGGAACATCTTGGCGAGCTTTGCTGGTGGAAGATGCCATCTGTAAAACATCTTCAACTGGTTTTCCTTGAATGCCGCCAACATAGTCAATTTTATATTTATTTCCCATATTTTTTCCCATTTCTCTAATTCTATATTATATCCGAATTTTTTTGCCCATCTAATCATTGTGTCTTTGACAACCTCGTCTTCCATTTTATATCTCAATAGGTATTTGTATAAATTGCTAATTAATTTTATTTCTGTTCCATGTATAATTTTATCCAATTCTTGCGGCTTTTTGGATTTCACATAATTTTTTGTCCTCTGTATATTTAGATTGAATTTGTGTAAATGTCCACCAATCAATCTCTCTGCCAATGTCTTGTTCCAATTCTTGTTTTGTTTTCAAATTTCCCTGTTCATTTACTAATTCCTTGTATCTAATTATCTTATTTATATCCAATAGGTTTGGGTATTTCAGAGCTTCTGTTGGGGATAACCACATTAGTATTCTTGTATAATGTTTTTGTTTTATTTTTTCCCAAGTCTGTAGCAATGCATTCCTAACTATGTGTCTTTGAAAATATCTGTGTATTTTATGTTTTTCATCCCATAGGAATGCATGCCACCCTGCTTGCAAGTCATGTCTTTCTATTGTTAAAACTCTAGTATTTTTCAAATCCATCCAATCTTTTAGCCAAGTTAAGCTCGATGCTTGGTAGTATATTTCCCACTCTGGTAACGCCAATCCCCCTTTATCTTTCGTATCTTGCAAGAGTTTTAATTTAATCCTGGTTTTTTTCCTTTGCCATATAAATTTAGTGATCAATTTATTTAAATCTTGAAAGAATGTTTTCCCTAATTTTATTGGAATAACCTGGAACAGAAATAATATTTTTGGCAATACATTCATTTTGACCGTAGCGATCCTCCCTAAAAATGAAATTTGCAAATTTTCCCAATTTTCTAAATCTTTTTTTATCTGGTGTAGTATTTTATCATAATTGTCCTCCTTAATCGAGGAACATTTTGCTGTAAGCCAGATCCCTAAATATTTTATTTTCTTGGTTATACTTATATTTGTTTTATCTTACAATTCCCTTTCTTGTGCCTTTGTAAGATTTTTTGTTATTAATTTGGATTTATTCTTATTAATCTTAAGTCTGGCTACCTCACCAAATTCTTCTATTTTTTTAAATCAATTTAAAGCCGGTTTCTAATGGATCTTCCAGAATAAATACCAAATCATCAGCAAAGGCCTGGACCTTATATTCTTCCTTTTTAGTTTTTAAACCCTTTATTTCTTGGTCCTCTCTGATTTTTGTAAGAAGTATTTCTAATGATAAAATAAATAGAAGAGGGGAAAGTGGGCATCCTTGTCTTACTCCTTTGGTTATATCAATTTTTTCTGTCATTTCCTCATTTATAATTACCCTAGCTGTTTGTTTGGTATATATTTTCTCAACCATCTTTCCAAATTTTGTCCCAAAATCCATATAGTACAATTGTGTTATAATAAAATTCCAATTCAAATTATCAAATGCCTTCTGGGCATCAAGAAAAACCAGTGTAGCTTGTCTTTCAGGATGGACTTCGTAAAATTCTAAAGTATTCAGTATTATCCTCATGTTATTTTTTATTTGTCGTCCTGGTAAAAATCCATTTTGATCTGGGTGAATGTAGTTATTCAAATTTTTTTTTATCCTTTCTGCTATTATTGTTGTAAATGTCTTATAATCTGTATTCAGTAAAGAAATCGGTCTATAATTTTGAATTTGTTGTAGGTCTGAGTCTTCCTTAGGAATGAGGGTGATGATTGCTTCAGTCCAACTTATCGGTATCTTCGCCTCTTCCAACACCTCATTGTAAATCTCCAACATTATCCATTGTAGTGACTCTTGTGTATTTTTATAAAACTCGACCGGAATTCCATCTGGGCCTGGTGATTTGTTGTTTTTTTGTTTTTTCAATGCTATTTCTAATTCTATTGCAGTTATTGGTCTATTCAACATTTCCTTTTGTTCTTCAGTAATTTTACCCATTTTTGCTGCCTCTATATATTGTTTGACTTTATCATCTGGTATATCTTCCTGATGGTATAGCTTTGAAAAGAAATTTTGTATTGTTTTCTTTTTTTCTTCCCGTCTATATTGTACTTTTCCACTTTCATTTTGTAGTTGGTGTATTGTTCTTTTGCCTTTTTCGTTTCTGTGCCATTTCTTTTTGTGTTGTCAGGTTAATCTTGTGTTTTATAATATTCCATTTTTCTTTTATCTTTTTATTTTGTGGGTCCTTCTGTAGATCACCTTCTATTTTTTTAATTCTTCTTGTAATTTTCCTTGTTGAAGTCTCCTATCTTTGTTTTTCTTAAATTGCAATTGTCAATCCCTGAATATAAGCTTTTGTAGTATCCCACAAATTTTGTGTTGATGTCTCTTCCTTTTTATTTACCTGAAAGAATGTTAACTCCTTTTCTAGCATCTGTATATATTGTTTATCTTTACACAGTCTTTGATTCATTAACCATCTTTTTCTCTGTTTCTGGCCTTTCCATTTTATTATTATTGGGTTGTGATCCGCCCAATCGTTAAGCCCTATTTCAATTTCCTCTATCCCTTTTTGTACGTCTGTTGTTGCCCAGGCCATATCGATCTTAGACCAAGACTGATGTGGATACGAATAGAACGTATATTGTTTGTCTGATCTGTGTGTCTCTCTCCATACATCCTGAAGATTGAGTTCTGTTACCATGTCAAAGAACGATTTTGGTAATATATTTTTCTTCTTTTTGTTCTTTTTACTACTCTTATAATCTTTCTTAACATCAACTATTGCATTTAGGACCCCAATCATACAAATATTTTCGTAATCCAAATCCACTAGTTTCTTATGTATCTTTTTAAAAAATTCTTGTTGATTATTATTTGGTGCATATACTGCCATTAATAAGATTTGTTTTTGCTCTAATTCTATTTCCAACATTAAAATTCTCCACTCTTCATCCGAATATATTGATTTTGATTTTATTTTTTCTTTGACATATATAGCAATTCCTGCTTTCTTGTTTTGTGCTAATGTTGTGTATAGTGTTCCTAATTTTACATTCTCTAGTAATTTTCTATAATCCTTTTTTATATGAACTTCCTGAAGACATATCACATCTGCATCCAATTTCCTTAATTTGTTAAACGTTTGTGCTCTTTTTCTGGGTATATTTAATCCATTTAATCCATTAATGTTTACAGAGAAGAGCTTAATTGCGTCTCCCGGGATACGATTGGACATGCTGTATGAATGTACTTATTTTACTGTTTTATTGTTATATTTATTGTTTTAATTTTGTACGCCACCCCGAGTCCCTCGGGATTGGGCGGCATATACATTTTAGAAATAAATAAATAAATAAATTTTACTTGATCTATTTTCTTTATGCTTCTTGTCTCTATTACTCTTCCTTTTGCTCCTTCTCTTTCTAACCTTTCTCTTTCTTGTATCTTTTGTATTTCTCTCTCTCGTTCGACTTCCTCTAATACTTCTTCATCCTGACTTTTACTCTCCGACTCTTCCCTACTTTCTTGTTCTTCTCCCTGTGTAAAGTAACGTTCATAAAAGTCCTGCGCTTTCTCAAGTGTATCTATCTTATATTTTTTTTCCTGCCAAGTTAGAAATATGCCTTCAGGTATTAACCATCGAAACATAAGTTTATATTTAATTAATTGGGTCATTAGAAATTGGTATTCTCATCTCTGATTTCGTATACTACGTGGTATTTGTTTTAATACAATTATTTCTTTACCCTTATATATTATTGGTTCGTCTCTTGTTTTTTTATATATTTCATCCCTTATCGATCTTCTAGTAAACCTTATATGGACCTCTCTCGCCAATCTATGCCTTCGTGCATAATTTGTATATACTCTATATATTTCATCTATGTCGGTTATTGTAGGGAGAGGTAGATATGGCGGGAGCCAAGGGGTGGGCCATCTTCGGGGAACAAGGACTCGCTGCGTCAAAGCGATTACTTGTTCCGGCCCCTTGGACTCTTCTCCAATACCTGGAGAGGGGGGTGTTCAGGACCCTGGCCTCAGGTTGCTGCTTCTTAATGCCAGGTCGGTTATTAATAAAGCTCCCCTCATCCGGGGCCTGATACTGGATGAGGAGGTTGACCTGGCATGTATCACTGAGACCTGGCTGGGCCAAGAGGGAGGTGTTCCTCTCTCAGAGATGTGCCCAGATGGGTTTCAGATAATGCACCAACCGCGATTCCAGGGAAGGGGTGGGGGAGTGGTGATTCTTGTCCGAGAATCCTTGAGACCTCGCATGATCCCTGCCCCAGAGGTTGTTGGGTGTGAGTCCCTTCTCTTGAGGTTGGATTCAAGGGTTCAGTTGGGCTTGTTGCTGACATACCTGCCTCCCAGCTATGTGACAACAGCCCTGCCTGAGCTGCTGGAGGGGGTAGCCAGGTTGGCGGTGGAATTCCCCAGGCTTATGGTGCTGGGGGATTTCAATCTGCCGTCACTCGACGAATCCTCCGGTGCGGCTCAGGAGTTCATGGCTTCCATGACAACCATGGACCTGACCCAGATAATTCAGGGTCCGACCCATAGGGGAGGACACACGCTCGACTTGGTATTCCTCTCGGGGCAGTGGAGACATGATTTCGATTTAAGAGGTATAGTTACTTCTCCCTTGTCATGGTCGGATCACTTCCTGTTGAGGTTAGATTTCTCGGTCCTACTCCCCCACCGCAGGGAGGAGGAACCGATTAGGTGGTTCCACCCCAGGCGTTTAATGGACCTGGAGGGGTTCCAAATAGCGCTTGGGGGTTTTCCTGATTCCCTCCTCCACGAACCGGCTGAGTCCTTGGTTGCTGCTTGGAATAAGGTGGCATCAGGGGCGTTAGACCAGATCGTGCCTTTGCGACCTCTCCGTGATTGTGGATCCCGGAGGGCACCTTGGTTTACCGAGGAGCTACGGGAGATGAAGCGTCAGAAGAGACGTCTAGAGCGATGCTGGAGGGCTAGTAACTCCGAACCCGACCAGACACTTTTAAGAGCCTATATTAGGACTTATTTAGTGGCGATACAAGCGGCAAAATGTTCGCATTTTTCCACACTTATTGCGTCTGCAGAATCTCGCCCCGCCGCCCTGTTTAGGGTGACCCATTCCCTACTTAATGTTCAGGAAGCCGGGGAGCCCTTACAGGGTAGGGCGGAAGAATTTGTGCAGTTTCTATCAGACAAAATCGCTCGGATTTGGACAGACTTAGACTCCGATTGGGCAGGGCCTTCTGAGATGACCGGGGCAGGTCTAAGCCCAGTTTTATGGGATGAATTTGAGTCTGTGACCGCTGAGGATGTTGACAGAGCAGTGGGAGCGATGAGCGCCTCCACTTGTTTATTGGACCCATGTCCTTCCTGGTTGGTCTCGGCCGCCAAGGAGGTGACACGAGGCTGGCTCCAGATGTTGATCAACGCTTCGTTGAGGGAGGGGTCTTTCCCGCAATCCTTGAAGGAAGCGGTTGTGAGGCCCCTTCTCAAGAAGCCTACCCTGGACCCGGCTGATTTAAATAACTTCCGTCCAGTCTCCAATCTCCCCTTTTTGGGGAAGGTTGTAGAGAGAGTGGTGGCGCTCCAGCTCCGACGGTCTCTGGATGAAGCGGATTACCTAGACCCTTTTCAATCTGGCTTCAGGCCCAGCTTCAGCACAGAAACTGCTTTGGTCGCGCTGATGGATGATCTCCGGCGGGCCCGAGACAGGGGTTATTCCTCTGACTTGGTGCTACTTGACCTCTCAGCGGCTTTTGATACCATCGATCATGGTATCCTTTTGCGACGACTTGGAGGGGTGGGAGTGGGAGGCACCGTTTTACGGTGGTTCTCCTCCTACCTCTCTGGCCGGTTGCAATCGGTACTGGTGGGGGGGCAGAGGTCAACCCTGAGGCCCCTTGAATGCGGGGTGCCACAGGGGTCAGTCCTCTCCCCCCTCCTATTTAACATTTACATGAAGCCGCTGGGTGAGATCATCAGACAGCACGGGGTGAGGTTTCATCAGTATGCTGATGATACCCAGCTATATATCTCTTCCCCGAGCTGTCTCAGTGAAGCGGCTGATGTGATGGGCCGTTGCCTTGAAGCTGTGAGGGTCTGGATGGGGGTTAACAGACTCAGGCTCAATCCTGACAAGACCGAGTGGCTTTGGATGTTGCCTCCCAAGGATCATGTTAACTGTCCAGTGTTGACTCTAGCAGGGGAAAATATACCCCCTTCGGAGCGGGTTCGCAACTTGGGTGTCCTCCTTGATCCACAGCTGAAATTGGAACATTATTTGACAGCAGTGGCTGGGAGGACCTTTGCACAAGTTCATCTGTTGCACCAGTTGCGACCCTACCTGGACCGGGAGGCTCTCCTTACAGTCACTCATGCCCTTGTCACCTCACGCTTGGACTACTGCAATGCGCTCTACATGGGGCTACCCTTGAAAAGTATTCGGAGACTACAGTTGGTCCAGAATGCAGCCGCGCGAGTGATAGCCGGTGTTCCTCGGTACACCCACGTTACACCTATCCTCCGCAAGCTGCACTGGTTGCCTATTGGTCTCCGGGTCCAATTCAAGGTGTTGGTTATTACCTTTAAAGCTCTATATGGCTCAGGGCCAGGTTATTTGCGAGACCGCCTACTACCTCATAGTTCCCTTCGTCCGGTTAGATCCCACAGGCTGGGCCTCCTTCAGGTCCCGTCGGCCAAGCAGTGCCATTTGGCGGGGCCGCGGGGGAGGGCTTTCTCTGTGATGGCGCCCACGTCTTGGAACCAGCTCCCCCCGGAGATTAGGACCGCTTCCACCCTGTTGGTTTTCCGCAAGCTGCTTAAGACCTGGCTTTTCCGGCAGGCCTGGGGTTTATAAAATCTGACCCCTGGATGAATGTTACTGTATTGTTTGTCTTGTTAAGTTATATTGTGTTTTTATTATTAGCCGCCCGGAGTCCTGCGGGAGTGGGGCGGTTTATAAATTTTAATAAATAAATAAATAAATTCTTCTTTTTCTTTCCCCAACATGGTCGCTATCATTCTTTGACCTGTAGGAGAGGCCATTATAGGTGTGGGATTTGTAACTGTTTTTTTGCTGACTTTAGTTGTTGTTGCGGTACACGTCATTTTTATTATTTGAATAATATTTCTCCACTTTTGCATATACCAATTTATGGCAAGTTATTTTTGTTGATCAAGTTAGTTTTCAATCTATATAGTCTAAGCTTAAATATGCAAATATATATATAATATAGATAGTAAATTATATATATGATGCAATCTTCGATCTCCGGGAAGAGTATACTCCAGTTATTTATTGTTAAAACCACATTTAAAACAATAAAAACAGTTATATACAAAAATTAAAACAACTTAGCTTTCGCTGGTCCTCTGCCAGCGTCCTCAGAGTGGGGCTTAGGGGGTGGGAAGTTCTTTTTATCCCCTTGCTGATCCAATTGCTTACTCATTGCCCTCGTGACAGGGCCACTCTTCCTGATTGCCTGTGACAGCCTTGCCTGTTCCGCCCTCTCTTTTTTTTTTTGCACTCTAACATTGTATTTTCCTGCTTTGTCATCCTTGTGCTGTCTCCCCCTCCCTGTGCTGTTATCAGTAGCACGCTCCTGGGCTGCTGATCTGCCTGCCGTTTTTGCATACCATTGCCAGTTCTTATTACAACTCCCTCCTCCAACCCCCCTCCTCTCCCAGCCTGCCGATTCATACACCCTTTGTTGTCCATTCCTGTCATCCTTCCCCCTCCTTCCTTCAACCCTCCCACCTGTTGATTAACCTGTTGCTCCTGCCTTTCACCAACCATTCTTATTGATTTTCTCTTCCTCAATATCTTTTGCTTCCTGATCCGCTGCTCTACCTGCTGTTCCTGTTTACCCTCCTCCCCCACTGTCCATCTTCCCCTCTCCAATGTCCTCCCCATCATCTGCTGACTTGCCTGTGGTTCATCCATTTCTGTACATTCTCTCTTTTCTAGTGTTCCTCCTCCTCTGACCTGCCATCTTACATGGTGTTCCCACATGCCAACATCCATTCCTGTTAAGCCCTCCTTCTTAAGCTTTCCTCCCCCCCAATCTGCCGTCCTGCCTTCTATTCTTATCTGCCCTTCTACTTTCCTGTCAGTCCCCCCCTCTCCTGTTTCCTCCCCCCCTCTCCAATCCACTGCTCTGTTTGCTGTTTCTTCCAGCATTCTTCCTTCCCTTGCCTGCTGTCCTACGTACTGTTCCCATCTACCGACCTGCGTTCCTATTGGACTCTCCTTCCCAAACTTCCCCCCCCAAAACTGCTTTCCTACCTATTATTCCTGCCTGCCCTTTTCCATACCTATCAACTCCACTCTCTCCTGTTTCCTCCCCCCCTCTAATCTGCAGCTCTACCTGCTGTTCCTGACTATTCTCCATTCTTACTCCCTTCTCAAATATCCCCTCTCCACCCGTGAATATGCTTCCAATCTTACGTGCCTCATCTTTTCTGTTCTTTTCTCTCTCCCCCTCTCTTTTGATCAGTCCCCTGGGATCGGGCATACCCCTCCCCCGTATTCTGGGCCGTACGATCAATTCCGATGTTCCCAAGAGTCTTCCCTGGTCCCCCTCTCCTTGCAATCCTCCATCATATCCACCTCCTCTTCCTTTACTACCCTTACCTATCTGTGACCCTAATATTCCCTCATCTGTCCCCACCTGTGATGTGTCTATGGGATCCTCCCTATGTGTAGTCATGTAGTGAATACCCCCCCCCCCACCAGTCCTGGTTCCGCCTCTGACAATCGGCATCTGTCTCTTGACATGCTCTTCCTGCACTCTTAGTGCCTGGTACGCCGGGGGCAGTTCTATACATCGGTTGATGGAGTCTGTGTTGGAGAACCAGGCCTCCTTTAGTAAGCGTCCTCCTTTGGAGGCATCCTGGGCAATGGCTTCTGCCTCCTTGAAATCATTCTTTTGATTGGGAACATCGGAATTGATTGTACGGCCCAGAATACGGGGGAGGGCTATGCCCGACCCCAGGGGACTGATCAAAAGAGAGGGGGAGAGAGAAAAGAACAGAAAAGATGAGGCACGTAAGATTGGAAGCATATTCACGGGTGGAGAGGGGATATTTGAGAAGGGAGTAAGAATGGAGAATAGTCAGGAACAGCAGGTAGAGCTGCAGATTAGAGGGGGGGAGGAAACGGGAGAGAGTGGAGTTGATAGGTATGGAAAAGGGCAGGCAGGAATAATAGGTAGGAAAGCAGTTTTGGGGGGGGGAAGTTTGGGAAGGAGAGTCCAATAGGAACGCAGGTCGGTAGATGGGAACAGTACGTAGGACAGCAGGCAAGGGAAGGAAGAATGCTGGAAGAAACAGCAAACAGAGCAGTGGATTGGAGAGGGGGGGAGGAAACAGGAGAGGGGGGGACTGACAGGAAAGTAGAAGGGCAGATAAGAATAGAAGGCAGGACGGCAGATTGGGGGGGAGGAAAGCTTAAGAAGGAGGGTTTAACAGGAATGGATGTTGGCATGTGGGAACACCATGTAAGATGGCAGGTCAGAGGAGGAGGAACACTAGAAAAGAGAGAATGTACAGAAATGGATGAACCACAGGCAAGTCAGCAGATGATGGGGAGGACATTGGAGAGGGGAAGATGGACAGTGGGGGAGGAGGGTAAACAGGAACAGCAGGTAGAGCAGCGGATCAGGAAGCAAAAGATATTGAGGAAGAGAAAATCAATAAGAATGGTTGGTGAAAGGCAGGAGCAACAGGTTAATCAACAGGTGGGAGGGTTGAAGGAAGGAGGGGGAAGGATGACAGGAATGGACAACAAAGGGTGTATGAATCGGCAGGCTGGGAGAGGAGGGGGGTTGGAGGAGGGAGTTGTAATAAGAACTGGCAATGGTATGCAAAAACGGCAGGCAGATCAGCAGCCCAGGAGCGTGCTACTGATAACAGCACAGGGAGGGGGAGACAGCACAAGGATGACAAAGCAGGAAAATACAATGTTAGAGTGCAAAAAAAAAAAGAGAGGGCGGAACAGGCAAGGCTGTCACAGGCAATCAGGAAGAGTGGCCCTGTCACGAGGGCAATGAGTAAGCAATTGGATCAGCAAGGGGATAAAAAGAACTTCCCACCCCCTAAGCCCCACTCTGAGGACGCTGGCAGAGGACCAGTGAAAGCTAAGTTGTTTTAATTTTTGTATATAACTGTTTTTATTGTTTTAAATGTGGTTTTAACAATAAATAACTGGAGTATACTCTTCCCGGAGATCGAAGATTGCATCATATATATAATTTACTATCTATATTATATATATATTTGCATATTTAAGCTTAGACTATATAGATTGAAAAATAACTTGATCAACAAAAATAACTTGCCATAAATTGGTATATGCAAAAGTGGAGAAATATTATTCAAATAATAAAAATGACGTGTACCGCAACAACAACTAAAGTCAGCAAAAAAACAGTTACAAATCCCACACCTATAATGGCCTCTCCTACAGGTCAAAGAATGATAGCGACCATGTTGGGGAAAGAAAAAGAAGAATTTATTTATTTATTTATTTATTAATTAAAATTTATAAACCGCCCCACTCCCGCAGGACTCCGGGCGGCTAATAATAAAAACACAATATAACTTAACAAGACAAACAATACAGTAACATTCATCCAGGGGTCAGATTTTATAAACCCCAGGCCTGCCGGAAAAGCCAGGTCTTAAGCAGCTTGCGGAAAACCAACAGGGTGGAAGCGGTCCTAATCTCCGGGGGGAGCTGTTTCCAAGACGTGGGCGCCATCACAGAGAAAGCCCTCCCCCGCGGCCCCACCAAATGGCACTGCTTGGCCGACGGGACCTGAAGGAGGCCCAGCCTGTGGGATCTAACCGGACGAAGGGAACTATGAGGTAGTAGGCGGTCTCACAAATAGCCTGGCCCTGAGCCATATAGAGCTTTAAAGGTAATAACCAACACCTTGAATTGGACCCGGAGACCAATAGGCAACCAGTGCAGCTTGCGGAGGATAGGTGTAACGTGGGTGTACCGAGGAACACCGGCTATCACTCGCGCGGCTGCATTCTGGACCAACTGTAGTCTCCGAATACTTTTCAAGGGTAGCCCCATGTAGAGCGCATTGCAGTAGTCCAAGCGTGAGGTGACAAGGGCATGAGTGACTGTAAGGAGAGCCTCCCGGTCCAGGTAGGGTCGCAACTGGTGCAACAGATGAACTTGTGCAAAGGTCCTCCCAGCCACTGCTGTCAAATAATGTTCCAATTTCAGCTGTGGATCAAGGAGGACACCCAAGTTGCGAACCCGCTCCGAAGGGGGTATATTTTCCCCTGCTAGAGTCAACACTGGACAGTTAACATGATCCTTGGGAGGCAACATCCAAAGCCACTCGGTCTTGTTTTCTGAGGTTTTCGCGGGTATTTGTATGTAGGTCTTTGGTTGTTCGGGTTTTCTCCCGCGTAAAATTGGAAGTGTCTTGGTGACGTTTCGACGAAGTCCCATTCGTCATCTTCAGGCTGGTGTTTTCAGCTTCGTGCTTTGAGCAGCAATGTGTGGTCTTAGCTGTTTCTTCCTTTTAACTGCCAGTGGGGGTATGAACTGAATCATCCAGATGCCCCAAACTCTATGGTCTCCCCAAGATACACAAAGAAGGAACCCCACTCAGACCTATAGTCAGCTCCATAGGCTCACCTCTACAAAACCTAGCCAAATTTCTCGCCAAACAACTACAGCCCTATGCAGAATCCATCACCTCACACGTAAAAAACTCATTCCAGTTTATAGAGATCATAAAGAAACAAAACTTACAGCCCAGCGACCTACTAGTGAGCTTCGATGTCATATCCCTCTTCACCCAAGTGCCTATCAAAGAAGCCTTGACAGCTATTCAAAACAAATATAACCCCCCCAAACACATCTTAGATCTGACCAACCACTGCCTATCCAACACATACTTCATCTATAATGGACAAAAATACAAACAAACAGAAGGAGCACCCATGGGATCACCCCTCTCACCTGTCATTGCCAACCTCTACATGGAACACTTTGAAACCCAAGCTCTAGAAAAATCGGATCACAAACCCAAACTCTGGCTCAGATACGTAGACGACACCTTCATAATCTGGCCACATGGGAAAGAAAAACTGGACAACTTCCTCACACACCTCAACAGCCTACACCCCAAAATACAGTTCACCATGGAAACAGAAGCTAACAACCAACTTCCCTTCCTGGATGTCTTAGTCTACAAGAAATCCAATGGCTCCCTAGGACACACCATCTACCAGAAGAAAACACACACAAACCGCTATCTGCACGCTCTCTCACACCACCACCCAGCACAGATCAACTCTGTAGCCAAGACACTCATCTCCAGAACAAAACGCTTAGCTGACGAACAACACCTAAAACCCGAACTACACACTCTCACCAATGTACTAACATCCAATGGATTCCATAGAAATAAGATTACAAACCTAATTGAAAAAGAAACCCCCACTAAAATCCAAGACAAAGAACAAGAAAACGGCAAAGCCCTCCTCCCATACATAAAAGGCACCACAGACAGAATCAGTAAGATCCTCCATAAACACAACATCAAAACAGCATTCTGCACAAACAGAAAAATATCCACCATCCTTAGAAACCCCAAAGATAAAATTGAATTAGAAAATCAAGGAGTATACGAAATCCCATGCACCACTTGTCTCACCACATACATCGGACAAACCAACAGAAGAATAAGTGCACGCATTGAAGAACATAAGAACTCAGTCAAAAAAGAGGAACCAACATCTTCCCTGGTCCAACACCTTAAAGCCACAGGACATGAAATTGACTTTAAAAATACCAGAACCATTGCCAAAAGTGAACATTTTAATAACAGAATAATCAGAGAAGCCATCGAGATAGAAAAACGCCCACACAGCATGAACAAGTGAGATGATACCTCCCGCCTACCAGCCATTTGGAAACCCGCCCTTATTGACAAACGACTCCCTAACACAAAAAATGATACCAGACCCACACTCACAACAACCACACAGGATGTCACCACCACACATCCACGCAAAAAACAAACCCAAAGCCACACCGATGACGAGGCACGACCACAAACCAGAAGCCAGACCACAGCTGCATCATTAGCCACTTTAAACCCCTCCAATCCATACATGAAGCAAACTGACACCCCCCATGAAGAGGAGGCACGACCACGAACGCGAAGCCAAAAAATAGCAAGGCAGCCCAAAATCTTAAACCCCTCTGCAACTCAGACTAACCTGAGCACAACCAAACAGAACACTCCCCCAGCCAATCAGAGCACAGCCAACCCCCTAACCATTCAGAACACACCTCCACCCAATCAGAACACAGCCAAGCTCCCACCCAATCAGTTCATACCCCCACTGGCAGTTAAAAGGAAGAAACAGCTAAGACCACACATTGCTGCTCAAAGCACGAAGCTGAAAACACCAGCCTGAAGATGACGAATGGGACTTCGTCGAAACGTCGCCAAGACACTTCCAATTTTACGCGGGAGAAAACCCGAACAACCAAAGACCTACATATATATATATTATATATATATATAAATATTATATATATATAATATTTCTAATTATATATCTATAATTATTATATGACTATAATACCTTTATAGAACATTATTCTTAGGATTAACATTGAAAAGTAAAATTACAAGTAGAGTTGTACCTTTCCTTATCCCACTATTATCTAGTACAATTTATAATACTCTAAACACCTCTTATATATATTTCTATAGCACTACACACGATGCATATACATATACTATTCTCTAAGTATTATCACCACTCTTAATTTCATTCACTATACTATAATTACTTTCTCACTTCTATTTAGTTCAATTACACAGTTATGCTTATTTCTATTTCGTTAATACAATTCATTTACTTCATTACTTTTAATACATTGCCTGATGCCCCTTTTCTACTTGTAGCTCAGTCACCGCTTGTATATGAGTGCTACAATATTGCATCAGCCTTTTTTTTCTCTCTGTCTCAATTTAATATATCCACCGATCCACCAAATGTCACCTCTTCTTTCTTCTTCTATGTATCCAATATTTCCAAAACGTCCACTCGTCACTTTACCCAGATATATGTCATTTAAAGTCCAAATTTCAATGCAGTTTGTTCTTCAAACGTAGGTTCCACTAAGTAGTATTAAATTTCTCCATTGTCTCACTTCACCTTTTAATCCTTATGTTAATTTTTCAAAGTCCTTCTTAATCACCCTTTATTGCCTCCAACCGTCCTTTCTCCAGTCCTTTCTCTGGTTTCAGTCTCTACTTCTTGCAGTACTTAAATTCCAATCTCTCACGTTTTATAAACTTTACTGTGGGCTCTCTGCTTCTTCACGCTGCTCTCATTCTGCTCTATTGCTCCCTTCTCCACTCTGTTCCAATTCAGTTGCCGCTGTCTCTCTCCTTATAGCTTTGCTTTTTTTTTTTGCGTCTTCTCTAGCCAAATGTTCTCACCTCCTTCAGGGGTTTTCCTTGTCTCCGTTATGAAGCTGTCAGTTCTACTTTTCACTCCCTCTCAAACCGCCGCCATTGCTCCAGGCCAGCCTTAAAGACTGGCTTCTTCTACGCCAATTTTAAAAGTGCTGCTCCTTTCTACTCGGGTGTTTGCTTTCCACCCGGCTTCTCTGAAGCTTCCTCTTTAATTTACCAATCTCTCCGGGATCGGCAAAGCCCTTGCTGGGCTCTTAGCGAAGATTTTTCGGGATTTAGAAACAGAGCTCTGTTTCCTCACCTGCTCCACGATGACGTCACAGCCAGAAATCCCTTACTAAGGTTTTATAAAGTGGTACTAATACCTCACGTGATCTTGAGTCTATGCCTCTGTTTATACAGCCCAGGATTGTATTAGCTTTTCTGGCTGCTGCTGAACACTGCTGGCTCATGGTTAAGAGATTGTCCACTAGGACTCCAAGGTCCCTCTCACAGTTACTGTTTTTAAGCCAGGTCTCACCCAATCTGTACTTGTACCTTTGATTTTTCTTGCCTAAATGTAAAACTTTGCTTTTCTCCACATTGAAAATCATTTTGTTGGATAGCCCATTGTTCAAGTTTGTCAAGATCTTTTTGGATCCTGAGTTTGTCTTCTGGGGTGTTCGCTACTCCGGCCAGTTTGGTGTCATCTGCAAATTTGATGAGTTCCCCTTCAATTCCCTCATCTAAGTCATTGATGAAGATATTGAAGAGTACTGGACTTAAGATGGAACCTTGTGGTACCCCACTGCTTATTTCTCTCCATGTGGATGTAGTACCATTGAGGACTACTCGTTGAGTACAGTTTGACATCCAGCTACAGATCCATCCATCCATGTTGTCTATACCAAATTTTTCTAGCTTACCAAGGAGTAGGTTGTGGTCTACTTTATCAAATGCCTTGCTGAAGTCTAAGTATACTATGTCCAAAGTATTTCGCTGGTCTATTAGTTTAGTCACTTTGTTGAAGAATTAAATATGATTGGTTCGGCATGATCTGTTTTTAACAAACCCATGCTGGCTACTGGTTATAACTTTGTTTGCTTCTAGTTGTTCAAAGATCTGTTTTTTGATTATCTTTTCTAGGATCTTCCCAGGTATTGATGTTAAACTGATTGGTCTGTAGTTTCCTGGGTCTGTTTTTTTCCCTTTCTTGAAGATGGGAACCACATCAGCCCTTTTCCAATCCTCAGGTACTTCCCCCATGCTCCAGGATTTTTGAAAGATGTGGTGCAATGGTTCTGAGATAACATCTGCCAGCTTCTTCAGAACTCTGGGATGTAATCTGTCAGGCCCTGGTGATTTATATTTGTCAAGGTCGGATAGGTGTTCTCTTACCATTTTCTTGCTTATTTTAATTTTTGTTTCTCGTTTGTCTTTTGCAGTAGTTTTTTTGGTATGTTGGGCTATAGTTTCTTTTTGTGTGAAGACTGATGCAAAGAATGAGTAAAGCAGCTCTGCTTTCTCCCTGTTGCCTGTTATTTCCTTGCCATCTTCTCTCTTTAGTGGACCTACAGTTTCCTTGACTTTTTTCTTGTTGTTATGTTGGAAGAAACTTTTTTTTATTATCCATGATTTCTGTTGCAAGTCTTTGTTTGTTCTGAGCCTTGGTTTCCTGGCTTCATCTTTGCATGTTCTGGCTGTCTGCTGATAATCAGCCTTAGTTATGTGCCCCTCTTTCTATTTTTTGTATTTGTCCTTTTTGTCTTTCTGTTTGTCAGAGAGATCTTTATGCAGCCATGCTGGTTTCTTCTTGACTTTCTTGTTTTCCTTTTTCAATGGTATTGTGCTGGTCTGGGCTTTTATGATCGCATTTTTCAGAGTTTCCCATGCTTCTTGGGTTGTTTTCCCCTTTAGGATTTTCATCCATGGGATCTTTCCTAGGTTCTCTCTGAGTTTGTTAAAGTCAGCTCTTTTGAAGTTCAAGACACTGGTTGGATTGTTTTCTGTTGCTAGTGTTTACGTTATATTAAATTCCAGTATGACATGGTCACTTTCGCCCAAGGTTCCAGCAACTTCAACTCCCTCTATCACTTCTTCTCTATTAGTTAGAATTAAGTCCAGTATAGCTTTATGTCTAGTTCCCTCCTCCACCTTTTTCATGACAAAGTTGTCAGCTAGGTTGGTCAGGAATCTATTTGATCTCCCGCTCACTGCAGAGTTTGTCTCCCAGTTGATATCTGGATAGTTGAAGTCTCCCATTACTACTGTGGTATGCTTCCTACATACATTTGTTAACTGGTTGGCAAAGAGTTCATCTATTTCTTCTGATTGGTTGGGTGGCCTGTAATATACACCTATGGTAATGTGACTTTTTTCTCTTTTATATTGACCCATATACATTCTGGAGAGATTTTATCTTGGATCATGTGCATTTCTGTAGATATGTAGTGTTCTCTTACATATAGTGCATCTCCCCCTCCTCTTTTTGTAGACCTGTTTCTTTTGAACAATTTGTATCCATCCATCAGTCCATTCCATTCATGGGTTTCGTTCCACCAGGTTTCTGTAATGCCAACTATGTCATACCCTCCCTCATGTACTATTGCTTCTAGTTTGCCCTGTTTGTTCCCCAAGCTTTGAGCATTTGTATATATGCATTTAAGATTTTTATGCCTGATTGTCAGTATGTTTCCTGCATGTCCTGATTGTTGTTTGGGTTTTTCTTTTTTCTCGTGTCTGCCTACTTCATTGTTTGATTTGTTTTCTTGGTATTTATGATTGGGTTTGGGTTCTAGAGATTCTAAAGATTGGTCACCCTCCCCCCTCAATTTTAGTTTAAAGCCCTCCTGATGGAGGTTTGAATCCAGCCATCCTCTAGAAAGCCACCATGCATCCAGAGCCCAAGTCCTACATCACCCAGATGCCTGTGGAAAGCTGCAGAGAGAGGAAGAAGTCCTGGAGCCATTGGCCCCCACGTGAAGCCTCAGAAGACAACTGTGAAAACTATGGGGAGAGGGTGGAAATTCATTGTAAGGTTTTCTTTCTTGTCTCATTTGTATTTTAATAAGTCAGTCAAACAGATTCATTGAGGGATGGCATTTGGGAATGGATGGCACAGCAAATCCTGAACACCTTGGACTTCTGTCTGATGGGAGGAAAATCTGTCCAGGATGTTTGTATTGCCTGTCTTTTAGAAGTAGCTGCATGCACATATGCACACACACACATCGTTCAGAATCACACTGAAGCTATCCTCTTCACCTACTTTCAGTAAAGCCCCCCCCCCCCCCCCCGCTGGTTCTTGCTCTGTGGCACTAAGGCCTTTGCATGCACACCTTCCTGCAAATTCCAAGGGGGAGGGAACCAGGCCCCCTCAGGTGATTTGCAATTCATATGCTCTCACTGAGGAGGTAGCAGGAAATAAATCTGCAAACCCAAGCCCTGAATATGTTGCACTGGTGGACTCATAGTGAGAGTCCTAGGGCTCACTGTGTGCAATATTAATACCCTGGCTTGCACACTGGCTAACCTCAATTGGACATCACAAACTCTGGATGCACTAAACTAAGAGCTAAAGCAGGTTCAGTAAGCAACCCTTGAAAATGGGCAGCCAGTGGTTATGTACTGAGGCAAAACATGGCTGTGAGGAGTTTTGGGGCATGTGCAGTCCTGACTGGAAAGCTCAAAGTGGCATCAAACATCTAGAATAATTGGCACAGAATATTGGACACTATAAATTTCTTTTCCACCTAACAGAACTTTTGCCCTGACTTTTAGATCGCCATGGGTTGGAAGCTCCCCCCTTTTGGGAGCCACTGCAGGGATCTTTTTCTGCTGCCTCTATTAGTGCCTTCCCTTTTTGCATTAACAGTTTAAAAGCTTGTTTATCAAGTCTCCCTGACCAGATCAATTATTAAACTTTTTGCCAGTAAAAGTGTGTCACCCACACTTATATGGCAAAAAAAAGGGGGGGGGTAGCAACTTTCGTTACATTTAGGGGTGATTTGTAGGAGGACAGCACCTCCCCCCTCAGAGAAAGAAAATCTTAAAAGACAGTAACCAGCAAAAGTGATGATTCTTACCACAGTCCCAAAGGAATATACTCCCCTAGTTTCAAGATAGTAGTAAGCATACTGCCAATTTAAAAAGGGGGGAAATGAAGGGAAAATTAAACCAATTTCAGGCTAGCACCATCTCATGTTTAGAAGCCATGCTTACACAGGAAAAACACCATTTACCTTTAACAAAGAGAGTCACGTACCTGTATGCAAATGAAGCGATGACACTTAGGTGAACTGATGCCTGTCTTACCTTTTGAAGCCAATGAACACACCTCCGTGTCCCCTTTTGAATTTCGTGCTGTTGCAATTGGACAGAACTTTGTATAAAAAGGTAGCCCATCCCCCCCAGGTGTGGATCTTCCCTTGCATGCTGCTGCCTGAGTGCCGGGAGGTTAACCACCCAGCTGTTTTGTTCGGATGAATAAAAAGTTGTTTTCCCCGCTCCTGAAGCCTCCGTATGAGTTCCTGTTTGGCTGTTTGAGAGACTCAGATTCCTGCTGCCAGCTAAAAAACCTTACACCCCAAGGTGTGCAAAAGTCCAGTATGTCCTTGACCTCAAAATGTTGCTCTCCTTTGATCATGATGGGATTGGGAGGCGGTAGTGTTTTTGGTCGTAGGGAAGAGGTGATTTCCAGTTTCAGGACGCTGCAGTGAAATACTGGATGAATGCAACTAAGGGGTTTTGGTAATTCGAGTTCCACAGTCACTGAGTTAATAACACTAATAAGAGCTGATGTGGTTCCCATCTTCAAAAAAAGGGGAAAAAACAGACCCAGGAAACTACAGACCAATCAGGCTAACATCAATACCTGGGAAGATACTGGTTTGCACCTCTTCTTCTGCAGTCAGAGATAAGCCATATGGCTGGAGGTGCATTCCATTCTCACCCCAGGCTGGCATCAAGGGAAATACTTCAAACAACAGGCAGATAGAGAGAAGCGGAGAGGATACATTGTAGCAGCTATACCTAAGCAAAGAAGATACATTGTAGTGCCCATGGCATCCCCCTCCCCCCAGGAGCATGGCAGAACCCGCAGGAATAAAGAATAAAGAAAACACCCCCAAACCCCAACACTTGGGTTCTGACATGCCACCCCCCTTAAAAAAATGAGAGATCCACCTGTAGAGGAAACAAGAAAGGAGAGAAAATACATACGGGTTAGTCTGCTTGTGAGGCAGCGGGTGCAGCCTGAGTCTATCAGGGCTCTTAACGAGACCTTGTCTGGCATCCCTGAGCTAAACAGTTCTATGGTTCTGGTGAGGTGCGTGATGGGTCCACTTACCAGGGGTTCATCATCCGAACTGTCATCAGAGGATCCTGCCTAATGTAAGGACCTGCCTCAATCCCTCTTCCTAAGAAAGCAGAACTCCTGGAACGACTTCATTCCAAAAGGAACTTTTATTAGGAGAAGTTGACAGAAGGCATAGAAGGCAGGATCTGAGGGTTTCCCGCGTGAATCAATAGGTTAAAAGCCCACATTGCACAAATCCCAGAACATCAAAGTCACAAAAGCACATAAGAATCCTTCCACTCTCCATCTCCTTCCCTCCTCTGTGCCTCATCTCCAGCCATTGCTGCCTTTTTTCATTCCTCTTGGAGGGCGACCCCTCCCCCGCTGCATTTCTTGCCTGTTTGCTGCTGCCAGCACAGGTGGCTGCCACAGCAGTTATAGATCAGCTCATGGCCAGCCTGCTTCATCTTCATCATCTCCTCCTCCTCCTCCTCCTCCTCCTCCTCCTCCTCCTCCTCCTTCTTCTTCTCCTCCTCCTCCTCCTCCTTCTTCTGTGCAGCTGACTCCATCTCCTCCCAAGGCTAATATTTTTTTTCTCTCCCTCTCCTGCCCAAACTGCCTCCTTTTATAGCCTCTCCTGTCTCCGCCTCCCTCCTCCTTTCTCATGGGGGAGGGTGAGCCAGAAGTGAGCCTGGGGCCTTTGCAGCTCCAGAGGATTCTCTCACTGTAAGTCCTTGCTTGTGCTGGCTCTTTCCCTCCCCCACTACACTTGGCTAGTCAGGGCTGCGTACCACCTGCCACTCATTGATGTACCACAAGTGGTACGCATACCACCAGTTGAAAAGCCCTGTCCTAAAGTAGTAAGCAATAGGGGCTTCCCGACCGTCTGGCATTCGATAACTTAACACTGCTCCAATGCCATAAGGCGAGGCATCACATGCTAATGTCACTGGCAAGTTCTTGTTAAAGTGAGCTAACACAGAGCTTGAAGATAGCAGTGATTTGACTGCTCTGAATGCCTTGTCATGGTTGTTTGTCCATACCCAAGGTGCTTTTTTGTCTAGCAGATGGTGGAGTGGCTCTGCCAATGCTGCTTTGTGTGGCAAAAACAAGTGATAAAAGTTTAATAGTCTTAAGAATGCCTGTAGCTCCTCCTTAGATTTAGGTCTGGGGGCTTGCTGAATGGCTTTGAGCTTAGCCTCAGATGGATGAATCCCTGCAGCATCTATCTGGAATCCCAGGAACTCAGTAGAGTCCATGCCAATTTGGCACTTGTCCTTTTTTAACTTAAGTCCCACCTCACAGAACCTTTGAAGCACTGCCCTGAGTCGTTCTGCTAGGACTGCAGCTGACTCTCCTGCAATTAGGACGTCATCAAAATAGGGGAAAACACCAGGCATATTTTTTAGTGTTCTTTCCATAACACTTTGAAACAAGCCGGGGTCTACACTTACCCCAAACTGCAGGTGGCGTACTCAAAATGCCCCTCTGTGGGTGATGATGGTCTGTGCTTCTGATGTAGTGTCATCAACTGGCAGCTGTTGGTATGCTTGTGCAAGGTCTAGCTTGGCAAACAGACGGCCTCCTTGGAGCGAGGCTACAATGTGGCTTACCACTGGAACTGGGTAAGTGTGCTGCTGAAGTGCCTTGTTAATTGTGCACTTGTAGTCAGCACAGATGCGGACGTCCCCATTTGGCTTTACAGGGGTCACTATGGGAATCTCCCACAGGCTACTGTCCACGGGTTGGAGCACTCCCTGTTGCACTAGTTTGTCCAGCTCCGCATCAATTTTTGGTTTTAAAGCGAAAGGCACTCTGTGCAGTTTAATTCTAATTGGGGTGACTGTCGGGTCAAGATTTAGGGAAATGGGTGCCCCTTTGTATTGTCCTAGGTCAGAACTGAACACATCAGCATACTCTTGGCATACTGTTGCCAGGTCATCTGCTTGTGTGTGATGGATGCCCATTACAAGGAGGCCCAGGGCTTCGAACCAGTCCAATCCAATGAGACTGGTGCGCTGACCATCGATGACTACCATGCTGAGGGTACCCTCAAAGTCTTTGAATTTGACCATTACAGTGGCTTCACCCCTAACAGCCACGCGGCAATTTTGAAAATCAGTTAGGATGAGGCTTGACGGTTTGATCTGAACTTGCCTCTTGCCTTGCCTACAAATATACTCGAAGGTCCTGTATGAAATGATAGAGCTGACCCGGTGTCTAGCTCCATTGAACATGGGACCCCTTGAAGCTTAACTTGAAGTCTCAACTTCTCTTTGAGGGGGCGTTGGGCTCCCGTCCACTGAATACTCCTCCTCCCTGAACAGTATCCAACCCTGTTCTGTCCTGGGGCCCATCTACCTTTCTGCGGTACATCTGCAGGGTTAGCTCCTTTCTGGCAACCTCTACAGACCCTGGAGATGTGGCCTTGCTTTCCACAAGCTCGTCACATGGCTGTGCGAAACCTGCACTCAGTTCTTTTATGTTGTCCTCCACAGCTAGTACAGTTTAAAGGAAGGACTGCGTGTTCTACTGTGCGATGCCATCTGATAGGCTCTTTCTGCAGCCGGTCGATCACATCGACTTCTTCTGGTTCACTCAGTCTCTCAGTGGTCTCCTGATGTATTGTTGCGGGGCTGAAATGTGTTTTCTGAGGCAGGAGAGCCTTCACTGCTCTGCTGGCAGCCTCATCTGCCATGACTTTCTTCAGAGCGCCTTGGAAGGTTGGATTCTCCTTTGCAAATAGGCGCTGTTGCAACTCTCTGTTCAACAGTCCACATACAAGTCTGTCTCTTAGACGATATTCTAAGGCAGGGAACTCACAGTTGCGTGAAGCCTGACGAAGTGCTTCCAAGAACTCAGCTACTGATTCTCCTGCCTTTTGCTCCCGTTGTTCGAACGTGTGACGCCAAGCGATGACGGACAGCTTTGGCTCGAAGTGCTCCTTGAGCCTCCTCTTTAAGTCAGCATAGGTTACTGATTCGATGCTGGCTGGTGCTACCAGATTCTCGGCGATGTTGAACGTAGCCTGTCCACACGTGCAGAGTAGAGTATCTGCTTTGAAGCCATCTTCTCTAACCTGGTTGGCCCGCAAGTAGTTGTCCACCCTGGAGATGTAAGAACTCCACTGTTCTGGATGGGAGACATCGAATTCGTTCAGCCTGCCCAGCTTGGCCATGGTAGAGATTTAGTGAGGTCTTGGATGCTGCCTCTCTTGCTGCGATAGGAAATGAACTGCCTAGATCCTGGGGACAGATCCCTCACGATGCTGTGCCTCCAGTTTGGCTTACTGGCAGGCAGGGTGGGGACGTGGTCCCACCAGGGCTCTGGTGCCTGGGCTAACACCCTGTGACTTCAACTGTAATAGGCATCATTCCATTTGTCAGCAAGATCCCACCTTCATCGCCACTGTTGAATAGTGGGTTTTTGGAGGCATTGACCAGACCGGTTTAATGCAACGTTATTTATTGCAACAGAAAACAGAACTGGCTTAACTGGCTGAATAACGGCTATTTATACTTGCCGCCTCTAGGCGGCGACCACTCAAATCAAATGGTGTTTTCCCACTCAAACTTAAACTTAATTTCCCCTCCAAAACGGTTGGAGACACGTTTAAACCAAAACACATCAACTCTTAATGTCAATACATAACATATGTTATAACTAATCCTCTGAAATATGCTTTGGCTGTGTTCTGTCCCAGCCTATGGCCGTCCTTGTTAAAGGCACAAGGACAAAACCCCTTTTGAGAAAATAGGCTGGAGACTCAGAAGAAAACAAAACCCTTTTAATATGGGTAACAAACCTGCCAAATAGTCCAGAAACAAAAGCAACAAAACACAATCCAAATGGAGGAAATTGTCCACACGAAACACAATGCAAAACAGAGAAGTAGTCACCAGCAATACTAACAGAACATGATCCCATGAAGTACTTTGCAACGGTTGCCTTCAGCAACCAGCACCGCCCACACATTCCCCTTTTGTAATTCAGTCCTCAAGGCATGGCTTCTCAGTGCCTTCTCCGGAGTCGTCCCATTGCCTCTTTCTGGTTTACTCTCCTAGCTTGTCTTTGTTTGCGGGCGTCTCTCATTTCCAACAGCTGTGCATCCTCCGAGTCTGACTCATCCTCCCCACACAGCTGCATCTCATCCTGAACACGATTGGAGGGGCCAGGCTCCTCACTGGAATGTGAGTCTTGTAACTCATCAGAGCCTCCCTCCAACTCTGATGTCTCCCCAGGCCCCTCCATCTCCTCCTCCTCAGATTCCCCGGACTCAGCTGTTGGGAACACAGGCTGGCACGGAATCACGACAGGCTGTATCCCATACATTCTAAATTGATGTCTCTTCCTTTTTATTTTCTTTTTAAAAAATTCCATTTCTTTTATTGCTACTTCTACAAATTGTTTCTCTTTTAACACGGATTGATTCAATGTCCATCTTAGTTTCTTCTTTACTCCTTTCCAAGTCAGCTTTATCGGGTTGTGGTCTGCCCAAATATTGGGTTCTATCTCAATCTCATGTAAGTTAGTTCTTAATTCAGGAGACATCCATATCATATCAATTCTGGACCAAGATTTGTGTCTATTCAAATAGAAGGTATATTGGGTCTTTTTGGGGTTTATTTCTCTCCAAATGTCTTGTATGCAGATTTCTTCTATCATTTTAAAGAACGCCTTACAGAGTGTCTTTCTTCCCTTTTTTCCTATTTTACTGCTTCTATAGTCTAGTTTTCTGTCTACAGTTGCATTAAAATCTCCTATTAGGCAAATGTTTTGGTATTCCATTTCCAATATTTTCCTGTGTAGTTTTTGGTAAAATTCTTCTTGTTTATTATTTGGTGCATATATTGCTACCATCAATATCTGTTTTTGATTTATCATTATTTCTACCATTAAAATTCTTCCTTCTTCATCTGAATAGACCTCTTTGGAATCCAGTGTCTCTTTAATGTATAAAGCTACTCCTTTTTTCTTTTGATGTGCTAATGTAAAAGAGAAGATTTTTTTCCTTTTTGATGGGGAGCTCAATCCATTTATATTCATTGAGAGAATTCCACTTTCCTTCTCCATCTTCTTTACTTGTATTTAGGTTTTATTCTCCTAGTAGTCATTTCCTGTCTCTGTTCTCTTACCACTCCCTCTCCTTCTTGATCTGTATTTTCTTTCTCTTCTTCTCTTTGTATAGCTGCCTCTTCTGTTCTAACTTTTTCTGTTTTTTGTATTCCCTATCCCAGTGATGGCGAACCTTTTAGAGACCGAGTGCCCAAAAACTGGCCCCACCCCCACTCCACCCCCTGCCCCACCCCCTCTCTGCCCCCACCATGTCCCCCACCCCGCCTGCCCGCAGGGCCACTCACCATCTCCAAGGCCTGCTGCAGATCACCCGGGCAGCCCAGCAGCGCCATGGTGGCCACGCCCTCTGCCCGCGCCCTGCAGCATCAACTGTGCATGATGGGGCGTGAGGGCAGAGTCTTGTCTACACTGCCTGGCTGCCATGTCCTTGGCTGCGCTGCTTCATGTGGGCCACACTCGGGGGGTGACTCTCCTCCAGGGGGGCTGCTGGTGAGGAGGGAGTCATGGGAGGAGGCGAGGCTGGGGCAACAGCATGTGTGTCCACAGAGAGGGCTCTGAGTGCCGCCTCTGGCACCCGTGCCATAGGTTCGCCACCACTGCCCTATCCCCTTGCAATTCTTGTGGTTTTGCTTCAAAGAGGCTTAGGTGTCTCTCATAGAATTCTGTTGCCTTAAAAATGGAGTTTAATCTATATCTTTTCGTGTCTCAATTGATTAAGATCCCCTCCAGGATCAGCCATCTAAAATTCACTCTTTTTTCATTTAGTTTTGTAGTCAGGAATTGGTATTGTTTTTGAGAATCTCTTATCCTCCTAGGGATCTGTTTTAGGACCACAATTTCTTTTTTTCTATATATCAGTGATTCATCCCTCACTCTTTTCAGTATTTCATCTCTTATTGTTTTTTTTCACAAATCTAACATGCACCTCCCTGGGGACTCTGTGTCTCCTTGCGTAGCTTGAGTTATTTCTATATATTTGGTCCAATTCTCCTTCCATCTCGCTTTTTTCAATTTCCAGTGCTTCAGCCAGCAGATTAGTAACCAAATCTGTTAGGTCTTCCTCCTTATCTCCAGGTATATTCTGTAGTCTTAAACAATATGAAGCTTTCTCCATCTCCGGTACTGAAACTGTATCTTCCAAGTTTTTATTTGCCTGTGCTAATCTTTGATTTTCTTCTTTTATTTCCTCCATCTTTTTCTCAGTTTCCTCTGATTTATCTTCCATTTTCTGGATTCTTTGTTCATTCTTTGTAATCGTTTGTTGGAAGTTTTTTAGCTGTGAATTTATATTGAAGACCTGCTCGTTTATCTTATCCAAGTTGTTTCTTGTCTCCTCCTGATTTCTTCTTGTGCCTTGTGTGAGACAATTGCTTCTTGAATTAACTGGAGTGTTGTCTGCATTTCTTTTTGGAAGTTATTGGCTTTTTCTTGTTGGAGCATTGTTTCAATAGATCTCTGATATACCAGGCTAGGAGTCCCAGATGATGGTGCTGAAGCTGGTTTTTTTTTTTTTTGCAGTTTTAGCAGAGATTGGGGTCTATTTCTATTCCTTCATGGAAAATGTGGTCATACCTTTTCAGAAACATGTCTACTAAAGCCTGAGCTCCCCAAAGTGATCCCTCATGGAGCGTTTGGATTACTTCACGTTATGGCTTTATTCAACACTTGCCTTCCATCAGGTAATATCCATTTTCCTTCTGTATTCTTTTCTGCCCCCATTTCTGACAACACCTTTTCTTCATCTTCACTGAAAATTGGGACTAATTCTCCTTTTAAAATTGGAATTGTAACCATAATCTTTTCTGGTTCTTGGCTTCCTGCTGCCTTAGCCTCGTGGTCAGCTAAATTATTTCCTGTAGCTTTGAAACTTGCTCCTGTTTGATGTCCAACTACATGTACTATAGCAATGTGTTTGGGTAGTTTTAAAGCTTCCATTACTTCTTTAACTAAATCCTCATGTATTAATCCTTTTCCTTTTGAATTCACCAATCCCCTTTCTAACCAAATTTTTCCAAACGTATGGACCACTCCACAGGCATATTTAGAGTCAGTGTAAACAGTGCCAGATATTCCTTTTAATAATTTCAGACTTTGTCTAAGGGCGTACAATTCACAGGTTTGAGCCGACCAAGATTTAGGCAAGCTTCCAGCCTCCACCAGAGTCTTGTTAATCCCATCTATAACTGCATAGCCGTTTTGCCTTTTCCCTTCTATTACTCGAGATGACCCATCTATAAACCAATGTAGTCCTTTTTCTAGTGGAGAATCCTGCCAATCGCTTCTTATTTTAGTTTGTAAGTCTATAATATCTATGCAGAAATGTTCTAATTCTACATTTGAATCCCTTTTTCCTTCTAAAAATTGCACAGGATTCAAATTTGAATCTGTAGTTAAAACTAGGTCTGATTGTTCCAACAATATTGCCTCATATTTTAAGATTCTAGAATCAGTTAGCCATCTGCCAGCTCTTTGTTTTAAGATTGCTTTTACCTGATGAGGTGTGCTGACAATCAGGGCGCCTCCAAAAGTCAGTTTCCTACTTTTTTCTTGCACTAAAATAGCAGTGGCTGCTATGGCTTGGATACAAACCAGCCATCCTCTAATTATGGGGTCCATTAGTTTAGATAGGAAGGCTACTGGTTGTTGTTGTCCCCATTTTCTTTGAGTTAATACACCCAATGCTGTACCTTCATCTACAATTATATATAAATGAAAAGGTTTGTCCAAGTCTGGTAAAGCCAGGACTGGAGACTTAGCTAAATTTTCTTTTAGTCTTTGAAAGGTTTGTTCCTCTTCTGATGCCCAGACTAATTTCCATGGTTGTTCCTCTAATAATTTACTATACAAGGACTTAGCTTGTTGTGCGTAATTATCTATCCACAGCCTACAATATCCTATGAGACCTAAGAATTTCCTTAGATCCCTTTTATTTTTGGGCAAAGGAGTGGTTATGATTCCTTCAATCCTTTCTGGAGTGATTCTCTTTTTACCTTCACTTATTACATGTCCTAAATATTTCACCTCTCATTCTACATATTGTAATTTATTTTTAGATACTCTTAATCCATTGTCACCCAAAAATTGTAGTAAGTTATCAGTGGCCTGTTTCACCTTATCTTTCTTTTCTCCTGACACCAAAAGGTCATCCACATATTGTATTAAAGTGGTTCTTGGAATCACCTTAAAGGTTTCTAATAGTTGTTCCAATATTTGTCCAAATAAATTTGGAGATTCAGTAAATCCCTGAGGTAAAACAGTCCACTGATATTGTTTTTTTCTCCCACTATATGGATTTTCCCATTCAAATGCAAACAATTTTCTAGAGTCCTCGTGTAAAGGACAAGTCCAGAAAGCATCTTTTAGGTCTACTATGCTAATCCAAGAGTGATTTGGGGGAATTCTACCCAATAAAGTATATGGATTGGGCACCACAGGGTGTCTTGTTACCACAATTTTATTAAGGAGCCTCAGATCACAGACCATTCTCCAATTGCTGTCTGGTTTCTTTACAGGGAAAATTGGTGTATTAAAGGGTGACATGGTTGGTTCCAATAAAACATCCTTTAATAAATTGTCAATAACTGGTTGTAAGCCCTTCCTCCCTTCTAAGGAGATATCGTATTGTTTCTGTCTCACCGGCTCACACCCTTCTTTTAATTCTATTTTGAGGGGGGTTATTTGCAATCCTCCCATTTCCTTCATTGACCCACACTACAGGATTTATGTCTTGGACATCTTCATCAGTTAAGACGAAGACTCCTGAGTGTTCCCTAAATCTAATTGTTATCCCCATTTGACTCAAAACATCCCTCCCCAGCAAGTTTATCCCTGGCTCTGGAACATATAAAAGTTCCATTGACGGTTTCTTTCCCCATGGTCCTCTAATTTTTGTTTCATTAGTTTTCCAGACCTCAAAGTCTTCCCCTTTTACCCCTGAAATTCTAATTATTTCATTCTTTAATTTTAAACCTTTTGGTAGTTCACTAATGGATGTTTTAGATGCTCCAGTGTCCACTAAAAACATCATTTCAGTCAGGTATGGTCGTACGAATAAATTTATCCAAGGCTTTTTGTAGGACTCCTCAATTAAGTGCCTCGGACACCTCTAATCTTCTTCTTCTATCAACCGAAGGAGTTTTTCCTCTACCTTTGTTTTTGGACAGTCTCTTTTAAAATGTCCAACCTGACCACACCAAAAACACTTTAGGGGTGTTGTGCGGGTTGGAGTTCCCTGGGGTCTCTTATTGAATGGTGGGCATCTCGGTGGTTTTGTTCTCTTCTGCCACTGTCCCTGATTCAGAGATTTATCCTGTCTAACAACTTCCCTCATACTTGACACCATAATCTTGCCTCTCATCTCTCTCATGTCCCTTCGGACATAAATTTTCTGTGCCTCCTTTAAAAGATCATTAATGGGCTTGTCTCTCCACCCAGCTACTTTTTGTAATTTCCTGCTGATATCTGGCCAACTTTTGGTAACAAAATTTAACTTTAATAGTGCTTGTGTGGTCAGAGCATCAGGATCTAAGCCTGAATATTTCCTCGTTGTATCTTTTAATCTATCCAAATAGTCTGAGGGTGTCTCTTCTTTTCTTTGACTGACCTCAAGTACCTTAGAGGCATTCTGAGATCTAGGTACTGCTTCACTAATCCCTTTTATAATCATGTTCCTCAAATTTTCCATGACTGCTCTATCTGTTGCTACATTATTATACCAATTTGGTCTTATGATAGGGAATTTTTGATCCCCTATTGCATTGTTGGGATTGTCTTTGTTATAGACTTTGACAGCTGCAGCTCTAATTAAATCTCTCTCTTCTGGGTTGAATAATGTGGTCATAATAGAGTTTATTTCATCCCAGGTGTAAATATTTGGTCCCAACAAGTGATCTAGTTGTTCTGATACTCCTATGGGATCTTCTATTAATTTCTTGAGTTCCTTTTTAAATGTTCTTACTTCACTACTCCTTAGGGGGTCTTGTACATATCCCACTATGGGAACATTGCCTGCCCCCAAGCCACTTGTTACCTCTCTTAGAGGGAATAATTTATCTTCTTCTTTTTCCTGTTCTATTTCTTTTAGGTTTTCTCTTCGTTGTTGCCTGTGATCTCGTTCGGTTTCTATTTCACTATCTCTCAGAGGCAAATTGACTAGATCTTGTCTACATTGTTCAAGTTCTCTCCTCAACCTCCCACATTGATTAACAGGGGGTTGATTCATTTGAGGATTATAGGGGGTGATAGATTGTATTTATTTTTCTCTCTTTCCCTCTCCTCCTCCTCAATTAATGGGATTTTATTTTCTGTTTGGTTTTTGTCAGAACTGAGGAATAATTGATTTTTCTCTGGAGGCCATTTATCTGGTGTCCAGATCACAACATATTCCATTTCTCTAGGGCCTTTTTCCTTTTTGGCAAATACATATTCATATAAGGATTGGCACATAAAATAATTAAAACTACCTAACTGTGGCCACTGTGTTCCCTCGTCTATTTGTTTTTGTCCCCAAATAAAATAACAGTATTGAATCATTAGGTCTTTATCTAAATCTTTTACCATTCTACTATAAGGAGGATGATTCCATCCAGCCAGGATCTTTCCCAGGGGACTGTGAGGAGGAATGAAAACATTATCTCCCTTTCCCTGGCCTAGGGAGTCCCCTTTTTGATCCTTCTGTGGCTTCTTGGAAAGTCTATTCCCCATCAGTGGTTACCGTCTGGTTCTCTTATCCTTACAAACCTAGTGAGACCACCTTATACTTCACCAAGTCACTTCCTCCTTTTCCGTCCAATCTTCTCGTGGAGGTATGGAAACTCGTACTCAGGAGTCCGCACTCACTTCGCCTTGCCAGTCCTTATGACTCTCGGGGCGTCTCAGTCACACTCTCACAGGTCTCAGATTCACACCAGCCTACCCACCCAGCCGCCCAGGTAACTGTAAAAATGCCCGGATTTTCTTACCTGGGTCTGTGCACAGAGTTTCTCGGCAATTGGTACTTGACCCACCTCCTCGCCTTGGCAGTCCTTCAGACCCTTGGGACATTCACACCTAGTGTGTCTTGCCAGTTTTCCAGGACCCTCGGGGCATCCCCCCAAAATGACCTGACCTGCTTTGTTCCTGGAATCCACTTATTAGTGTCCGGTTCTTCATGGGTACCGGGCCGGGGGTGGTCACCTTTCAGGAGACCATCTAAATTGACGTGGCGCCTGTCCCATTAGGGGTGGCCACTCCCAGTGATCCAGGGACTGTTTGAATATCCCAGAGGAGCCCCCAAGTTGTTTGGAAGATGGCTCAAGATCCCAAAACAAACAAACTCACTTGGAATTCCAGCAATGTTTTATTCAAAATAAAATGTTTTCAAAGGCTTGGTGGACTGAAACACACAAAGGAGTTCAGCCACACCTGAAAGAGCTGTTTGACACATTTTTATATCCTACCCCTGATGCAGATTCCCCCCTCCCCTATCGCACTCAACGTCCCTTCCCTAATCATCCGATAAACTATCCGGACTGCCTAAAACCACTGTCCTTCCCATGTTCCAGGAAGCCCCTTTGTCCATATCCTATCTTTCACCATCTAATTTTCTGTTAGCACAGTTTGTCTCCTATAGTTATTTCGATATTTCCTCTGCTTGCAATTTCAGTTAGCTAGTGACTTCTGCTTTTCACATTTGTACCTGTCAATACTTAGATAAGGTATATATTATTATTTCTGATCTTCAGTTGGCTTCTGCTTCAACCTTTAGACTCATTAGAAATTTCTGAATAATACTTTATTCCTTTCAACTTTGACACACATACACACACAAAGACAATGGAAAGAGAAAAGGAAAGGAAAACAGAACTTTCATGTTTACACACACTGGTCATTCTCACCATAAATCTTAGTTAACTTAAATTAGGAAGGCAAAAATCTCAACAAACATATTAATTGTTCAGTGGTTGCAATTTCTCCTCCTAGAAGAGGAGAAAGATCAATGTTACTATTTACCTTTTCTTTTAAGTACCTTTATTTAGCCAAACTTGTTTTTCAGATTCATCAGTTAACAGAGTCCATTCCTCCCATAACCTGTGCAGACGGTTCTTCTTCATCCCTGCCTGGACAGGAAATTTTTCCCAATCCCAGGCTTCCATCAGTCTCCCTAAGGGAGATCTCGGTGGGATCCTTGATTCTGAGTTCCCCATATTTGGGTTACTCTTCCCATCGTCTGCAGCAAGACTCCAGAGGTTCCTCTCTTGGGTCTCTCACAATCTGAGGATTTACCCTGCACCATGAGGTGAAGGTACCTTTCAACCTGTGGTCTGCTGCCCTGGGTTTTCAGGCAAATGGCCTGGAAGGACTCTGCCTGCTGAAATTAATGAGCATACGGGCCCCTCCTTTTCTGATTTGGACTCTGCCCAATGATTCCCAGCAGTGCATCTCTGTTGGAATATTCATGAGCAGGAAGAGTCATGTGGTAACTCAGTCAGCCAATGTGAGAAAAGTGCTACTGAGTCTGTGCAAAAAAGGTATTGAGTTAGGAGCTGGATTTTTTTTATTCAGTCTCAGGTCTGTCTCTGTATCTCTCTGTAAGAAGTCTTCATTGTGCTATGTTGCTGTAAATAAGAATGTATGGTATTGTAAATATTGTGATATGAATATAAAGAGGTTATTTGAATCAGCTAAATGCAGTCAACTGTGAGAGCTTCTGATTTATTTTTACCAACAGAGAAATTAAAATTTTCTAATAGGTTATGGGCCCAGAGCTTACTAAGGACTGCATTGTAATTTAAAGCTGGAAGAAATTGCCTGTGTTTAGAAAATATAAGAACAAGGCAGAATTAGCAGAATGGCTGCAATGGAATTTAAGGAAAGCTCTGTGCCTCGTTTGGGTCAGAAGAATTACATTGTGTGGGCTGCAAAAATGAAATGTTTCCTGAAAGCTAAAGAGCTGTGGTATATCATAGAAAATCCACCACAAGTGTTTGCAGCTGCTGATCAGAAAAGTCATGATCGAGCAATGGCTTATCTCATCTTGAATTTAGATGATGAACAATTTCTAAATGTTGCAAATTTAAAGACTGCAAAGGAGATTTGGTTGAAGTTGAGAGCTGTGCACGTGAATGTTTCTGCATGCAATATAGTGCAATTGTCAAGAAAACTTTACAGGGCCTGTTTGCAACCAGGCAAATCTGTGGAACAGCATTTAAATAAAATGCAAAGTTTATTTTTGGATTTAGAACAACGTGGGATTAAATTCCCTGAGTCCCAGAAGGTTTTATTGGTGTTGAACAGTTTAGAATAAAACCTGGGACACAGTTTCTGCGATATTTGAGTGTAAAGAAGAGCAAGGCTTAAATTTTGAGGCTTTAAAGGCATGTTTGCTTAATGAAGAAGAAAAGCGCCATTTTAGGAGCCGCCACGAGGAGGTGAAATTCCTGAGGAGGGGGTCCAGACTGCAAGTCTCCGGAGAAGGAACAAGCAGCAGATGGGACCAAGTTGCAACAAAGGAAAGATTGTGCAAGCAGAGGGCTCAGCAAGAGAAAAATTGCTATGTTTGCGGTGCAAGCACACATCTGAAAAGGAACTGTTTGGCAAGGAACAATTTGCAGCAAAGGACATTTGTGCAAGCAAACAAGACTGATTTGCAAAAGGAATATTTTGGTGTTGCAAAAGTTTGCTATAGCAACAACAAAGACAAATGGCTAATAGATAGTGGGGCAAGTCAAACAATTGTTAATGACTCTGAATTATTTTGCAGGTTTGTTCCAGTAGCACAAGAAGCTGTGGCTTTGGCAAATGGCCAGAAAGCAAAAGTCATTGGAAGAGGCGATGTAAAAATTCCATATTTGGAATCAAAGTTTACCAATGTGCTTTGTGTACCTGAGATGGAACATAATTTGTTAAGTGTGTCTAATTTAGACAAACAAGGTTTTGAGACCATTTTTGTAAATGGGAAGTTTCTCATCAAAAGGAATGGGAATATTTGTGCAGAAGGCATAAAGGAAGATAATCTATATGTATTGCAGGGACAAAAGGTTCAATGTTCCCATATATTTAAGAATGTTGCAGAGCACGATTCATGTGTTCATCTTCTACATAGAAGACTTGGCCATGCAAGCTTTAAGGTTTTGCAGCAAATGCAAGAGTTTGCAGAAGGGCTAAATTTGAAGGGATGCAAAACATATTTGGACTGTGCAGTATGCAAAGCATCGAAGTCAAAGGCATCCCCAGTTAGTAAATATAGCACAAGACAAACAAAAAGAGCTCTAGAGCTGGTCCATGCAGATCTGGTGGGACCTATGCAAGCCAGTTTGGGAGGAGCAAAGTATGCACTGGTAATTGTTGATGATTACAGCAGGTATGGGTTTTGCTACTTGCTCAAAGGTAAGACAGAGGTGCTACAACAATTCAAACAGTGGGTAAGTTTTGTAGAGAGAAGGTACAGACAACAAGTGTGTCAGTTGCAAACTGACAGAGGTACTGAATTTATGTCAACTAAATTCCAACAATGGTTGGGGCAGTTGGGGATAAGACACAGATGTACAAATCCTTACACAGCAGCAGAGAACGGTGTAGCTGAAAGAAGGAATGGTGTTTTACAAACAATGAAAGATTCATTATTAGAGGATTCTGGTATGAGCAGGTCATATTGGGGAGAAGCCATATTGACTGCCAATTATATAGTTAACAGAGTTAGGAGCTGGATTTTTTTAATTCAGTCTCAGGTCTGTCTCTGTATCTCTCTGTAAGAAGTGTTCATTGTGCTATGTTGCTGTAAAGAAGAATGTATGGTATTGTAAATATTTTGATATGAATATAAAGAGGTTATTTGAATCAGCTAAATGCAGTCAACTGTGAGAGCTTCTGATTTATTTTTACCAACAGAGAAATTAAAATTTTCTAACAATCTCTCTCACTCACTTATCTGTTCCACTTTCACACAGCCTCTCTTTTCCTTATCAGAAGGTCCTGTGCTCAGGCCAAACCCCTTTGCTTTCCAGAGTCTGTTGGTCACAGTCCTTTGGGACTAGCAAACAGCTGGAGGGTGTGTGTGTGTGCTGTGGCTAGGAAAGGCACAGAGGGAGCAGAATCCAGCTGTGATTGGGAGAAGGGTCCTTCTCACTCACACTCAGGCATACACACACTTCCCTGGCTCTCCTGGGCTTTAAACTTTAAAATTTAGAGGTACTCACCTCCTTTCCAAGCAGCTGTTGAGCTCAAGACTCAAAGCTCCCTTTACTACCCTTGCTTCAAACGGGCAAGGTCCGGGAAACCCACTCACAGACACAAGGGGTCTGCTGCTGGCAAGGTGGAGGCTTACCCGGGCCAGGTCCATTGGTCAGGTTAGCTTGGAGTATCATCTGGTGTGCCAAATTGTTGGAAGAAAAATCAGGTTCAGTTCCAAACTGGGAGAAAGATGCTGAAATAAAATGGAGGCAGGCTGCAGGAAAGGTCTCTGTTTATTTGGTAGCCAGAAACTTCAGTGACAGCAGCATGTTTCTGGGGTGGCTGACAAAATGGAATTGAGAATAGGTGGGTTTTGGGGGGGCTTTGTGATTGAGATGCCTGTTCCTGTGTAAGAATGTGTCCTTTAATATTTTAATGGCTGTTGCCAGATTCCTATGGGGTCGCTTAGGGATCATGGCTTGCTCTACAGCAGACATGTCAAACTCATGACGTCATGTGATGTCACACAACGTATTGGGCCGGTTTTGCCATTGCTGGCAATGGGGTGGGCACGGTTCCATGTGACGCGTCCAGCCCGTGGGCCAGCAGTTTCACACCCCTGCTCTACAGGCAAGAGGGGAAAAATGCAGATCCTAGGTGTTTTGTTTGAGCTAAATCTTTTGTGTTGCTTATTTGGACTTTCTGGCTGCTCTTTGTTTATTAATAGTGGCCCAGTCTTTCTTAATGGATTACAAAATCTCCATTACTAAAGACTAGCCTCTTCAGGTTTCTGTTTGAGGCTGTTTTCCTATAGCAGGAAGACTGGGGCTATTTTCTGCCTTTAAGATATCTCTCCTCTTCTTCTTCAGGGGAAATATTCTATTATGCCTCTTTTTAATATTAAGAATAAAGAATATTTTATTCTGGGGAGGAGGGGCCTTCCTACACCTTCAAGGTAGCATCAGTCCAACACGTAGGATTTTCCTGCTGTCCACTCCACTGTAGTGTGTTTGGCCTGCTAAAAGGGGTGCTGGGTAATTGTGCAATCTGAGTAGTGCTCCCTCGAGTGATTGACAACTGGGCTAGGCCCACCGTGGTAAAAGAGCCAGAAGTCGAGGTTGCTGTTGTTGCATGGGGTGGATCCCTGCTTAACTTGCCTAGACTCCTGTCTTGTGCTCCCCCCGCTAGTTTCCTAGTGAGCTGGAGGCCCCTTGAATCTCTCACTCTGTGCGCATCCGGCTTCAGGCAAAGGGCAGGAAGGTAGAGGAAGCTGCAATAGCTGCTGCTGCTGCTATTGAGGCCAAAGGAAGAAAAGCGAAGCTAGCAGTAGTGACTTCCCTCACCTTGTGCAGGCATGGTATTTTGGGGCTGGAGAAAATGAGCAGTGGTAAAAGCGAGAAGTATCCCAAAGGAGAGCATTGGGCAGTGCTGCAGGGGTATGTTTGTGGGGGAGAGATTTATGGACACGGTACGGGCACTGAAAAGTTGCTCAGAGTGGTGGGCCAGAAAGAGGAGGAGGTGAGGAAGTGCAGTCTGAGAGGAGCACAGGCTAATTGTGGCACGTGGGCGCCTTGTTGCCGGAAGAAGAGGGGACTGCGCTGGGGCGGCCAGGCTTCATTCAGCTATTGTTGTCAGAAGCGATGCTTCTCCATGTGGAAACGCACAGGCAGGTCTGTGCACTCATTTGTGCTGTCAGCCGAGCTCTATTTCTGAATGGAGGTGTGTGCATACGTCTGCGCGCCCTTTGCCCCTCAGATACCTAGATAAAGGGAAGGGCGGGAATAGGTGAGCATTTCAGGGCTAGCATGCAGCGGGTGTGGACTGTACCATGTACAAAGGGCATGGGCCTTGTGCAGGATATACCCGAACAGGGATGGGGGAACTGAAAACCAGAGAACGGTAGACGTGTGGTATGTTGATGCATTAGGAAGAGAATGGGTGTCTTACCGTTTTCTATCTTAAGTATTTTCCTTTGGCTATTCCACTGCAGATGGTGCAAACATACTAATTCCTGTTGCCTTGAACTTGGAAACGCAAATTGCTAGCAGCAGCGTTTACGTTTGACAGGGCTCCCCCGCCTCCACTTTCTTGTGGTCAGTTGCGGTTGATTTTCTTCCTTCCCTTTCCCCTTTGGAGAGGCCTTCTTTGCTGTGTTGGGAAGGACTCTTAGCCTTTACCTTTCTCTCTGTGTTGTTAAATATATTTTATTGTTGTAATAATAATAATAATAATAATAATAATAATAATAATAATAATAATAATAATAGTAGTAGTAGTAAAGTTGGAAGGGACCTTGGAGGTCATCTAGTCCAACCCCCTGCTCTGGCAGGAAACCCTATACCATTTCGGACAAATGGCTGTCCAGTCTCTTCTTAAAAACTTCCAGTGTTGGAGCATTCACCGCTTCTAGAGGCAGGTTGTTCCACTGGTTAATTGTTCTAACTGTCAGGAAGTTTCTCCTTAGTTCTAGGTTGCTTCTCTCCTTGATTACTTTCCATCCGTTGCTTCTTGTCCTGCCTTCTGGCGCTTTGGAAAATAGCTTGACTCCCTCTTCTTTGTGGCAGCCACTGAGATATTGGAACACTGCTATCATGTCCCCCCTTGTCCTTCTCTTCATTAAACTAGACATACCCAATTCCAGCAGCTGTTCCTTATATGCTTTAGCCTCCAGTCTCCTAATCATCTTTGTTGCTCTTCTTTGTACTCTTTCTAGAGTCTCAACATCTTTTTTACATCGCAGCGACCAAAACTGGATGCAGTATTCCAAGTGTGGCCTTACCAAGGCATTGTAAAGTGGTATTAATACTTCACGTGATCTTGATTCTATCCCTCTGTTAATGCAGCCTAGCACTGTGTTGGCCTTTTTGGCAGCTGCAGCACACTGCTGGCTCATATCTAAGTGATTGTCCACTAGGACTCTGAGATCCCTCTCACAGTTACTACTATTGAGCAAGGTACCCCCTATACTATACCTGTGCATTTGGTTTTTCTTGCCTAAATGTAGATCCTTACTTTTTTCACCATTGAATTTCATTTTGTTAGATAGTGCCCAGTGTTCAAGTCTGTCCAGATCCTCCTGTATCCTAAGCCTGTCTTCTGGAATGTTGGCTATTCCTGCCAGCTTGGTGTCATCTGCAAATTTGATGAGTTCCCCATCTATCCCCTCGTCCAAATTGTTGATGAAGATGTTGAAGAGCACTGGGCCCAGAACAGAGCCCTGGGGCACCCCACTACACACTTCTCTCCATATAGATGCGGTTCCATTGAGGACCACTCGCTGAGTACAGCCGGTCAGCCAGCTACGGATCCATCTGGTGGTGATGCTGTCTACCCCACATTTTTCTATCTTGTCAAGTAGTAGGTTGTGATCTACTTTATCAAATGCCTTACTGAAGTCCAAGTAAATTATGTCCACAGCATTCCTCTGATCCACTAATTTTGTCACTTGGTCAAAGAATGCAATAAGATTTGTCTGGCATGATCTGTTTTTGACAAACCCATGTTGGCTTTTAGTAATGACTTTGTTTGCCTGTAGGTGTTCATTGATTCATTGTTTGATTATCTTTCTTCCCAGGTATTGAGGTCAGGCTGATAGGTCTGTAATTTCCTGGGTCCATTTTTTTTCCTTTTTTGAAGATGGGAACTACATCAGCTCTTTTCCAGTCCTCCGGTAGTTCCCTCGTGCTCCAGGATCTTTGAAAAATATAGTTCAATGGTTCTGAGATCACATCTGCCAGTTCCTTGAGAACCCTGGGGTATAATCCATCTGGTCCTGGTGATTTGAACTCGTCTAGGCTAGACAGGTGCCAGGAGCCGAGGTGGCGCAGCAGTTAGAGTGCAGTACTGCAGGCCACTTTAGCTGACTGTGTTCAGCAGGTCAGTGGTTCAAATCTCACTGGCTCAAGGTTGACTCAGCCTTCCATCCTTCCGGGGTAGGTAAAATGAGGACCCAGATTGTTGGGGGCAATGTAAATATATATATATACATTGCTTACTGGTGTACACCGCTTAGAGAGTGCTTGCACTTAAAGTGGTATATAAGTCTCATAAATAAATAAATAAATAAATAAATTTACCATTTTCTTGCCTATCTTAACTTGTGTTTCTATTCTGTTTTTATGGCACTATTTTTGATAGATTGGTCTGTTTTTTCCCTTTGTGTAAAGACAGATGCAAAAAACCAGTTAAATAGTTCTGCTTTCTCCCTGTTGCTTGTCACCTTCTTGCCACTTTCACCCACTAGTGGACCAATCATTTCCTTCACTTTTTTGTTGTTTTTTACATGTTGAAAGAAGCTTTTTTTGTTATTTTCATCGCTTCCTTCTTCCTCATCTTCCGTGCATGTGATGCCTAATATTTTAACTTATGAATATTTATGGGAGCCTGATTTAAAAGCAAATTGACCTGTTATATTCTCTCTCTTGCTTTCTTCCAGGTGTGTGTGTAGATCCCAGAGGTGTCTCAAGCACTTTGCAGTTTGAATTACAAAAGGAGAGAGGAGAGAGTTTGACCACTCATCTCTTCAGATTGTGTGTTGGGGGGGGGGAAGCTGAAGGAGAAGTGCAACCATCACTGAGCTGCTGCAGAAGGTGGAGAAGGATGAAAAAAACCAGGAAGCTGTATTGTATTGCATCTTTAAAGCCAGAGAGACTGATGGCAGAGTTTGGCAGCAGAGGGGGAGGCACTAGAGAGGAGATGACAACTTCTTCAAAATTGGCACATGGAAAGTTGGCTTTTAAAGCAGGTGATGGGGAAGGAGGAGGTGGTGGTGGTGTAATGTATTGGCCACAACTGTTTTAAATCGCTTGCTTAATGTCTGACGTACATTGCTGTATTGTTTAACAGTTGTTGTTACTGAAAGCCAGACTGGCTGTCTCCAAGCTGATAATGAGGTTTGGGGTGGGAAACTGTTACTTTAAACCTATTGGTTGCCACCTAGAGGCTAACTGTATAAATAGCTGTGCAGCAGCTTTTAGGGCTGCTTCTGTTCTGAGTTAATAAACTTGTTGCTGTTTCAACACTCTGACTCATTCAATGCCTAAAGAACCGAAGATATAACTGTGGTGACGAGGGTGGGATGTGCTGCTTCATTGAGAGAGCTTGAAGTCACTAGGGGGTGAGGTCAGCACTGAAAGGATTTTATTGTGCTTATGATTTTAGTATGTTTAAGTTTGACATTAGCATTTATTTTATATATAGTAACCATTTTATATTGATAATTATAGTGTTATCATGTAATCATTGTTTTGTTATTTTGTAATCATTATTTTATAGTTAATTGTTTGATCAGATGCTTTATATATATATTGGAAAAGTAAGGGCTTCATGCTTTAGGTACAGGTGATTGATTATATGAAAAGAGCACAGTAAGGGGAGGGGGAAAAGGAGTTACGGATGGAGCCTGGGTTGCTGTGTATCTAGGAATTGTTTTTTTGTGCCATCTTATGCCTGGTACCAAGACCTGATCTCTTTGTTCTGAAAAGGTATAAAAGGTGGAAGACATCTTTTCTGGTTGTTGCCTTCATCTCTCTACCAGCCACGAAGAGAGATGGGGTCACCCAACTCTGTTTTGATCAAAATAAAAGTTGTTTGCTTGCTGAAACCTCGGCTCAGGAGTTTCTTTGGCTCTTTTAAATTCCTGAGTAATGCTGGGGCAATTGTGAGGTTAAGTGGAAAACCTTACAGCACAGAGCCTGACAGGAACTACATCCCCCCCCCTCAGTCTGCCAGCAAGCCACGCTGGAGACCACCACACCCTAAGGATCCATCCTAGGGCCTACACAGATGTCAGCAGTGCAAGGCATTGAACGAAGAAACAAACCACCATGGCGAATGTCGGGAAGCTCAAAGAATTTGACGTAACTCACCCGGGAGAGATGGGCGTCCTACATCTCCTGCGTCAAAAATTACTTCTGCGCCAACCAGGTCGCCAAAGATGGATTGAAGGCCACAACACTCCTCTGCGTGTGCAGCCCCACCACCTTCGACATTGCAGAGAACCTGGTCGCCCCGGTGCTGCTCAAATCAGTCACCTACGTGGACTTGAAAAAAAAGCTCCGAGACCACTTCGAGGCTAAGTTATTTGTTATAGTGTGGAGGCACACTTTTGAGCAGTGGGCGCAACAACCCGGTGAGACTGCAACAGAATTCATTGCCGCTCTTCATCAAGCGTCCCGACTCTGCAATTTCGTGGATTTGGAGGAGAGACTACGAGACTGCTTAGCCTGCGGACTCCGGAATCGAGAGCTCCAACAAAAACTGTTCGCTAAGGAGACTCTCTCGCTACAAGAGGCCTTGAAGGAGGTCATGGTGGACAAAGCTGCCGGAGAGGCCATTAAAGCACTGCGGCCCTCCAAAAGCGCGCCAAGCACCAAAGCCGTCCACCACAAGGACGCTGAGCAGATGGAAGACACTGACTCAGACTACAAAGTCGACCAGCTACAAAAGCACCCGGAGAAGAGACCACAGCTAGCTGGGAAGGCAGTTCCATTCCTTAGATGCATGGGCTACGGAGGCTGCCATCAATGCGCGGATTGCCGATTCCGAACTGCAACGTGCTGGGCCTGTGGCAAACCAGGCCACATCACCGCTGTCTGCCGAGGTCATCAGAGGGACCGCCCGAAAGAAGACGCATTCAGGAGAGGTACTGGGGGCCCGGGTCAACACCGAGTAGGGTTCTGCTCCAGCCGAAGGAGCGTATTCCGCACTGGTGCCCATCGCCTCCTAAAGCAGAAGCTTAGACTACAGGTCAAGCTTCAGGGAGTTCCATGCAAGATGGAACTGGACACGGGCTCAGCCATGTCCATCATTTCACAAGGAACATTCAGGCATCTATGCCATCGTAGCAACAGATGGGCCAAGTTCCAGCTGTCTAATCTACTACTCACAGACTTCCAAAGCTCCCGAGTGGCGGTCAAAGGCGAAGCCACACTTCTGGTGGAATTCAAGGGGTTCAAGGGGCCACTAGATGTCGTAGTGGTGGAAGGCCAACGCACGAGCCTCATAGGGCTTGATTGGTTTGATGCATTGGGCATTCAAGTAACCGGTATTCACCGAACACAAGCGACAGATCTGTCTGCAGTCTGCCAAGAGTTTGCAGATGTTTTCAGTTCTAGTCTAGGGGAGTACAAGGGTCCTCCGATTGCCCTCAAGCTTGATCCTATGGTAACTCCAATACGGATCAAGCCTCGTAGAATGCCTTTCGCGTTAAAACCCAAAATCGATGCAGAGCTGGATAAGCTAGTGGAACAAGGGGTATTGCAGCCCGTAGACAGTGGGGTGTGGGAGACCCCCATAGTAACACCATTAAAGGCCAATGGAGAAGTGCGAATATGCACTGACTATAAGTGCACCCTCAACAGGGCACTTCAACAGCACACGTACCTTGTGCCAGTCAGCCATATTTTGGCGTCATTGCAAGGAGGCCGCATGTTCACCAAATTAGATTTGGCACAGGCCTATCAACAACTGCCCATGGATGAGGCCACGGCGGTAGCCCAGACCATTGTCACCCATAGGGGGTGCTTTTAAGGTTAAGCGCCTACAGTTCGGGGTGAGTGCAGCTCCAGGGCTGTTCCAAGGAGTGATGGAGCGCATGCTCAAGGGAATTCCAGGGGTTTGCCCCTACTTCAATGATGTCCTCATTGCTGGGGAATCGGTTGAGATTCTGGCTGAACGGCTTAAGGCTGTCCTTCAGCGGTTCTGCGACGCGGGACTTAAACTAAAAAAAGAAAAGTGCAAGATTGGGGTAGTCAACTGAGTTCCTTGGTTTCTGAATCACTGCTGAAGGCATTCATCCAGCGGAATCCAAATTAAAAGCAATCCAGCAGACCCCAAGGCCAAAGTCAAAGGAAGAGCTTCAGGCTTTCCTAGCCCTTTTGAATTTTTACCATGCCTTCCTCCCAAACAAGGCCGCTGTCAACGCTGCAAATATTGTATATTCTTGCTTTTGACAATATGCAGAACTGTTTGGTATTTTTAAAGTTAATTCAGAAGCCAAAGAAAAGGAACGGAAGTGAATCTCTGCCCTCTGGGCTAATTGGAAGATGCGACTTGTGACTGCAAGATAAGGGAGGGGTTTAGCAAGAAAAGTTAGATGCCAGCAAGAGGAATTCAGATTCTGGCAAAAAAAAACCTCCGTTGTGCCTGTGCCGACATTTTGTAACAATAAAAGACTTTTAGGAAAATAAATGCCTGGAAGTTCTTTGGAATGTTTCATTAGTCGGAACCATGACAGCCGCAGTGGAAGAGCTGTTACACTGGCTCTTGGATAGACAAACTCAGTGGCAGTGGACCAGTGTCCACGAGAGTAGCTTCCAAGCAGTCAAATCACTGCTGTCGTCGAACTCAGTTCTCACTCATTTCAATGAGCAGCTGCCTGTCTGCATTGCGTGTGATGCATCCCCGTATGGGGTTGGGGCTGTGTTAAGCCACTTAATGGCTGATGGGAGGCAGAAGCAGATTGCCTATTACTCCAGGAAGGGTCCGCAGAGTGCAACTACGTGCAAATTGACAAGGAGGCTCTGGCCATTGTGGCTGGAGTTAAAAATTTCCATGACTACTTGTATGGCCGCCAGTTCACGGTCTTCACGGACCACAAGCCACTCCTAGGGTTGTTCACCACAAACAAACAGACACCTCAGATTCTGTCTCCTCGAATGCTGAGGTGGTCTATCTTCCTGTCAGCCTACAGCTACAGGATGATTCACAAACCAAGGAAATGGGCCATGCAGACAGCCTGAGCAGGTTGCCCCTGCCACATGTGGAGCCAGATCCAGCTCTGGCTGCACGCATCCTGGCTATCCAGGATTTGCTGGAATCTTCCCTTCACGCTGGGGACATAGCTGCTGAGACAGCTGACAAAACGCTGAGTCATGTGCTAAACTGGGTACACACAGGATGGCTGGACAAATGTCCAGGGCCAGAATTTCAGAGTTTCTTCATGAGAAAAGATGAACTTTCAGCTCATAAGGGTTGCATCCTTTGGGGAAGTAGGGTCATAGTCCCAAGCTCTTTAAGGCCCAGGGTCCTAGAGTCTCTGCACGAGGGTCATCGAGGAACAGTCCACATGAAGGCACTTGTGAGGAGCTACCTTTGGTGGCCAGAGCTAGATAAAGCCATCGAGGCGCAAGTACATGGTTGCTACACGTGCCAGCAATCCAGACCGGAGATGCTGCAAGCCCCTGTCCACTGATGGGAGGACACTCACACACCGTGGTCAAGAATCCACATCGATTGTCAGGCCCTTTCAGGGACAGCTGTTTCTAATAGTGGTAGATAGCCATTCTAAATGGTTAGAGGTCGCACCAGTCCCTACTATGACTACTGCCAGGACCATCCAGGAACTGCGCAGAATCTCTGCAACACACGGACTTCCAGACGTTTTAGTCTCAGACAATGGGGCTCAGTTTATCGCTTCTGAATTCCAGTCTTTCCTCAGGGCAAATCTAATATGGCACGCCACATCAGCTCCCTTTCACCCGGCCTCGAACGGCCAAGTGGAACACATGGTCCGCACAACCAAGGAATCACTAATACGGATTGTCACAGGGGATTGGCACCACAGACTGGCAGATTTTCTACTCTGCCAATGCACAACTTCCTGTACCGCCATGGGCAGAAGCCCTGCTTAACTCAGATGGGGCCGACGTTTGATCACCAAGCTGAACAGGCTGCACCCCGACCGGGTTGCCTCGGACCCTACTCAGCCAAAGGCACCTCGGAATTTGCAAGTAGGTGACCGGGTTTGGACCCAGAATTACAGGCAAGGGGCTTTGTGGGTGGCAATCGTGGTTGTTAAGGTGTCGGGACCACTCTCTTATGAGGTGGTCCTGGAAGATGGGTGAGTCATTCGCCGGCACATTGACCAGCTGCGTTGGAGGCTAGCGAACCAGTTGCTGGCTCAGGCCTCTGAAGAGGGCTGCATGCAAGGGCCGTACGACAGCGGCCCAACAGAGGAGCTTGCACGCTCCAACAGAACTCTTACTCAAGGAGTTGGGGAAAAGGCCGTAGGAGAGCTTCCCCCAGACAGACAGACAGACAGACAGTATCCGCTGAACAGGACTGGCAAACTGCACTGAGGGGAAGCCCTGCAGACTTTGCTGCATGATTGGACTGTGTGTTGGGCTGACCAGGACTGGCCGGCCAAAGGGACCCAAGTCAACCTGATTTCTCTGGACCTCAGAGTCCTGGTCTACCCAGCCAGGCAGGTGAGCGGGTAGACCGGGAGACTCCTGCAACCCCTAGACCAGACATGTCAAACACAAGGCCCGTGGGCCAAAACCGGCCCGCCATATGATTGGATGCAGCCCAGACAGCTGTCCTGGAAATGACAAAGGTCCGGCCCCCGCTGCCTTGGCACCGGCCTGGAAAAAACAAGCACACGTGGGCTTATGGAGCCCAGCAACAGTTGCAGCTCATTGGCCCCTCTACCGGCCGCTCATTGGCCCAGCAGTCAGGCTACTCTGCTGCTTAGCAGCAGTAGCAGCAACAGGAGCTCTGCCACCCTCCCCCCTCCTTTAGCCCAGGAAAGTTGTGAGCCGAAAGGTGAAGTTGCCATCGCAGCCTGCTGTCTGAGGGAGAAACGGAGCTGAGCTGGGCTGGAGGAGGCAGGGCTCCAGGCAGCCACGCTGTTGTCTGAGGAAAAACGGAGCTGAGCTGGGCTGGAGGGGGCAGGGCTCCAGGCAGCCACGCTGCTGTCTGAGGGAGAAACGGAGCTGAGCTGGGCTGGAGGAGGCAGGGCTCCAGGCAGCCATACTGTTGTCTGAGGGAGAAACGGAGCTGAACTGGGCTGGAGGGGGTAGGGCTCCAGGCAGCTGCGTCAGCAACATCAGCCTTCTGGCCCCTTAACCCCTTGTTGTCAGCTAGGAAGGGAGGGGAGGATATGCAGGCAGGAGAGACTGAGGGATTCCTGTTCCTTTGGGTGCTCCAAGACCATCTCATTCTGGGGAAGCATTCCCACAAACTGAAAACTCAGCAAATATTCAACAATTGAGCCCATCTCTCTCAATCTTTGTAACTTTAAGACAGCTGGACTTCAACTCCCAGAATTCCCCACTAGCAAAGATCTGGACTAAAAGTACAAAGGGGAAGTCCTTGCTCCACGGTCTAGTGCCACAAAGCCCAAAACCCTTCATTGGCATACCACACGTTAAACAACTGGCACTCAATAACTGATGGGCATCCTCCCCCGTGAGTCCCATCCCCTTGCCCCCTGGGTCCCCAAACCTCATTATGCTCTGAGGCTTTGTGTAAAATGCATGGAAGTCAATGGAGGGATGCTTTGGGTCTCCCCCAGAGGACAGACCAACAGACCCTGAGAAATCTAACCAGCATTGCTTGCGAAAGCTAAATTTTGGATGGATATTTCAGGGATTTTGAGCTCTATTTCTGGGCTTCATGGACATAGGAGAGTTGTTGGAAAAAGATGGAGCAAGTGGTTCCTTGTTTCCTATTTGGAAAAGCTGGATGTGTCTTGATTCCCCCCCCCCCCCCAGCAATCAGAGACTGGAAGGAGCCCTGAAAATATCAGAATCTGATCAGAAATGGAGGAAGTTTAACTAGAGAGACTGAGTAGTCCTTGTGGCTGCTAGATCAGCTTTGGAGTGATGGTGGATTGCTGATTTTTTCCTCCATCCATACAGGATCTCTCTTGTATAAAATATATATTTTCAATTGTATCAAAGAGGGCTGCAGTCGCTTGCTTTCTCTCCATAGATGCTGTGATATTGCCAAACCTGCTCAAAACATCTGGACTTGCAGCATCCTACTGAGCCACCAGAGTGGATACCTAGTGTGCTCACAACTGCTTGCCTCACACGCACCTGGGACTTTGACCTTTCTGTCTAGTCTCATCCATATATAGATCTGCAGGGAAGAAGACTTGCGTGCCAATATCTAAACCCCAAAAATGGCTAAACGGAAAGTGGATTCTGAAAAAAGATGCTTTCAAAAGAGGTGGGATGTCACAGCAGCATATGTTCACAAAAGCAAAATCACAAAGTGAAGCTGCTGTGAAAGCTAGTTTTATAGTGGCAGAAGAGATAGCTAAATCAGGCCGGCCATTTACAGAGGGGGAGTTTTGGAAGCGCTGCATGATTAAAGTGTGTGAAGTTTTGTGTCCAGACCAAAAGCAAGCTTTTTTGAATGTAAGCCTAAGCAGAAATACTGTTGTTGATCGGATATGTGAGCTTGCCACTGATTTACAAGGACAATTGGTTGAAAAAGGAAAAGAATTTATTGCTTATTCCCTTGCTGTGGATGAGAGCACTGATGTCTGACACAGCACAGCTGACAATCTTCATCTGTGGAGTGGACTCAAGTTTGTGCATTATGGAGGAACTTCTGGCTATAGAATCAATGCATGGCACTACCACCGGAAAGGACATATTTGAAGCAGTATCCAAAAGTATAAATGATATGAAACTGCCCTGGGACAAACTTATAGGACTCACAACAGATGGAGCACCTTCAATGTGTGGGGAAAAGAGTGGATTAGTAGGAAGGATGCGGAAAAAATGAAGAGCGAGAATTGCACAGGTGAGCTGATAGCATATCACTGCATCATACATCAAGAAACACTATGCGGCAAAGCCCTGAAAATGGAACATGTAATACACACTGTAACACAGACAGTTAACTTTATAAGAGCCAGAGGTTTAAATCACTGTTAATTTAAGTCTTTTCTTGAAGACATAAATTCTGAACTTGGTGATCTCCCTTATCACACAGAGGTGCGATGGCTAAGTCAAGGAAAAGTGCTCAATAGATTTTTTGAATTGCGTATGGAAATCTGTCAGTTTATTGAAAACAAAGGAAAAGACTCCACAGCATTGTAGGATGAAAAGTGGCTGTGTGAATTAGCTTTTCTATGTGACATTACTAATTATCTCAGTGCACTAAACCTTCAGCTTCAGGGACGGGACCGTGTGATCACAGACATGTACCATGCTGTGAAAGCTTTTCAAGTAAAGCTGCGACTGGGAGACTCAGATGCAGCAAGAAAACTTGAGTCACTTTCCCAGTTGCCAAACAATAAAAAACCAAGTCTCCACCACTGTGTTCTCAAGTGCTCAGTTTGCTGATAAACTGAGCACACTTCAGATGGAATTTACATGTCGCTTTGTTGATTTTGAAAGACAGAAATTCAGTTTTGGATTGCTCAGCAATCCATTTTCAGTGGAAGTGGAGAGCGCACCTGTAAATATCCAGATGGAGATGATAGAACTCCAATGTAATAGCATGCTGAAGGGAAAGTATGATTCTTTTGGACCCACACAGTTCACCAGGTTCATCCCTGAAACAATGCCCCAACTCCACCTACAAGCTGCTCGAATGCTCTGCATGTTTGGGAGTACATACCTCTGTGAGCAACTTTTCTCTGTCATGAGGGTGAACAAAAGCGCACACAGAAGTCTGCTCACTGATGCACACCTCCACTCTATCCTGAGAGTATCCACAGCTCAAAACCTAATGCCAAACATGGATGAACTAGTAGCCAAGAAAAGATGCCAAACATCCAGTTCAGACAAAATGGCATGAGAACTAAAAAGCTTGTGTTTTTCTTTGTTTTAAATTTGTTTTTGCAGATTTATTTGAAATAAATAATTTATTTGTTCATATTTGAAATTTTAATCCTTTTTGCCCCACTTCTTAGACATAATACACTTCTGAACTAATATGATACAATAGTCTTACTACACGCAACTGGCCCTTTGAAGGCAACCATGATGCTGATGTGGCCAAAGTTTCCAGGAAGCAGTTTCCTCCAAGTCCAACTCCTGCCTTGAAAGATTTCTGGAGAGGAGCAGGAGGTGGCAGGGAAGCTGCGTGAGGGAAGGCTGCTCCAACAAGCCAGCATCCTTACCATGCATGATTGGAAATGGGGATTCCCTTTCAAGAAGGGCCAGCCTCCCTCATGCAGGACTGGGAAGTGCTGCTCCCCTGCCTCCTCTTGCTTTCCAGAGATCTGTCAAGGCAGAAGAAGGAAACACATTCCAAGCTTGGAAACTAGGAGGCTATCCACATCTGAGCTAGCAAACTACAATCATGCCTGGGCTTGGGAAGAAGGCCCTTTCCATCCTCTGTGGATAAAAGTCCCCGAACTTGGAATGCAGTGTGTGTGTGTGTGTGCATGCGCACATGCTTGGCTGCCAGAAGTTTGGGGAGGTGAAGAGCTTGTGGGACAGCCAGTGCAACTTGTTCTGTCCTGACCCAGGTATCTCGAGTCAGCTGCACTGAGTGAGCAGCATTGAGCTGGCCATGCCCACCAGGCCACGCCCACCCGGCCCTTTGAGGGCAACCATAACACTGATGCGGCCCTCAATGAAATTGAGTTTGACACCCCTGGTGTAGTGAGTCCAACCCTTCTCAGCCCTCGGGACAGCAGATTCAATATAAGGAACTTCCCTTCTTTGGTTGTAGAAGTTCCTCCTTCCATTTACGAATCAGCACCCACTGTCCCGGCTGGATCTTATGGACTGGAAATTCCAAAGGAGCTGTTTGCGCCACCAAGCCTTCCTGTCAAAGAGAAGACAGAGACCCCAGTACTTGTTCTACATTTAGCTATTTGTCTCCCTCCTTTGGGAGCCTTAACCCTTTATTAACCCTTTTACATATCAAACATCCCTCTGCGGCCCTTTGGGCTATCCCATAAATTCCAAGGATAGCATAGAATTTCAAATACATTTCTACCTATGCTTTAATTCCCCAATGATTCCCCTCATATAGTTTTTGGATCACCATTCTTGCAGTATCTTGTGATAACCACAGAATTCCCTTAATGCCATTTTTATTGTTTGATAATTATAAATCTACTATAGCCTCAATCCTTTTACTATCTATTTTCCTTTCCCCTTCAACTATAATATATCCTAGATATTTTACCTCCTTTCATACCAATTGGGCTTTATTTGCTAAACACCCCCAGTCCTTTCTTCTGCCAAAAAGTTGCTTTCCCATTTCTTTATAATTCTCAGAATAAGATCTTACAAAACTGGGAAGCTACATAAAAATGTATTTGCTTCCACAGCTTAAAAGTGGAGGAAAGAAAAGAAAAAAAAAATCATTTGTCCTGTGTCAGATAGACTATACTTGTCCATGGAAGCTCTATCAAAAATTGTCACATTTTTCTTTCTCCTCCCCCTTTCACCCTGATTAGATAACATGTTACAAAAAATATAACTCAATAAACTTATTGTAAATAACACATTCAGGATTTTAAAAGGTAAAGCACATAGGCTCACTGATCAGTATTGGTCCAACATTTTCTGGAATGCCTTTTGTCTCAGGCAGATAATATTCAAATCACTCTTGTGGCAGCACATCAAAGAACAACAGGGTAGCTAAGAAGACAAAAGATTGTCTCCCCCTTCCCCCACTCACCAAACCAGACAGAGTAAAAATTTATACAAAACTTTTGCTTGAAACAGCCCTCAGGAGGAAAATTGCCATAACATTTACAGAAGTGGCTTGCCAAAACCTCCCTCCTAGGGCTGAACAAAAATAAGCCAACCCCAAAACACTCAGCCATCCCTCATGGCCAAAGCAGGATTTGAACTCAAATCCAGCCTTGCAGCCTGTGGCTGTAACCCTGAAACCAAATTGGATTTCTATAAAGATTTCCCTCCCCCTCCTTGGCTCCAAGGAAAAGGAAAACAAATTGAACACACACAGTATGCAGCAATTAATCATCTCTTTTGTAGTAGCAAGGAGTCCCAAAGACACATATTTATCAGATGTTAAATAAAACATCATAGGATTGTTCCTTTTTGACAATAATACATTATAAATGCATTATTAAGGATAAATCCAAACTAAAATGCAAAGGAAAATCATTGAAGCATGTCACACATACAAAAACAGAATACCAGAGTTGGATGGGACATTAGAGGTCCTCTAGTCCAACCCCTTACTGAAACAAGAAACTCTATCCATTTCAGACCTTATCAATTTCTAATCTCCTCCCCAAAACCTCCAATAATGAAGCATCCACAGTTTCTGAAGACAATTGTCCCACTGATTAATTATTCTTACAGTCAGGAAATTTTACCCAATTTCTGTTCTTTAAAAAACAAAAAACAAATATGCAGACAGAAACTGCCTCCCCCATTTTTTTTTTCTTTCTTTTTTCTGCATCTCTTACTTTTCCAAGGCAGAAATTCTTTGGTTAAAAAAGCAACAAACTAAACATGTTTAAAAGGATTGCTCAAAATTTTCACCCCCCTTCAATAGCCCTTCCACCATGGGCTTTAAACCCATTCTTCCTTTTGTTATGTGCTTCTAGCTACTTTCCTTCGTGACCAGAGGCAAGCTCGCCTGACCAATAACCAGCCAAGACACAGTGAAGGCCTTTTGTTTCGTTTATTGCAATAAGCGGGGAGAGAAGCTATCAAAGCTTGGTTCTCTCCAAAGTTTTAACCCAAAATATCTCCTTCTTTTATTCATCCCTATCACCGGCCGCTACAGCCCTCCTCTTTCCCCATTGGCTGAGGTAGTATGAGGTTACACTCTTTCCGTCCGCCTATACACATTTCCTGATAACATACTAAATCATATTCACTTATACAATAAGAATAAGAAAAATTAGACATGGAAATGGTTATTTTAAACTCAGATATATTTATGTCCCCATTTTAAACAATAAGTTCTTTTCCTGCTTTTCAATTCAATGTGCCTCTCTTCTTATCTTATTCAGCTTATTTTCCTATTTTCCATTCAACCTTCCTTCCTGGCTAGCCATTTCCTATAAAAAAACTATTTATCTATTTTATGACTTTCCTCTTCCTTTCTCAGACCCAACTATTTTTGCCTTACCTTACTTCCTTAATCTCTTCCTGACTCTCACCATCTGTATTTTTCTTATTCAATTAGTTTCCATTGTATTGTAGGTTTAACTGAAGATTTATCATATTGATGCATATTTATCAATCCCCCCTGTATTTCTGTACACTCTGATGAATCTTCATTTTTGGCTATATTAGATAACATAAATTGAATCTGTACATCTTCTCCAGAGATGTTTTTCGCTACTGACCCCAATGTTTTGGTGCAAAATGAAATACAGCAGGGTAAACATTGGAGACAGACACAACACATAATACCTATCACAACTATAAACACTAGTCCTATAAATATTTGTTTTAACCATTCAAAATTAGAAGCCAATTTGTTAACCAACTCCAATCACCCCACATATTTTCATACTTTTGTTCAGGAGCTTTGGCCACATTCCTGATTCCTTTTGAAATATCCATTCTGCTTCATGATTGTCAGCTACCTTTAAATCCCACAAACAAATTTTTACCTTTATTTCCCAGGCTGTTCTGGTGTGTTGTCTTCAGTAATATTAGAAGTAGAATCCACCCCTCATGATTATTACACAGTATTTCACACCCACAAATTGATCCACAATTTCAATAATAATAACAGCTACAGCAATCACAGTGACAATAACAAAAGATATCCATTTACCACCTAATTCTTACAATGTACAATTCTACGTTTTCAGTTTCTAATGGTATGACTTCTGACTTAGTTATTCATTTTATTTGTAACAAACAACTTTTACTTCTCTGATGAGTCACCACCAACATCTTTGTTCTTCGTCTGGGGTCACCTGAAATTCTAATAGAGATATTCAAAATAGATAGGGGTTCTGGTCCACTACCCATTCAAGTCCTTTTAAACGTGGCTTTCAGTCCTTGTCCTGGAATAACCGTCCACCCTCTTTCAGGTCCAGTCACCACCTTTGCTCATGTGTAGTGAGTCCAACCCTTCTCAGCCCTCCGGACAGCAGATTTAATATAAGGAACTTCCCTTCTTTGGTTGTAGAAGTTCCTCCTTCCATTTACGATTCAGCACACACTGTCCTGGCTGGATCTTATGGACTGGAAATTCCAAAAGGAGTTGTTTGCGCCACCAAGCCTTCCTGTCAAAGAGAAGACAAAGACCCCAGTACTTGTTCTACATTTAGCTATTTGTCTCCCTCCTTTGGGAGCCTTAACCCTTTATTAACCCTTTTACATATCAAACATCCCTCTGTAGCCCTTTGGGCTATCCCATAAATTCCAAGGGTAGCATAGAATTTCAAATACATTTCTACCTATGCTTTAATTCCGCAATGTTTCCCCTCATATAGTTTTTGGATCACCATTCTTGCAGTACCTTGTGATAACCACAGAATCCCCTTAAGACCATTTTTGTTGTTTGGTAATTATAAATCTACTATATCCTTAATCCTTTTACTATCTATTTTCCTTTCCCCTTCAACTATAATATATTCTAGATATTTTACCTCCTTTCATACCAATTGGCCCTTATTTGCTAAACACCCTCAATCCTTTCTTCTGCCAAAAAGTTGCTTTCCCATTTCTTTATAATTCCCAGAATAAGATCTTACAAAATTGGGAAGCTACATAAAAATGTATTTGCTTCCACATCTTAAAAGTGGAGGAAAGAAAAGAAAGAAAAAAATCATTTGTCCTGTATCAGATAGACTACACTTGTCCATGGAAGCTCTATCAAAAATTGTCACATTTTTCTTTCTCCTCCCCCTTTCACCCTGATTAGATACCATGTTACAAAAATATAACTCAATAAACCTATTGTAACTAACACATTCAGGATTCTAAAAGGTAAAGCACATAGGCTCACCAATTAGCATTGGGCCAACATTTTTGGAATGCCTTTTGTCTCAGGCAAATAACATTCAAATCACTTTTGTGGCAGCACATCAAAGAACACCAGGATAGCTAAGAAGACAAAAGATTGTCTCCCCCTTCCCCCACTCACTAAACCAGACAGAGTAAAAATTTATACAAAACTTTTGCTTGAAACAGTCCTCAGGAGGAAAATTGCCATAACATTTACAAAAGTGGCTTGCCAATACCTCCTTCCTAGGGCTAAAAATAAACCAGCCCCAAAACACTCAGCCAACCCTCATGGCTAAAGCAGGATTTGAACTCAAATCCAGCCTTGCAGCCTGTGGCTGTAACCCTGAAACCAAATTGGTTTTCTATAAAGATTTCCCTCCCCCTCCTTGGCTCCAAGGAAAAGGAAAACAAATTGTACACACACAGTATGCAATTAATCATCTTTTCTGCAGTAGCAAGGAGTCCCAAAGACACATATTTATCAGATGTTAAATAAAACATCATAAGATTGTTGCTTTGACAAGAATACCCTCAAATGCATTATTAAAGATAAATCCAAACTAAAATGCAAAGGAAAATCACTGAAGCATGCCACACATACAAAAACAGAATATCAGAGTTGGATGGGACATTAGAGGTCCTCTAGTCCAACCCCTTACTGAAACAGGAAACTCTATCCATTTAAGATCGTATCAATTTCTAACCTCCTCCCAAAAACCTCCAATAATGAAGCATCCATAATTTCTGGAGAAAATTATCCCACTGATTAATTATCCTTACAGTCAGGAAATTTTACCCAATTTCTGTTCTTTAAAAACACACATACACACAAACAAACATGCAGACAGAAACTGCCTCCCCCCCCCCACTTTTTTCTCTTACTTTTCCAAGGCAGAAATTCTTGGGTTAAAAAAACTAACAAACTAAACATGTTTAAAAAGATTGCTCAAAAATTTCACCCCCCTTCAATAGCCCTTCCACCATGGGTTTTAAACCCATTCTTCCTTCCAATGTAATGTTATACTGTATCTGGTGAATTACTTCACCAGGGTTCTTTAAAGTCACCTTTAAAGGATCCATGTGTACCCCTCTTCTATTGCCCTCTTGGGCCCATATAAGAGGGTCCACTTTTCCTTGAGCTTCCTCACTCAAGGTCATAATATTTACAATTATTTCTCTTTCATTCCCCATAATAACAACCCCCAATTTACCAATTAAGTACCTCCTGGCCAAATTACAGCTCCATTTAACCAATACAAAGTTCAGGTCCTTTTACTACTGTCTGGACCATAGTAGATTTAAATATTGTTGTTTCTACTACATGTCCCCAATTGCCTGATCCTTAATCTTCCCTTTCCCAATTTGCATTCCTGGAGGTATATAGTTTAGGGTAAATCTGGTGGTCCAGAATCCACCAAGTACACCCTTTCCTCCTCCAGGGATCCAACCTTTAAGGTTTATCAGGGGTTCCTAAAAAGCTGAAGCAGAAAACAGTTTTGTCCCCTGACTCCCCTAATCTTCAAAGTTCATCAATTGAGTTAACTCCTCCTGTTCCTTTCTTTTAGGACACTCATTTTTCTAGTGCCCTTCCTCCTTACAGCAGGCACATTTATTTATTTATTTAAAGACTGGGGAAAATTTTTCTCCTAGAGATTTATATCCCCTGGTGCCAACTGGCTGTCCTCACCCCCAGCCTGCCTTTCCTAATTACTCTTCCTCTTTGCTGGCCTGTTTGCAATAATTGAGCCATGATTTTTATCTTATCTTATGTTTATCTCTCTCCTCTTCTCACTTCGCATATACTTTCTGAGCCTCTTTTACCGCTAATAAATCTTCTATTGTTTTAGTTTTCCATCTGTATAATTTCTGCATTTGTACCCTAATACCTTCCCATGCTTTCCATTGGTCCTAAAAACATTTCTAACTTGTTTTCCTACTTCAATAGGATCTTCTATTAGTTTGGGCAATTCTTTCCTAGATTGCCTGATTTCAAAAGCTGTTAGGGGGGACAATTCCACCTCCCCCTTTGGAGAGAGGTTTTCTCCTCTCTTGTCACCTTCCAAACTATAGGAACCTCATGAAATACATAGCTAAACTCTTTCACACAAAATAGCAGATCAGAGTTCTCGCCTTTCATCCTGGCCAGGCATAAAACTTCACACAGCTCCTTTCTTTCTCTCTCTCTCTCTTTCCCTCTCTTCCATCTGATTATTTCCATTCTTTTAACACCTTCCATTGTCCTTCTAATTACTAAGAAACTACCCTTCTTCACCCTTTCTTGCTTTTACACCAGACACAAAAAATTCCAAATGCTTCACCCCAGGCAAAACAATCATTCTTATTTTCAAGGAACTTTTTCAAAGCCAATGAGCTCCATCTCCCAAATTTTCCTTTTGGAATAAGACCTTGTTGTTTTGTATATTACTGTTAGAGGGTCTCTCCCTCCCGTCCCCCAGGTCTTTAGAAATGAGTCAATACAATCCCCAAACACACAGACCATTAAACATAATTTCCAAACCTTTGGAGGTGTATGTCCCTTTAAATTTCCACTTTTACTCTTTTAGGGCACTTGTAGCTTGTTCTCCAGGCAGTGGGGAAATGCAAGGAGCATTTCTGATAGACTTTAACCACTGCCTATCCATTCCCCATCGCTCTAAGCTAAGCTGAGAAGCCCAATTTAATTTGTTGGCTGGCCAAACATGTACTTAGGCCAAATATATACTGTAATGTATCATCCTTCCTTTGTTCAAATGCCTTGTTTAAAGCATTGACTTAAAACACTTCAACATTCTCCCTAAGGGATTCCCATCTCCCTAAGGGGGTTCATTCCAGAATGTAAATACCTTTCCTCTTTTTCCTTATTGGCCGGCACACTGGCTGGGGAGGCGTCCCTCCTCTTCAAACTCTTATTGCCCATTAACACCTCTCTGATATATCGATACCCCTCTGGTATCTTACCTGTCAGGCTGAGTTGAAGTCCTTCCTTAGGTCGGCCGACTTTCCCTTAGGTTTTCACTGGGTCCTGGCTTTCCATCTCGGGATCTCCAATTCCTCCTTGTTTGAGCAGGGGCAATCCGACCTTTAGGGCTGGGAAAAACTTACCCAGGTGCGCACTCCCCTTTCGAATATCCCCGGCTGCCAAAGATGGAACGGATGCAAATCCCGGAGGAGCCCCCAAGGCTGTTATGTGCTTCTAGCTACTTTCCTTCATGACCAGAGGCAAGCTCGCCTGACCAATAACCAGCCAAGACACAGTGAAGGCCTTTTGTTTCATTTATTGCAATAAGCGGGGAGAGAAGCTATCAAAGCTTGGTTCTCTCCAAAGTTTTAACCCAAAATATCTCCTTCTTTTATTCATCCCTATCACCGGCCGCTACAGCCCTCCTCTTTCCCCATTGGCTGAGGTAGTATGAGGTTACACTCTTTCCGTCCGCCTATACACATTTCCTGATAACATACTAAATCATATTCACTTATACAATAAGAATAAGAAAAATTAGACATGGAAATGGTTATTTTAAACTCAGATATATTTATGTCCCCATTTTAAACAATAAGTTCTTTTCCTGCTTTTCAATTCAATGTGCCTCTCTTCTTATCTTATTCAGCTTATTTTCCTATTTTCCATTCAACCTTCCTTCCTGGCTAGCCATTTCCTATAAAAAAACTATTTATCTATTTTATGACTTTCCTTTTCCTTTCTCAGACCCAACTATTTTTGCCTTATCTTACTTCCTTAATCTCTTCCTGACTCTCACCATCTGTATTTTTCTTATTCAATTAGTTTCCATTGTATTGTAGGTTTAACTGAAGATTTATCATATTGATGCATATTTATCACTTCCAATGTAATGTTATATACCAGGGGTGTCAAACTCAATTTCATTGAGGGCCTAATCAGCATTGTGGTTGCCCTGGGGGGGGGGGGCGGGTGTGGCTGGGATAGGCGTGGCCTACTGGGTGGGTGTGGCCATCTCAACATCACTCACTTCAGGGGTGCCTGGGCAGGATTGGGGCAGACCTGAGGGTCTCCAGCGGAGGAGGGTGGGACCAGGGCGAGCGCCGGGACATGGTCCCTCCCTCCCACCCTTTGTTCCTTCTTTCCTTCCTCCCTCTGTTCTTTCCTTCCTCCCTTCTTTCCTCTGTTCCTTCCTCCCTGTTTCTTCCTTCCTCTCCCTTTTTTCCCTCCGTTGCTCCCTGCGTTCCTCCCACCCTCCGTTGCTCCATTCCTTCCTTCCTTTCTCCCTCCATTCCTTCCTTCCTCCCTCCGTTTCTTCCTTTGCCTTCTCATCTCTTTCCTTCCCCCACGATCAGGAAGGGGTGATGGGAGGGGGGAGAGATTGTCAGCACTAACATGCTGCTGCCAGCCATTCATATACCATGTGGGCGGGTGGGGGCAGTCCTGTTGAAAGGGATGCCTTGTGGCTGCAAGGCTGGAACTGCTGGTGGGGGGGTGTGTGGCGCTGATCTACAACCTGGTTCCATCAAAGCCAGAACGCGCTCAGCCTAAGATCCACTGGAACCAGCAAGCAGCTGCCCCGCCATCTCTGTCCTGCCCCCCCGGGTGTGCACACAGGAGATGGCCAGCGCCGGCATCCTGGGTGAAGTCAGCCTGCAGGGCAAGACAGCCAGCAGGGACGCCGGACTCCACTTGCGCGCACACCAGGGGGCAGGGCGGGGCTGCCCCATGGATTTAAGGCTGAGCGCGTTCTGGCTTTGATGGACGCAACCAGGTTGTAGATCAGCGCATCCTCCCCTCCCACCAGCACCGCCAGCCTCGCAGCCACGAGGCTTTCCTTTCACCAGGATAGACCCCCCCCCACGTGGGATAGCAAGACCGAGAGCAACATGGCAGCATTGGCAATCTCTCCCCCTCCCATCACCCCTTCCTGAGTGTGGAGGAAGGAAAGAGATGAGAAGGAGAGAAGGAAGGAAGTGTAGTGGAGAGGAGAGTTGGGGGGGGGGGAATCGGCACTGGCTGGGATCGGTGCTGGCTTGGAGGCTTTGCCGGAGCTCTGCAGATTCGGGAGAGAGGTTGGGAGCTCAGGCAGCCTTCGTGGTGGCTGGTGGCGGGGCGGGGCTCTTGGGGAGGGATTTTTAAAGGGGAAGAGGAGATTGATTGGGGGAAGATTTTATTTTCTCTTTTCTGGAGAGACAAGCCAAGAGGAGGAAGAGCGAGGTAGGAAATTTATTCTCTGGAGAGAATAAAAAGCCTTTTTGCCAACTTCCTACCTCTGTTCTGCCCCCCGGGTGTGCACATAGGAGGCGGCCAGCGCCGGCGTCCTGGGTGAAGTCAGCCTGTGGGACAAGACAGCCAGATGGGATGCCGGACTTTGCTTGCACGCACACCCAGGGAACAGGGCAGGGCTTCTCCGTGGATTTAAGGCTGAGCGCGTTCTGGCTTTGATGGATGCAACCAGGTTGTAGATCAGCACCAGGTCGGCCTGGGCCGGGCCAAGATGTGGTGGGCCGGTTCTTCGCTCTTTCCAGAGCAGGTCCCCGGGCCGGACAGAACCACATATCGGGCCGAATCCGGCCCGCGGGCCTTGTGCTTGACATGTCTGTTATATACTGTTTCTGGTGAATTACTTCACCAGGGTTCTTTAAAGTCACCTTTAAAGGATCCATGTGTAGCGTTACCTCAGAGGCCGCCAAAGCCCAGGCCCTCCCAGCCCCGTCCCCGTCCGTCGAGCTCTGCAGCTGTGTTATCTAGGGGTTAGTAAAGTGTCTCTTCTAAGAGGCTCACACAAAGTGAGGGAGGTGGCAGGCTCTTGTCAAGAAGGGGCTTCCAGGAACAAAGATGACCAGCCCCTAGCCCCAATAGTCAATGCTGTGGTGGTGTCTTGCAGCCCCGGGCTGTCATAGCACCAATAGTCAATGATTCCTCAGTGACCGTTTGGAAACAAGTGGGGTGGGGAAAAGCCCCAGCTCCAGGCAGCAGCAGAAACACGAACAAAAGCAGTCAACGTGCTGCAGGAATGGCTGCCGCCCCCCAGGGAAACTCCCCACAATGTCTAAAACTTGTACAAGCAGCAATAATCACAGTTTGAATAGCCTCCAGTCTTCACAGCAACAGTAGCAGCGACCAGTGTCGCCTCTTCTGTTGCTTCTTGCAGTCTCAGGTCCCTTCGGTGTCAAACCCCTCCCCCCTTATCCTTTTGTTGTTAAAATCTGAGGTTAATAGCCCCAGCCACTTTCTTTCTCCACACACTCTCTCTTGCCTCCGCTTGGGATATCCCCCTCACTCTCTCATTCTCTCCTTTCCCCTCCTCCGCAAGAAGGATCAGCTTAAAGCCTCCAACCCTTTACCTTCACCTGGTAAACTGCAACAACAACCACCCCCTCCCCTTTCCTTCCTTTCTTTTTCTGTCTTTCCCCTTTGTCCACGCCTGCCGCGCCCAAAAGCGGCAGCAGCTGTCCCAGTCTCTCCCTTCCCGGCCAAGCTCCTGCAAACACTTTGGGACAGCCCGGCTACCCATGTGTACCCCTCTTCTATTGCCCTCTTGGGCCCATTTAAGAGGGTCCACTTTTCCTTGAGCTTCTTCACTCAAGGCCATAATATTTACAATTATTTCTCTTTCATTCCCCATAATAACAGCCCCCAATTTACCAGTTAAGTACCTCCTGGCCAAATTGCAGCTCCTTTTACCAATATAAAGTTGCACCATAGTCCAGGTCCTTTTGCTACTTTCTGGACCATAGCAGATTTAAATATTGTTGCTTAGGGCACTCATTTTTTTTTTCAGTGTTTTTCTTACAAAAGGCACATTTATTTATTTATTCAGGGACTGGGGAAATTTTTCTCCTAGGGATTTATATCCCCTGGTGCCAACTGGCTGTCCTCACCCCCCAGCCTAGACCTCTCCCAAGACCCCTTACTGATTTCCTGATTACTCTTCCCCATCCTCTTTGCTGGCCTGTTTGCACCAATTGAGCCATCACTTTTATCTTATCTTACATTTATTTATTTATTTTATTTATTTATTAATAAAATTTATATGCCGCCCAATCCCTAGGGACTCAGGGTGGCGTACAAAATTAAAACAATAAATATAACAATAAAAATGAGTGCATTCATACAGCATGTCCCAATCATATCCCGCCCCCCCCCCAGGGACATCAACCCCAGGCCTGCCGGAACAGGAGAGTTTTAATGGCTTTCTTGAAGGCCGGCAAGGTGGGAGTAGTTCGAATCTTGGGGGGAAGTTGATTCCACCATGTTGGAGCCATCACAGAAAAGGCCCATCCCCGAGGGCCTGCCAGCCGACATTGTCTGGCCGACGGGACCTGAAGGAGGCCCAATCTGTGGGACCTCACCGGTCTCTGGGAACTATGCGGCAGTATGCAGTCCTGTAAGTAACCTGGTCCTAAGCCATGAAGGGCTTTAAAAGTGATAACCAACACCTTGAATTGCGTCCGGAGACCCACAGGAAGCCAGTGCAGCTCGCGGAGAATAGGTGACACGTGGGTGTACCTTGGCGCACCCACAATCGCTCTCGCGGCTGCATTCTGAACCAACTGCAGCCTCCGAACGCTCTTCAAGGGTAGCCCCATGTAGAGCGCATTACAGTAATCCAGTCTTGAGGTGACAAGGGCATGAGTAACTGTGAGTAGAGCCTCCCGGTCCAAATAAGGCCGCAACTGGTGCACCAGGCGAATCTGGGCAAAGGTCCCCCTGGCCACAGCCGATAGATGTTGTTCCAAATTTAGCTGTGAGTCCAGGAGGACACCCAAGTTGCGTGCCTGCACTGAGGGAGGTAAATTTACCCCCCCCCCAGGACTAATGATGGACCATCAGGATGACCCTTGGGGGGCAAGACCCAGAGCCACTCGGTCTTGTCAGGGTTGAGTCTAAGCCTGTTCACCCCCATCCAGACCCTCACATCTTCCAGGCACCGGCACATCACGTCGACTGCTTCACTGAAAGGACACAGGGTGGAGATATACAATTGGGTATCATCCGCATACTGATGATACTTCACTCCGTGTCGCCGAATGATCTCACCCAGCAGTTTCATGTAGATGTTAAAAAGGAGGGGGGACAGGACCGAGCCCTGAGGCACCCCATAATCAAGACGCCTAGGGGTTGATCTCTGTCTGCCCGCCAACACCGACTGCGACCTGTCAGAGAGGTAGGAGGAGAACCACCACAATACGGTGCCGCCCACCCCCACCTCTCCGAGACGACGCAGAAGGATACCATGGTCGATGGTATCGAAAGCCGCTGAGAGGTCAAGAAGCACCAAGATAGAGGAATGACCCCTATCCCGGGCTCGCCAGAGGTCATCGGTCAGTGCGACCAAAGCAGTCTCAGTGCTGTAGCCGGGCCTGAAACCAGATTGAAAAGGGTCCAGATAATTCGTTTCATCCAAGGATCACAAGAGTTGGGACGCCACCACCTTCTCTATAACCTTCCCCACAAAGGGTAGGTTGGAGACAGGACGAAAGTTCTTCAAAACAGCTGGGTCCAGGGAAGGCTTCTTGAGGAGGGGCCTCACCACCACTTCCTTCAAAGGTTGCGGGAAAGACCCCTCCATGAAGGAGGTGTTGATTATCGCCTGGAGCCAGCCTCGTGTCACCTCCCTACTGGCAGAAACCAGCCAGGAGGGGCACGGGTCCAATAAACAGGTGGTGGCATTCATCGCCCTCACGGCCTTGTCCACTTCATCAGGGGTCACAGGGTCAAACTCACTCCAGATAACATGACTAAGACCAGCCCCCGGCATCTCGGCTGGCACTGCCCAGTCGGAGTCCAGGTCCCTCTGAATCTGAGCGATTTTGTCCGAAAGAAACTGAACAAACTCCTCAGCTCTCCCCTGCAAGGGTTCCTCAGCCTCCTCCACTTTAAGAAGGGAGCGGGTCACCCTAAACAAGGTGGCCGGGCGAGATTCTGTGGACGCAATAAGTGCGGAAAAGTGAACATGCTTTGCCGCCCTTATCGCCACTAAATAAGTCCTAAGATAGGCTCTTAATAGTGATCGGTCAGATTCAGAGTTACTGGCCCTCCAACATCGCTCTAGACGTCTCTTGTGGCGCTTCATCTCCCGGAGCTCCTCAGTAAACCAAGGCGCCCTCCGGGGACCACTACCACAGAGAGGTCGCAAAGGCGCAATTCGATCCAGGGCCCCGGACGCCACCTCATTCCAGGCTGCAACCAGGGACCCGGACGAGTTGTGGACAAGGGAGTCAGGTATTTCCCCAAGCTCCTCCTGGAACCGATCTGGGTCCATTAGGCGCCTGGGGTGGAACCACCTAGTCGGCTCCACCTCCCTGCGGTGGGGGAGTGATGCTCTGAAGTCCAGCCTCAATAGGAAATGATCTGTCCATGACAAGGGAGAGATCTCTATTCCCCTTAATTCCAGATCATGTCTCCATTGCCCCAAGAGAAACACAAGGTCGAGCGTGTGACCACCCCTATGAGTCGGATCCTGGATTACCTGGGTCAGGTCCATGGTTGCCATGGAAGCCATGAACTCTTGCGCCGCCTCTGAGCATTCGCCGAGTGATGGCAGGTTAAAGTCCCCCAGTACCATAAGTCTGGGGAACTCCACCGCCAACCCGGCTACTGACTCCAGCAGCGCAGGCAGGGCTGTTGCAATGCAGCTGGGAGGTAGGTACGTCAGCAACAAGCCCAACTGAACCCATGAACCCAACTTCAATAGGAGGGACTCACACCCAACAATCTCCGGGGCAGGAATCCCACGAGGACTCAGGGACCTGCAAGCGATGACTGCCACTCCCCCACCCCTGCCCTGATGTCGAGGCTGATGAAGCACCACAAACCCATCCGGGCACATCTCCGAGAGGGGAACACCCCCCTCAGGGCCCAGCCAGGTTTCGGTTATACATGCCAGGTCCGCCCCCCTGTCCAATATTAGATCACAGACAAGGGGGGCTTTGTTGACAATGGACCTGGCATTAAGCAACAGCAGCCTACAACTAGGGCCCTGTACTCCCCTGTCACCAGTACTACAGGATGGGCCTTTTGAGGGCCACCTGTTTATCTCTCTCCTCTCTTCGCATATACTTTCTGAGCCTCTCTTACCGGTAATAAATCTTCTATTGTTTTAGTTTCCTATGTGTCTAATTTCTGCATTTTTACCCTAATATCTTACTATGCTTTCTCTACAAATTGATATTTCAAAATCATTTGATGTCCTGGATTACCAGGATCCAAATGTTCATACTTTTGAAATTGGCTTTTTAATTTCTCTAGCCATTCAGTTATGTTTCCTCCTTTCCTTGTTCTAATCACAGTGCCTTCTGAATGTTAAGACTCTGAAGCACTGCATATTTAATACCTTCTATTAAATATCCCCTATAACCGTGGTGGCGAACCTATGGCACGCGTGCCACAGGCGGCACATAGAGCTATCCCTGTGGGCAGGCACGCCATCGCCCCAAGGGAGGTGGGGCTGGACTGCTCCCCTCCCCCTCTCCATGTGCACCAGCGCTCTCGCTCTCTTTCTCTCTGCACTGGGAGTCAGGGAGCAGTTGCAAGAGCTGGGTGGTTTCCAGGCTGGATGGTGGAGGCAGGGCTTTTTTTGAACGGAAGCTGCCAGCGCGAGTCCAAGTATGCCTGCAGGGCAATTCTGCGGACTGCCAGCAGCCTGATCCGGGCTCCGGAGGCCTGGGAAAGGCCTCTGCTGCCTGGATCTATGGCTGCAGAGTGATTTCATGCCCCCCCCCATGGCTGATCCAGGCTCTAGAATCATTTTCCAACCCTCCAGAGCCCTGATTGGGCCGCTGGGGGCTGCAAAATCACTCTGCAGCCATGCATCTGGGCTGGCTGGGCGTGGAGCCTCCTTGCTGCTTCTTCTCCCATGGACATCGGGAGCGCCCACCCCACCTACCGCTTGTCCTGGGGCAGCTGCTGCCGTCCGGCAGTCTATTGCCAGCCAGCCAGCCGGGCACGCTGAGCTCGGGCCTCGGGCAGATGGAGGCTGGAGGGGAGCGAGAGCCCTGGCTGCCTGGCTCCTCCACGTGAGGACGCGTGCGGGGAGAGGCGCCACCTGGCTCGGTAGCTGCGGTCCACCTGCAGAAGGAGGAGGAGGAGGGCTGGCCGGGGATGGGTGCAGCGCTGCCCACGGGGGGAATCTGACCAGCCCCAGCCTGGAGGGGGGAGGAGAGGCCAAGGGAGCCCAAAGGGAGGCATCCCAGCATGCCCGGCTGGCCGGTGATGGGCTGGAGAGTGCTGGATGGTGGTAGCTGCCCCAGGATGAGTGGTAGGTGGGGTGGGCACTCCCGATGTCTACGGGGCAAGAAGTGGCATGGAGGCTTCGCACCCAGTCCAGCTGAGCCCTGGCACAGCACAGAAAGTGAGGCAGCAGCCCCACGTGCATCTCCGAGCATGAGTGCACCCCCGCCCTACCAGGCAAGTGGAGCCGTGTTATCTGTGGCAGAAGAGCGCAGGCGGGCAGCGGAAGGCACGACGAGCCCTGGCACAGCACAGCCCCTCCCCACTCTCCTCCTCCCCCCCTCGGAAGAGCTGTGGGGCTCAGGACCCTCCCCCCATGCCTCCCCCACCCCCGCTCAGGGAAGAAAACCATTGCGAGACACTCTTCTGTTTTAACTTTTTTTCCTTGTCGCTTTTTATTTATTTATTTATGAGACTTATATACCGCTTTAAGTGCAAGCACTCTCTAAGCGGTGTACACCAGTAAGCAATGTATATATATATTTACATTGCCCCCAACAATCTGGGTCCTCATTTTACCTACCCCGGAAGGATGGAAGGCTGAGTCAACCTTGAGCCGGTAAGATTTGAACCACTGACCTGCTGAACACAGTCAGCTAAAGTGGCATGCAGTACTGCACTCTAACTGCTGCGCCACCTCGGCTCTTGGAGTTTTCATCCTGCTTTCGTGAGATGGCAGTGTTTGGGAGGGGGTGTAGCTGCCCCCTTCCCCCCCAAGTCATCAGCTGAGAAAGACGCCCGCCTGCCCATTGCCCCACCCGCCAGAGACCCCCTGGATCTCCCTTAACCCTGCCCAGCCCCCACAGTCAGCCCTCCCCAGGAGCAACATCGAGCTGGCCACGCCCACCCTGGCCACGCCCACCCAGTCTGCTATGACCACCATAGCCACGCCCAGACAGCAGGCCACGCCCACCAAGAGATACATAAGTGGGTTTTGGGTTGCAGTTTGGGCACTCAGTCTCTAAAACAGGGGTGTCAAACTCAATTTCATTGAGGGCCACATCAGCATTGCAGTTGCCCTCAGGGGGCCGGGTGGGTGCAGCCTAATGGGTGGGCGTGGCTGGAGTGGGTGTGGCCTACTAGGTGGGCATGGCCACCTCTACATCATTCGCGTCAAGGGTGCCTTTCGGGGTCTGGGCAGGAGTGGGACAGATCTGAGGGTCTCTGGCAAAAGGGGGTGGGACTGGGGCAAGCGCCAAGGCATGGTGAATTTCTTCATTCCTCACAAAGGGTGACACCTCTCCAGCATGCACCCAGGGGGTGGGGCCGACACAGCAGGAGCTGGTTCCTCACTGTTTCTAGACGGCCTTGTGGAGCTAAGACTGAACGCATTTCAGTATAGATGGCCACCACAAAATTGTACATTGGCTGCCAGCCGGCTTGGGCCAGGGCCAAGGCAGCGGGGGCCGTTCCCTCAGTGTTTCCAGGATGGCTTCACAGGCCACATGAAACCACTTTGCGGGCCGCATCCGGCCCCCGGGCCTTGTGTTTGACATGTCTGCTCTAAATTTCAAAGGGGGTGTTTGGATCAGCAAGACTTGTTTCCTGAGATAAGATAAAGCAGAAAACAGCCCCAGTATCTAATTCTTTATAAACATGTCATTAGTTTTCATATTGTGGAATTTCCCACTTGAGGTAATTTAAAATTAACTTGAATGCATTGAAATAGCCTCACCATTAGATGTTATAGAGCATTTTATGTATTTGTCTTCATATCATATAACCAACCATATATTAACCATAGAAAAGTATCAATTATCCCTCCCCTAGCCATTCCTTTTGTCTGTATTTACAAACACATTACTTAGTAAAGAGCCAACAAAGGAGCGCTCACCAAACCCTGCTTGAGTTTGTTTGCATACAAATCTTTATTCAAAACAACATAGCTCATTTATAATCCCAAAATTTTTCTCAACTCCTTCATTTTAAACAAGGGTTGAATTACCATTCCTTCAATTCTCTTAGATATTATGTTTTTATCAGTGTGTCCTGCACACAGACATAAAAACATTAAAAAATGCAAATAAAACAACAACAGTATAGGTGTATTCAAGTTCTATTCATATTTCATTACTATAAGAATGGTTATTAAATTTCACATCCACCCCACCTTCCTCCCAAAGCAGAATTCCAAGCGGAGAAAAAAAAAGTTAAAACGAGCAGCCCCCCTTTTTCTTTCTGTCTCTCGCTCTTAAAGCAACACAGCCAGCTGAAAATGAAAGGGGGGGGGGGAATAGTTTTCTCTCCTTCACATGTATTTGCCATAAATTCTCTCACACATCCTCCATGGAACTCTTCTCATGCAAACACTTGCTAAAACAATAAAATCTGCAGTTTACAATTTCTTTCACAGCCTGGGTTGGGGGGAGAAACTCACACACACACACACACACACACACAGAGAGAGAGAGAGAGAGAGAGAGAATCAGCATATCCACACATTCACTTCCATTCAAACTGCTTGTATAAACACTTTCACATAGAGATATTTCATTTCATACTTTCTCTTGACAAATCAATAACTATTATTATAATTTCAAGGAGCTGTTCAAAAGCCAATGAGCTCCTTTCCCTCCCCTAGTAAAAACTATCCTCTTCTTCCCACACTGAGTAAACTTGCTGTTCTCTCTCGCGTTTAGGGCAATCTTTTTTTAAAAGTGGCCCTTCATTCCACATCCAAAGCACGTTCTCTCCCTATTGTGGTATCCACCTCGAAATCCTCCAAATCCCCTTCCTCTACTCCCATTAACATACTGGTTCCTTTCATCCCTCCTATATCTTGTCCCAAAGGGACTCTTCTTATCCCCAAACTCTCTTCTAGGAGGTTTTTCCTGCTTCATCACTTGCTGTACTGTTGCTAGCATCATCTTACTTTCTGCCTTACTTTCTCTGTACCCCTCTGAACATACACTTTCTTCCTTCTCTGGCTGTTGTTGGGGCCAGGTTCCAATTCCTCCCACCAAACAAAGCAACACAAATTCACCACATCTTCTTTAGTCAAATTTAATCTATCAATTATCTTATTATAAGGCGACTTACCTCAATTACTTAGTAGGAGTCCTAAAGGACTCCCTGTATCTATGCTCAACCTAGGATTCTTCCTAATTTTCTTCACCCATTTCCTTTTGGGAACACTCCGAGAATTGCCCATACTGGTTTACCATACTGTTATCGTTACCAACCTAATGAGACCACCTTTCGCTTCACCAAGCTCTTGCTTCTCCCTTTTTCTCCACCAATCCTCTCATGAGGGTATGGCAAAAACTGAAGGGTCAGCTCCCACAACCGTCTTGCTACCCCCTGTGGTACTTGGGACATCTAATGCACTCCTCTCACAGATCTCAGATTCAAACAGTCCTACCCAGTCCTCCCCCAACCGCCTAGGTGGTTTTCATCTGGCCACCCCAGATATTACTCACCTAGGTCCGTGCATGAAGTTACCCGTTTTTTCCTGAGGCCGGCAATCTCTATTCCTGGTTCCCTCACCCTTCGTTTCTATTTGCAACTTCTATTTAGGTTCGTAGGGCTCTAGGGTTCATTCAGCACCCACCATTCCTGGAGTTCGAAGCTGGACTGTCGAACTCGACAGGGCATGCCTTCCACATCGTCCTCCAAGTTAGGGAGTCCCAAACGAAATCCCATTGAGTCCTGGGTTTCGGCACCAAAATTGTTAGACACAAAAATAGTCACAAATTGAAATCCACTCTGAGTTACAAATAGAAAAGAAGTTTATTAGACTTCACATCCAAGTCTAAAAAAATAACAGTTTGCAAAGCGTGGTGGATTCAGGAAGGCAATGCAATGTAGCCAAGCACTGAACTACACCCCAAATTCCAAAATCACATATTATTATACATCCTATTGCGATGCCCCATTCCCTCCCCCATGGCCCCATTGGCTTAGGCTTTGGAGGTTACAATCTATCAGAAGCGCCTAAACAGAATACATTATACTAATAAGATCCCTCCCCTACTATCCTATATCAATTCTAGAGGAGAGATGTCTCCCATCTTCTACACCTGTTAGATCCAGTAGGGGTACCAGGCACCAAAAGGTACTTAAAAACAATTCCTAGATGGTGACTCACACTGGGCCCCATGGTAACTCCTGTTCTCCCCCCTTCCTCCACCTGAGGCTTGTATTTTTCCCATATACTTGAAGCATCTACTCAGGCAATTGATTATACAATGATAATTATAAAATATAAAATATGATTACATGATAATACTAAAAGCATATATATTTTTATTTTTAAATTTCCCCCACAAATCCACCCTTTTTCTTTTAACCCATTCTTTAAAAATAAAACGTTAAAATTTTTCCAAATTTTTTTGTATTTCTAATGTCTTTTCATATTCTGCAAAATTAGTTTCTTCATTGATTTGTGTAAGGTTATACATTTTTCTCCTTAGTGATTCCTTCTGATTACTGTCTATTATTCCTTCTACAGTATTCTGAACAATATTCTTAATAAGAGGGATGAGACAAGGTAAAAACATTAATCCCATAATGATTATTATAAGCATGAATAAAGCTTGCTCCCAGTTTCTAAAAATTCCCCCTAAAAATCCCCCTTCATCTAAAAGACCAGTCCAAGCAACAATTAGTTAAATTAAACTTCCCACATACCCCTCCTTCTTTAGCTAATATATAATCTAATGATAATTGTTCTGTTCCAGACAGAACACATTGCTTTGAGTTCAATCTAAAACAGACAGATAACTTGATAGAAATGATTTCATAACACATATTTATTGTCCAGGAATTCTAAGCAGAGACTTACTATGCTGTAGATGCTTCTGGTTTTTCATATCTGTTCATGCCTATAGGTAAATTGATATTGAATTTTCCCCTCTTCTTCTGATAATCATCACATGTTGGCAAAGGATCTCCAAGCCGTGTGGCTAGGAGACATGAGGCTGGATGAACAAAGGATTCCCATCTGGCTTGTGTCCAGGAAGTCTCCCAATGACCAATGACCCTTTGAGACTCCTCCCACTGACCCATCAACATACCTAGCATTTAACCCAATAACTGCCAGATATTCTAACATACTGATACATGCTCACTAGTTAGGGTTACATAGAGCTATACGAGGTCCAGAACACTCCCCGCTTGGAAATTTATATTTCCACTACTAACTAACTGAAATAGCAAAGAACATAGCATTAAGGCATGCAATACTCAAAGTTAACTAACTTGTGACTGAATAGGTAAAAACTTGGTATGAAACATGCATAACTATAAAGTAAATATAAAACATGCACGATTATGCAAAAAAAAATAAATAAGCAAGTGTTACATCAAATAATGCATAAGACAATACATAATTTGAGGTTTAATCTTCTGGTTCAGTCTTCGTCAGCAATGGGGCCAAATAGATGATCAGCCTGGTACAAGTGTCTTTGAGTCACGACCTGACTCACGTGGCTTCACGATCTGGATCTCAGCTGGGCAAACTAGTTCATCAAGTGGGTGGGCCCGGTGTATAAGTCCCATGGGCCAATAGTTCTGGTATGCATACTTTTTTTTTTAATAATTTTTTATTTTTCCAAACTCTCCCCCATACATATACCGTAATACTTATCAGATATTAACATACATTACCTCCACACTCACATACAGATACTTTTAACAAAATGAAATAAATACATACACATAACTTTGGTGTTGCTCGCCCATTTCCCCTTTCACCATATCCACACTCCTTCTTCTTTACCTTCTTTCTCCCTTTCTTCTCTTCCCTACTTCCCTCTTCTTCCTCTCCTCTCCTTCACCACTCTCCTCCCCTTTCCTCTTCCTCCAGCCTTCCTACTTCCTTCTCCCCTCCTTTACTCTTTTCTCTCTCCTCTCCTTTCTTCATCCCTCTTCAGATACAATTCAGGGGTAATGTCCGAGCAACTCCTCTCTCCAAATTTCCCTATCTGTATTATATACAATAAGATTAATACTTCTATTTATCTAACCTTCTCGGTATATACTTCTATAAACATTTATACAGCCTGCAGTTATTCAATACTGTGTCGCCTGGGGCTCCCTCCTTATCTGCTCCTTCTTCTTCCATCTAAATTGATGTTAACTATCTTTTAACTGTATTCTCTTTTCAGCCAATCATAAAAAGTTCCCCAAATTTCATAGTAGTCTGACTCTGTCTTATCTTTAATTGTCATTGTTAGTCTATTCATTTCTGCACATTCCAATATTTTCCCAATCACCTCTCCCTCTGGGGGGGCTTTCAGTGCTTTCCAATTTTGTGCAAACACAATCCTGGCTGCCGTAATTACATGAATAATTAAATATATTTTTTCTTTATTGTATTTCTCTGGTAGAATACCCAACAGGAATATTTCTGGTCTTAGTTCTATCCGTTGTTGTATCATCTTTTCTATCCATGTTCTAATTATATTCCAATAAGTTTTAGCTTCTACACACGTCCACCACATATGGTAGAAGGAACCTGGTATCTGATGACATTTCCAACATTTCATAGACCTGTCCTTAAACATTTTAGCTAATCTTTCAGGAGACATGTGCCATCTGTAAAACATTTTGTACATATTTTCTTTATACGCAGTTGCCATTGTCAATTTATAGTTTCTTTCCCATAATTGCTGCCATCTATCTAATTCAATTGTGTATCCAAAATTCCTTGTCCATTTTATCATTGTCTCTTTCACTTGTTCCTTCTCTAACTCCATATGTAGTAGATAACTGTACATTTTTTTAATCCATTTTTCTTCCGTTCCTGTGAGTATTTCATCTAACTCTGTTGTCCCCAAATTAACACCATCTATTTTAACATCTTTTTCATATCTAGATTGTATTTGCGTTCTCATGTACCAATCCATCTTTATTCCTTGTTCCTCTAATTGTTGTTTGGTTTTTAACTCCCCCATATCTGTTAATAAGTCTTTATATCTTATAATGTTTCCCATGTTAAACATATTGGGGTGTATTAACGCCTCCATAGTTGAGAGCCAATTTGGAATCTTCAAATAATAATTTCTCTTTACTTTCTCCCAGACAACAAATAAAGAATTCCTTATATAGTGTCTCTGGAAATAGTTATGTATTCTGTTTTTTCCATACCATATGAAAGCATGTCATCCCAACTGTAAATCATGTCCCTCTAAGGTCAATAATCTTGTATTCTTCAGTAAGATCCATTCTCTCATCCATGATAATGCTGCAGCCTGATAGTACAATTCCCAATTAGGTAGACCAAACCCACCTCTCAATCTTGTATCTTGTAACATTTTTAGTTTAATTCTTGCCTTTTTTCCCTGCCAAATATATTTCAAGATTATTTTATTAAGCCCTTCAAAATATTTCTTTTCTAATCTTATTGGTATTGTTGTAAACAAGAACAATAATCGTGGTAATATATTCATTTTGATTATCGCAATCCTTCCCATTAATGATAGTTGTACATTTTTCCATTTATCCAAGTCTACTTCAATTTGTCTTCTCAATTTATGATAATTATCCTCTTTAATTGTTGTGCATCTTGCTGTCAGGTAGATCCCTAAATATTTTACCTTCTTTACAATCTGTATATCTAATTTTCCCACCAGTTCTTTTTTTTGTTTTTCAGTAATATTTTTCACTAACATTTTGGTTTTATCTTTATTAATTTTCAACCCAGCTACCTCATCATATTTTTCGATTTGTTCTATTAATACAGGTCCTGTCTCTAATGGTTCCTCCAAAATAAATACTAAATTGTCTGCGAATGCTTGTAGCTTATATTCTTCCGTCTTAATTTTCATCCCTTTTATGTCATTATTCTGTCTTATACGTCTATTTAATACTTCTAATGTCAGAACAACCAACAGTGGAGATAGGGGACAGCCCTGTCTTGTTCCCTTCATAATGTTGATCTTCTCAGTCATATCTCCATTTATCATTACTTTGGCTGATTGCTTCTTATAAATTGTTCTGATTACATTTATAAATTTCTCCCCACAATCCATAGTCTGTAATTGGCTTATCATGAATTGCCAGTTCACATTGTCGAATGCCTTCTGTGCGTCCAGGAACACCAATGCCATCTGTTTCTCGGGGTGTGTTTCATAATATTCTAGTGTGTTCAATATAATTCGCATATTGTCTCTAATCTGTCTTTTGGGTAAGAAGCCATTTTGATCCGATTGTATAAATTCATTTAAAAACTTTTTAAGTCTTTCTGCCATTATTGATGCAAATATGTTGTAGTCCACATTCAGTAGGGAAATCGGCCTGTAGTTCTTTATTTTCTGTGTTTCCGTTTCTTCCTTTGGTATGAGAGTAATAAGAGCTTTGGACCACGAATCTGGTTTCTTAGCTTCAGAAAGAAGTTCATTATAAAGTTCCAGCATTACATTACCTAGAACGTCCTGCAATGTCTTATATAGCTCTGCTGGTAGTCCATCCGGTCCTGGTGTTTTACCATTTTTTTGTCTGTTGATTGCTTCTATTAATTCCATCATTGTTATTTCCCCTTCTAATAGCTTTTTAAATTTCTCCGGCATTTTAGGTATCTCTGTTTCTTCCAAAAAATGTTTTATCCTATCATCTGAAACTGTTTGTTGCTTGTATAGGTTCTCATAATATTCCCAGATTATTTTTTTCTTTTCTTCATTTCGATGTTGTAAAATCCCCTCAGCATCTTCCAATTGTTTAATCCATCTCTTCTCTTTCTCCTTTTTAATTTTATATGTCAACCATCTCCCTGGTTTGTTTGCATGCTCAAAAAAGGTTTGCTTAGCTGCCTTTATTTTCATTGCCACTTCTTCATTTTCTAGTAAGTTCATTTTATGTTTGTTCAGTTCCATTAAATTTTTAATCTTTTTGTTTTGAGTATCTTTCTGTAATTCTTTCTCAAGTATCTTATATTCTTCCTCCAGTTTTCCCTTATTTTGTCTTTTCTGTTTGTTCTTTTTCCCCAAATAAGTCATAGCAAGACCTCTCATGTATGCTTTCGCCGTATCCCAAACATTTTGAAGTGAAGTATCTTCTTTTTTGTTTTCCTTAAAAAAGAAAAGTATTTCTTTTTTCATATATTGCTGAAAATCCTTTTCATTCAATATAGTTTGGTTTAATGTCCATCTTGTTCTCCTTTTTTGTCCTTTCCATATGATTGTCACTGGGTTGTGATCCGCCCATGTGCTTGTTTCTATGGCTATATTTTGTATATTTGTAAATAAATCTGTTGACATCCATGTCATATCAATTCTCGACCAGGACAGATATCTGTTAGAATAGAACGTATATTGTTTCTTTGCCGGATATTTCTCTCTCCAAGCATCAAGTATATTTAATTCATCCACCATATTATAGAAGGATTTAGGAAGTGTTCTTCTTAGAGTCTTATTTTTTTTTTGTTGTATTATAATCCAACTCAGGCTTTACAATAGCATTAAAATCTCCAATCATACATATGCTTTCATATTCCAGTTCTATTATTTTCTTATGTAATTTTAGATAAAAATTCTCTTGATTTTCATTTGGAGCATAAATTGCTACCAATAATGATTTTTTACAGTTCATAATTACTTCTACCATTAAGATTCGTCCTTCTTCATCTGAATATATCAATTTAGTTTGTATTGTTTTCTGAATATATAATGCCACACCTCTTTTACTCTGGTCCGCAAGTGAGGTGTATAATTCTCCCAATTTTGGATATTCTAATAAATTTTTATGTTGTTTCCTAATATGAACTTCTTGTAAACAAATTATGTCCATTTTTAGTTTTCCTAGTTTATTTAGTGTTCTTTTCCTTTTTATGGTCGAATTTATTCCATTTATATTTATCGAGATTATTTTTATCTCTTCTTCCATGATTATTTATTTAAGGTTTTAGCTGATCTCATCACTCTCATCTCTCTTTGCTCTTTTGCCTCTTTTGTCCTTACTCCTTCTACCAATGCCCTTTCCTCCTGTTCTTTACTATACTCACTCTGTTGTTTCTCTATCTGATCTCCTTGATGTCTAATTCCTCTTTCCCTTCTCAGCCTTTCTTCTTCTTGCTGTCCAAAGTAATGATCATAGAAAAGCTCTGCTTTCTCTAATGTGTCTAGTCTGTGCCTCTGTTCTTGCCAGTTTACCATTACTCCTTCTGGTATTAACCATCTAAAATTTATCCCTTTCTCAATTAAGACTTTTGTCAAAAATTGATACTCCTTTCTCAAATCTCTCACTCTTCTTGGAATCTGCTTTAATATCACTATCTCTCTTCCTTTATATTTTATTGTGACATTTCTCAGTTTCTGTAATATATCTGCCCTTAATGCTTTTTTAGTAAACCTTATATGGACCTCTCTAGGAAGCTTATTTCTCGTTGCATATCTAGTATGTATTCTAAATGTCTCATCTATATCATTAATTATCTTTTCCTTGCTTTCCTCTAGTGCGTCTGCTAATATTTCAGCCAACACGTCCACTAAATTCTCTCCCTTTTCTTCTTCAACATTTTGGAATCTTAAGTAATAATCAGCTCTATCCATCTCTAGAGAGATAATAGTTTTTTCCTGGTTCCTATCTGTTAATGTCAGTTGATTGTCCATCTCCTCTACTCTCTTATCCATTAATTCAATTTTCCCTTCCACTTGTTGCAGTCTTTGTTCACTTTTCCCCATCAATTCTTTGACCTCTTTTAATTCCTCTTCTAATTTACCTAACCCTTCCTTGAAGTCAGTATGTAATGCCTGTATCATATTTTTCAGTTCCATATTAAATTTATCTTGTTGTATTGTAGAGTCCAGTGTTTTCTGCACCACCGGACTCTGTAGTGTTGAGGGGGCTGTTGTTAAATGTGTTGTGATCTTCTTCATCTTATCCAATGATTATAATCCAAATGTCAGTGTGCTATTATGATCCCAAAATGTTCCAAGAAGGGGAGGAAAGAAACAAAAATAGGAGAAAAATCCCACCTCAAATGTCCAAAGGCAGGAAAAAATACAATTTAAACTTCTTTATTTCAGGCTCTTCATGCCTTAATCCAAAAAAAGGAGATCGAAAATAAAACCTCCATAAAGCAATCCACCAGTCTCCGAAAGAAGAAACAGTTTCTGTGTTAAATGCAATTAATGTCTCACTTCTTATCAGTGAGCCCAGCTGATGTTGTTCAGGGTCACTTAGTCTTCTACTTTAGAAGAAAGAAGCTGAAGAAAAAGAAGCAACCCACTTAAAGGAAAAAAGCAAACAGTTTACTTTTACAGTTGTTTACTCTCAAATAGTTCTATTAGTCCAATTGTTTTCAGTAGGCTTTTTAAATTCCACAGTCTTTACATTGATTTATTGATTTATTGCCTTCTGCTTTTTCGCCACTGAAATTCCAGAGGAGGAACAGGAGCAGCTTAAGGGTCTGCCCCCCCCTTTTCTCCACGGCTTCAAATTCTTCTAATTCCACCCCTCAGCATTTCCAGCATTTAAGAGAGAAAGTTTTCCTCCTTTTAACAATCTCTTGATCAGCTCACCCAGGTGATTCTCCAATTTTCTTTCTGATTCTTGGAAGCAAACGCCCGGCTTGTGACAGCTCGCAATGGCTGTCTGACAGCTGCTGGTCTGGGAAGCTTCTGTTCAGCTCTTCAGGAGATTGCGAACTCTCCTGTGTTGCCAAACTATCCTTCCCTTCTTCACTGACCCTACAGGACAGCTCTGGTCTGTCTAGGACTAGGCAGACCTCCCCAAACAGCTGGAAAGTGACGATTCTTAGGGAGCCCCCAAGGAATACGTCATGCCGCCGAGACATTCACTCCTCCCCCCCTCAGTTCTGGTATGCATACTTGTTTCTCAGCGAGACAAGGTCTTTTTCCTGTAAAGGAAACTGGAACCAAATCTGGAACAGAAAAACTGGAACCCAAAGTTTCTCGGGAACAAGGGGAACTGGATTCACAGGATACTCAGGAACTGAAGAACCTGGAAAAACATGAACAGCTGGATCTGGAAACAGGAACAGCTGGGGCTGAAGAATCAGGATCAGGAACATCTGGAAACTTAGGAACAGCTGGAGCTGGAAACTCAGGAACAACAGCTGGAACTGAAGAATCAGGAACAACAGCTGGAACTGAAGAATCAGGAACAACAGCTGGAACTGAAGAATCAGGAACAACAGCTGCTGCAGAAGACTCAGGATACTCAAGAACTGAATGGTCTGGAACCACCGGTGGAGTATTGAAGAGGGCTGCTACTGCTGTCGTCAGGGTAGTGAGGACTTCATGTGTGGGTGTGGGTGTCTTTAACGACATGGAGTCCATGAAAGTCAGTAAGTCCTTGCAGGCTCCTACAAGGCTAATTCTTGGGATGCTAAGACAAGTGATCAAGACGATCAAAACTATGCCTAATCTCTGGTGCTTCCGCTTAGATAGGGGTTTGAAGTGGATAGGTTGACGCTTACTATGTGTCTGAGGTTGAAGGTTGGCACTTTGATCTGAAGCTGGAAGTGCATAACGTTTTGGTCTCTGTGGCATCTGTCTATTTGGACAGGCCAAGAACTCAAGACTTTCTAGCCAGATCAATTCTGTTAACTGTGTGGCAAGGTTGGGCCACTTCACTTGGTTAACAAGTTCTTATTTGTTGGCACATGTTGCCATTGTTCAGGGCTTAAGGATGTTTCAATCCTTTTTTCTCTGTTGCTTACATGGACGTAGAAGTGTCTGCTTTGTTTGCAGATGTAGCTTGACATCACCTTGCTGTCTGCCTAGAAGGTGGTAGACTGTAGTTCAAGGCACAACGTCTTCGCTGTCAAGTTGGTGAGCTTTACAGCCAAAGTGGTACCACATAGCTCTAACCTTGGTACGGTGTGGCCTTCTTGCATTGTTAGTCTCGCTTTTCCAAAGAAGACACCGAGACTGCAGCACTCCCCGCTGTACACTCTGATGTATCTTATGGTTGCAAACAAGATGACGTAATGTGGCTCTCCCCACTGTAGAGTGAGACGTATCTTAAGGCTGTATTCACCTTTGTAGACACATTTAAGGAAGCGTACAATTCTTTCTTCTGCACTGTGGTGGTTGAGCAGGAGACATACGTGCGCTGCACTTGCATGCTTTGGAGACATCTTGGGAGTACGCTCCATGACTCCCAGTCTTGAAGACATTGTTTGTCTTGTTTGTCCTCTATCGACAAGGCTAAGTTGTTGTAATTTTTGCTTGTCTGGAACACTGTTGCTTCCAAAACAGGTTTGGTTGTCACAAGTGTGCAGTGTTCTAGGTGTGGTTTTAGGTGAGGTGCTGTTCCATTACTGGGAATGGAGATTTTTGAGATGCTCACCTGGGTTGGGGTTTGCGATTGGTCAACACAAACCGTCCCTCCAATGGCCCATCCGACTTCCATCTTAATGGCTACTGGGGTTCCTGGTGGACCTTTGATTCTTTCATCGGAGCCAATGGACTCTGGGGCGTCTCTTCCCACCATGAGTAGGATTTCAGCTTCAGGATCTAGAGGAGGGATTAAATCGGCTATGTGTGCTAAGTGAGGTATTTTTCTTGCTGCCTCTGGTGTTGAGATTTCGCTGCGAACATCTGGTAAGGTCTCCCATTCTAATACTGATGGTAACCGGAAATGTGAACTTCCATCTATCGCTTCTATACGTAGACCAGTGATTTTCCTCCCCGCCGTGTGCATTGGTACTGTGCACATATTTATTGCAAAATGCTTCAGTTCACTCAGGAGGTCAAAGAGGTCGAAAAAGGCGGACTTAGCTATAGTAACTTTGCTGTGTGGGTCTAGTATGGCGTACATCTTTACGGTCCTTTCAGGTTGCCCGTCGGGGTAGACTTTTGCAAGACAGACGGGTGAGCATGAAGGAGGGCATGGTGAGTCGCAGCATATATCTGTGTAGTACGTCCCGTACTGTTTTGGCTGCTCTTCGCAGTCAGTTTGAGTCTCCGTCGTTGAAGTCGCTTGTTGTGTCCCTTCAGAGGGCTTCTTAGTTTCTAGATGCAAGGCTGCTGGGTGCTTGTTACTATCACACAGGTGGCATTTCACCCTTACTGCACAATCCCTGGCCATGTGATCTATAGAGTCACAGCATTTGAAGCATATCCTATGCTCTTTGAGTAGGGCTTTTCGATCCTCTAGGGATTTTTTCCTAAATTCTCTGCAATCGTTTAGAGAGTGAGAAGACTTGTGCAGTGGGCAAGTCAGGCCCTTTTTAGTTGGATGAGGATTTGAAAGATCACTTCTCGGTGTTCGTTTGTCTGGAGAGTTCTTTAGGCGAGGCGTGATCTCTGTTTTGTGCACTGAAACAGTGGTTCTTTCCTTTGTGGCTTGGGAAGAACCTCAGTTAGGGCCGAAGTTGTGACTGGTCCATTTTGTTGTTGGGAACACGTCTTTTTTTTTTATTGAAAAATTTTAAAAGTTTTTACAAAAAACAAAAAAGACAACAACAAAAAAACAAAACAACCCTCACCCAACCCCTCCCAAACCACCCCCTCCATCCCCCCCGAGCTTCCCAGAGCTGAATATAGGCTTAATTAAAATTTTAAAAATCCTAAAAAAAAAGTTAAACAACTTATAAAATAATTAACAATAAGATATATATAACAAAAAAAACATAAGCATTAAAAAGAAAAAGTGCTTAAAAAAGAAGAAAAAAGAAAGAAAAAAAGAGATAAAAAAAGAAAAAAGAGAAAAAGTGCAATCTATAAAATATCAAAGTTTATATACAAATTATAAAAAGGCTAAATGATATTTTTTTATATCCAATTTGTATTGTGTGAAATTTATCCATTTTTCCCATACGGCAAAAAATTTCTCTTGCGATTGCTCCTTTAAAAAAGCTGAAATCTTTGCCATTTCCGCCAGATAAGAAACTTTAAAAAGCCACTCTTGCAAGGTAGGCAAAGATTCCTTCTTCCAATATTGCCCTACTAACAGCCTTGTGGCTGTAATCAAATTCAACATCAATATAACCTCCTTAGCATCACAATCAGTAACAATACCTAACAAAAACAATTGTGGAGTAAATTTTACCCTCATTCTAAAAATTCTTTGAATATTCCACCATATCTTAATCCAAAAAGCTTTTATATTTTTACACAACCACCAAATATGATAATAAGTGGCGTCCAGGCAACCACATCTCCAACATTTAGGCTGTAAGTCAGGATACATAAGAGACATTTTTTGTGGATCAAGGTGGCATCTATAAAACATTTTATAAAAATTCTCCCTTAAGTTCTGGGCTTGTGTAAATTTGACATTCCTCACCCAGATAGTTTCCCAGGTATCCAGTAGAACTGGTTCACCAAAATTTTGTGCCCATTTAATCATACAGTCTTTGATTAGTTCTGATTCTGAATCCAGTTCCACTAGAACCCCGTAAATTCTCTTAATATGAGTTCGTCTTTGATCCTTTACTTGTTTAAAAAGATTTTCATCTTCTCTAAGCAAGCCCATATTACGATCCATCTTCCATCTATCCACTATTTGTCTATATTGAAACCATGAATAGGTAATATTTTCATGTAGTAAATCTTCCAAAGATTTTAACTGCCAATTTTGGCCATCCCATCTGAGTAGTTGTGTATAAGAGACCCTATCCATTTTAACTCCTCTCCTTATCCCCTCTATCGCATGCCAAGGTATAGCCCATAATGGTATTTTAAAATCACTTTTATAATATTTCCTCCAAACCCGAAGTAAAGAAATCCTTATAATATGAGATTTGAAAACCCGATCCACTTTTTTATTAAAAATTAAATAGGCATGCCATCCAAAAAGTAAATCCCAACCCTCCAGATGGAGTATTTCTACATTTGTTAAATTTACCCAATCACTAATTAATGTTAAAACCACAGCATCATAATATAATTTCAAATTCGGTACCTTGAGTCCACCTCTCTCACGGAAGTCTTGCATAATTTTAAGCTTTACCCTTGGTTTTTTCCCTGCCCAAATAAATTTATTAATGCCTTTCTGCCATTCATTTAAATTAACCTCATTCTTTAAAATAGGTAGCATTTGAAACAAAAAGAGAAATTTTGGTAGGACATTCATTTTAATCACCGCAATTCTTCCCATAAGAGATAACTGTAACTTCTCCCAATTCTTCAAGTCTTTCTGTACCCTGACCCACAGCCTTTCATAATTATTCTTATACAATTTTACATTAGAAACAGATAAAGTAACCCCCAAATATTTTATCTTATCACTTCAAAATCAGTCAAATTAACCAAAATCTGCTTGTCCCGATTAGTCATGTTTTTAGATAATATTTTAGTCTTATTATTATTAATTTTAAAACCCGAAACCCGTCCATATTGGTAAATCAGTTGTAGTAACTTTACTACAGAATAGGTAGGTTGAGACAAAGTAACCACCAAGTCATCTGCAAAAGCTCTTAACTTGTATTCTTTTTTGTTAACTTCTATTCCTTTTATTTCCTGCGACTCTCGAATTTTAATCAACAAAATTTCCAATGTTAGAACAAACAGTAACGGTGACAATGGACATCCCTGTCTTGTACCTTTTTCTATTGTAAAAACCTCTGACAAACCCCCATTAACAATAAGTTGTGCCGTTTGTTTTTCATATATAGCACCAAAAGCTTGTAATATTTTTTCTCCAAAATTCATCTCCTCAATTACTCTTAACATAAACTGCCAATTCAATTGATCAAAAGCTTTTTCAGCATCTAAAAATATCAGCCCTGCAGAGATTTGGTTATTCTTATCTAAATATTCTAATAAATTGATAATTTGTCTAGTATTATTTTTCATATACCTACCGGTTATAAAACCCAATTGATCCTTATGTATAAGCTGATGCAAAACCCTCATAAGCCTATTAGCTAAAATTTTTGCAAAAATCTTATAATCTACATTTAAGAGAGATATAGGCCTAGAATTCTTTGGTAAAGTAAGATCTTGATCCTCTTTTGGAATCAAGGATATAAAAGCACTGCGCCATGACAGAGGAATCTCTGAGCCCTGTAATATATTATTAAAAAGCTCACATAAAGGTTGAATCATCTCTTCTACTAAGGTTTTATAATAAATGGATGTCAAACCATCCGTACCCGGCGCTTTACCTAATTTTAATTGCTTAATAACTGTCACAATTTCCTCATTGGTAATTAAACCATTAATTTCTTGTTTCTGATCTTCTGTTAGTTTAGGAAAGTTAGCCTCACTTAGATAATTATTTATATCTAAAATTTGTACATTGGTACTCTTATATAATTTTTGATAATAATCTAGAAAAGATTTCTTGATCAACTCCTTCTGATACACTAATTTACCATTATAATTTATTTTATCTATAATTCTCTGTCTCTGTTTCTTTCTTAATTGATAGGCCAACCATCTCCCTGGTTTATTAGCATTACAAAATGTATTTTGTTTCATAAACAATAAGTTAGTTGCGGTTTGATCAGCCATCAACATGTTAAATTGTGTTTTTAGCAACTTTATAGATTCTTTAACCTTTTCATCTGAAGGATTTAGAATCAAAGACTTTTCTTTTAATTTAATCTCATCTTCCAGTTCCTTACGTTTCTGGATCTGCTTTTGTCTATGGACATTATTCATTTTTATCAGAATCCCACGCATGAAAGCTTTACCTGCATCCCATACCATTGATATTGATGTTCCCTTATGCATATTTAAAGCAAAATAATCCTTTAAGCACTCCTTTAATTTTTGAACATTCCTTTCTTGTCTAAATAAGTTCTCATTCACCCTCCAGGATCTCCTCTCTTCTTTTTCATCAGCCAATTCCATCCAAACTGGACTATGATCCGTCAATGACCTAGGAAAGATTTTTACATTCTTTACCCTATTATATAAGTCAGTTGTAATCAAGAAAAAGTCAATTCTTGAAAAAGATTGATGTCTATCTGAGAAAAAGGTAAAGTCTCTCTCCTCATGGTTACATTCACGCCAATAATCCCTCAGCTCCCAGTCCTCTTTCAGATCAAAAAAGGCTTTAGGTAATTTGGCCTGTTTAAAAAAGGTAGAAGAACCTTTTTTGTCCCTTTGTGTATCTAAGACACCATTCCAATCTCCCATTAATATCACAGATCTATAGTCCAGCGAAGTTATTTTCTGATGTAACAATCTATAAAATTGTTCCTGTTGCTGGTTTGGTGCGTACAATCCCACTATAAGTATTTTCTTACCATATAAACCAACTTCAATCATAACATATCTTCCTTGAGGATCTGATTCTACCAGACAAACTGGTAGACTTTGCTTAACGTAAATAACCACACCCCCTTTTTTCCCAGGGGCAGGAGATACAAAATGAGATCCCAGACGAGCATTGGCTAAATATTTTTGATCTTTGAGTAGAATATGAGTTTCCTGCAAACAAATAATATCATTATTATGTTGCTTTAGGTAATAAAAAATTTTCTTTCTTTTCTGGGGGGAGTTAAGGCCATTAACATTCCAGGTCAGGAACTTTGCCATCTCCCTTGACCAGGAGCCTGGAGAAGACTGCCTGAAGATCTGCCATTGAAGAATGTGTTGCAGAACTCTTGGGTCTTGCTCCTCCCACCGGCAACGAGACACTTTCATGAGAAGATTCTTTAACTTCTTTCTTCTGTTGTTCCTTTTCCTTACGTCTATGTGCTGCACGAGTCATTCTCTGCTCTTTGACCTCTGCTTGGCGCGACCATTCCACCTGTGACTTTCCAGCAGCCATCAGACCTAATCCTTCAGACTGCTGTTCCACCTCTTTGCCGCCCAGAGCTTTCTGAATCATAGATGAAGATGAGCCTGCTCCCAGGACCGTATTATAAAACTCTTTGGCTTTAACAACTGTATTAAGTCTGTAACGTGTCCCCGCATGGCTCAAAACAATACCCATCGGAATCTCCCATCTGAATGGCATCAGTCTTGTTTTAAGTTCATTAGTTAGAAAGGCAAAGTCTTTTCTATTTCTTAAAATTTTGGATGGGATTTCCTTTAAAATAATGACATCTTGGGTAGCAATCTGGAATCTTTTATTATAAAAAGCTTGTATGATTTCATTACGCAGAGATCTCTTTGCAAAGTAGATCACCACATCTCTTGGCAGATTCTTTTGTTTCGCAATCCAGGAGTTAACTCTGTAAATTTTTTCCACTTCTCTACGTAATCCATCTTTGTCCCTATTCAGAACAACAGCTAGATCATTAAGCACCATCTCTGTCAAATCTTGATTCATATCTTCTTTCAGACCCCTAATTCTCAAAGCATGCTCCATTTCCCTATACTGAGACATAAGAATATCCTCTTGTGAGGTTTCCATCTTTTTTTCCATATCTTGGAATTTATCTTCAAGGAGGTCTACTTTATCTGCAACCTCTTCCACTCTGGAGTCCAACTTCTTGACCACAGAAGCCAGGCCTGATAAAGCTGTTACTATGTCTTGCCTCAAAATAGTATTATTCTCCACTAAAAGCTCCTTCATTTCCTCTTTACTTTCAGATTTATTCTGTTTAAGAAGGTCTTTCATTTCCTCTTTACTTTCAGACTTGTTCTGTTCAAGAAGTTGCTTCATTTCCTCTCTGATTTGGGATACAGCATTTCCCATTATATCTTTGATGTCTTGTGCAGATAAGCCTGGCAAAGGAGGAGAAGGTGGAGGTGTAACTTTAGGTTGCAGTACTGGTGGTGTAGCTTTAAGTTGTTGTTGTACTGTTAGAATTGCAGGAGAGGAAACCACCTTAGAAACTATAGAAGCTGGTTGCCTCTTTGAAGCCATTTTTCAAAATCTTATTCTCTCTTTCTTTCTTCTTAAAAAAAAAAAGAAAAAAAAATACTAAAATCCTTAAGGTTTAAAAGAAAAGACCAGGGAGAGTGCAAGAAAAGAACTTCAAAACCTCCAAAACGCTTTCAAAAGAAAAGAAAAGCTTGAAAGCAGTCCATACGTTTCATTTAAGTCCGTTCTTTCTTTCCGGAAAAAAAAAGCAAAGCACTTTCAAAGCGCCATCTTACTTTCACTCTCCACACCAGCAAAAAACAAAAAAAAGAAATCAACATAAACTAAAAGAGAAATAAAACACTACACTCCAAGTAAAATCCTTTAGACAGCTCTGTCCACTTTAAAAGTCACTCACCAGAACACTTTAAGCGCGGAGATGGTAGCAGCGTTTCACTTTGTTTCCGAAGAAACAAAAACAGCTGGGAGGCGGAGAAAGCACAAACTCCGAGGGAGCACTCTTTCTACCCCCCCAAAAAAAATCCGGGGGGGGGGGTTAAGAGGTTCTACCTCTATTCGTGTAGTCTCTACCCCTTCCCTTCGCCCGGGAAGGGGATTTCGAGCCGCGGGCCAGCTGATGTCCGCTGTGCTCCGCAGATCTAACGCCGTCCCAGGAGGATGGCTAGAAAGTAGCCGCCATCATCGTCGCTGACCACCGGAAGCTTTTGTTGGCTCAAAGTTGCTGGCATTACGCTGTAGTTTTGCTTGGTTGGTCACAAATTGAGCGAGGACAGCGAAGGCGGGTGGTGCGTCAGGGTCTTGGCTCCTGTGATTTTCTGATATTATGGCCCATTCGTCCCTTGACTGCTTTGGTAGTTTTCTAACTATAATCCTTTGCTTCTCAAACTGATTGAGGCAGGTGAGTTTCGGCATGTTGGGCTGCTTGCAAACTGAATGTAACATCAAGAGTGTGTCTGCGAATTCCAACATCTGGGTGTGATCGTTGATATTGATCTTAGGAAAGGTGTAAATGCAATCCAAGAGCGAATTTTCTGTCAGTTCGTGCCCGCCGTACTGCTCGTCAAGCCTTTCCCAAAGCTTTGAGAAGGGTGGTGGCTGGGTCGCCTAGGTGGGCTAGTTGAGTGTTCTCTACTAATCGTGTGGATGCTGGTCCCAGCCATGTTTTCATGTGTCCAAGCATTTCGCTCGATGTTATAGCTTCATCTTGGATGGCAGCCTGGAACGTGAGCTTCCACAATATGTAGTCCTTCCCCGGTTTATCGGAGAATTTGTGTACGCCCTTGGATGCCAGATCTAGTTTGCTTCTGTAAAGTCTTGAAGGAGCGTAGCTGGGTGGGGATGGTACATCGCTTCCAGGAGCAGTGGCGGGTGCCATGTTTGGCTGGTAACTTCCTTCGGAGTATTGTCCGCTGAGGCCATCTTGCCATGTCATGTGCAAGAGGCTCTGTTGACTTGGTCTGAATTCCTCTGCTCCGGCGTTGAGCTGAGAGAACCCAGGTTCCTGCTTGTTTACTTGTTGGAGGGTCTGTCTTTTTGGTAGAGCGTAGCTCGTTCCCTGGTAGGTTGGGACGGCTGGTGTTCGAGACTCTCCTCTGTGGTCAGGTCTGGTGGTGGTTCCTTGGGACACTGCCTCCTGTTGGTGCAGCAGGAATTCTAGTGTGGCTCGAACTCTTTCAATCTCGTCCCTGAGTGACGGCTGGTTCTGCTGTAGGGCCATTGGTGCTATAGGTGTAACCATCCGATTGCCATCAAGGGTATAGTTTGGTGGGTTCGATGGGGTAGCAGTGGTGGGCAGATCTTGTGGCAGTGCCCGCTGCGTAGTCATTGCCGCTGCTGAGGGACCCAACCGGTTGCCATCAAGGGTGTGGTTCAGTGGGTTCAATGGAGCAGCAACGGTGGGAAGATCTCATGGCACTGCCCGCTGTGTAGCCGTTGCTGTTGCTGGATGACCCATCCGGTTGTCATCAAGGGTGTGGTTCAGAGGGTTCAATGGGGTGGCAACAGTGGGGAGATCTCGTGACCTAGGTATCGCAACATCAACTCTGTGGCTGACAGCCACATCTGGTTGTTGAGATTCCTCTGTTTGTCTACTCGGTCTTGGGGGGCTTGTGGCTGGCTGTGGTGCTCTCACCTGTGCATTCTGGAATGCGCTTTGGTTGTCCACATAGGCCTGTACGCGGCTATGACGCTCTTCATTTTCCAGTTGCTCCCTATTTGGCAAGAAGGTGGTGTGCTGGAGTATTTTCTGAAGGCCTTTTGCTCTTGCCACTTTGTCTGCCACATCTCGCTGGCTTCGTATGAACTCAAGCTCATCTTGAGCAGTCTTCCTTTTGGCCTTCCTTATATCTGCTTCGGCTTCCGCATCAGCCTCTGCATCAGCTTCTCTTTTGGCTGCGTCAGCTTCTCTTTTGACTGCTTCAGCCTTCCTTTTAGCTGCCTCAGCCTTTCTTCTGGCCTTCAATCGAGCTTCCTCTATTTCCATCGCTTCCAATTCCTTCTTCTTCAGCTGCTCCTCTTGTACCACATGAAAGACTGCTTCGGCAGCGTTAGCATCTATGATTGCTTGCTCGGTTTGTGAGATTCGGGAGGTTCGGCTGTGATGAGAAGACGCTTTCGAATGGCGGGAGGAGCCTGTGGCATGCGATTGTTGGGACACGCTGGAATGTGCCTTGGACATATGGCGAAAGGATGAAGCTTTTTCAGACACATCAGATGGAGCTGCATGTGCCCGTTAGTATGGTGCATATGAATGACGGGAAACTTCGGAGTTGGCTCTTTTAGCTGGTCTGTCTCTGGTGTGAGGCTCGGGCTCTGGGGAACCCTGTGAGCTCTCTAGAAGTTTCTTACGTTCCTTGTTTAGTAGCTTGAGGCTTTGCATCTCGCTATCGACTCTTGAGTCTCGTAATTGTTCCTGAATGTCCTTGAGTTGCCGTTCGGAGTCCATCCATTGCACATAGGCGTCTTCCTTATCTCCTTCCACTGCGTGTGCACGTTCTGGGGAGAGTACCTCCTTCTGTTCGTGGTAGAGTTTGTATAATCTCTCCCAGCATCTTTCATGGCACTTGTGGATGGTGTCCCATTTCTCCATCAGATGTGAGTGCATGGCTTCTGTGGGCTTTCTTTGTTGTCTCAGATCATAGTGACTCTGAGAGGTCTTTGGCTTCACTGAGGCTTGAGCTACAGCCTCTGTGTATGGGTCAAGGTTGGCTGTTTGCAGCATCTCTCCTTGACTGGCTGGTTGGGGTGTCTCAACTAGGCTGATTGGTTGAACCCCTTCATCTAAATCAATAAGACACTCTGCCATGACTAGGACAGGTTCAATACGCTTCCTAGCTATTTTAAAGCAAATTAGATGAACCTTTCTTTTTGACCACTAGGGGTCGCTGCTTGTAGATCAGCTTTAGGGGTGCTGTCTGTGGGTGAAGATGCCACTGGGTGCGTTCTCCTGCGTTTGTGGGTACTTCAGCGCAGTTCACCCCTTCACCACTAAGGGTCGCTGGCTGCGGGCCAGCTACCAGGGTGCTCTTCCTTTGAGGTTCACCCTTTGTCCACTAGAGGGCTGGCTCTGGGCATGATTAAAGGCTTCCGTGTAGTTCCTCCTTTAGCCACTAGGGGGCGTCTGAAGAAAGGCCAGCCAAATTCTTCCTATTACCACATTACTGCTAGTGGCCACTGAGAGAATGTAGAGGTACAAACTCCCACCTGGCAACCGTTAAGTTGCAGGCTGGAACCCTGGGTCAACAGCTTGTGATAATAAGCGAGGACAATTGGCTTCGCTTTCTTCTGCTTAATTTATCTCAAACTGGAACAACTTGGTCTTCAGCTTGAGTGAGTGAGTACTTTTGGTAAGTTCACTCTGTGCCCTCTAGGGGGTGTTGGTAGCTTGGGATAAATTCAAGTAACTTGCTCTTTAACTATCAGATTCACTCTGCGTAGTTAGTGATGTGAGCAGTGAAGTACCTTCTTTCCCTCTGAGGGATGCTCTTGGCTCGGCTTGCTATGAGCCTGTTATGTGCTGAATTAATTGTCAGTTGTTGTAACTCAGCATTTAGATTCCAAAGGGCAAGAAATCGCATAAGGGTGTCATGAATAGATTGACCACCAGGGGGTGCTACTGCAATGCTATTGGGGTTGGTTCTGCCCCTGAAACCAGATGCCTTCTTATTCCATTAACACTGGCTGAAATTCCAAGCATTCCTAGGGGAGGGGGGAGCTTAGCCTTTCCACCGTGCTGTGGCTGGGAGAAGAGGTTAATTGCTTTCCTTAGTGACTTGTTCCTAGGGCAAGTGGACTAAGAAACAGCATTCGGTTGAGAGTTAATTGCCCTTTTATAGCCCTCGAAGGGGCCACTTGCTGCTCTGTTTGGTGTTAGAAGTCAGACTTTATATGCAAGAAACAAGAGTGTAGATTTTTCCTTTTCTACTTAGTAAGGTAAACATCACAATATCTCTTTGATTTAAACATTAGCTTGTAAACAGATCCAAAGGCAATTTTAAAACAGACACAAGGCACTTTATAACCTTTACTTTTCTTTAAAGCGTTGGCTAGCACACAGAATTTGACTGGTAATGAATCCTTGCCAGCAGAGGCTTCTCAATATGCAGGTAAACTTTGTCATGCAGTGGCTACTTGCAGAATTAACAGCGGATTAGCAAAACAATGCATCTGAATCACACCTTGAAATGCTGTCTGCCTTTACAAAGCTGATATGAACTCTGAGCATTCATTTACTTGCAAGAGCTTTTTTGCCTTCAAACTGTTGCAGGAGATCAGAGGAGAATTAATCATATCAATTTACTGTTCTGTTCCAGACAGAACACATTGCTTTCAGTTCAATCTAAAACAGACAGATAACTTGATAGAAATGATTTCATAACACATATTTATTGTCCAGGAATTCTAAGCAGAGACTTACTATGCTGTAGATGCTTCTGGTTTTTCATATCTGTCCATTCCTATAGGTAAATTGATATTGAATTTTCCCCTCTTCTTCTGATAATCATCACATGTTGGCAAAGGATCTCCAAGCCGTGTGGCTAGGAGACATGAGGCTGGATGCACAAAGGATTCCCATCTGGCTTGTGTCCAGGAAGTCTCCCAATGACCAATGACCCTTTGAGACTCCTCCCACTGACCCATCAACATACCTAGCATTTAACCCAATAACTGCCAGATATTCTAACATACTGATACATGCTCACTAGTTAGGGTTACATAGAGCTATACGAGGTCCAGAACACTAATCTATTTTGATACACAGCCACTCTAAGCTTATCAGTAGTTTTTGCCAAAATATTTAAAGCAGTATCTATTTTTCTTCCAACTAATTCTAATACAGCCTGTAATCTTATTATTCTGTTTAACATATAAATGGGTGTTCTATATCCCCAAGATCCATCTTCAGCCCAAGTAGCAGGACCATAGACGCACATGATCTTTTCTGGTGTCCACTCATTTCCTCTCATTGTTTCAACATTACATGGAATATCTATCCCAAATCCATAACTTACTACTTCAGCATGGTTCTTAGTGATTTCCAACTCCATTGTATTAGTTCCGTATATTCTGTTAAATTTGGTAATACCACTACATCCTAGATAACCCCCTCCAGTGTAATCACACACACAACTCCACCCTGAACATTTAACAGATCCCCCACAAGGTGACCATTGATTGGGGTTCCCATTTGCAAAGTTCAAATTAGTGGGACATATATTTATGATTTTGTTTATATGCTGAGATCCAACTAGAGTCCCCACACTTTGTGGCGAGAGGAGATAAACTTAATATTGTACAGGCATCAAACCGTATTAAAGCCTTTTCTGTCCCTTTTTCTAATATTTTTGTGGAATTAACATATATTAATCTTCCTTCACCTTCAGGTCTCTGTCTCGCTCCTGTTTTAGCTAGACCTACATATATACTAAAATTGAAATATGTTGGCATTGATGGATCATAACACTGTATCTTCTTGTCTTCTACCTTACAAACTGAATATTGTGTGCTATTTAATTGACACATAGATTGAAATATACATCCCCTAGGTGCTTGGGTATGATATACCAAGGTTTTAATTACTGCATTTCCTTTGGTGGCGTTCGTAATGCAGGCTTCACATCCTTCTGTTTTTGTTGCTCTCCTATATCGTTCTCTAGAAAGAGATAGATAGATAACCATGGACAAATATACAACACTAAGGATTTGCATTTTAGTCATTCTTCCTCTATATCTAAACTATGATATTTTCTAAAGGCTTCTCATTGTTCGTCTTGGACTAGTTAAATTGAAGGAGTATCTTCTAAAGTATATCTTACCACTCTGGTCAATATCTCAGTATATTCCTCAAAAGGTTTCAATTTCTTCTCAATGTGTACTATATCATATGGTCCAAAATGTTCTTCACATCCGGTACATCTTACACAGTCAATACAATGGAAACAGCAACAACAATCAGCATGGCATTTACAGTCACAGTACCAACACATCAGGTAAAAGATTAAGTTCTTGAATCTCTCGAGGCTGTTGGGATTTTGGGCACAATATGGATGTGAATTCGTTCCTGGTTTGGCACGCAATCACAACTCCTATAAGACAAAGAAAAATAGCAAACCCCAATCCCACCCAATCATATAGATCTGGTTTGGACATTCGGTTACTGTCACTTGAGAGTGATCTTTAAAGGTTCTGGATTTGGAACACAGGTCCACTGTTCTTTTGGTTCAGCTACTGGTCCCTTCACTCGTGTGTAGTGGGTCCACCCTTTTTCTTTCATCCGGACTGCGGTTTCAGAGGTCAGCAACACTGGAATGGTCCTTCCCACTTAGGTTGCAGTTTTTCCTCCTTCCACGTTCAGATCAGGATCCACTGTCCCACCTCAAACTTGTGGACAGGAAATTTCAAAGGGGGTGTTTGGATCAGCAAGACTTGTTTCCTGAGATAAGATAAAGCAGAAAACAGCCCCAGTATCTAATTCTTTATAAACATGTCATTAGTTTTCATATTGTGGAATTTCCCACTTGAGGTAATTTAAAATTAACTTGAATGCATTGAAATAGCCTCACCATTAGATGTTATAGAGCATTTTATGTATTTGTCTTCATATCATATAACCAACCATATATTAACCATAGAAAAGTATCAATTATCCCTCCCCTAGCCATTCCTTTTGTCTGTATTTACAAACACATTACTTAGTAAAGAGCCAACAAAGGAGCGCTCACCAAACCCTGCTTGAGTTTGTTTGCATACAAATCTTTATTCAAAACAACATAGCTCATTTATAATCCCAAAATTTTTCTCAACTCCTTCATTTTAAACAAGGGTTGAATTACCATTCCTTCAATTCTCTTAGATATTATGTTTTTATCAGTGTGTCCTGCACACAGACATAAAAACATTAAAAAATGCAAATAAAACAACAACAGTATAGGTGTATTCAAGTTCTATTCATATTTCATTACTATAAGAATGGTTATTAAATTTCACATCCACCCCACCTTCCTCCCAAAGCAGAATTCCAAGCGGAGAAAAAAAAAGTTAAAACGAGCAGCCCCCCTTTTTCTTTCTGTCTCTCGCTCTTAAAGCAACACAGCCAGCTGAAAATGAAAGGGGGGGGGGGAATAGTTTTCTCTCCTTCACATGTATTTGCCATAAATTCTCTCACACATCCTCCATGGAACTCTTCTCATGCAAACACTTGCTAAAACAATAAAATCTGCAGTTTACAATTTCTTTCACAGCCTGGGTTGGGGGGAGAAACTCACACACACACACACACACACACACACACACACACACAGAGAGAGAGAGAGAGAGAGAGAGAGAGAATCAGCATATCCACACATTCACTTCCATTCAAACTGCTTGTATAAACACTTTCACATAGAGATATTTCATTTCATACTTTCTCTTGACAAATCAATAACTATTATTATAATTTCAAGGAGCTGTTCAAAAGCCAATGAGCTCCTTTCCCTCCCCTAGTAAAAACTATCCTCTTCTTCCCACACTGAGTAAACTTGCTGTTCTCTCTCGCGTTTAGGGCAATCTTTTTTTAAAAGTGGCCCTTCATTCCACATCCAAAGCACGTTCTCTCCCTATTGTGGTATCCACCTCGAAATCCTCCAAATCCCCTTCCTCTACTCCCATTAACATACTGGTTCCTTTCATCCCTCCTATATCTTGTCCCAAAGGGACTCTTCTTATCCCCAAACTCTCTTCTAGGAGGTTTTTCCTGCTTCATCACTTGCTGTACTGTTGCTAGCATCATCTTACTTTCTGCCTTACTTTCTCTGTACCCCTCTGAACATACACTTTCTTCCTTCTCTGGCTGTTGTTGGGGCCAGGTTCCAATTCCTCCCACCAAACAAAGCAACACAAATTCACCACATCTTCTTTAGTCAAATTTAATCTATCAATTATCTTATTATAAGGCGACTTACCTCAATTACTTAGTAGGAGTCCTAAAGGACTCCCTGTATCTATGCTCAACCTAGGATTCTTCCTAATTTTCTTCACCCATTTCCTTTTGGGAACACTCCGAGAATTGCCCATACTGGTTTACCATACTGTTATCGTTACCAACCTAATGAGACCACCTTTCGCTTCACCAAGCTCTTGCTTCTCCCTTTTTCTCCACCAATCCTCTCATGAGGGTATGGCAAAAACTGAAGGGTCAGCTCCCACAACCGTCTTGCTACCCCCTGTGGTACTTGGGACGTCTAATGCACTCCTCTCACAGATCTCAGATTCAAACAGTCCTACCCAGTCCTCCCCCAACCGCCTAGGTGGTTTTCATCTGGCCACCCCAGATATTACTCACCTAGGTCCGTGCATGAAGTTACCCGTTTTTTCCTGAGGCCGGCAATCTCTATTCCTGGTTCCCTCACCCTTCGTTTCTATTTGCAACTTCTATTTAGGTTCGTAGGGCTCTAGGGTTCATTCAGCACCCACCATTCCTGGAGTTCGAAGCTGGACTGTCGAACTCGACAGGGCATGCCTTCCACATCGTCCTCCAAGTTAGGGAGTCCCAAACGAAATCCCATTGAGTCCTGGGTTTCGGCACCAAAATTGTTAGACACAAAAATAGTCACAAATTGAAATCCACTCTGAGTTACAAATAGAAAAGAAGTTTATTAGACTTCACATCCAAGTCTAAAAAAATAACAGTTTGCAAAGCGTGGTGGATTCAGGAAGGCAATGCAATGTAGCCAAGCACTGAACTACACCCCAAATTCCAAAATCACGTATTATTATACATCCTATCACGACACCCCATTCCCTCCCCCATGGCCCCATTGGCTTAGGCTTTGGAGGTTACAATCTATCAGAAGCGCCTAAACAGAATACATTATACTAATAAGATCCCTCCCCTACTATCCTATATCAATTCTAGAGGAGAGATGTCTCCCATCTTCTACACCTGTTATATCCAGTAGGGGTACCAGGCACAAAAAGATACTTAAAAACAATTCCTAGATGGTGACTCACACTGGGCCCCATGGTAACTCCTGTTCTCCCCCCTTCCTCCACCTGAGGCTTGTATTTTTCCCATATACCTAAAGCATCTACTCAGGCAATTGATTATACAATGATATTATAAAATATAAAATATGATTACATGATAATACTAAAAGCATATATATTTTTATTTTTAAATTTCCTCCACATTACCATCCCACTTTGGATCTGCAACAGGGATCTCAGCCTGTTCATTCTTTTGTGAAAACTTTTTCTTACACTGTTCCCTAGCTGTTCACCTAATCATCCCATTCTCCTCTGGTGTAAATATGTTAAAAATGGGTTGCGTTTCTCCCCATGTATATTCCATTGGTCCTAAAAACATTTCTACCCTGTTTTTCTGCTTCAATAGGATCTTCTATTAGTTTGGGCAATTCTTTCCTAAATTGCCTGATTTCAAAAAGTGTTAGGGGGGATAATTTTTTCCCCCCTTGGAGAGGGGTTTTCCCCTTTCTTGTCACCTTCCAAACTATAAGAACCTCAAGAAATACATAGCTTTCTACTTAACTCTTTCACACAAAATAGCAGATCAGAGTTCTCGCCTTTCATCCTGGCCAGGCATAAAACTTCACACAGCTCCTTTCTCTCTCCCTCCCTCTCTCTCTCTCTCTCTCTCTCTCTCCCTCTTCCATCTGATTATTTCCATTCTTTTAACACCGTCTATTGTCCTTCTAATTACTAAGAAACTAGCCTTCTTCACCCTTTCTTGCATTTACACCAGACACAAAAAAATTCCAAATACTTCACCCCAGGCAAAACAATCATTATTATTTTCAAGGAGCTTTTTTTACAAGCCAATGAGCTTCATTTCTCAAATTTCCTTTTGGAATAAGGCCCTGTTGTTTTGTATATTACTGTTAGAGGGTCTCTCCCTCCCCTCCCCCAGGTCTTTAGAAATGAGTCAACACAAACACAGAAACACACAGACCCTTAAACATCATTTCCAGACCTTTGGAGGTTTGTGTCCCTTTAAATTTCCTCTTTTACTCTTTTGGGGCAATTTGTAGCTTGTTCTCCAGGCGGTGGGGAAATGCAAAAAGCATTTCTGATAGACCTTTAACGGGGGACCTTAACCACTGCCTATCCATTCCCCACCGCTCTAAGCCAAGCTGAGAAGCCCAATTTAATTTATTTGGTGGCCAAACATGTACTTAGGCCAGATATATACTGTAATGTATCATCCTTCCTCTGTCCAAATGCCTTGTTTAAAGCATTGACTTAAAACACTTCAACATTCTCCCTAAAGATTCCCATCTCCCTAAGGGGGTTCATTCCAGAATGTAAATACCTTTCCTCTTTTTCTTTCTTTCTTTCTTATTGGCCGGCACACTGGCCGGGGAGGCGTCCTTCCTCTTCAAAATCTTATTGCCATGGATACCCCTCTGGTATCTAGATACCCCTCTGGTATCTTACCTGTCAGGCTGAGTTAAGTCCTTCCTTGAGTTGGCCAACGTTCCCTTAGGTTTTCACTGGGTCCTGGCTTTTTGTCTCAGGATTTCCGATTCCTCTTTGTTTCAGCAGGGGCAATCCAACGTTTAGGGCTGGAAAAAACTTACCCAGGTGCGCACTCCCCTTTCGAATATCCCCGGCTGCCAAGGATGGAATGGATGCAAATCCTGGAGGAGCCCCCAAGGCTGTTATGTGCTCCTGACCACTTTCCTTCATGACCAGAGGCAAGCTCGCCTGACCAATAACCAGCCAAGACACAGTGAAGGCCTTTTGTTTCGTTTATTGCAATAAGCGGGGAGAGAAGCTATCAAAGCTTGGTTCCCTCCAAAGTTCCAACCCAAAATATTTCCTTCTTTATACAATCCTTGTCCCAGCCGCACATCCCTCCTGTTTCCCCATTGGCTGAGGTACTATGAGGTTACACTCTTTCCAACCGCCTCCTACATATTTCCTTGTTGTTGTTGTTGTTAATTGCGAAGTCGTGTCCGACCCATCGCGACCCCATGGACAATGTTCCTCCAGGTCTTCCTGTCCTCTACCATCTTCTGGAGTCCATTTAAGTTCACACCTACTGCTTCAGTGACTCCATCCAGCCATCTCATTCTCTGTCGTCCCCTTCTTCTATTGCCCTCAATCTTTCCCAGCATTAGGCCCTTCTCCAGTGAGTCCTTCCTTCTCATTAGGTGGCCAAAGTATTTGAGTTTCAACTTCAGGATCTGGCCTTCTAAAGAGCAGTCGGGGTTGATCACTTCTAGGACTGACCGGTTTGAACGCCTTGCAGTCCAAGGGACTCGCAGGAGTCTTCTCCAGCACCATAGTTCAAAGGCCTCAATTCTTTGGCGCTCAGCCTTTCTTATGGTCTAACTTTCACAGCCATACATTGCAACTGGGAAAACCATGGCCTGGACTATACGCACTTTTGTTGGCAGGGTGATGTCTCTGCTTTTTAATATGCTGTCTAGATTTGCCATAGCTTTCCTCCCCAGGAGCAAGCGTCTTTTAATTTCTTGGCTGCAGTCCCCACCTGAGGTGATCTTGGAGCCCAGAAAAATAAAATCTGTCACTACGTCCATTTCTTCCCCATCTATTTGCCAGGAATTGAGAGGGCCGGATGCCATGATTTTGGTTTTCTTAATGTTGAGTTTCAAGCCAACTTTTGCACTCTTCTTCTTCACCTGCATCAAGAGGCTCTTTAGTTCCTCTTCACTTTCTGCCATTAGCGTAGTATCATCTGCATATCTTAGATTGTTGATATTTCTCCCGGCAATATTAATTCCAGCTTTTGTTTCATCTAGCCCTGCCTTTCTCATGATGTGCTCTGCATATAAGTTAAATAGGCAGGGTGACAGTATACAGCCTTGCCGGACTCCTTTTCCAATTTTGAACCAATCAGTGGTTCTGTGTCCAGTTCTCACTGTTGCTTCTTGACCCGCATATAGGTTTCTCAAGAGACAAATAAGATGGTCTGGTATTCCCATCTCTTTAAGAACTTGCCACAATTTGTTGTGATCCACATAATCAAAGGCTTTAGCATAGTCAATGAAGCAGAAGTAGATGTTTTTCTGGAACTCCCTAGCTTTCTCCATGATCCAGCGTATGTTGGCAATTTGATCTCTAGTTCCTCTGCCTCTTCGAAATCCTGCCTGTAGTTCTGGTAGTTCTCGATCCACATACTGCTGGAGTCTAGCTTGTAGGATTTTAAGCATAACTTTACTAGCATGTGAAATGAGTGCAATGGTGTGATAGTTTGAACATTCTTTGACATTGCCTTTCTTTGGAATTGGAATGTAAACTGACCTTTTCCAATCCTGTGGCCACTGTTGAGTTTTCCAAATTTGCTGGCAAATTGAGTGTAGCGCTTTTACTGCATCGTCTTTTAAGATTTTGAATAGCTCAGCTGGAATACTGTCACCTCCACTAGCTTTGTTGTTGCTCAGATTTTCTAAGGCCCATTTCACTTCACATTCTAGGATGTCTGGTTCGAGGTCAGTGACCATCTCATTGTGGTTATCTGGGACGTTAAGCTCATTCTTGTATAGTTCTTCTGTGTAGTTTTGCCATCTCTTCTGCCTCTGTTAGGTCCCTGCCATTTTGGTCCTTTATCATGCCCATCTTTGCATGAAACGTTCCCTTCATATCACCAATTTTCTTGAAGAGATCTCTGGTCCTCCCTATTCTGTTGTTTTCTTCTATTTCTTTGCACTGTTCATTTAAGAAGGCATTCTTATCTCTTCTAGCTATTCTCTGGAATTCTGTATTCAATTGGGTGTATCTTTCTCTTTCTCCTTTGCCTTTCACTTCCCTTCTTTCCTCAGCTATTTGCAAAGCTTCCTCAGACAGCCATTTTGCTTTCTTGCATTTCTTTTTCTTTGGGATGGTTTTAGTTGCTACCTCTTGTACAATGTTGCAAACTTCCATCCATAGTTCTTCAGGCACTCTGTCTATCAGATCTAATTCCTTAAATCTATTTGTCACCTCTACTGTATATTCATTAGGAATATGATTTAGTTCATACCTGAGTGGCTTAGTGCTTTTCCCTACTTTTTTCAATTTAAGCCTAAATTTTGCAACAAGAAGCTCATGATCTGAGCCACAGTCAGCTCCTGGTCTTGTTTTTACTGACTGTATAGAGCTTCTCCATCTTTGGCTGCAGAGCACATAGTCAATCTGATTTCTGTGTTGACCGTCTGGTGATGTCCATGTGTAGAGCCGTCTCTTGGGTTGTTGAAAAAGAGTGTTTGTTATGACCATCGTATTCTCTTGACAAAATTCTATCAGCCTGTGCCCTGCTTCATTTTGTACTCCAAGGCCAAACTTGCCTGTTATTCCGGTTATCTTTTGGCTTCCTACCTTAGCATTCCAATCCCCCATGATGATAAGGACATCATTTTTTGGTGTTAATTCTATAAGGTGCTGTAGGGCTTCATAGAACCGGTCAATTTCATCCTCTTCAGCACCAGTGGTTGGGGCATAGATTTGGACTATTGTGATATTGAATGGTTTGCCTTGGATTCGAATTGAGATCATTCTGTCATTTTGGGGATTGTATCCCAGTATTGCTTTTCCTATTCTTTTATTGACTATGAAGGCTACTCCATTTCTTCTGAGGGATTCTTGCCCACAGTAGTATACCTGATATTCATCTGAGTTAAATTCACCCATTCCTGTCCATTTTAGTTCGCTGATTCCTAAGATGTCGATGTTCAGTCTTGTCATCTCTTTTTTGACTACGTCTAGCTTGCCTTGATTCATGGATCTTACATTCCAGGTTCCTATGGAGAAAAAATCTTTACAGCATCGGACTTTCCTTTCACCACCAGATATATCCACAGCTGAGCGTCCTTTCGGCTTTGGCCCAGTCGCTTCATTCTTTCTGGCGCTACTAGTACTAGCCCTCTGTTCTTCCCCAGTAGCATATTGGACACCTTCCGACGTGAGGGGCTCATCTTCCAGCGTCATATCTTTTTGCCTTTTAGTACTGTCCATGGGGTTTTCATGGCAAAGATACTGGAGTGGTTTGCCATTTCCTTCTCCAGTGGATCACATTTTGTCATTTTGTCAGAACTCTCTGCTATAACCTGTCCGTCTTGGGTGGCCCTGCACGGCATAGCTTATAGCTTCATTGAGTTACACAAGCCCCTTCACCACGACAAGGCAGTAATCCATAAAGGGGGCAGTAATCCATAAAGGGGATTATTTCCTGCTACATACTAAATCATACATCACATGTACATTAAAATTAAGAGATAATTTATGCAAGGTGTGTCAGTTAATATTAATCAACTGATTGCACATGCTCAGTTGCCTGAGTTCTGGCCCCCTTTTTATGACTTCTTAGAAAAATAGGTTCTTTCCTGTTTTGCTAGTTATCTTCTCTTACAAATGTTTTTATAGTTTGTCTTCTTCCTTTCCCACTCTAAGACCCAGTTAATTTTTGCCTATGTGTTTATCTTACTTCCTTTCTTTATGCTCTCCTTTCCTGATTCTCCACTCAGTAAATTTCCACCGCAGCAAATTCAATTTTAAATTTCTCTTTCAATATTAAATTTTTCAAGACCTTTCCTTTACTTCTATCACATATGACACCAGTAAGATTAGCGAAAATGTTTAAAAATACCTCAAATAACTGTTGGAAATGTAAACAAAGGCCAGGCACTTACTACCATATCTGGTGGATATGCCCTAAAGCGAAAAAGTTCTGGCTTAAGATACACACATGGCTGGAAAAGATGACTAAAAGACAGATAGATTTTAAACCAAAACTGTTTTTGTTAGGAATATTAGGAGCTAAGTATGAGAAGGAGAATGAATATTTAACATTGCACGTACTGACAACAGCGAGAATAGTATTTGCCCAGTACTGAAAAAATGAAAAGTTACCAACTGAAGAGATTCTAATTAAGAAAATTTTAGAATGTGCAGAAATGGATAGACTAACCTTAGAGATCAAAGAGAAAGAAGATTCAGTTTATTTTACAACACGGGTGTCAAACTCGATTTCATTGAGGGCCATATCAGGGTTGTGGTTGACCTTGGGGGGCCGGGGTGTGTGTGGCCAGGGTAGGCAAAGTGGGGGTGGGCATGGCCATGGTGGGTGTGGCCAGCTCAACATCGCTCATGTCGGGGAACACCTGTGGTGGCCTGGGCAGGGCTGGGGGGATCCATTATCTCCAGCCGAGGAAGGCAAGACCAGGGCAAGCACCATACCCTTGTCCACCAGAGGAGTCTTGCTGTCCCTCTCAGGCCATGCAGAGGACCCCCAGTAATGCAGGTTGCCCGGAGCCCTGGGTAGTGGAGGGCAAGCGCCCTGTCCAGCCTTTCCCAAGGGAGCACCCGGCTGTGCTTACCTCCTCCTCAAGGCTGCTGCTGATTGGCTCTCTCTCCTTGGCCAAGTTGCCAAGTGTGCAGGAGGGCAAAATGTGTGGGTCAGAGGGAGGCCCACTCCCTCTCCCCATGAGGAGACCCAGCTTTGTAAACCAAAGCATCCTCAGTGATAGGATGGGAGACCACCACCACCAGGAGAGGTCAGGAGGAGGGGGCAAGAGGATGGCAAAAGGGCAGCAGGGCTGCTCATGGCCAAGTGCTAAGGCAGGACTTCCCTCAGACCCTTACTCCCTCTCATTATAATCTTCCTTCCTTTCCTTCTTTTCTTCGTTCTTCCAGCCCACGGGCCTTGTGTTTGACATGTCTGCTCTATGTTCAGTTAACATTGATTAATATAATGGTAAATAACTGTAGTAATTATAATAAACAATAATCATAAACAGTATCAGTTGGTCAATACATACCATTCTTCTTGCTAATATATATTCAAGATAACATATCACATTCATTTCTCACTAGTTCGTTTTCCTAACCATTGGTAAAAATGATCCCATGTTCTAAAATAGACATGTCAAACACAAGGCTCATGGGCTGGATTTGGCACGCCATGTGGTTGCGGTCTGGCCCATGGACCTGCTCTGGAAACAGTGAAGGACCGGCCTGCGGCACTGATCTACAACCTGGTGCCAGCCTTAGATCCACGAGGCAGCCCTGGAACCAGCAACGGGCACCCCTGTCCCACCCCCTGGGCACGTGTGCAAGAGGCAGTGAGCAGGCTGAGTCTGGCATCCCTGCTGGCTGTCTTGCCCCGCAGGCTGACTTCACCCAGGATGCTGGAGCTCACCATCTCCTGTGCGCACACCCAGGAGGCAGGGCAGAGGTGGTGGGGCAGCTCCTCATTGGTTCCAGGGCTGCCCCATGGATCTAAGGATGAGTGTGTTCTGGCTTTGATGGATGCAACCAGGTTGTAGATCAGCGCCACCCCCCCTCCCACCAGCACCGCCAGACTCGCAGCCACGAGGCTTTCCTGTCACCGGGACAGACCCCCCCACGCGGGATAGTGATGGCTGGCAGCAGCATGGCCACCAGCAGCGCTGGCAATCTCTCCCCCTCCCGTCGTTCTTTCCTGATCATGGAGGAAGGAAAGAGATGAGAATGAGAAGCAGGGGAGGAAGGAAGGAAGGAAGGAAGGAAGGAAGGAAGGAAGGAAGGAAGGAAGGAAGGAAGGAAGGAACCAAGGAAGGAAGGAACCAAGGAAGGAGCTGGAAATCAGAAGGAGGGAGACAGTGAAGGAGGGAAAGAGGAAGGAGAGGCAACTTGGTTGTAGATGCCCCAGTTCACGCAGTTCTGCTTCAATCCTGGATCCATTGAGACTTGGGCTCAAAGGAGAAAGCAATTTTGTGTTCTGTTTTGCCACAGCCAGGACTTTGTTGGCCATCCAAGTTAACATTAGAATTATTGAATTGTGAACTGTTAGGAAAGCATCCCCTCCTTGTGTGTTGCAAACAGCCATTTCCAGCGGGGAAAACAGGACAAAGCAGAGTGGGGAAAAATATTTTCCTTTGCTATATTTCTAGTCTGAATTAGACCATGGCAGGGTCCATACAGGAGAGCTCTTTTAAGGATTATGTATTAATAGAAAAGCAACTAACTTACCTCTGTTCCTAAATGCTAAAGCTGTTGCACATAAAAAACAGAGGAGCTCTGATCAACTATCACAGCCACCATTTTGACAGTTTTGCTGTACTGTTGTCTGTGGATGCCCCCACTAAATGCAAGCATGGAATAAGCTGAGTCTGGTTTGTTCTCTGTCTTTTAAGTGGCCACAGACTACTAGTAAAAGTGGCATTTGATCACAAGGCAAGGAGACATCGAGAAATGTTTCCCCTTTTGCATTTGAGCTTCCAAGAAGGGACAGGAAAGGAGAAAGGGAAAGAGGAAAGACAAACAAAAAGAAGGAAAGAGCGGAAGGAAGAAGAAGGAAAGGAGAATGAAGAGGGAAGGAAACAGAAGAAAAGAGGGAAAGGAAGGAAGATTATAATGAGAGGGAGGAAGGGTCTGAGGGAAGTCCTGCCTTAGCACTTGGCTGTGAGCAGCCCTGCTGCCCTTTCACCATCCCCTTGCCCCCTCCTCCTGACCTCTCCTGGTGGTGGTGGTCTCCCATCCTATCACTGAGGATGCTTTGGTTTACAAAGCATCAACAAAGGATTCAAAAAATAGAAGATAGATCAACAGAGGTCAACCAAAAATTAGAATTAAAAGATGAAAATCAGAAATTGATGCAAGTAAATGGAGAATTAGAGGACTCAATAGCAGTCATGGAAATGGAAAAGGCTTCTTCTCAAGATTTCAAAACTTAATGGAAGACAAGGAAGAGGACCTTGTAGATCTGATAATGGAATTACTAGCTGATGCATTAAAAATCGGGAAACAGGAAATGGAAGGAGAATTAGATCAGATATACCGAGTTAACTCAAATTATGCGAGAAGAAATAAAGTGCCTAGAGAAATACATGTTAGATTTCTTTTTTTTTTTATTGAAAATTTTTTAAGTTTTACAACAAATCCCCTCCCCAAACCCCCCCACCCTCCCATACCCTCCCCCACCTCCCCAAACCTCCCAAACCCTCCCCCAACCTTCCCAGAGCTGAATACAGGCTTACTTAAAATTTTTCAAAAAAAATAAAAAACTTAAAACACTTATAAATCCTAAACAAATCTAAATACGTTAAATTAATCTAAAAAAATAAAAATTACAATCATTAAACACATTATAATATACTCTAAACATTTTCTAGTATCATGAACTCCCTCCAAAACACAAATTTAAACATTAGTTTCTTTGAATATCTATACCTACAATATAAAATCTAATTTCTCCCTCTTTCTTTATCCTCAAACAAAAAATACCATTAAAACTAAATACTCTTTAAATACTTTAAACTAAATACTTAAACTTAAACTTCTTATCTGAAATTTTCATTCAATCTCCATAATAATAATAATAAAAAAAACCAATCATTGAACACATAATATACTCTAAACATTTTCATATCATACTTATATTATTATCCATCATTCTTTATAAACTCCCTCCAAAACACAAATTTGAACATTACTTAAAACATTAGAATTCCCTTATAAACATTTAAATCTTTACCAATAACAAATTCCATCCACCACCTTATACCAATAACAAATTCCTCCACAATAAACACATTCCTTCTCTTATCCATAAGTCTCTTAAAGGTATCAGTCTCTCGTGTCCATAAACCTCGAAAAAAATGCTTTAAAATCTGCCCTCGAAGATAGCTCCAATGAATTTGTAAATCCTGGTTCTCCCACCAGCTCAGGAACCGATAACTGTGAAGCTTCCTTAACCTCCTTCTTCTGTTGGTCTTTCTCTTTACGTTTATATGTTGAACGGGTTGTCCTCTGCTCTTTCATCTCGACTTGTTGAGGCCCCCCAGACTGAAATTTCCCCTTTTTAATTAATATAGGCTCTTCACACTGCAATTCTGCCCTTAAAGGTTGCTCCAAAAAGTTTGTAAATCCTGCTTCTCCCGCAGAATCAGGAACCAATACTTGTGAAACTTCCTTGACCTTCTTCTGTTGATCCTTTTCTTTACAATTGTATGTTACGCAGGTTGTCTTCTGCTCCTCCATCTCTGCTTGTTGAGGCCCCTGAAGTTTCCCAATTTTCATAAATGTAAGCAGTTCAGACTGCAATTAATCCTTTTCTTTATTATATGTTGCACAGGTTATCCTCTGCTCCTCCATCTCAACTTGTTGAGACCCCTCAAACTGAGGTTTCCCAATTTTCATAAGTATAGGCTCTTCAGACTGCAATTCTACCTTCTTCTCTTCCAAAGCTTTAAACTTAATAAATGGCGATGAACATACCCCCAGGACCGAAGTATAAAAGTCTTTTGCTTGAAAAACAGTATTAAGTCTATAACGTATCCCCCGGTAGTTCACCACCATTCCAATCGGACCATCCCATCTGAACGAAATTCTTCTCTTTTTGAGTTCATCTGCTAAAAAGGCAAACTCCTTTCTTCTTCTTAAAATTTTAGATGGGATCTCCTTTAGGATTATAACATCTTGTGAAGCAATTTGAAATCTCTTCTTATAAAAAGCTTGTATAATTTCATTGCGCAGGGATCTTTTCCCAAAGTAAATTACCACATCTCTTGGCAAATTCTTTTGCACTGCCACCACAGAATTAACTCTAAATAATTTTTCAATTTCACCAAGTATTTCCTCTTTTTCTTTATTCAAAATCACAGCAAAGTCCTTTGCAACCATCTCTCTCAGATCTCCTTGCAAAGACTCTCCCAAGCCTCTAATTCTTAGGGCATATTCCATTTGTCCATATTGAAGCATAAGAATCTCATTTTCCATTTCTTTTTCCATACTTTCAAATTTTCCCTCCATCAATTCCACTTTTTCTGCTACCTCTTCCACACGGGAGTTCAGCTTTTCAAGAACAGAGGCAACTCCTTTTAAAACCAAAACTATCTCCTGCCTCAAAATCTTATTATTTTCCTCTAAAATCTCTTTCATTTCTACCCTAATTTGAGATATAACATTTCCCATCATATCTTGCAAATCCTTCACAATTATTGGCTGAACCAAGGAAGAGGGTGAAGCTATTGATTTGGATTGTTGCACTGATGATAAGACCGAAGAAGAAGCCACTTTAGGAACTGTAGGAGTCCCTGGACGCTTTGGAGCCATCTTACAAAAAAAAAATCTTTACTCCTTCTTAAAAATTACAAAAATTAAACAAAAAAAAAGAAAGGTTAAATCCAAAAGAAAAAAAAAATTCAAAAAAATCCTTCAAAAGGAGATCATTATAATGAAAAAAAAAAATACTAAACCCTTTAGAGCCTTCTTAGAGAAATCTTTACTCCTTCTTAAAAAAAAATACAAAAAGCGAAACAAAAAAGTTAAACAAAAATAATAATATTTCTCCAGACCCAACATCAAAATCAAATCCACATTCCGTTCCAATCATTAAAAAAAAAAAGGGGGGGGGAAAGGATAGAGAAAAACACCTAAAGGCTTGCCAATCACCATTTTACTTTCCCTTTCAGCAAAAGGGAAAAAAAAATAAAAAGAAGGAATATAAAAATAAAAATAAATCTTTAAGCTAAAAATCCAAATAAAATCAAAGGGAATTAAAAAAAATCCATTCCATTTTTTTAAAAAAAAAAAAAAATACAAAAGACAAAACGAAAAAGTTAAACAAAAATAATAATACTTCTAAAATCCCAAAAAGCCGATCGCCATTTTATTTTCCCTTTCAACAAAAAAAAAGAAAATTAAAACATCCATTCCAATCATTAAAAAGAGAAAAAAAAAAAGAAAAAGGGAAGGAAAAACCCCAGAAAGCCACTATTCTACCTTCCCAAAGGGAAAAAAGAAAAGGAAAAAAAAGAACGCCGAAAAGCCTGCTGATCGCCATTTTACTTTCCCTTTCGGCAAAAAGTAAAAAGTAAAAAGTAAAAAGAGGGAATATAAACGTAAAAATAAGTCTTTAAACTTAAAATCCAAGTAAAGTCAAAGAAAGCAAAAGCTAAATCCTCTAGTCAACTCTGTCCGCTTCTAAAAAAACCTCACCAGATCTCTTTAATCGCGGAGGTGGTTGCCACGGCTTGTTTTGTCCCTAGGGACAAAAGCAGCTGGGAAGCGGAGACAGTCTGAACTCCGTGGGAGCACTCTTTTCACCCCCCCCAAAAAAATATTGGGGGTGCATAAGAGGCTCTACCACTATTCAGACAACCCTCTTCCCCCCCCCTTTGCCCGGGAGGGGGATTTTGAACCGCTGAACAGCTGATGTCCGCTGTTCATAGCGATTCAAACACTTACCCAGGAGGACGGCTACAAGGTAGCCGCCATCGCCCGCGCTGATCCACCGGAAGAGTCCTCACATGTTAGATTTCTTAAAAGGTCTATAAGAGATGAGATCCTGAGAAGAGTGAGAGATGACCTTTTGAAATATAAAGGAAAAGAAATTGTAGTCCTCAAACAAATCCCCAGGAGAATAAGAGAGTCCCGAAGAGAATATCAATTTTTAACCAGAAAATTAACTGAAAAAGGAGTCAACTTTAGATGGCTGATCCCAGAAGGGATTTTAATTTATTGGGATATGAAAAGATACAGACTGGACACATCACTTAAAGCAATGGAATTTTATGACAACCATAAAGCGTTCATGGAAAAGGGGGTGACTTTGAATCTGATACAACAAGAAAAATAAAGAGACATGTATGCCAGAACGAAGGAAAGAAACTAGTGGCATATGAGTTTTATAAGAATTTATACAAAGACGACAAAAAGAGAAATAACTATGACATAGTACAGTATTTACAATTAGCTGATTTACCCAAGGTGCCAGAATAATTTAAAACTCTGCTGAATAAAGAGATAACACATCTAGAACTCTCAGTCGCAATTAAGAAACAAAAGAATAATAAAGCACCTGGGCCAGATGGTATACCCATAGAAATGTATAAAATTGCACAAGAATCTTTAAGCCCAATGCTGTTGGATTTATTTAATGAGGTTTTAACCCAAGCTAAAACACCAGCTTCATGGGAAGAAGCCTTCCTCATTTTGATTCCTAAAGAAAACACAGACCTGGCGCAAATTAAGAATTATAGAACCATTTCTCTTCTGAATTCGGATTATAAGATTTTCATGGCAATAATGGCGCAAAGGCTTGAAAGGTTCTTAGTGGATTTTATACATTCTGATCAAAACGGCTTCCTATCTAAAAGATACATAAGAAACAATGTTAGGACTGTTTTGGACACATTGGAGTATTATGAAGTGCATAATGAAAAGCAAATGTGTTTAATTTTTCTTGATGCACAAAAAGCATTTGACAATGTAAAATGGGATTTTATGTTCAACCAATTATTGTATATGGATTTCGGGGAAAATTTCTTAAATATGTTTAAATCAGTCTATTCTAAGCAGGTGGCCAAAGTAATAATCAATGGAGAACCGACGGAGAGCTTCCAAATCCAAAAAGGCATGAGGCAAGGTTGCCCACTATCACCACTGTTGTTTATATTATCTCTTGAGGTATTAACTAGAGTAATCCGACAAGATGAACAGATCAAAGGTTTAGAGATTAAGAAAGAGACATTTAAAATACAAGCCTTTGCAGATGATTTAGTTTTTATAATCAAAGAACCATTACAATCAGGGATAAGATTGATGGAAACACTGAGTAGATATGGGGAAATAGCAGGCTTAATGATAAATAAAGAAAAAATTAAAATGCTCATCAAAAATATGACCAAAATACAGAAAAATGAATTGGATGACAGAATAGGTGTTCAAATTACAAACAAAATTAGATATTTAGGGATACAATTGACTGCTAGATGCGCTACACTTAAAAGGGATAATTATGATAAGTTAATAGAACAGATCCAAAAAGACCTTGATATTTGGACTAACCTACAGCTCTCTTTTATGGGCAGAATTGCGGTGATTAAAATGAATGTGTTGCCGAAAATTTTATTCTTGTTCCAATGCATACCTATAAAACTAGAAAAGAAATTTTTTCAAAATTTGAATAAAATGATGCTCAAATTTATCTGGCAAGGAAAAAGAGCAAGGATTAAATTAAAATTGTTGCAGGACTCAAAGGAAAGGGGGGGATTTGGCCTTCCAGACTTGGAGAAATACTACCAGGCTATAGCACTAGTATGAGTAAGAGATTGGATATTATTAAAGAACAGGAGACTATTATGTCTGGAGGGCCATGACCTACAAATAGGATGGCATGCTATATTATGGGATCATAAATATAAAATACATAAATATTTTCGAAGACACTATATTAGACAAGCTGTAAGGACCCACCCCACTTTGCATCTTAAGAAGACAGAACTCTTGGAATAATTCTTCCAACAGGCATCCTTTATTAAGAGAAAATGGTTGCAGGCATTCTAGACAGGACTTGGGGTCCAAGCTCTCCCTTCAAGGTTTTAAGGGGTTTCCCAGTAGCCCCATCCAATCACCCCCTACTTCCAGCGACAGTCTCAGGCATTACATTCCCACCCCCTTTTCCTTACTGCCGGCTGGATGGAGACTTCAGAGAAAACTACATGAAAGGTAATAGCCCCCTTTGTTATGATTAGGCCTTTTGGTGCTATCCACATTCAGTCTCTTTGAAGTATACTGAAGGAAGTGAGAGCCATAAAGCCCCTTTGTTCACCCCCTTCCCTTCATCGTATGACAGAATCCAGGGAAGGCAGAAATGGGGTTTTCTTTAGTTGATAACTAGAGATGAAATATAATTGGATTCTGACACAAGCTCTTATCGATGTATGGGCAAAAATTTGGCAACCAAATTATACCCAAGTACCTAGTTGGATCTCACCATTAGAAATATATGTACACCCAAAATTTACCCAATTAGATAAGATCATAACATATAAAAACATGTTAGATGAAAGACAGGAATTGAAATCCAGGAAAACCCTCCAGGATGAAGGGATAGAATTAGAATGGTGGGCATACCTGTAACTGCAGGTGAGATATTGGAAAGATAAAAAAGAGTTAGGCATTAAATTAGAACCAATAGAATTGGATAAAATAACATTGGGATCAGAGGATAAAATGATTAAAAAATTATACCACTATTTGTTAGATCAGGCAATGTATGAGGAACAAGTAAAATTGACTATGTTAAAATGGAGCAAGGATTTTGGTCTTAATTTTGATCTGCACATCTGGCAAGAACTATGGGCAAGAAACAAGAAGCTTACTTTGGCCACCTCTTACAAAGAAAACCTCTACAAAATGTTTCTATAGATGGCATCTCCCACCCATAAGATTAGCTAAAATGTGTTCCAATGTCTCCTCTAAATGTTGGAAATGTAATCTGACAATTGGAACATACTATCATATGTGGTGGGAGTGCACGCGAGCTCGTGATTTTTGGAATAGGATCAAAGAATGGTTGGAAGAAATATTAGAGCGAGCGGTAGAGCCAAAACCAGGTATAACCACGAAAAAGTACGACAAAGGCGTACTTTATTTAATGTTACACATTCTAACGGCTTCCAGACTGGTTTTTGCTCAAAATTGGAGGAATAAAGGAATTCCAACGGAAGAAGAGATCCTGTATAAAATCCTTTCATGTGCTGAGATGGACAGGCTTACAATGATTATGAAGGAAAAGACAGAAGTCGAATACTTCGAAATCTGGGACAAATTTTACCGTTGGTATGAATTAAGGAGAACTGCTCGGATCTCAAGTTAATGATAGGATTGAAATATATATATAACTGTACATATAATTGTATATTTAATTGTATTACATAGAAGGATGAGGCTTATATAGAGGTTAAGAATGATGTATTAAGTTTTTGTACCACGAGAAACAAACTGTTAGGAATACTTACTCTGGAATGTCACGCTTGTCCATTTTTGTTTTAATTGTATTATAAATAAAAAACTTTTTAATAAAAAAAAGAAAAGAAAAATAAAGAGACAGGAAGAGACGGTAACAGAAGGAACAACCAAACCAAGAGAAGAAGAAGAAACTAAAAATACATATACAGAAGAAGGGGCAAGACCAAGAGAACAGAGACAGATAACATCGACTAGAACAGGGGTAGGCAACCCAAAATACTCAAAGAGCCACTTAGACCCGTTTCCCACTGAAAACAAAACACTGGGAGCCGCAAAACCCTTTTGGCATCTAAAATGCAGATAACGCTGCATATATCCTTTTTTTTTTTTTACCTTTGTGCTATGTATAAAAAATTATAGTGTGTTGCATTTATGAAATCAATGAACGGCTACAAAGAAAACAATTTTTTATTTCTGCACTGCATGCAAGAAAAACATTTTGAACTAAAAAAAAAGATGCTGGGTCGAAGGTTACCTTCAAATAAAATACCGAATGTCTATTTGAGTCCTCCTCATATTTATTAAATAAAAAGCCAAACTTAACTTATCCGCCTGCACCAAACCCAAACGTTGTCTGCTTGTCATTGCGTCCATCCATCCACCCATCTGTCAGCCCGCTCGTCTGTCCGCGTATCTTACCGCCTGCCAGTCCATCTGCCCATCTGTCCATCTGTCTGTCCGTCCATCCATCTGCCCGTCCGCCAGTCCATCTGCCCGTCTGTCCATCTGTCTGTCCGTCCATCCATCTGCCCGTCCGCCAGTCCATCTGCCCATCTGTCTGATCGTCCGTCTGTCTGCCCGTCCATCCGTCTGCCCGTCCGCCAGTCCATCTGCCCGTCTGTCCATCTGTCTGTCCGTCCATCCATCTGCCCGTCCGCCAGTCCATCTGCCCATCCGTCCGCCCGTCCATTTGCCCATCCGCCAGTCATCTGTCTGTACTGGAGCGTGCAGTCAGCTGACAATGAATTAAAAAAGAATTATTTCACTGAACGTCAAATATATATTTGCAAAATAATAGTCAATTTTTATTTCAGCATGCAACAAAAAACATTTTGAACTCCAAAAAAGAAGACTCTGGGTCGCAGGTTACTTTCAAATACAATAACAGCTATTTGAGTCCTCCTCATATTTATGAAATAAAAAGCCAAACTTAACTTATCCGCCTGCAGCAAACCCAGAATGCTGTGCTTCTGTCATTCCATCCATCCTGTCCGCCCACCAGTCCGTCTGCTTGTCCGTCTGTCTGCCTCTCCGTCAGTCCATCTGCCCATCCCTCAGTCCATCTGCCCCGTCCGTCAGTCTGTCCATCTGTCCATCTGCCCGTCCATCCGCTTGTCCATCTGTCTGCCTCTCCATCAGTCCATATGCCCGTCTGTCAGTCCATCTGCCTGTCCGTCTGCTCGTCTGTCCATCTGTTTGTCTGTATTGGAGCATGCAGTCAGCTGTCAACCAATAAAAAAAGGACTATTTCACTGAATAGAGCCAAATATATATTTGCAAAATAATAGCCAGTTAAAATATTTACTTTACCTGGTTAATGTGATTTTTGCTTCTCAACATCAGCGCACAGCATCTGAACATCAGGGCTTAAGACGTCACCTTCATCTTTAGACAAGATTGCAGGCTGTTGTCTGTGAGGCGTGAACGATATTTGTTTTTAATGTAATTCATGTTTGAAAAGACCTGTTCACATACGTACGTGGATCCGAAGATCGACAGGACTCCAAATGTGTATTTTTTCATATTTGAGTAAGTGCTGGGGATGGCATTCCATGTGTCGAATACAAGTTTGTCCTGTTTGGGAAGGTTTTCAATGTCACTCCATTTGTGATTCAGCGCAAGATTGGCCTTCTGACGGGCAACATCTTCAAGATTATCTCTCAAGCGTTGGAACTTGGACACCCATATATCTTTGTCGGCTATGTCTGCAAGTTCCATCCCCAGGTCGGGTTGACTTACCCCTGCAAATGCAGTCATATTAAATGCAGATGGATCGCTGGTCAGGGGAGTGACAGGGAAAGATAATGTGGTTTTTTCCTTTCTGAACTCAGAATCGCTTCCCAAATGATGTCTGCATTGCAATGATTGCAGACTGCAAATACTCTGAATTTATCGTATTGTCACCTTCTTTGAACTGTCGCAAAGAGGGGAAGTGAGACAGTGTACCTCTCTGTAAATCTCTGCCAAACACTGTCAACTTGCGCTCAAATGCCAAAACTTCCTCCAGCATGTGCAGGGCTGTGCCTCCTTTACCCTGAAGAATTGTGTTCAGTGTGTTCAGGTGTGCTGTCATATCAACCATGAAGTGTAGCTTTTCCAGCCACTCTGGTTGTTCCAGCTCAGGAAAGGTGAGCCCTTTGCTGCCCAAGAAAGTTTTCACCTCTTCCAGACACGCAGCAAAGCGTTTTAGCACCTCCTCTCTGGACAGCCACCGGACTTTGTTGTGCAGCAGGAGATCAGAATATGTGCTTTCCACCTCCTCTAGTAGCAAACGGAACTGACGGTGATTTAAACCTTGTGCCATTATTTTATTGACAATCTGAATGACAACATTCATCACTTCTGTGCATTCCGGAGGAAATGTTTGAGCGCACAACGCCTCTTGGTGAAGTATGCAGTGAAATGTTAGCAGCTTTCTACCCAGCGACTTCTGCAGTAAAGCCACAAAGCCCTTGTGTGCTCCTGTCATACTTGGTGCCCCATCAGTAGCCACTGACACCAGGTGGGTGGTGTTTATTTCATTGGTTCTTAAATAATCTAAGACAGCCTCACAGATGTCCTCTCCCCGTGCTTGGCCTTTTAATGGTATCAACTCAATCATTTCTTCCTGTGGCCCAGCAGAGTTCACATATCGGCAGAACAGCGCTATTTGTTCAATATCACTTTTGTCTTTGGATGCATCACAGGCAATTGAGTATGCCTCAGCTGAATTGATGTCTTTAATTTGCTGTCCGGTGATGTTTTCTGCCATTTTTATGGTTCGATCTTTAACAGTCTTCGCAGAGAGGGGTATATCTCTGATTTTCTGCACAATTTCACTCTTGTTTTTGAAGTCCGAGAATAGATGTTCTGAAATCTTAATGAATGATTCCTTGATATACTCTCCATCTGTGAACGGCTTCCCGTGTCTGACTATTTCCTGAGCAGCCACAAAACTAGCATATGTAGTCGAATTTGCAGACTTCACCCACTTCTGAAAATGATTCTTGCTCAGATCAACCTTCCGCATCAATTCCAAAACGGCTTTTTTTCTCTCATCTCCATCCGGGTATTTTTCAGCAAAGGCTGCGTGTTTATTCTGGAAATGTCTTACAACATTCGACTTTTTGTTGTTTGCCAATTTCTCACCACATATTAAACATACTGGTAAACCAGTCTTGTCAGTTGTGAAAGCAAATGAATGTGCCCATGTATCATTAAACACTCTGTTTTCTTCCGAAATTTTTCTTTTCTTGCATGATTTATCCATGGTTGGTCTACTGGGGGTCGAAAAGCACAATAAATCTCATGCTGGCGGGTGTCACATATTGGCAGTTATAACCAGTACTGGGAATCAAATCATTTGACAATCAGTTCACAGCAACATTCCCCCACCACCACCACTTCCCCCCCCCCCCTGGTGGAGCAGTCCACTGCCACTGCTGCTTCCCCCCAGGACGGAGCACTCCGCCGCTGCTTTACCCAGTGGCGAAGGTGGACTTTGGGAGCAATCCCGCTGTTGCACTTCCACTTTCTTCAACTATGATCCCCCCTCTCCAGCCAGCCAACTCTTCATGAATTTAACATGGACATTAAAATGTTTCACCACCTTTACCAATATCACAAAGAAAAGTTTAAGAACTTTAATTGTGCTTGATCAGGTTCACTCATTTTCCTCCAGTCACTCTCTTTGCATCTCTTACCCACTTTATCACCCTCTGAAAGCCAGAGGACTCATAATGATCCACATTCACACAGAGGATCCTGCAATCTAATCTGAGCTGTCATAATCTTTTTTATAGCAGGTTATTCTCTATCTCTCTTTGTCCATCTCTGTCTCTCTCTCTCATTACAATGTTCTCTGTTTTTCAAATATTTTTATTAAGGATTATAAATGAAAAGAGTAAAAGCCGGTGCAAACAATAAAAACCACAAATAGAAAAATAGAAAAGAAAACAAATGGGGTGGGGGGGAGAAAAGGACAGGAGAAAGAGGGGCAAAAAACCCTTTCTCCTTCATCCCAACAGGTAAAAACAATTTTAGCAGCTAATCTACCATATTTAAATACAGCATAATTATCCCCATATTTCATCTCTTAATTAAACAAACATCAAAATAGTTCATTAAACGTTCTTTACTAAAAGTCTAGCAAGGACAACAACATATATTCATATTCTCCTCCTCTCTCTCTCTCTCTCTCCCCCCCCTCCCTACCTCCCTCCCCCTCCCAGCAGAGCACTTACTTAGAAAGTAGGACAAGGACCTGCAGAATTAACCAACCGGCTTTCTTTTTCTTTATTCAGAAAAGTATTCCAGCAGTGTTCAACAAATCACTGTAAAGAAACGAATACCTTCTTGTTAAGCCATTTTATTTGGATGAGTTGGATTTGTGTTGTTAAGTGAGACATTTAATGAGTTTTGCCCCATTTGCGACCTTTCTTACCACCGTTGCTAAGTGAATCACTGCAGTCAACAAGTTAGTAATCAGGATGAGAAAGTGGAAATTACACATTGCTACTAAAATGGCTTGTGGTTCCCTGTGCGATGCAAGACATATGATATTCAGGGGTGCTCCTGAAGAAAAGGCTGTATGCAGGTAGAAAGGGTTATATTCCAGTAAGGGGGTGCAATGATTACAATAAGCTCCTGCATATAGAATAGAATAGAGCTGGAAGGGACCTTGGAGATCTTCTACTCCAGCCTCCTGCTTAAGCCCGTGCAGACAAGTGGGGGTCTTTAAATAGTCATGTCCACTTTTCCCCCTTTTTTCCTATTTTTTGCAACGACCAGTTGCAGACATCCACATGTGTAAGGAAGGAAAAAGAGAAAGAAAGAAAACAGGAAGAAAAGGAAGGAAGGAAGGAAAAAGAGAAAGAAAGAAAACAGGAAGAAAAGGAAGGAAGGAAGATATAACCTTCAGCAAAGCAGCCTCCCTGCAAAAGAAACACAAGAAACTCTTATGTGAGCAGACACTGAGCAGCTCCCCCGTCAGCCTCGCTTGCAAAAACCTCGCCCTGTCTTAATTGCAGGCGAAACCTGCCGAAAGCCCAATCAGCCTGTGCAGAAGCTCCAGCACAGCTTCTTTCCCCCCTTTTAGCTGGACAAACTTTCAAACCAGCCTTTTGTGTTTATTTATTGGGGGGGGGGGGAATCTGAAAGCATGCCAACTGGGGCTGGAGAAGAGCGGCCAGCTCAACGGCCGATCCAGGCTGAGCCCCTCCTCCCAGGCTGCTTTTGAAACAGAAAGCATCTGCTTCTGAAACAGAAAGAATCAGGCAAAGTGAAATGGCTTGCCTCCGTGCCGGTAGGTGTGCACAAGATGTTGTGGGATTTTTGCATGCAGTATACTTGTTTCTGGGAGGGGAGGAGGAGGAGGCGCGGAGCAGCCAGTCAGAACCCAGATTGCTTGCTTATTGAGAGAGAGAGGGAAAGAAAGAAAGAGAGGGAGGGAGGGAAGAGAAGAAAGGAAGAAGAAAGGCAGGAAGAATATGGGAAGGAAGGTAAAAAGAGAAAGAAAGAAAACAGGAAGGAAGGAAGAGGAAGATATAACCTTCAGCAAAGCAAAGTCCCTGCAAAAGAAACACATTTGCATACAAGCAGCTCCCCCCTCGGCCTCGCTTGCAAAAACCTCACCCTGCCTGACGAGGCCACTTACAACAGGAGCAGCGGGCATAGTAAAGGCTTTCCTGGGAGCAGGGAGGTCCCCAGCAGCCTTTGGGAGCCGAGCCCCCCCCATCAAGCACTTGGGCCAGGTAATGCGAGGCCGTTTTGAAAAGGGCCTACTCACCTTTCTAGCAGTCTGTGAAGACTGAAGAGAGAGAAGAGGTTTGTGGGCAGTCCCACAAACGGCTTGTGGGCAGTCCCACAAACCAGAGAAGTTCGTCCAATGAATTCAAACTTCACAAGTTTTTTTTTTCATGAGAACTTTGAATTGATTGGTTGAACTTCTTTAGACCCATTTTTTTTTTTTTTTGGGAAATGCACATGGGCTGGGAGCCGCAGGAGACGGCTCAAAGAGCCGCATGTGGCTCCGGAGCCGCGGGTTGCCGACCCGTGCCTCAGGCTCTACTCTTCAATCAAGCCCCCTGTTGCCCGCGTGCATGCGCACATGCGCGCACACATTTTGCGGCTCCCAGTTTTTTCTTTTGTGAGGGAAACGGGTCCAAGTGGCTCTTTCAGTGTTTCAGGTTGCCAACCCCTGGACTAGAAGATTAACACCTAGATATAATTGAAAGAGATGGAGAAGGAAAATGAGATTCTTTCAATGAATATAAATGGACTGAACTCCCTCTCAAAAAGGAATTTTTTTTACACAACTACAAAAATTAATAATAATAACAATAATAATAATAATAATAATAATAATAATAATAATAATAATAATAATAATAATAATAATAATAATAATAATAATAATAATAATAATGTTGGAAGGGACCTTAGAGGTCATCTAGTCCAACCCCCTGCTCAGGCAGGAAACCCTATACCATTTCAGACAAATGGCTGTCCAGTTTCTTGTTAAAAACTTCCAGTGTTGGAGCATTCACCACTTCTGGAGACAGGTTGTTCCACTGGTTAATTGTTCTAACTGTCAGGAAGTTTCTCCTTAGTTCTAGGCTGCTTCTCTCCTTAATTAGTTTCCATCCATTGCTTCTTGTCCATCCTTCAGGCGCCTTGGAAAATAGATTGACTCCCTTTTCTGTGTGGCAGCCCCTGAGATATTGGAACACTGCTATCATGTCCCCCCTCATCCTTCTCTTCATTAAACTAGACATACCCAATTCCAGCAGCCGTTCCTTATATGATTTAGCCTCCAGTCCCCTAATCATCTTTGTTGCTCTTCTTTGTACTCTTTCTAGAGTCTCAACATCTTTTTTACATCACAGTGACCAAAACTGGATGCAGTATTCCAAGTGTGGCCTTACCAAGGCATTGTAAAGTGGTATTAACACTTCACGTGATCTTGATTCTATCCCTCTGTTAATGCAGCCTAGCACTGTGTTGGCCTTTTTGGCAGCTGCAGCAAACTGCTGGCTCATATTTAGGTGATTGTGCACTAGGACTCCGAGGTCCCTCTCACAGTTACTACTATTGAGCAAGGTACCCCCTATACTATACCTGTGCATTTGGTTTTTCTTGCCTAAATGTAGAACCTTACCTTTTTCACCATTGAATTTCATTTTGTTAGATAGTGTCCAGTGTTCAAGTCTGTCCAGATCCTCCTGTATCTTAAGCTTGTCTTCTGGAGTGTTGGCTATTCCTGCCAGCTTGGTGTCATCTGCAAATTTGATGAGTTCCCCATCTATCCCCTTGTCCAAATCGTTGATGAAGATGTTGAAGAGCACTGGGCCCAGAACAGAGCCCTGGGGCACCCCACTACACACTTCGCTCCATGTAGATGTGGTTCCATTGAGGACCGCACGCTGAGTACGGCTGGTCAGCCAGCTACAGATCCATCTGGTGGTGATGCTGTCTAACCCACATTTTTCTATCTTATTGAGTAGTAGGTTGTGATCTACTTTATCAAATGCCTTACTGATGTCCAAGTAAATTATATCCACAGCATTCCTCTGATCCACTAATTTTGTCACTTGGTCAAAGAATGCAATAAGATTTGTCTGGCATGATCTGTTTTTGACAAACCCATGTTGGTTTTTAGTAATGACTTTGTTTGCCTCTAGGTGTTCGCTGATTCATTGTTTGATTATGTTTTCCAGAATCTTCCCAGGTATTGAGGTCAGGCTGATAGGTCTGTAATTTCCTGGGTCCATTTTTTTTTCCTTTTTTGAAGATGGGAACTACATCAGCTCTTTTCCAGTCCTCCGGTAGTTCCCCAGTGCTCCAGGGTCTTTGAAAAATATAGTTCAATGGTTCTGAAATCACATCTTCCAGTTCCTTGAGAACCTTGGGGTGTAATCCATCTGGTCCTGGTGATTTGAACTCGTCTAGGCTGGACAGATGCTTACTTACCGTTTTCTTGCCTATCTTAACTTGCGTTTCTATTCTATTTTTTATGGCACTATTTTTGGTAGGTTGGTCTGTTTTTTTCCTTTGTATAAAGACAGATGCAAAAAACGAATTATATAGTTCTGCTGTCAAGCCCTCCCGGGCTCGACACATGAAAGGGGGAACAGCACAGTGAAGGAGGAGGAGAGCCAGCACAGGGTCTAAAGCTCACTGTCCTGGAGAGAGAGCATGAGCCACGGATCCTTCGGCGGGCGTTCTGGCCACTGAACAGCTGACGGGCGGTTCCAGAAGACATGGGACGCCGCGCCTGCGCAGATAGGATGCTGCGCCTGCGCAGAATGACTGTGAGCCGCCGACCAGCTGATGGGCAGCGAGCCGGCGAACAGCTGATGGGCGGTAGCCCGAAGATTGCATTGCCAGGCAGGGCGTCTCAGGAAAGCCTCAGATGGAGTAGCTGTTTTCCCTGATTGCTGACGGGTGCTGGTTGGGTGATAGGATGGTGGGGTTGTGGGATGGTGGATGGGTGGGGTTGTGGTTTGTTGGGCAGGGGTGTGGTTATAACTAATTGGGTGGAGGGTGGGGGTAGCTTTGGCAAGTGTATTTAAGCAGTGCTGGGAGGTCATTGCTCCCAGCGCAAACTGTGTATTGCAGAGAACCTCATTGCTGCAGGTCTCTGCTGACATCAACATTGACCTTAAATTAAACTGTTGCTACCTGAGTGGAATTGTCCTCGTGTTCTTCGTTACTCAAGGTTCCAGTAAGGACTGTTGACAGAAAGTTAGCACTCCAATTCTTTAGAACTCTGTTATTTTTGTTTCTCTTGTGGTTTCCTGTGCCTTTTCTGCATTCTTTTCTTCACTATTGGAGCCTGGTTGGCCTGTTTATTTGAGTTATGGCAGAAGGCACTCAGGAGGGGGCTCCTGTTGGGGCAGAATCAGAGGAGGCACAAGTGGAAGCAGTAGAAACAGACCCTCCTGTCATTGACCAGCCAGTAGTACGCCCTAAAGTGGTGGAGGCCAGCCAGGTGGACCGGTCAGGTGACGTTCCGGGCTCCCAGGGAATTACATCTGGTGGGAACGCCCTGTCCGGGGAGTGGTGGCGTAGCCCTGCAGTCACTGGCATGCTGGAAGGTTATGGACCTGGGCCTGGGGAGGAAGGCCGAGTGTCATCTCAGTGGCAAGAGCGACGTGTAACAGATGAAGATGAAGAGGACTGGAGCTATGCCACAGCCCCTGGGCAAACCACTATGGACCTATTGCGTGAGCAATTTGGGGAAGGGGGGTATCAGGACTCTTCATCCTGGCAACGATGGGACCCGGGTGCAGAAACAACATCCTGGTCACAGGGCGGTTCCTCCTCGACACAGTCAGCCACAGGACGGTTCCGATTGGTGAGTCCAAAACTGAAATTAGATCCTAGCTGTGGGGGTGATGTATATCAGAGGAGGCTTGGTAGTCAAGGTCCCAGCTGACCAATGGATAGGCCACAGGTAGGAGGCACTGGGAGGCCTTTGTCTGTTCCGCTGGTGGCTCCTTCCCAGGGATCCGGGTCAGGGCTCGGGGTCCAAATGTCGAGGGGACAGGATATGATAGTCCCTGGAACAAGGGCTTTGATAGGTCCTCTGCCCGGGTCAGGATGGAGTACAGGACCATGGGCCCAGGGATCCGTCTGGGGTCCTCCACCCCTTAGTGTTACCTTCGACGGAAACTCAGACCGGCTAGCCCTGTTCCTTAGCCAGACAATAGAGCATATGGATCGATACGGCCACCTTTATCCATCCCAGTGGGCTATGGTAGGGGCAGTGACAGCAGCCCTACAGGGGGAGGCCATGGAATGGGTGGCCGATCTGCATAGTGATCATGCCCGGGAACTGGCTAATATAGGGACATTTCTAGGTGCCCTTCGGACTCGTTTCAAAGATGTGTCTAAAATCTGGCGGGCTGAGGGAGAAGTGCTAGGGATTAGACAACGAGGCAGACCCGCTGCAGAATACGTCCGGGACTTCCGACGAGTGGCCAGTAAATTACGGACGTGGCCGGAGCACCTGTTAGTGCACCAGTTTAGAGCAGGGTTAGATAAAGATCTTAGACAGGCATGTGTCTACTGGGGAATTCTGGGTAAGCTGCAAGAGTGGTTCCGGGTGGTCATGGACTTGGACACAGGGTTACAAGAGTTCCGTCCAAAGGGTGATGGCCCAATGGGTCCACGAAGAAACTTTGAGAGATCACAGCCTCCAGGTCCAGCGTCTGGTCCACCTGTCGGAACACATCGTCTAATATTTTGCTGCTTTCGTTGTAACCAACCGGGGCATCGTGCTGCTGAATGTCCTGAACCAGTCCCCAAAGGAAGGGCATAATTCTCTGCGAAGAGCATGCCAAGAAAAACCCCAGAAAGATCACGAGCTGTACAACAACAGGTTGAGGGGTCCAAATCCTGAGGGGAGAGGTCGAACCCTGAGGACGGGAGAAGTGTGGTGGGACCCCAATTGGTTGTATGCAATGAATACCTAGGAACGGCAGAAGATCCCATGGTAAGTGAACCCATTCATCCATTTACCCTCCCTGTAACAATCACTAGTGCACATTCGGGGTGTCGGAGACAGTATAACACCATCCTTGACACTGGATGTACTCGGTGTTTAATTAGTGAGCAGGTGGCACGGCAAGCAGGCATTAAAGTTAGGCCTTTGCGTACACCAGTGCAGTTTGAGCAGGTGGATGGGTCCCTACTGGGAGGGGTACCTGCCACATACATTACTGAACCAGTACGGATGGAATTAGGGGAACATTGGGAAATAATATGGTTTGTAGTGGTACCATCCATGACGGAGGCCGTTATTTTAGGTTTGGCCTGGCTGGATAAATGGGGTCCAACAATTTGGTGGGAAGGAGGGTACCAAAGAGTTCGAATTGGTGTGGGTCCCCAGCCACCTCCCCATGAGCAGATCAAATTGGGAAAAGAGCGTGAGAAAAACCAAGCAAACAGGGAGACGGGGGATGTTGCCTTTCCATCAGAGTACACCAACCTCGCAGAAGTATTTGATGAATGGGAATGCGATATATTACCACCTCATCATTCAACCGACTGTGCCATCGATATTATGGAAGGTGCAAAACTCCCTAAGCCCCGCATGTATGCTATGACCCTGAATGAAATGAATGAGTTGAGGAGGTATATTGATAAAAATCTGGCAAGGGGTTTTATCCAACCCGCCCGGTCACGGGTTGCGGCCCCTGTCTTGTTTAAAGAAAAAAAAAGATGTGGGTTTGCACCTCTGTGTGGATTTTCGGGGTCTAAATGGAGTATGTGTGGAAAAGTTATATCCCCTTCCGCTCATGAAGGATCTCTTGGCCCATTTAGCTAAAGGAAAGATCTTTACAAAACTTGATCTGCGGGAAGCATATTACAGAGTACGCATAAAAGAGGGGGACGAATGGAAGACCGCATTCAATAGTCCATTGGGGAGTTTCCAATACAGGGTGATGCCGTTCGGGTTACAGGGGGCTCCTGCTGTGTTTATACAGCTTATAAATGAAGTGCTGCATGAACATTTGTACCAAGGAGTTCTTGTATACATGGATGACATCCTCATTTATTCAGCAAAAAAAGATCACGTGCAGTTGGTGCAACAAGTTCTACGTAAACTCCTCAATGCACACTTATATGTTAAGTTGTCAAAGTGTGCTTTCTATCAAACCAAATTGGATTACCATGGGTACAGAATATCTGGAGGGGGGGTGGAGATGGATCCCGCGAAAGTACAAGCTGTCCTGGACTGGCAAGCGCCACGAACACGCCGTCAGCTGCAAAGTTTTCTCGGTTTTGTGAATTTTTATAGACAGTTTATTCCATCTTTTGCTGAAGTGGGCTTACCATTAAACGAGTTACTTCGTACAAGAGCTACAGGTAACAAACCACAGCCAAACCAACTGTTACCCTGGTCGCTTAAATGCCAATAGGCATTTGAAACTTTAAAAGTATTGTTTTCAAGGGAGCCAGTCCTAAGACATCCCAACCCAGAGGACCCCTTTATAGTACAAACAGACGATAGTGATGTGGCGGTAGGAGCGGTACTCTTACAAAGAAATGAACAGGGGAACTTGCAACCATGTGCATTCACCTCACGTAAGTTAACTAATGCCAAGCGTGGGTGGGTGATTTGGGAGAAGGAGGCATTTGTCATGAGGTGGGCATTAGTCACATGGCGCCATTTTCTAGAAGGAGCAAAAGAGATCTTCGAAGTGTGGACAGACCACAAAAATCTTGAGGCATTACAGACGCCTCGGCGACTCACTCCAAAACATGTGAGATGGGTGTTATATTTCCAATGTTTCCAGTTCCGGTTAAACTACATACCAGGAGGGAGGAATTTTCTTGTGGATGCATTGTCACGGAAGCCACAGTATAACAGTAAACGGGAGGAGGTGGTACAAGCCCTGATACCTCCCCCTAGACAATCAAAGGATAAAACTGCAGTAATACAACCTATGGAAGACCTGGTATGGAATCTGCAAGGTGCACGCATAACTGATTCATGGTTAGTGGCCCATCCCCATATTTTGACTATGAGAGATGGGGTGGCATGGAAGGGTGGTAAGATATATGTCCCATAATCTTTACAGGTGGAGGTGCTTCAGAGAGGCCATGATGTTAAGGTGGCTGGTCATTTTGGGTTCTTAAAAACTCTACATCTGCTCAAACGGCAGTTTTGGTGGCCAGGTATGAAGAAGGATGTAGAGACGTATGTCCAAGAGTGTTCCATATGTGCAACTACAAAACCTCGCGTAGGAAAACCATCCGGTCTGCTACAACAAGTATCTGACCCCAATCGTCCATGGGAAGAAATTGGCATGGATTTTATAGTCAACTTACCGGCTAGTCATGGGAATACAGTAATATGGACAGTGATAGACCTGTTCTCAAAACAGGCACACTTTATACCCTGCAAAGGATTACCATCAGCTTGGCGGTTAGCCAAACTATTTATAACACATAAATATCGCCTACATGGGGTGCCCCGGCACATAATATCTGACTGGGGCGTGCAATTCACTGCCTGATTCTGGAGAAATTTCATCACATCTATTGGCTCATCCCAAGGTCTGATTTCTGCATTCCACCCCAGCATGAATGGAGCAGCTGAACGTGCCAACGCAATAGTGGAACGTTACCTACGATGTTACGTCAATTATCAACAGACTAATTGGGCTGACCTCCTACCATTTGCTGAGGTGGCATATAATAACACCGTCCATAGCAGCACCGGGTTCACTCCTTTTTGAGTCGTACACGGGGTGGAGTTCGTCCCTATTCCCGAATGCCCTTAGGGAGATCTTGGGTCACAACAACCCCACAAGTGGATGTTCCAATTTAAAGATATATGGAAATCAGTAAACAAAGCATTACAAAAAGCAGAACAGACATCAAAAAGACAAGCCGACAAAAAACGAAATCCACAAAAACCCTTCCAGGTCGGCGATGAAGTTTACCTGTCCACTAAATATTTGAAACTGTGCAGACCATGCAAAAAATTGGGTCCAAAATATATTGGCCCATTCAAAATAGAACGGGTCATCAATCCAGTAATGGTAAGGTTACAATTGCCTCGCAACCTTGGCAAAGTGTACCCGGTCTTCCATAGTGGTCTTCTGAAACCAGTAACAAAACCTTCATTCAGACATGTACAACAACCTCCCGGTCCAACTGGGGGGGTCATTATGAGATACGGAGGATACTTGATTCACGGTATCAGCGGGCCCAGTTACAGTACCTAGTACAGTGGAAGGGATACCCAATATCCGAGGCAACATGGGTGGGGGAGGCAGATGTGAATGCCCCTCGATTAGTATGCAGATACCATTGCAAACATCCCCAGAAGCCAGGGGGGAGGGGAGATGTGCCGACATCCACAACACCAACCTAACTATATGTTTTGCCCACTTCCAGGAGGACACCTGGTAGGGGGGCTGCCTGTCAAGCCCTCCCGGGCTCGACACACGAAAGGGGGAACAGCACAGTGAAGGAGGAGGAGAGCCAGCACAGGGTCTAAAGCTCACAATCCTGGAGAGAGAGCACGAGCCGTGGATCCTTCGGCGGGCGTTCTGGCCATTGAACAGCTGATGGGCGGTTCCAGAAGACATGGGACGCTATGCCTGCGCAGATAGGATGCTGCGCCTGCGCAGAATGACTGTAAGCTGCTGACCAGCTGATGGGCAGCGAGCCGGCGAACAGCTGATGGGCGGTAGCCCGAAGATTGCATTGCTGGGCAGGGCGTCTCAGGAAAGCGTCAGATGGAGTAGCTGTTTTCCCTGATTGCTGACGGGTGCTGGCTGGGTGATAGGAGGGTGGGGTTGTGGGATGGTGGATGGGTGGGGTTGTGGTTTGTTGGGCAGGGGTGTGGTTGATAACTAATTGGGTGGAGGGTGGGGGTAGCTTTGGCAAGTGTATTTAAGCAGCGCTGGGAGGCGATTGCTCCCAGCGCAAACTTTGTATTGCAGAGAACCTCATTGCTGCAGGTCTCTGCTGACATCAACATTGACCTTAAATTAAACCGTTGCTACCTGAGTGGAATTGTCCTCGTGTTCTTCGTTACTCAAGGTTCCGGTAAGGATTGTTGACATCTGCTTTCTCCCTGTTGCTTGTCACCTTCTTGCCACTTTCCCCCACTAATGGACCAATCATTTCCTTCACTTTTTTCTTGTTTTTTACATGTTGAAAGAAGCTTTTTTTGGTTATTTTTGACTTTGGTTGCAAGCCTTAGTTCATTTTGAGCCTTAACTTTCCTCACTTCATCTTTGCAGGCTCGGGCTATTTGCTGATATTCTGACTTAGTTATGTGCCCCTCTTTCCACTTTCTATACTTGTCCTTTTGTTGAAGGTGGCTTCAACACCTTCTTTCATTTCATCTCTGTTAGTGAGAATTAGATCCAAAATGGCTAATCCCCTAGTTCCCTTCTCTACTTTTTGGGAGACAAAATTGTCTGCTAGGTTTGCAAGGAATCTGTTTGATCTTCCACTTGGTGCAGAGTTTGTCTCCCAGTTGATGTCAGGGTAGTTAAAGTCCCCCATTACTATTGTGATGTGCTTCCTACATACCTTAGTTAGCTGAGTAGCAAAAAGTTTATCTATTTCCTCTGTTTGGTTGGGTGGCCTGTAGTATACACCTATGGTAATGTCATTTTCCCCCCTTTTATATTGACCCAAATGCATTCAAGTCAGTTTCCATCATTGTTGTGCTCTATTTCTGTAGAGATGTAGTTATCTCTTACATATAGAGCAACTCCACTTCCTCTTTTATTTGGTCTGTTTCTTTTAAATAATTTAAATCCCTCTAGCTGTGTGTTCCATTTTTGGGTTTCATCCCACCATGCTTCTGTAATGGATATAATAGATATAATTTGCCTCCATGAAACACATATTAAGAGACAACACTACAAACTGTTAGAACAACTGAAAATTGGTAAACTCCATTTTGCATTAGCACAACAAAAGAAAAGAGGAATAGCTCTATATATTAAAGAAACAATGAACCCTAAACAAATTTATGCGGATTATTCTGACACAAACTTAAAGTGTTCTGTTTTAAATCCAGTCAGATAGTTAACTCAAAAGAAACGATCTTATAATAAACAAAATATATTTTAATGAGAAACGTTACTTGCATTCACGTTGTGATTGGTGTTGCTGGAAATACATCTTTGTTCATCTTTTAGATCCTTCCTTTAGGTAAGAAGATATTGCTCTTTATACCATCTTTATAATGACTCAGGCTATTATATGACCTTCCATGGCCCATGCTTCTTACAGACAAAGAGATTCCCAAGTTGCTTGTGTCCAGGAAGTCTCCCAATGACCTTTGGAACTCCTCCCACTGCCCATCCACATACCTAGCATTTAACCCAATAACTGCCAGACATTCCAACATAGAGCTGGTCCATAGAGCTATATGGGCCAGAATACTCCCCGCTTGGAAATTTATATTTCCACTACTAAAATAGTAAAAACATAGCATCGAGGCATGCAACACTCATTGTTAACTAACTTGTGACTAAATAGGTAAAAACTTGGTATCAAACATGCACAACTATAAGGTAAACATAAAACATGCACAATTGTGAAAAAAGGCAAGTGTTACATTAAACAATGCATAAGACAAGACATAATTTGAGGTTTAATCTTCTGGTTCGGTCTCCATCAGCAACGGATCAAATCGGTGGTCAGCCTGGTACAAGTGTCTTTGAGTCACGACCTGACTCAAGTGGCTTCACGATCTGGATCTCAGCTGGGTAAACTAGTTCATCAATTGGGTGGGCCCAGTGCGCAAGTCCCCTGGGCCAATAGTTCTGGTATGCAGTCTTGTCTCCCAGTGAGACAAGGTCTTCTTCCTGTGAAGGAAACTGGAACCAAATCTGGAACAGAAAAAACTGGAACCCAAGCTTCGCGGGAATGAGGGGAACTGGATTCACAGGATACTCAGGAACCGAAGAACCTGGAAAGACATAAACAGCTGGATCTGGAAACACAGGAACAGCTGGAGCTGAGGAATCAGGATCAGGAACATCTGGAAACTCAGGAACAGCGGCTTGAGCAGAAGAGGTTCAATTGTCTAAACTGGTCTTCTTTAGCAACAGGACTCGGTCAGTGATTAGTCTGGTGTAGAGCTAGTTGCTTGTCGTGACTCCTTACACAGCATCTTAGGTTCTAGGTGTAAGGCTGCTGGGTGCCTGTTGCTGTTGCACAGGTGGCATTTCACCTTAGCCGTGCAGTCCTTGGCCATGTGATCCATAGAGTCACAGCATTTGAAACATATCCTATTCTCTTTGAGTAGGGTCTTTCGGTCATCTAGGGATTTCTTCCTAAATTCTCTGCAATCGTTTAGAGAGTGAGAGGACTTGTGTATCAGGCAAGTCAGGCCTTTGGTAGTTGGATGAGGGTTCGAAAGAACGCTTCTCGGTATTTGTTCGTCTGGAGACTTCTTTGGGGAAGGTGTGATGTCTGTTTTATACACCAAAGGTGTGGTTCCGTCCGTAGCTTGGGAAGAACTTAGGTTGGGGCTGAAGTTGTCTTTTGTTGGCTCGAAGTTGCTGGCATTACGACATAGTTTTGCTTGGTCGGTCACAAATTCAGCGAGTACAGCGAAGGCGGGTGGTGCATCAGGGTCTTGGTTCCTGTGGGTTTCTGATATTTTGGCCCATTCGTCCCTTGACTGCTTTGGTAGTTTACTAACTATAATCCTTTGCTTCTCGAACTGATCGAGGCAGGTAAGTTTCAGCATGTTGGGTTGCTCGCGAACTGAATGTAGCATCGAAAGCATGTCTGCAAATTCCAACATCTGGGTGTGATCATTGATATTGATGTTAGGGAAGGTGTAAATGAAATTCAAGAGCGACTTTTCTGTCAGTTCATGCCCGCCATACCGCTTGTCGAGCCTTTCCCAAGCTTTGAGAAGGGCGGTAGCTGGATTGCCTAGGTGGGCTAGTTGAGTGTTCTCTACTAATCGTGTGGAAGCTGGTCCCAGCCATGTTTTCATGTGTCCGAGCGCTTCGCTCGATGTTATAGCTTCATCTTGGATAGCGGTTTGGAACGTGAGCTTCCACAATACGTAGTCCTTCCCTGGTTTATCGGGGAATTTGTGTATGCCCTTGGATGCCAGATCTAGTTTGCTTCTGTAAAGTCTCATAGGGGTGTAACTGGGTGGCGGTGGTACATCACTTCCAGGAGTAGGGGTGTGTGTCATGTTTGGCTGGTAACTTCCTTCAGCGTATTGGTGGCTGGGTGTATTTTGCCATGTCCCGTGCAAGGGACCTTGTTGGCTTGGTCTGAACTCTGCTGCTGTGGCATTGAGCTGAGGGAGCCCAGGCTCCTGCTTGCTTACGTGTTGGAAGGTCTGTGTTTCTGGTAGAGTGTAGCTAGCTCCCTGGTAGGCTGTCAGAGCTGATGCTCGAGGCTGTCCTCCGTAGTCAAGATTGGTGGCAGTTCCTTGGGGCGCTGCCTCCTGTTGGTGCAGCAGGGACTCTAGTGACTCTAGTGTGGCTCTGACTCTTTCAACCTCTTCCTTGAGCGACGGCTGGTTCTGCTGTAGGGCCGCTGGCGCTACAGGTGGATCCATCCGATTGCCATTAGTGGTATGGTTTGGTGGGTTCTGTGGGGTAATAACGGTGGAAAGATCTTGTGGCACTCCCCGCTGTGCAGTTGTTGCCGTTGCTGGGGTAATAATGGTGGAAAGATCTTGTGGCACTCCCCGCTGTGCAGTTGTTGCCGTTGCTGGGGTAATAATGGTGGAAAGATCTTGTGGCACTCCCCGCTGTGCAGTCATTGCCATTGCTGGTAATCCCATCAGGTTCGATGTGGCAGCAACGGCAGGAGGATCTCGTGACCTAGGTGTCGTGACATCAACTCTGCAGTTGACCAGTGAATCAGGTCGTTGAGATTCCTCCGTTCGTCTACTCGGTCTTGGGGGGCTTGTGGCTGGCTGTGGCGCTCTCATCTGTGCATTCTGGAATGCGCTTTGGTTGTCCACATAGGTCTGTACGCGGCTACAATGCTCTTCGTTTTCCAGTTGTCTGTCTGGCAAGAAAGTGGTGTACTGGAGTATTTTCTGAAGGCCTTCCGCTCTAGCCATTTTGTCTGCCATAACTCTTTGGCTTTGAGTAAGTTCAAGTTCTTCTTGGGCGTCTTTTCTTTTGGCCTTCATTTTGGCTGCTATAGCCTTTTGTTTGGCTTCCATTTGGGCTGCTTCATTTTCTTGATTGGCCTTCACTCTGGCAGCTTCAGCTTCTTGATCGTTCTTCATTTTGATTGCTTCGGCTTCTAGCTTGGCCTCTATTTCAGCTTCCTCAAGTTCTATGGCCGCCAACTCCTTCTTTTTCTGCCTCTCCTCTTGTGCCACACGAAAGACAGCTTCAGCAGCTTTAGCATCTAAGATTATTTGCTCTTCCTGTGAAATTCTGGATGCTCAGCTATGGCGGGAGGATGCCTTCGAAAGGCGGGAGGCGCCTGTGACATGCGATTGTTGGGACACGCTGGAGTGTGCCTTGGACATGTGGCGGAAAGATGAGGCCTTTCCAGACACATGAGATGGATCCGCGTATGATCGTTGGGATGGTGCATGTGAAAAGCGTGAAACTTCGGACTCGGCTCTGTCGACCGGACTGCCTCTTTGGTGAGGCTCGGGCTGTGAGGAACTCTGTGAGCTTTTTAGAAACTTCTTGCATTCCTCGTTTATTAGCTTGAGGCTTTGCATCTCGCTGTCGACACTTAGGTCTCTTAATTGTTCTTGAATGTCCTTGAGTTGCTGTTCAGAGTCCATCCATTGCACATAGGCGTCTTCCTTATCTCCTTCCACTGCGTGTGCCCGTTCTGGGGAGAGTTCCTCCTTCTGTTCGTGGTAGAGTTTGTATAATCTCTCCCAGCCTCTTTCATGGCGCCTGTGGATGGTGTGCCATTTCTCCATCAGATGTGAGTGCATGGCTTCTGTGAGCTTTCTGCGTTGTCTAAGATCGTATTGACCATGAGACATTTTTGGCTTTGTTGAGGCTTGAATTTCAACCTCTGCATACTGGTCAAGGTTGGCTGTTTGCAGCATCTCTCCTTGACTGGCTGGTTGGGGTGTCACAACTAGGCTGGTTAACTGAACCCCTTCGTCCAATTCAATAAGACACTCCTCCATGGTTAGGGTAGGTTCAGTGTCCTTCTCAGCTATTTTGAAGAGAATTTGAAGAACTTTTCTCTTTGACCACTAGGGGTTGCTACTTGTAGATCAGCTTCTGAGGTGCTGTCTGTGGGTGGAGATGCCACTGGGTGCGTTCTCCTGCATTTGTGGGTACTTCAGTGCAGTTCACCCCTTCACCACTAGGGGTCACTTGCTGTGGGTCAGCTACCAGGGTGCTCTGGCTTCGAGGTTCACCCTTTGTCCACTAGAGGGGCTTCTCTGGGTGCGGTTAAAGGCTTGCGTGTAGTGCCTACTTTAACCACTAGGGGGCATCCAAAGAAAGGCCAGCCAAATTCTTCCTATTACCACGCTACTGCTAGTGGTCACTGAGAGAATGTAGAGGTACAAACTCTCATCTGACTACCTTTGAGTGCAGGCTGTGATCCTGGGTCATCAGCTGTGATAATAAGCAAAGAGACTTGGCTTTGATTTCTTCTGCCTAAGTTCCCTCAAGCTGCAACAGCTTAGTGCTCAGCTTGAGTGAGTGAGTGAATGCTTCTGGTAAGTTCACTCTGTGCCCTCTAGGGGGTGTTGGTAGCTTGGGATAACTTTAAGTAGCTTGCACTTTAACTAACAGATTTGCTCTATTGTGTGCTGAATTAATTGTGGCCGTTGTAACTCAGCTTAAAAAAAAAAAAAAATTGCATGACCACCCAGGGGTGCTTCTGCGATGATTCCTCCTTACTATGGCAATGGATGAGTTTATTGAAAGGCAATCAGCCTTCCTTGCTTTTGTCTGAACTTTAGAGGCAGTCATTAAACAGTTCTTTGTTTCAGGCTGCGTAATTCACTGGCAAAGAGGGGAGGGGAATAAAGCCCAGGCTCCTTTTGGTGTTAAAATTCAAACTTTTCACGCAAGGAACAAAGTGTAGATTTTTCTTTTTTCCTTTCTCCTCACTATGAACATTAACTTGTGAAAAGGTACAAGGTACTTTTTACTTTGAAACGTTGTCTAGCAAGCAAATTAGCATAACAAAACCTCTGAATCACTCCTTGAAAGCTGTCTTTTACACAGACACGCTGGCTTGCTTGCAGGCTTTTAAAGGCATCAAGAGAATCTTTACTTTACTTCCTTGAAGGTTAATGTAGAGAAAAGGCTAACCGATTTGATTCTCTTTCTTCAAACTGTTGCAGCTTTGAGAGAAGAATTAATCTTTGCCAATTTACTATTTGCTTTCAAAAGATGGCACAAATTATGAGTATATCTTCTTACTATTCTGACACAAACTTAAAGTGTTCTGTTTTAAATCCAGTCAGATAGTTAACTCAAAAGAAACGATCTTATAATAAACAAAATATATTTTAATGAGAAAGGTTACTTGTGTTCACGTTGTGATTGGTGTTGCTGGAAATACATCTTTGTTCATCTTTTAGATCCTTCCTTTAGGTAAGAAGATATTGCTCTTTATACCATCTTTATAATGACTCAGGCTATTATATGACCTTCCATGGCCCATGCTTCTTACAGACAAAGTGATTCCCAAGTGGCTTGTGTCCAGGAAGTCTCCCAATGACCTTTGGAACTCCTCCCACTGCCCATCCACATACCTAGCATTTAACCCAATAACTGCCAGACATTCCAACATAGAGCTGGTCCATAGAGCTATATGGGCCAGAATACGGATGAAGAAGAAAGAATATTAATGGTGGAAATAATGATGGATCAAAAACAGATATTGATGGTAGTAATATATGCAACAAATGATAAACAAGAAGAATTTTATGGCTTCTGGTTCCAGTTCGCGGTGGTGCGGTTGAGCGAAGGGAGTCGTCCCTTCACCGATCGAGTTTCCCCTGCCAGTAGACTCGTTAGAGGGTCGAAAAGACACTCTGGAGGAGCGTCTTCCATTGAGGAGGCTCTCGGATAGTTGCAGAGGAGCGGCAGCATCCTCTGTGCACCGAGTATCTCCTTTGGGCCGACAGGGTAAAGATCGACCAGTAAAATGTCTGATCATTTAGCTGCACCAACCACAAGCCACAAGATCAGCTAAGTGAATGGAGCCACTGTGGAGAACTCGGTGAGACTTTCCTTTTACCTCTATTTTCTTTATGCCTGTGAAAAGTTTTTTTTTCTCTTTGGAATTACTCCCTTTTCTGATGAAGCAGCTTTTTATATGGGGGAAGAGAAGCACAAAGGATTAAATTTATTTTTGTTTTATTGTTGATTTTATCTTTGGAGATTGGGAGCCTCAAGAAAGTTTTTTATAATATTTGAAGAATACTGTTTGCTTTTACCTTTATGGTGTCTGTAAGGATTGAACATCTGATTACTTTTTGAGAGACACTCTCTGACAAATTTATTTATTGAACTTGCTACCTTTTCTTCGCTGGAAAAGCTTTTATTTTGTACAAAGGAAAAAGGCGAGGAGACTGGGAGGAGATGGATATTGTGATCGCTTTTTACATATAGTCTCCTTTAAAAGGATAAAGATTTGAAAGATAATAAAGATGTAGGAAACCGGTGTAGATATTACTTATAAATATATTTTGGCCAAAATTTTGGAAAATACAGAGAAGATAATTGCCTGTTCAAAGGAGATTTCTTTGTTTCGACAAGGCAAAAGACAAGGACTAAGTGAAACATCAGTTTATACACAAGAGGCTTGTGCCCTGCTTATCGAGGTGGAAGAAGTAAATCCACAGTTGGACAATCAATTGATTTTGGAAAAAAGATTTGATATCAGTGGACAAAGGACTTATGATAAGGAACTGGACGATCTTCTTTCAGAATGGCAAGTTGGTTTGCAGATGCCATTTGAATTTGAGATAGAGAAAAAAACATGGGAAGAAGAGAATCAAGTGATTAAAGAGGACAATATAAAAGAAAGGATTTTAAGTGAAATTTACTTAATGTTAAAAGAAAGGGGGAATAATGTTGTTGTGATTCTGTGCCAGCCTGTGCTCCCAATAGCTGAGTCGGAGGAATCTGAGGAGGAGGTGGAGGAGGCATGTGAAGGGCCATCAGAGCCAGAGGGAGGCTCTGAAGTACAGGACTCACAGTTGGATGCAGAGCCTGGGCCCTCCAGTCGTGTTTCTGATCAAGCTCAGCTGTGTGAGGAGCATGAGTCAGACTTGGAAGAATCACAACAGATGGACTTGCTAATTGATGCACGCAGACGGCGTCAATTAGCAAGAGTAAGTCAACAGAGGTCAATGAGGCACCTCCAAAGTAAGAAGAAACGGCAAGGAGAGGCACCGCCTTAGGACTGCTAAATAAAGGGAGGAGGTGTGGGTGGTGCTGGTTGCTGAAGGCAACCATTTGAAAACTGCGTCTTGGAATCTTGGTCTGTGACTTCTCTTGTGACTTCGTGTCTGCTTTTCATCGTGTTCTTTTGGACTGGAGTTTGCTGTATTTGACAGGTTTGTCAACAGAATTAAAAGGGGGTTTTGTTTTTGTTTGCAAGTCTACAGCCTATTGTAGTAGCAGGGGTTTTGTCCTTGTGAAGTTAACAAGGACGACAATAGGCTGGGATAGAACAGTTTGACTTCAGCCACACCCCCTACTATCATGGAGCAGCTACGTGCTGAGAACGCTCAGCTTGCTCAGCAGCTGGCTTTGTTATCTGCCCAAGTTGCTCAGCTATCTGCCCAGGTTACTGCTGCTCCACCACCACCCAGGAGAAAATGCCAAGTAGCAAGGCTGGACAAATTTGATGGCAACCCGGACATGTTTCCTGTTTTCATGGGACAATGCCACTTGTACATTAGTGTCAAAGCAGAGGATTTTCCCACTGACTGGGATAAAGTGGGGTTTATGATAAGGCTGCTTTCTGGTTCTGCAGCTCGTTGGGGCACACCCTTGTTAGCCCAACGTAGCCCATTGCTGGACAACTTTGTGGGGTTTTGTGAGCACATGCGGTTGATGTATGAGGACCCCATCAAGACTCAGACAACTACCCGGCGTTTGAAAGCCCTGAGACAAGGCCGATGCCCCCTGCAGGGCTATATCAGTGAATTTCGGCTGCTTAGCCAGGATTCAGCCTGGAGTGAGGCTGCGCTTGTGGACGCTTTCCAGGATGGCTTGTGGGAGGAGATGTTGGATGAGTTGGCCCGTGTTGAGCTTCCCCCGGACCTTAATGGGCTCATTCATCTCTGCCTGTGGATCGACGCCCAGCTGCAGCAGCGAAGGAGTCACCGTGCTACCCCAGAGATCCGTAAGCCCCCCATTGTGAGTGCGACCCTGGTCCAGAAGGAGGAGCCAATGGAGTTAGGTGCTGCTAGACCTCGTCTATCAGTGGCAGAGATGAACAGGCGACGTTCGGGGGGGTTGTGTTTTTATTGTGGGGACCCTGGACATTTGGCTGCTTTCTGCCCCAAGAAGCGACGAGGGGCATCTGTGATGGAGCCGGTCCCGAGACTGCCCTCGGCTTCCCTAAAAGGCCTTTTGGGTTGGGCCTCCCGCAACTCTGAATCACGTCCTTCTGATACTGCCCACGGACCCTCAAAACATTTGATTTTGGATGCGCGCCTGCTTCTTCCTACGTTGCCTACGGGGATTCCTGTCCATGCGTTGATTGACTCTGGGGCCACTACGAACTTTATGGACGCAGCATTTGTGGCTAAATGGGCAATTCCCCAATGCCCGGTGGATCCGCCGGTGTTAGTGGAGACCATTGATGGTCGAGTGCTTCTGTCTGGGCCAATTAAGGCCGCCACGCAACCGCTATGTATGGCCATCAGTAATCATGAGGAGGCCATTCAGTTTTATATCACCTCAGACCTGCATTTTCCCGTGGTCTTGGGAATGGCGTGGCTCCGGGCACATGACCCCCAGATCTATTGGTCTCAGAACTTGGTCACCTTTCCAAGCCTGCAGTGTGTGGACCACACCCGCCACATCTGTGCCGGTCAGGTAGAGGGGCCCACGGGGGTCTCCTTACCCTCTGAATTGGCAGAGTATGCTGATGTGTTCAGCGAGACTGAGGCGGATCGATTACCCCCACACAGGCCTTATGACTGCCCCATTGACTTAGTCCCTAACGCGCCTCTCCCAGTGGGGCATTTGTATTCCATGTCGGACCCCGAGTTGGCTGCATTGAGGGACTTTTTGGACAAGAATTTGGCTCGGGGGTTTATTCGGCCCTCGTCCTCCCCAGTATCTGCACCCGTACTCTTCGTCAAGAAGAAGTCCGGTGAATTGCGGCTTTGCTGCGATTATCGGAAATTAAACGCCATCACAGTGCGCAACCGATACCCACTGCCCCTCATCCCCAAACTCTTGGACCGGCTCCGTGAGGCAAAGATCTTCACAAAACTGGACTTGCGCGGAGCTTACAATCTTGTCAGAGTTCGGTCGGGTGATGAGTGGAAGACAGCATTTGGTACTCGGTACGGGCACTTTGAGTACACGGTGATGCCCTTTGGCCTGACCAATGCCCCTGCTGTTTTCCAACATTTTATGAATGACATTTTCTGGGACTTGTTAGATCAGTTTGTGGTGATTTACCTGGACAACATCCTGATCTATTCCCCATCGCGAGAGGAGCACCATCGGCATCTCTGTCAGGTCTTGCAGCGGCTTCGAGAACATCAGCTCTATGCTAAATTAGAGAAATGCCAGTTCTATCAGACGACTATCGAGTTCCTGGGTCGTCTTTTATTAATTAATGAAATTCATATAGTGTTGTGTCCTGAGCCTGCAAAAGCAGGCTCGGGACGTTGCTATGGTTCCGGGCTGTTGCAAGCTGCCCGGGACCAGACTAAGCAGCGCCAGCCTGCGCGCATGCGCAAGGCGCGAAATCGCGCCATTTCCATTGTAACCTTTTTGCCCGGGGATTCTATTTAATGTGAGAGAGGCCTGTGAGCCTCAGAGTTGTGTTGGAGTGAGCAGAAGACGAATAAACAGTTGTTGGCTTCAGAATGTGTGCCCTTCTTTCGCCATTAACTCGAGGACTTAACACTGGCGATGAAGGTGGGATTGCTTTCAAGCTGAAAGAAGAAAACTTGTAAGACTTACCCAAGGAGTCCTTGAGGAAAGGAAGATGGCGTTAAATTCAGCATCTGGCCTGCCAGTACAACGTCGCTGGAGGTAAGCTGGCTGATAGACCCCTTCCTAAATGTAGAAGTAAGGATGGCGAAGATAGGGCGGTTGTCTGAATTCAACGTTGCTTACCCAGAAAGATGGGAGTCCTATGTTGCTAGAGTAGAAAATTACTTTAGAGTGAATCAAGTTAGAGAAGATGGCTTGAAGGCTGCAACTTTGCTGTGTGTCTGTGGTCAGGATGCATTTGAAATTGCGGAAAATTTGGCGGCCCCTGCTCCTCTAGAGTCTGTAACGTATACAGACTTAACGAAGTTATTAAAGGAACATTTTCAGCCCAAGATGTCTGTCATTGCGTGGAGACACACGTTTGAACAGAGGGATCAGAGAGCAGGTGAATCAGCCAAAGAATTCATTGCAGCCTTGAGAAGACCAGCCGAGCCCTGCAAATTTAAAGATCTAGAAGAAAGGCTGAGAGACTGTTTTGTATGTGGTTTAAGGAACAGAGACTTGCAATAGAGACTATTTGCAAAGGAAGATATCTCATTCCAAGATGCTTTGAGAGAGGTTACAGCTGAGGAGGCAGCAGGTGGGGCGGTCAAGAACATGCGGCCCATCAGGAACAACCCAGAAGCAGTTTCCGTGCACCATGAGGGAGTCCAAGAAGGCTCGGATGAACATCCTGAAGAAGAGGTGGATCATCTTTACCCATCCAAGAAAGAAAACAGAAGGAAAGCAAAGAAAAAGCTCCAGCTGCGTCCAAATGCTTCGGGTGTGGAGGTCGCCATAAGAGAGCCGACTGCAGGTTCTGTTCTGCAATCTGCAGAGCGTGTGGCAGGCAAGGCCACATAGCATCCATCTGTCTGGGTCGCCAGAAGGCACAACCTCGAGAAGAATTGCGTCTGAAAGGTACCAGGGTCCCCAGCCAAAACAGGGTGGGTTTCTGCGCATCATGCAGAAGTATTTGCAGAACAGGCACACACAAACCACTTAAAAAGAAGCTGTCACTCAAGGTGAGGTTGCAAGGAGTCCCTTTGGTTATGGAGCTGGACACTGGGTCTGCTCTTTCAATCATTTCCATTCATACATTTAGGAAGATTTGCAACAGCAGTGGGTTCCAGGCCAAACTTAGGCCATCCAACATAATCTTAACAGACTTTCAAAATTCCAAGGTATGTGTAAAGGGGGAGGCCACCCTTACAGTGCAGCACAAGGATTTTGAAGGTCCATTGTTGGGGGTGAACGAACAAGCCTTATAGGACTCGATTGGTTTACTTGAATACCTAAAGAAGATTCTGACTTGTTGCAAATAAAAAATTATAGACCAATATCGTTATTAAATGTACATTATAAAATTTTTGCCTCAATAATAGCAGAAAGATTAAAGAAATTTCTGACTGAATTTATACATACAGACCAAAATGGTTTTCTACCTAAAAGACAAATAAAAAATAACTTAAGAATGATTCTCGATGGTTTGGAGTACTATGAAATTCACCCAGGGAAACAGATGGCATTAATATTTCTAGATGCACAGAAGGCGTATGATAACGTAAATTGGCAATTTATGTTCCAGCAACTAGAAGAAATGGACTTTGGAGAAAACTTTATAAACATAATCAAAACAATTTACAATAAACAAACAGCTAAAGTAATTGTAAATGGAGATTTTACAGAAAATTTTAATATTAAAAAAGGCAAAAGACAGGGATGTCCACTATCCCCATTACTATTTATATTAACACTGGAAGTATTGAATAGAAACATCAGACAACATATAGAAATTAAAGGACTGGAGATAAAAGATGAAAAATATAAACTACAAGCATTTGCAGATGACTTGGTTTTTATATTAGAAGAACCGCTTGAAACAAGCATCAAGCTTATGGAGAAAATAGAAGAATTTGGAGAAATGGCAGGGTTGAAAATAAATAGAGAAAAGACTAAAGTGTTAACTAAAAATCTTACAGAAAAACAAAAAAATCAACTAGCAAAAAACCCCAAACCTCCAAATAGTTAAAAGTCAAATATTTGGGAATCCATTTTACAGCAAGATGTGCAACAATAAAAGAAGACAACTACATAAGATTATTAAAACAAATAAAACTAGATCTGGAAAAGTGGAAAAATCTACAACTTTTGATGCTGGGGAGAATAGCAACAGTGGAAATGAATATCTTACCAAAAATACTCTTTTTATTTCAAACAATACCTATAAGACTGGGAAAAACCTTTTTTGATGAACTAAACACAATAATACTGAAATTTATTTGGCAAGGAAAAAAAGCCAGAATTAGACTGAAAATGCTACAAGAAGCGAAAGAAAATGGAGGATTGGGACTGCCGGACTGGACACTATATTACCAAGCAACTGTATTAACATGGATAAAAGAGTGGATAATGCTTAGAGATAAAAGATTACTATACCTAGAGGGGCATGACCTACAACTTGGATGGCATGCCTTTCTGTGGTATGGAAAGAATAAAATACATAGATATTTTCAAAATCATTATATAAGAAATCCACTTTTCTTAGAATGGGAAAAAATAAAAGTGAAAATTTATAGTACAATACCGGGATGACTTTCAACAATGGAAGTGTTTGCTTACCGAAACTTGATTAATTATGAGAAAGTTGTGACCTATAAAGATATTCTGGACAATGAAGGGAAATTGAAATATAGACAAGATTTAGAAGAGCAGGGTATTGATTTATCATGGTTGCCATATTTGCAAATTCAAATGAGATACAAAAAGATGTTAAAACAACGGGATTTTACAAAGAACAGACAGAATTTGACCAGATATTGCTAAAAACAGATGAAAGATTGATTAAAAAACTTTACAAACATTTGTTAAGCTTAAAGATGGAAGAGGAACAAGTAAAAGAAACATTGATAATATGGGCAAAGAACTTTGGCTATAATATAGAATTAGAAAACTGGCAAAGCTTATGGGAAAGAAACTCTAAAATAACAAAAGCGGTGACCTATAAAGAAAACTTATATAAAATGTTTTATAGATGGCATTTAACAACGGTGAGATTAGCAAAAGTGTTTAAAAATATGTCTAGTAAGTGTTGGAAATGTAAACTAAAACCAGGTAGTTACTATCATATCTGGTGGACATGCCCTAAAGCTAAAAGAATTTGGTCAAAAATACACACATGGTTAGAGAAAATGATTAAAAAACACATAGACTTTAAGCCAGAATTGTTTTTGTTAAGCATAATAGTAGGAAACTATGAGAAAGAATGTATATACTTAATTTTACATGTATTAACGGCAGCAAGAATAGTATTTGCTCAATATTGGAAAAATGAAAATCTACCAATGGAGGAAGAATTATTAAGATAATTTTAGATTGTGCAGAAATGGATAGATTGACATTGAAGATAAAAGAGAAAGAAGATTCAGTATACTTTAGAACAGTGTTTCTCAACCTTGACAATTTTAAGGCATGTGGACTTCAACTCTCAGAATTCCACAGCCAGCATTGCTGGCTGTGGAATTCTGGGAGTTGAAGTCCACATGCCTTAAAATTGTCAAGGTTGAGAAACACTGCTTTAGAACATGGGACAATTTTTATCAATGACTAGAAAAATGAGCTAGAGAGAAAGGAACGTAATATGTACTATGTAACATCAAATATGTATTAGTAAGAAGAAGACTATCGGGTGAAGAGAACATTTAAGAAATGTATTATTAACTAACATATTGATTATGAAAAAATAGAAACTAATTATTACTGATTGTTTTTTAAAGACATGAATCCAGACAATATGCTGTTTGCTAAATAATAAAGAATGTTATCTCATAAAAATTAATAAAATATATAAAAAGTCTATTACAAAAAAATATTACAGTTTCTCGATCAATAATATGACGCTCAGGTTTAAATCAGCAGCATCATTATTCTGGCACTGTGTCTTAACTTTAATGACGGCACCGTTATATCGGTATAATACCCGACCAAGCTCAAACCAATATTTAATATCACTTTCGATTAAACTCATTTCAGTCTCTTTACCTTCATGCAGAACTATCATAACGAGCTGAATTTTGGCATCTTGGTTTGTTTTGACAAAAAGGGAAAGCCTACAGAAGCCAGAGTTAAGAGAAATTGTATCAGAGGCCAGTGAGCTAACGTGTGGAATGCGAACGGTGTTCAGGCTGACCAACTGCCAACTCGTTAGGGAAGTTTCAATACCGCCTTTGTAGATGTCGCGATCGAGCATACAATCCACATAGTTTTTTGTCGCTGCATCTTGTGCGTTGCTAGGCTTCGGGAGGGCTGTGAGATGATGGACGGTCATGCTAATGTCCTTGTGGATCTTTACGTTGGTAGTATTGAGCTGGCACATGTTTTGGCCAGTGGGACGGATCAGAAATCCGTGTGTGGTTTCCAGAGTAACCGGCGTCAGTGCAGCAGTAAAGTGCAGCCGGTTTTGCAAATTTCCCAGTGCAAGTGTAAAGCTTTTACCATCTGCTAGATTGGCACATCCAAGCAGTCTGCTGGTATCTGAACCAATACTCAGACACAGATTGCCTGTCACTATATCTCCAGTCTTTGAAACTTTGTTAGTAGCGTCCACATAGTGGTTAGTCGCGATATCTTGCACATTGGTCTGATCTGCTACATTAACGATCTTGTGAGAATCCAAATCGATATCGTTGGTTGCATTACTGCTATTGCGTCTTAGAAATGTGTTATTCACTTGCAATAAAGTAACTCCTCTGGAAACTATTTTTTGTGAGTCGCCAGTATCTGATCTTCCAAACTTGTCGACGGGCATTTTTATATATGTACTTTATTTATTTTTAATATGTGTTTATAACGTCCTGAAATTTGTAGCCATCACTCAACTTTTTAAGCACAAAAAGACATAAATGTCCGCAAAACGTCTCACCGTCCAGCTGTATTCATTCGCTATTGTAGTACTGATGCACTATCCCGGTTACCCCAGTACAAAAGCGAACGAGAACAGGTTAACGAGGCGATTATTCCCAATCCACAAACTGTTGCTCAAATTACACCTCGCAGGGTCCCCAATCCTGATGACCCTGGAGTGAAGAAAATAAAATGAGAGCTCCTCACTGACCAATGGTTCAAAGATAATCAAGAGTCCCTAACATGCAGGGATGGCTTGGCTTACAAAGAGGGGAAGCTATATTTGCCAGAAGCACTCCGTCTTAATGCTCTCAAACACAGCCATGATGTAAAGCAGGCTGGACACTTTGGATATTTGAAAACCCTACACCTCACCCGCCGGCAATTCTGGTGGCCGGGGCTGAAAAAGGATGTGGAAAACTATGTAAAAAGTTGTACTGTATGTGCCACAATGAAAAGAATCCCGGGGAAAACTTCTGGGTTACTGCAACCCGTGGCAGACCCTTCTCAACCCTGGGAAGAAATAGCTATGGACTTTATAGTAGACCTACCTGAAAGTAGGGGAAATACTGTCATCTGGACTGTAATAGACCTGTTCTCGAAACAGGCTCATTTCATCGCCTGCAAAGGACTCCCATCTGCCCAACGACTGGCCAAACTGTTCCTGAAACATATCTACCGGCTGCATGGCGCCCCTAAGCGAATAATTTCAGACAGGGGGGTGCAATTCACAGCGATGTTTTGGAGAAATTTCCTTACATTGATTGGATCATCTCAAGGGTTATCATCTGCTTTTCATCCGGCCACAATGGGGCCGCAGAAGCTGCTAACAAAATGGTGGAGCAATATCTTAGATGCTACGTTTCTTACCAACAGACGAACTGGACTGATCTCCTCCCTTTTGCAGAGGTGGCGTACAATAATTGTGTGCACAGCAGCACCGGCTACACGCCTTTCAAAGTAGCCACAGGGAAAGAATTTAACCCAATACCTGAATATCCTCAGTTGCCCTCCGCTTCACAGACACTTGATCAGTGGGTGAGAGGGTGGGAAGAAGTTTGGAAAAACACAAAAACTGCTTTAAAAAAGACTTTTGAAACCTATAAAAAGCAGGCTGATAAAAAGAGGGCTCCCCAAAGAACATCCCAAGTTGGGGAAAAGGTCTATCTGTCAACTAAATATCTACGCCTCAAATTGCCCAGCAAGAAATTGGGACCAAAATTCTTAGGGCCTTTTCCCATAGTAAAGATCATCAACCCGGTCACAGTAAAACTAAAACTCCCTAGACTTTTAGGGAAAATTCACCCAGTTTTCCATTGTAGCTTGTTGAAGCCTTATCGGGGCTCCACTTTAAGACCTCCCCCGAAGAAAGCACCTGAGCCCCTCATAGTTGCAGGGCAGACCCACTATGAAGTAAAACGTATTCTTGATTCTAGAATTTTTTATTGAAAATTTTTAAAATTTTACAAAATAAGAAAAAACAACCCTCCCCAACCCACCCCAACCCTCCCACTCCCTCCCTCAACTTTCCCAGAGCTGAATATAGGCTTAATTAAATTTTTTTGAATTCTTAAAAAAAAATATAAACCATAGATAAGTCTAAATACGTTACTTAAACTACTAATAGAATAATTAACAATAATATATATATATAAAAAGACATAAATATTAAAGAAAAAAAAGAAAATACTTAAAAAAAAGAAGAATAAAGAGAAAGAAAGAAGAAAAGAAATATAAGAAAGTAAAATAATAATAAAACATATAAAAAGAAATAATACAATCTATAAAATATTAAAATTTGTATATAAATTATTGTTAAACTAAGTAATATTTTTTTATACCCAACTTATGTTGTATAAAATCTATCCATTTTTCCCATACCACAAAAAACTTCTCTTGCGATTGATCCTTTAAAAAGGCCGAAATCTTTGCCATTTCCGCCAGATAGGATACTTTAAAAAACCACTCTTGCAAAGTAGGCAAAGATTCCTTCTTCCAGTATTGCCCTACTAACAACCTTGCGGCTGTAATTAAATTTAACATCAATATAACCTCCTTAGTATCACAATCGGTAACAATACCTAACAAAAACAATTGTGGGGTAAATTTTACCCTCCTTCTAAAAATTCTTTGAATATTCCACCATATCTTAATCCAAAAGGTTTTTATATTTTTACACGACCAGCAAATATGGTAATAAGTAGCATCCAAACAACCACATCTCCAACATTTGGGCTGTAAGTCAGGATACATACGAGACATTTTTTGTGGATCAAGGTGCCATCTATAAAACATTTTATAAAAATTCTCCCTTAAGTTCTGGGCTTGTGTAAATTTAACATTTCTCACCCAGATAATTTCCCAGGTATCTAGTAGAACTGGTTCACCAAAATTTTGTGCCCATTTAATCATACATTCTTTAATTAATTCTGGTTCTGAGTCCAATTCTACTAGCAACCCATAAATTCTCTTAATATGAGTTCGTCTTTGATCTTTTACTTGTTTAATAAAATTTTCATCTTCTCTAAGCAAGCCCACATTACGATCTATCTTCCATCTGTCCGCTATTTGTCTATACTGAAACCATGAATATATAATATTTTCTTGTGCTAAATCTTCCAAAGATTTTAACTGCCAAATTTTACCATCCCATCTAAGCAATTGTGCATAAGAAACACTATCCATCTTAACTCCTCTCCTTATCCCCTCTATCGCATGCCAAGGTATAGCCCATAATGGTATTTTAGAATCACTTCTATAATATTTCCTCCAAACCCGAAGTAAAGAAATCCTTATAATATGGGATTTAAAAACCCGGTCAACTTTTTTATTAAAAATTAAATAGGCATGCCATCCAAAAAGTAAATCCCAACCCTCCAAGAGGAGTATTTCTACATTTGTTAAATTAACCCAATCACTAATTAATGTTAAGGCCACAGCATCATAATACAATTTCAAATTCGGTACCTTGAGTCCACCTCTCTCATGAATATCTTGTATAATTTTAAGCTTTACTCTTGGTTTTTTCCCCGCCCAGATAAATTTATTGATACCTTTCTGCCATTCATTTAAATTGACCTCATTCTTTAAGATAGGTATCATTTGAAATAAGAAAAGGAATTTAGGCAGGACATTCATTTTAATCGCCGCAATTCTTCCCAAAAGAGATAATTGCAATTTCTCCCAATTTTTCAAGTCTCTTTGTATCCTGACCCACAACCTTTCATAATTATTTTTATACAATTTTACATTAGAAACAGATAAAGTAACCCCCAGATATTTTACCTTATCAACAACCTCAAAATCTGTCAGATTAACCAAAATCTGCTAAAAAAGATTTCTTAATCAACTCCTTCTGATATACCAATTTACCATTATGATTTATTTTATCTATAATTCTCTGTCTCTGTTGCTTTCTAAGTTGATAGGCCAACCATCTCCCTGGTGTATTAGCATTACAAAATGTATTTTGTCTCATATACAGTAAGTTAGTTGCAGTTTGATCAGCCATCAACATATTAAATTGTGATTTAAGCAATTTTATAGATTCTTTAACCTTTTCATCTGTAGGATTTGAAATCAAAATTTTTTCTTTTAGTTTAATCTCGTCTTCCAAATCCTTACGTTTCTGAATCTGCTTTTGTCTGTGAGTATTATTCATTTGTATCAAGATCCCACGCATGAAGGCTTTACCTGCATCCCATACCATTGACACTGATGTTCCCTTATGCATATTTAAAACAAAATAATCCTTTAAATGCTCCTTTAATTTCTGAACATTCTTTTCTTGTCTAAATAAGTTCTCATTAATCCTCCACGATCTCCTCTCCTCTTTTTCATCCGCCAACTCCATCCAAACTGGACTGTGGTCCGTCAAAGTCCTAGGAAAAATCTTAACATTCTTTACCCTAAAATATAAATCAGTTGTAATCAAGAAAAAATCAATTCTTGAAAAGGATTGGTGTCTGTCTGAAAAGAAAGTAAAGTCTCTCTCCTCCTGATTGCGTTCCCGCCAGTAGTCTCTCAGCTCCCAGTCCTCTTTCAAATCAAAAAAGGCTTTAGGTAGTTTAGCCTGTTTAAAAAAAGTAGAAGATCCTTTTTTGTCTCTTTGTATATCTAACACACCATTCCAATCACCCATTAATATCACAGATCTATAATCCAACAAAGTTAATTTCTGACGTAACAATCTGTAAAATTGTTCCTGTTGTTGGTTTGGTGCATACAACCCCACTATAAGTATTTTCTTCCCATATAAACCAACCTCAATCATAACATATCTCCCTTGAAGATCAGATTCTACCAAACAGGCTGATAAATTTTGCTTAACATAAATGACTACTCCCCCTTTTTTCCCAGGAGCAGAAGATACAAAATGAGATCCCAAACGAGCATTGGCTAAATGTTTTTGGTCTTTAGATAAAATATGTGTTTCCTGCAAACAAATAATATCATTATTATGTTGCTTTAAGTAATGAAAGATTTTCTTTCTCTTTTGGGGGGAATTAAGGCCATTAGCGATTCTAGAATTTTTTTAAAGGGAAATTGCAGTACCTAATCCAATGGAAGGGATACCTGTTGTCTGAAGCCACCTGGGTGAAATCCAGTGAAGTGAAAGCTGATAGATTGGTCAAAAGGTTTCATATGAAACACCCCAACAAACCGAAAGATAACCCTTAACATATGCTTTTGTTTACTTTACAGGATCCGTCCTTCTTGTAAGGGGGGCCGGATGTCAACGCTGCAAATATTGTATATTCTTGCTTTTGACAATATGCAGAATTGTCTGGTAAATATGGGGTTAATAAAGAGCAGAAGGGGTGTTGGGGGTAAAGCCCGGGAAAGAAAGAGGAAGAAAACATTTGACCTTCACACTAATTGGATAGTGTGAGATATGATGGCTAATTTAGGGAGGGAACATGCTGATAATTTAACTGCTCAGAGGAAGAGAACTTAGATCCTAGCATCCCTCCGTTGTGCCTGTGCTGACATTTTGTAACACTAAAAGACTTTTAGGAAAATAAATGCCTGGAAGTTCTTTGGAATGTTTCATTAGCCGGAACCACATCAACAAAACTTTTTGGGGTCTCAAAACCATGTCTCTATAAGCTGCTTCATGTCGTTGTAAAGTGTGGTAAAGTGTAAATTGGAATGTGTATCTTTCACCACACCATTAGTGACCATAAACCCACGACCTGTAAGATGTTGTGGAGGTGGGATCTAATAACATTAATTGTTCTGTACTGCTCCTTACCACTCTCCAGTGCCTCTTTGTAGTCGTTGTGAGTGATGGTTTTCTTGACTACGGCCTTCTTTACACCCTTACATTTCTTCTCTTCATCACCTTCAAACTTTTTGTATGAGTAAAGCTTGGCCCTCAACCCAACAAACTCTTCAATCAGCTCTCCCTTGGCTTCGTCCTAGAACGTGCCGAGCAAATAGTTAACTCCATTTTTTATTCCAGAGGGGTGATCCTTAGGGATCTTGCTCGTGTTGAATAGTTTATCTACGTCATCGGTAAACAACTCTGCTCTATCTCCATACTTGGGTTTGAAGTAGTTGTAGTGGAAATCGTACATCAAAGTCTTGCTCAAGTCCAGTATACACGCACCTAGATATATCTGCTTGTTGTATGTCAGCTTTGTTTTGGTCATGTGAATGGCAATCAGGTTTTCGTCGAATATTGTGAATCTGTCATAGTTTGGTTGGGCGATCAGTTTCAATGACTTTCTCACTCATAACCAACCTTATGTCCACATGGTTCTCAATGTTTTCCATGGTCTTGCCAAAGACGCTGTTGTTCATAAGTTTGAAAAATTCTTTCTCAAACTCGGTAGCTTTCATTCTCAAGCTGCTGTTCAGATCGATGTACTTTTTCAGCTATGGCTCTTCTTTGAACTTTATTCCGCTGTGAATTTTTGTAATCTTCAACCCGAGGCTCTTGTACTGCTTCAGGTTCTTGTAATGCAGGTTGTACTTGGTTTTGTTGTAGAAGTTGGGTATTAATTTTTGCACCTTTGATCTTTCGGGTATAATATTTTCTGGAGCTAACGAATAATTGTTGTGAAGATCGTGCAGCTCTTTTGGGTATTCCAAATCAACTGTAAGCCAACGACCCACTCCATCTTGGCTGGTAATGGTTTTCCAGTTGTTGAGTTCCGCTTCGTCCAACCATTGAAATCCACCAACCGGAAGCGGTTTGCTCATCACCCATCCATACAAATTGTTGGCATCCAGATAAACAATGAAGGTTGAAGGCTTACTCTTGTTAAAGGCCTCGCCCATGTACATGTTGCTTGCTCGGGCGGATTGATGTGAGATGATGCCAATCCCGCTGCGTATTCTGTATTTAAAATTGAGCAGCATATCACAGTTGCTCAACAACTCCAGTTCAACATTCATCATCTTCAGCACCGCGTCCCAAGCGACTCCTGGCGATGTATAGTACCAGGCGGGATCTATTCCGTAGTTTTCCATGCAAACTTCTCTGAAGTTTTCGAAGACGTTGACTAATTGCAACACGTCTCTCTTGTTGTACAGATTGTGGTAATCCCTGAGTGTTTTACAACTGAATTCCACCAACACCTCCTTCGCATGGTTATAGTCGTCATCACTTATCTCAACGCCATTCAGTTTTGAATAAAAGGTGGACTTTGGAGGCAGCTCGGTTTCATTTAACCTTTTGGCAGAGTCCATGTACTCTTTTTTAATTATTATTTTTTTAATTTTTATTTTAGACCAACAAAAGAAAACAAAACACAGCAAAACATTACACACATACACACATAATATATCCTTTTTTGTTAACAGCAATTTGTAACAGTACTCTTCTATTATTTACATTTCCCCCCCTCATTCTTCTTTGAAATATTTGTCCTTATTGCCCCATTTGTTTCTTATTTACGTTTTCCTTCCTTCATATTCTACTACTTACTAGGAATAATTCATATTATTATTATTATACTTTATTATACACATATCACCTCTACCAACACCTCATTTTAAATTTCCAACATTATTCATTGTAGTAACTCTCGCATTTTTTATAGGTGAGTCCATGTACTCTTATGGGTAATCTCCTTTCCTCAGCAATAGATCAAACCGTTTTCCACTGTATTCCTTTGCCAAATTTTTACACTGGTCTTTGCTAAGATTCTTTGTCAAAGCAGCAAGCCTTTTAAACATGAACCTAAAACTGTCAGTTGGCTTCTGGTTCCGGATCGCGGCACTAGCGGACATTCGGGGGGAGCGTTCTCTCCATCACCAGGTTTCCAATCATCGGGCGACCCTGAAAAGGGTTGTAAATTGCCCTGGAGGGGCGACGGCTGTGAGGAGGACACAACTTCTAGGAATAGTGGAGGTGGACATCTGCTGACTTTTATTAAACATAGCCTCCACTAAAGGACTATCTCCAATCACCACAGAAATGGAGAAATTTTACCCACAACTTAACTATAAACTTATACTTGAAAAAATCCTTGAAGCCACTGAGCTAATTAATTCCAGAGTGAAAGACAAAGATGTCACCTTAAAATTACAAATTGAAGCCCAGATTTCAACTGATGAACTTACAATCCAGAAAACAACAGAAGAAGAACAAATTAATATCAAAGAGGATTCTACACAATAACAAGTACAATTTATAGAGAACTTTGACAGTCAAACCTTGATTTCAGTTAAAGAACCTGCAACTCAAAAAGCAACAGAAACTGAAGAAAGCAACACTAAGATGGAGGGTGCTAAAGATCAGCAAACACAACATATTGAGAACCTAGATAATTTAGACAATCAAACAACAACTACAACACTGGACATGACCTCCTATTTTAGCCAGATGAAACTGGAAGAAGAAGATGACCAGACCAAACTGACGATAAATATTTTAAATCAAACATGGAGATTTGAACTATTAGGGCAACAATCTAATGATCAAAAAGGGGTCAGTTCGTTTGAAAAATTGATAACTGGATGCTCTCCCTTGATTCAAATAACATGTGTAGGAATGAAGGGAGATCCATCTGAGGATTTAAAGGCACTGGTATGGAAGCCTGCTTGGCACAAGAAGAAAGCTAGAGTTAGACTTAAAAAATGGGAGTTTCTTTCTCTTCCTTTCTTTCTCTTTTTTGTTGACTGATAATGGAAGAGCTTAAAATCTTACTTAATGGGCTAAGGAGATCTTTAAAGATATTGATTGATTTAATATTTAGGACTTAGATTTATAAGGGAAATAAAAATTACCCATTAGATTATAGTTTTGAATTGTAATACGGAAGTTGGTTTGTAACAATAAAAGATATTTTATTAGTAAATGATGAGGTATTAGAATGAGAAATAGAAGATACTTGTGAAATAAAGTAAGAATGTAATTAACTGAATAATATGTGTATGTTAGATATGATAACTATTTTGTAATGAAATAAGGAAAATTTGGGTTACCCAAAGTCTAAATATTATGGATATTAAAGGCTAAATTGGAACACTGTAACTGAAATTAGGTAAAACTTAAAAACAGGACTTGGATATGTATAAGTAAAATTATATTGACAAATGTATTGATTGATTGAGCTATAATTAGAAATGTATTAACTTGAATGTGATATAATTAAGGGAAATAGAGAGGGAACTTTTAATGTCGCAATCTGAGATATGTACGAAAGATTTTGTTACTGGACTATTGATTACCCAATCACCACGCTGCTTCCTAAGCATTTGGATGTAAAATTGAAAAATTAATAAAACTTGTTTAAAAAAATAAATAAATAAAACTGTCGATAAAGTGTGTTGTCTAACTAGTTTTACCTTTCCCTTTCTGTTGACGAACTTGTCAACAACCACCTCTCTGAACGAAATATATTTTTCCTCGTTGTTTGGTATGCAATCTATTTTTTCATTGTTTTCACCTCGTAGCTTTTTAATGAATAGATGGCTGTCGTATGTGGAAAGGTTATGGAATACAACTGGGATAAACCATGGTACTTTGAATTTTAAATTGCATTTATTGTGCGCCGCGCCTCTAAACCTTCCCAAGTGACAGTGATCGTGAACTTTATCTTTTTCGTCGAATTTACCTTTGCATAGACGGCATGTAGCGGCTGCGTCTTTAGACCTTCCCGTCAAGTGACAGTGTTTGAGAACTTTATCTTTAACGCCCAACTCGCTCCACATATGTGACACGTAGTAGCCGAGGCGTAACTCTCTACATCATCTTTTGTAAATATCACCTTCTCTGGGAATTTGAACCACTTGTAATTGTCATTGACATCTTGCACAAGCGGGTTGATGAATTTCTGCACTACGTCGTCTTTACTGTTATTAGCAGTGAATACAACCGCGTCTTGTTCATATATTGTATCGTTGAAGCATTTTATCTGGTAGGAAAATGAACTTGGAATGTGCTTCTGATATTTGTGTGTGTAAGACTTTTCAGGGTTGGGTCGGCAGGTATCCATCGGTTTAATAAATGATTTGGAATATGCGTAGATTACAAATGGCACTCTCATCGACCTATTGTGGTTCTTAAAAGATAGCATCGTGCTGTCTTCTGGGAGTTCTATCCTTTGGGGTCCGTACTTTGGACAAAGCTTGTTGAGTTTCTTGAGATACTCTATCAAACAGTAATCGATCAAACATTGCATACAATAGTGCATTGAATTCACTGATTCTTCTGTTTCCTTTGCCATCAGTCTGTTAAAGTTTTTTATCCAGGTATGGTGCTTCTTGACATTATCGGCAATAAGCAACAGATTAGCAACTTTATCGCTTTGATGTTGGCCACGTATATCAGGTATACACGTCTATTATATCCAAAGACGTTAAGGCTGATGCTGTTGTTTTGTTTGAACTTGCTGTAGACATGTTCCTTGACAGCAACTGGGAATTCAGTACCACTCCAATTGAGTTTCTCTGCTTGTTTCCTCAATACCTTTGTTATTCTTTCAGCATTATGATCTACTGGGTTCAACGCTCGTGTCACGCTCCACATGAAGCATTTATTGTCTTTGTTCTTCACATTGACAATTGCCTTTTTATCAAAACAGGCGGAAGCAGAATGTACCCTTTAACGGTCTATAGATGCCAACATTTATCTCCAACCTTTGTACGGCCTTGAGCCTCCAGTTACTGCCCTGCATCTGGAACGTCGCCATGGACTCCACCATCTTGTTGATGGCTTTGCTGTACACTTCATCAAGGTCGGTTGCTTCTAATATAGGTTCTTTGTACGAAACACAAAATCGAGGTTGATAACTTCTCCACTTTTGATGTCGGCATGCTCCATCCTGCAACTAAGAGCCAAGTTAACTTTTGTCTCTCCATGATTAGCCAGCAGATTGACAACTTCGTTTCTCGCCTGTCTTAGAAACAGAATAACATCGACTCCAATGATACCGTCGATAACATATTGCTTTATGTTTCCTTTGATCGCCGACTTGCTTTCTCTGATTTGCAGCTTGTTGTAGAACCTGTTGAAAATAGAATAGACTTGTGTTTTGAACGCCTTGAGTTTTTCATTCATAACTCTCTTTGGTTCTTCAGTACATAGCTAGTAATCCAATCGGCAAATGTGTTGATGGTGGATCTGGTCTTGTCCCAAAGACTCTTAGATGCATCCTGTATGATTGCAACTGACTCATTGAGTAATGGCTTTGTAGGGCTGCTAAGTAGAGCCATCAGCTCTGCCTTTCTGAGTTTATAGTAGCCCGTCAATCCTCGCTGTTTTGTGACAATATGTAATTCATGAAGAGTTTTGTTATCCATTTTATTCTAAGAAAATAATAAAGTTAAGGTAAAATTTACTTTTGCCCTTTGGGGCTCTGCTTGACAGAGGATTTGTAATGCTTGTGAACAAGAATGAGCCAGAACAGTTTAGCAGGGTCTACTGAGGATTTGTAATGTGTGAGTGCATGAGTGAGTCAGAATATTCATCTCCTAGCTACTCACAGCATTTCCCTGGTCCACTAATTTTGTCACCTGGTCAAAGAATACAATAAGATTTTTCTGGCAGGATCTGTTTTTGACAAACCCATGTTGGCTTTTGGTTATGACTTTGTTTGCTTCTAGGTGTTTGCTGATTTGTTACTTGATTATCTTTTCCAGAATCTTCCCAGGTGTTGATGCCAGGCTGATAGGTCTGTAGTTTCCTGGGTGTTTTTTTTTTTTTTTCCTTTTTTGAAAATGGGGACTACATCAGCCCTTTTCCAGTCCTCTGGTAGTTCCCTGGTGCTCCAGGATCTTTAAAAGATATGGTTCAGTGGTTCTGAGATCACGTCTGCCAGTTCCTTCAGAACCTTGGGGCGTAATCCATCTGGGCCTGGTGATATGAACTCATCTAGGCTGGATAGGTGCTCTCTTACCATTTTCTTGCCCATTTTAACTTGTATTCCTTTTCTATTTTTTACAGTACTGTTTTTGATAGGTTGGACTGTTTTTTTCCTTTTGTGTAAAGACAGATGCAAAAAAAAGTTAAGCAGTTCTGCTTTCTCCTTGCTTGTCACCTTCTTGCCATTTTCTCCCATTAATGGACCAATCGTTTCCTTGACTTCTTTGGTTTTTTACATGTTGAAGGAAGCTTTTTTTGGTTATTTTTTTACTTTTGTTGCAAGCCTTAGTTCATTTTGAGCCTTAGCTTTCCTGACTTCATATTTGCAGGCTTGGGCTATTTGCTGATATTCTGCCTTAAGTTATGTGCCCCTCTTTCCACTTTTTATACTTGTCCTTTTTGTCTTTCAGTTTATCGGACAGTTCTTTGTGTAGCCATGCTGGTTTGTTCTGAGATGTCTTTATTTCTCTTCTTCACTGGAATTGTGCTAGACTGGGCTTTTATAATCTCACTTTTCAAAATTTCCCAAGCTTCTTGGGTGGTTTTCCCCTTGAGTATTCTCATCCATGGAATCCTTCCCAAGCTTTCTCTACATTTATTGAAATCAGCTCTCTTAAAGTCCAAGACTCTATTCCAAAGATGCTTTTTCACGAGGCAACTGGACTTCCTTGTTTTTCTTTGAAGACATTTCACTTCTCATCCAAGAAGCTTCTTCAGCTTCCGGCAACCAATGGCGGCATTCTTTGAGGCTTGGCGGCTAACGGCTGCCCCCCCCCAACTCGGCAGCTCTGTCAGCGGCTGTGGGGTCCTCCAACCGCTGGCAGGACCCAGCGGCACCCGGCCACCCCCTCGGCACTTGGCTGTGCTGGTGGGCGGCGGGCCGCACCCCCCCAACCACCGGCCAGGCCCCTCCGGCCCAGGAATGGTAGGCCGCTGAAGTGCAAATGGGGGGTAAAGGGCCGTACCTGGTGTCCTGCATGGCTATTCTGGCGGCTGGGATGGTGCCGATGACCAGCCGGAGTCAGGCAGTGTCCGGCGTCAGGGCAGCATTCGGCGGCTGCAAGCTGTATCACAGTTCACCCCCCCACCGGTGAATGGCAAGCCCCATGGGGCTTGACATGCGGCCCCCTCTACCACGGCTCCTGGAAGATAAAAGGATGCGGGTGAACACACGGTGCTACAGCTGTCATTGCCCGGCTGTCCTGGACACCTATGGTGGAATGCTCGTACCAGCCGGGGAGCGTGTATGTCCTCCTCCCCAACCCACAATGCCTCTGAGAGGGGGTACCCTTTCCACCGAAGAAGATATTGCACCTGTCCATGGCGGGTCCGGGAATCAAGTATTTCCTGTACTCCATACTGTGACCCTACCACTGGCCCTGGTGCGTTGGACATGGGAGGGGTCCCATGCACTAGCTTTAGCAGACTCCCGTGAAACACAGGGTGTATTTTCCCCAGAAATGGGGGTAACCGTAACTGTACGGTCACTGGGTTGACCACCTGGATTATCTGGAATGGGCCTATATATTTGGGGCCTAGCTTCTTGCAGGGCACCTTCAGCCGGAGGTATTTTGTTGATAGGTATGCCCAGTCGCCCACCTGGAAGGGCCTGTGGTCAGCCCTCTGTTTGTCGGCCTGCGCTTTAACCGCCGTTTCGGCCTGTGTCAGGGCGTCCTTCACTTTTCCCCACAACCCTGCTACCTGTGTCATCCACGTCTGGGGGGTATGTGGTGTGCTCGTTCCCTGAGGCCACTCAGGGATGGGAACAAACTCCACCCCATGCACCACCCGGAACGGGGCAAACCCTGTGCTTCTGTGCACTGTGTTGTATGCCAGTTCAGCAAATGGTAAGAGATCCACCCAGTCTGTTTGCTGGTACGTGATGTAACTGCGGAGATAATGCTCCACCATAGCGTTTGCGCGTTCCGCCGCCCCGTTGGAGCTGGGGTGGTACGCGGAGCTGAGACCCTGGGACGACCCTACCAGGTGGAGGAAGGCACGCCAAAAGTGCACTGTAAACTGCACCCCCCGATCCGAAATGACTCATCGGGGCACTCCATGGAGACGGTAGACGTGCTGAACAAAAAGCCCAGCCAGTTGTCGGGCCGAAGGCAACCCTTTGCAGGGGACAAAGTGGGCTTGTTTGGAGAAGAGATCGATGACCGTCCAAATCACGGTGTAACCACGGCTTCCCGGCAACTCAACCACGAAGTCCATGGCGATCTCCTCCCATGGTCAGGTTGGGTCAGCCACCTTCTGCAACAATCCCATCGGCTTTCCTACACAGGGTTTTGCAGTGGCACAGACATGGCAGTCTTTTACATACGCCTCCAAGTCCGGTTTCAACTGAGGCCACCAGAATTGACGCCGCACTAGGTGCAACATCGTCAAAAATCTGAAATGTCCGGCCTGCTTGGTGTCGTGGCACCGCTGGAGAATGGTGCGCCATACGGTTTCAGGAACATATAGTTTATCTCCTTTCCAAGCCACCCCCTCCCTCTGTGTTAACAGTCCTGGATGGTCACGCAGCCACACGTCACCTAACACGGCCGCCCATAGCTCTGGGAGCGTGCCACTTGCCACCATATGTGGGGCTATTCAGGCTACCCCTTGACTTTAGGGAGGCATGATCGCCTGCACTACCTCCTCCCTCTTACTGTGATATTGCGGCATGCGTGACAGTGCATCTGCGAGAAAGTTCCTGCCCCCTGGCACATATTTTAGGGTGAACCGAAAACGCCCAAAGTACTGAGTCCACCTGATGTGTTTGTTGCCGGTGTCCGTTGCGAGCGCTCATCGTACAGCGAACGCCTTCTTTTCCCATATAGCCCACCCCCTTTCACTTATGGTGAACTTGTGGGACGTGTAGGCACAGGGTTGTAATGCCCCCTGGCCATTCTGTTGGAGGATTACTGCTCCAATGGCCACGTCACTGGCGTCAGCTTGCACCACAAAGGGGCATTGGGGTTTGGGTGGAGTAACACGGGTTCTTTGGCAAAGAGGGCTTTTAGGTCCTCGATCGCCCTCTGGCAGGCCATGGTCCAACCCAACAGTTGGCCAGGCTGTGGTTTGCTGGTCAGGTGCTTTGTCCATAACAGCTCGGTCAAGGGATGGGCCACAGTAGCAAAGGAGGGAATAAATTGCTGGTAGAAATTGGCGAACCCCAGGAAACTTTGCAATTGACGACGCGTCCTGGGGGCCTGCCATTTCAACACTGCCTTCACCTTATCCATTTGCACATTGTCCCCTGAAATCCGGTATCCCAAGTAGTCCAGGCTGCCCCAGTGGAATTCGCATTTTGATAGTTTCATGTACAGGTTGGTGCTGAGGAGTTTCTGTAACACCTGCCGTACTAGGCAGACGTTCTCCTCTAGGGTGGCGGTGTAAATAAGAATGTCATCGAGATAAACCAGGACCCCGCAGTAGAGATGCTCATGCAACACCTGATTGATCAATTGCATGAACACTGCTGGGGCTCTTTGTAGACCAAAAGGCATTACTTGGAACTGGAAACTGCTGAGTGGACAGTTGAATGCTGTCTTCCACTCGTCTCCACACTGTATTCGTACCCTGTAGTACGCCTCCCGAAGATCTAGTTTGGTGAACACCTGCCCCTTGCCCAACTGGGCCAGCAGATCCTTCATAAGCGGGAGGGGGTACAGGGGTTCGACACAGACTGCATGGAGGCCCCGGAAGTCTACACACAAGTGAAGCGATCCATCCTTTTTCTCCTTAAATAGGACTGGGGCAGCAATCCGGGAATGGGCTGGTTGGATAAACCCCCTTGCCAGATTCTGATTGATATACTGCCGTAATTCCTCGAGTTCCTTGGGCACCATGGCATACATCCGGGGCTTCTGTAGTTTGCCCCCCAGTATGAGCTCAATCGCACAATCCGTCGAACGGTGGGGTGGCAACTGGTTACACTCCCTCTCGCTGAACACGTTGGCCAGGTCACTATACACAGCTGGGAAAGGGTCCTCCCCCCCTCTCCTTGTAACTGGACTGCAGCTGCACACCCCGGGACTTGCTTCTTGGGGCTCGGGCCAGGCGGTTGGGGTCCAACCCCAAGGCGTAACCTACGGTAACCACCCTCCCACCATATGGTAGGGCCCCACTTATCCAACCAGGCCAGGCCCAGGATCACCGCCTCTGTCATGGATGGAGCAACAATAAAGTGGAGGACCTCCCAATACGCCCCCAGCTCCAGGCGGACTGGTTCCGTGATGTGGGTGGCTGGGGCCCCCCCTAACAGGGACCCGTCCACTTGCTCAAAGCGAACAGGGTGGGCCAACTGTTGCAGCCTGATGCCACTCTCTATTGCTACTGCTCTGTTTATTAAACACCGAGTACACCCGGTGTCTATAAGGGCCCGACATTCCCTCTGCACCCCGGTCTGTGGACTGGTTAACGTTATAGGTAGAATAAAGGGGCTTATTGGCTCACTCACCATCGGGTCATCCACTGCATCATCCTCACTGTCGTCAGCAGCCAGCCGATACCTTGCCACCGCTGTGGCGTCCTTGTCCACCAGAGGCACCCGCTGGAACGCCAGGGTCGCCGGCTGTTTTGCCACTCTCGACTTCTCTGGGCCTTTTTTTGGCATTGGGGTAGTCCCTCCGGTTACCTCGGGGCTCCGTGAACTAGGGGCTGGACATTTGGCTGCCCGATGGCCTGGCTGGTTACACCGGAAGCAGCGGAAGGAGGGCCTGCCAGGCGGGCCAGGAGGCCTTGGCAAGCTGGCCGGCTGGCCCTGTCCACCCTCCCGTGGCCTCCCCGGAGGCCGTCGTGGACGAGCGGTGTCCACTCCCCCTGTATGGAATTCCCTGAGCCTTGTATCCAGGTCCACTGCCACTCTGAACCACTCCTGAAGCCAGTTTGGCACACCTCTGTAGACACAGGCCTGGTGTAGCCCTTGGTCGAGGCCTGCCCGGAAATGATGGACCAACAACCGTTCCGGCCAAGAAGAACACAGCCACCCCGCCAGCTTCCGGAAGTCCCGGACGTACTCAGCCACGGGCCGACCTCGCTGTTTCAGCGACAGAACTTCGGCTTCAGCCCGCTGGAGACATGACGCGTCCTCAAACCGAGCATGCAGAGCTTCCAGAAACAGGCCCGCGTTGCCCAACTCCCGGGCATGGTCGCTGTACAGGTTGGCAGCCCACGCCACTGCCTCCCTCTGCAGCGCTGCTGTGACTGCCACCACCATCGCCCATTGGGACAAGTACAGATGGGCATAGAGGTCTAGGTGGCTGATCACGTGGCTCAGGAACATGGCTAACTGGTCAGGGTTCCCATCAAATGAAATGGGTATGGATGGTGAACCCCATACGTTTCCCGGACCCCACGGGGCCACAGGTGGAACCACGCCCCTGGCTACATCTGCAGGGGTTGGCAAGCTTTGGGATCCAAGGCTGAGGCCATGTGGTCCTGGTGTTCTGCCCGGAGGTGCTCCCCAAGCGTCACCCCTTGACCCACCTGGCCATGCTGGTTGGGGTTGTCTAGCCGTCGCACCGGGAACAGGGCCTCCGGCTAGTGGAGTGCTCACGGTTGATGGTAGCCGAAGCCTCGGGCTGCTCAGCCAGAAACGGGATGACTCAGTGCACCCTGAGGATCCATCCACCCATTGCCACGAAGAGGCTCCTTGGTACCCTGCCTCGCCAAACTGGTCACAAAGCACATCCATTGTATACTGACCGGGGGTGGTTGAGTAACTCCACTCCTCCTCTTCGTCCCCTGTGACGCGCCTCTCCCTCCATTCCATGAAGGCCGGGCACTTGGTGTGCGTGTCTGTCCAGCATCCACATTAGCCAAAGCAGGACTCTGCCACCACTCCCCCATAACTGTTGGGGCTGTGGCTTCCTGGGCCTCACCCAAAGGGACCGTGGACTGCGTCACCTTTGGCCTGACTGCCGGCTGCGCCTCTTGGGCCTCTGTGGCAGGTACAGGGCCCGTTGCTCCAGCCGGAGCTGCCTCCTCTATCTCCTGAGGAGCCTCCTGTTTGCCCTCCGCCATTCCCTCAGAGCAAGGGTAAAGGTAAGGAGTAGCAAACATTGGGAGTGCTGACTTACTATCACACCCATCTGTTGTCGTACAGAAGAACAGAATCAAGGAACGCAGGTACGAGGTGCAAGTAAGGTTTATTCCTTAGCAAACAAAAAGTCAGCACTGGGAGTGGATTGCTCCCAGTGCTTCATATAACTGTGCCACGCCCCAAAACCCCACCCCCAACAGCTAACCACCATCCACCCAACAGTCATAAAGGTCCCTTCTGTCCGGTCACGCCTTTCCCCCAGTTCAGGCCCGCCCTGCTGGCCCTCTGTCCGGCCGCCCAGGTTAGGTCCTTCTGCTAGCGCCTCATTGTTCCTGCCTCCAGCCTCTTTCAGGCCTCCACGTCCCTGGCCGGCCGTCAACAGTCTTCCTCTGGCCACCGGAGGCCTCCCGCGGCTCTCAGCAACAAACAGCGGCTGGCCTCCTCGCTTGGCTGCTCTGTTGATGTCCGTGGGCTCTGAAGGCCTCTCGTGGCTTCCGGCAACCAATGGCGGCGTCCTTCGAGGCTCGGCGGCTAACGGCTGTCCCCCCCCACAACTCGGCAGCTCTGTTGGCTGTGGGCTCCTCCAACCGCCGGCAGGACCCAGTGGTGCCCGACCACCCCCCGCCGCTTGGCTGCGCTGGCGGGTGGTGGGCTGCGCCCCCCCGACCACCAGCCAGGCCCCTCCGGCCCAGGAACGGTAGGCCGCTGAAGCAGGAATGGAGGGTGGGGTAAAGGGCCATACCTGGTGTCCTGCGGGGCTATTCCGGCCGCTGGGACGGTGCCAATGACCAGCTGGAGTCAGGGCAGCGTCCGGCGTCAGGGCGTCGTTTGGCGGCTGCAAGCTGTATCCCGGTTCACCCCCCCACCGGTGAATGGCAAGCCCCATGGGGCTTGACAATGTGATTTTCGGAGGATCTGGAGGCCACACATGAGTGGGGTGTCCTCTTGCACCTGTACTTTAGGGCCAGCCTGAGCTGTTCAAGGTGGCCTAGATGGAGGGGGGTGGAATAGAGAATTGTTTCTTTTTTGTTCAGGGGTGTATGTCTGTGTGTGTGTGAGAGAGACATGCCAGTAGAGTCAAGTTAGGCATTTCCAAAATTTTGATGCACTAAGCCCCAAAGTGTCAAGACTGATTCACCTTTTACTTAGATTTTCTGCTCATATCTTGACAATGATATGCGGGGGTGGGGGATGGTAGCTAAGCAGCCGAAGGAGAAATGGACTGTTTCCATAACAAGAATTATTACTATTGGAAAGTGTGAACACCTGGTGGGTGGGGGTGAGGGAGTCTATAATTTAACTAAGCACGTTTCCAAGCAGCAACCCCAGAGCTGGTTTCACTTTCTTCTGTGCCAATGTAAATTTTTCAGTAAAGTATTATACTCTTGGTAAAATCATGTCCCAGGAGTTTCTTTTTTGGGAAATACCTACTGGACAGTTGACAAAAAGTTTCACCATCACTGGTCTAGCAGCTAAGCAAGGAAGACCGAGGTTTTAGTTCTCCCTTAGGAACAGAAGCAAACTGGGTGATCCTGGGCCAGTCACTCCAACTCACTCCATATCAGCATCAGGCTGTGTGAGAAGCCAGCTGAAAAACAGTCTATTGTTGCATCATGTACTGATAACTTTGCTCTAAGAACTGAGTGAGTGTAGCACAAAATAAACAGAACAAACGCTAATAAAAGCAACATTGCTGAAAAAATAAAACACACTTTATTTGTTCATTAAATTTAACAAGCAAGTTTATATCCTACCTTTCCTTTAGAAGCTTGAGAAGGCAAACACCTTTGTCATAATAAAGTAACAATTAGAGAAAACATGTGAAACCATAAACATCTTCAAATGAATACAATTCACAAGGGAAGAAGAGAATAGCACCACTTACCCTTCCTGGATATCCTCATCAGCAGATGAAATGACAGCAAAATAGAAATATAAGTCTATCAAAAAAAAACAAACCACACTAGCCAAGTGCTCCATTACCAAAGTAACAATCCAACCTCCTACAAGAGTTGTGCAAGAACATTATTCAAACAAGTACAAACACACTGCAGCAACCCAGAACACCAGAAAAAAGAAATAAACCATCTATAAGACATCTTCTAACAAAATTGATATCTACGCAACTTTATCAAAAAGGACCTGACCACTCAGCCCACTACAGCACAACCAACACAAGCTATGAAAAGGATAACACTACCATATATCAAAAACATCTCAGAAACAAACAAAAGACTACAGGTAGTCCTCAATTTACAACCACATTTGGGACTGGAACGTCTATCACTACGTGATACAGTCATTAAGTGATGCCCAATTTTACAACTTTTTTTGCCACATTCATTAAGCAAATCACATGTTCATTAAGCAAATCTGGCTTCTCCCATTGACTGTGGTTGTTGGAAGCCCCCTGGGAAGGTTGTAAATGGCAATCACATGACCCCAGGATGCTTCAACTGTCATAAATACATGACAGTTGCCAAGTGCCCAAATTTGGATGACATGACTGCAGGGATGCTGAGACAGTTGTAAATGCAGCAACTGGTTGTAAGTCACTTTTTAAATCTCCTTCATAACTTTGAATGGTCATTAAACAAATGGTCATAAATCAAGGACTACCTGTATTACAATCACACTACATCACTATATCACTTAAACCAACTAAAGCCCTCCAAAATATCTTAAGCAAACCAAAAGACTCAGTAGTAGAAGAATAAAAAACTGGAATCATCTACAACAATACAGTGTAACTACAGCCATTATGCAGGATAGATGTGCAGAAGACTAGCAAAGCACATCCATGAACACCAACTAGCAGTCAGAATGCATGATGAAAACTCCTTAATCTCACAAAATGTGGATAGCAACTGGGAGTGCTAGGATTGCCATTGCTAAATGATGCAGTCACATGATATTTCGCCTAACGATTGCATTACTTAGCAATTACCTTCATAACTTGAGGACTACCTGCACCCTAATCAAGGAACTATCATGAAGAAAACCACACCTCCACCAACACTGGCAGGTTTCCTCCACCTGTCCCAGAAGGTATTTGCAAGAATTTGTACTTGTCTCCACTCCAGTGGCAGCCAATGATGTCAAGCCTGACCGGAGCAATGGGACCTGCACAGCAAAGGACAACAGCAGCCCCCCCCCCCCGACAGTCCCAAGGCTGGTCCCTCCACCTCCCACAGCAACAGAAGCCACTGGGCTACATACTGGTGCAGCAGGACCGGGAGCCTACCCCCTTCAAAGCAAAGTTTGATGGCCAGCCTGAGAAGTTGGCCTATTTCCTTACTCAGCTGTGGAATTACTTGGAGCAATACAGTGAGATGCACTCCAATGAGCCTTCCTGTGTAGGTGCAGTCACCTCGAACCTGGAGATGCCACGGAGTGGTTGGTGTTTCTCTATGATGAAGGGGCCCCCAAGCTGATGAAAGTGGATGCCCTCCTGCAGCAGCTGCGGTACAGTTTGGAGGACCCCATGGAAACCCACTGGGCAAAGGCCAAGATCCGCTCCATTTGGCAAAGGAAGCAGCCAGTTGCGGAGTACATTCGAGAGTTTCACAGCCTAGTAGCCCACTTGAGAGAGTGGCCTGAGCCCCTGCTGGTCTACCAGTCCTGGGACGGGCTGAACCGGGAGCTGTACCACAGCTGCCTACCCCGGGGGGTGCCTAAAGTCCTCTGGGAATAGTACCAGCTGGCCACAAACATGGAGCTAGACCTGATAAAGTACCAACAGCACATTGCCCAAGATGGTCGGCCCCGAGTAGCCAAGAGACACCTCACAGCCTGAGGGGGGGAGGGAGATGCTCCCCCCAGTACCAGGGAGAAGCCTCACTGGATCCCAGGAGCCTGCTTCCAATGCAAGAAAGAAAGTCATCAAGTGGTCAACTGTCCGGCTCCGCAAACAATGTTGGTGTCATAGACCCCAACCCGGCCAAAGAGAAAAAATCACTGGCGAAGCTAAAGAAGAAGATGTGGGTTGTGCAGCAGGTCGTGGAGGTCTTTCCCCAGTCCAGCAAGGGGGAGGGAAATCTGACCTTCGGCAAGCCTGGCCTGGTCTTTTACGAGAGCAACAGCAAGGGGGAAGACGACCCGATGGTAAATGGCACCATCACCCCAATGACTGCCCTGGTAGAGATCCTGGTGCCCTACTTGGGAGTAATAGGCATCCTCACTGCCTTATTAGACTCAGGCTGCACATGGTGCCTGATCAGCTTGCCAATGGTGGAAAAGCTGGGGTTGAGATTCAGGAAACTAAGGTGGCCCATGGGATTTAGACAGATATATGGTTCCCTTATGGGGGAGCTGCCAGCAACCTGTTTGACAGAGCCAGTGAGCCTAAGGATCAAGAATCACGTAGAGACTATCTGCTTTATTGTAGCCTCCAGAATGACTGGGACTATGATCCTGGGGCTAGCCTGGCTGAAGAAGTTGAACCCGGCAGTAGATTGGGGCAATAACAAGTGGCACATGAGAGAGCAGCTAAGCAGCAAGAACTGAGGAAAGTGCCGGCTGCCAGCCACAAGCCTGCAGTTAGGAAGACAAAAGTGGAACCAGCTACCATGCTAACAGAGGGCGAGGGGTTGGAACAGCCCATTCCAGGGGAATACTGCGATCCCACTGAGGTGTTTAGCGAGAGGGAATCAGGTGTGCTACCGCCCCACCAGCCAACAGACTGCACCCTTGAAATTGTGCCGGGGGCTAAGCTGCCAAAGCCAAAGATGTATTCCGCTGGGACCTCCTCACCTGGAGGCAGTTCTTAGAGGGCAGTAAAATTCGAAGTTTGGACTAACCACAAAAACCTGGAAGCACTGAAGCCCCCAAGGAAATTGTCCCCTAAGCAGGTCCAATGGGCTCAATACTTCAACCGGTTCAACTTCACCCTACATTATTTGCCGGGGGGGGGACATCCTAGCAGATGCCCTCTTGAGCCTGCCTCAATATAAGAGCACTAGGGAAGATATAGTTAATTCTATCATCCCATCTAAGCAACTTGCAGCACTGGTATGCGTGAGACAGCCACAGAAAGACACCCCCCCCCCCAATCAGGAGACTCTCTGACCCAGCAACTAGAAGAAGCCCTGGGAGGGGATGACTGGTTCCAAAAGTATGAGAGAGACTTGATGCTGAAGCAAGGCTTAGTGTGGAAGGGGAGTAAAGTGTATGTCCCAGCCAGCCAGAGAACCATGGTCCTACAAAGGAGTCATGACGTGAAGCCAGCGGGGCACTTTGGGTTTGTGAAGACCCTGCACCTTATAAAGAGACAATTTTGGTGGCCAAAGATGAAGAAAGACATAGAATCCTATGTAGCGAGTTGCCCTGTATGTGCAACTACGAAGCGCTTGCCAGGGAAAACCCCTGGACTGCTGCAGCCAGTAGCCAGCCTGACCGTGCCATGGGAGGAAATAGCCATGGACTTCATAGTTGAGCTGCCAGATAGTGGTGGGAACACGGTAATATGGACTGTTGTTGACCACTTTTCCGAGCAGGCACATTTCATACCATGCTCAAAGCTCCCTTCAGCCCAGGTCCTAGCGAATATGTTGCACATTTACAGACTGCATGGGGTCCCAAAGAGAATTATCTCAGACCAGGGTGTGCAGTTCACTGCAAAGTTTTGGTGGGAGTTTGTGGGCTTGATAGGTTCATCCCAGGGGCAAAGTTCCACTTTTCATCCCAATACTAACGGGGTGGCAGAACAAGCTAACTCAATGGTGGAACAATACTTAAGGTATTATGTAAATTATCAGCAGACTAACTGGGCTGAGCTGCTGCCGTTCGCTGAGGTGGCTTACAATAAGTCGGTGCATAGGAGCACAGGACTTACCCCTTTTAAGGTGGCTACAGGGGTTATGTTCATAGCCATGCTGGAGCTTCCCCAGGGAGCACCATCCTCCGCAACACTGGCAGAGTGGATGGCCTCTCTGAGAGGCACATGGGTTGCGGTACACAAGGCACTAGGGAAAGCAAGGGAGGCCCAGAAAAAGCAAGCTGATCAGAAGCCACTCAAAGAGAGTTCCAGGTGGGGGATAAGGTATATTTATCCACAAAGTATCTAAACCTAAGAAAGGCATGTAAAAAGCTAAGTCCTAAGTATGTAGGCCCTTTCCCCATTGTACAGATTATAAACCCGGTGACAGTGGAGTTGCAGATGCTGAGAAGTCTTAGGTGGGTTCACCCAGTGTTTCACTGCAGTCTATTAAAACCCATGTGAGACTCCAAACTAAGGCTAGGAGGAGGATCTCCTCTGCCTCCGGTTTTTATAAAAGGAGAGGAGCACTACGAGATTAAGGACATCCTGGACTCTAGGCACCACTGGGGAAAATTGCAATACCTTGTGCTGTGGAAGGACTATCCCATACTGGACACAGAATGGGTGGCAGCAAGAGATGTTAGAGCAGCTAGACTAGTGAAGAGGTTCCATGCCAGGTACCCTAAACAACCAAAGTGAATCAGTATTTTGTAAGTGGTGAGTTGTTTATGCTGTTGTGTGTTTATAGTCATTCCAGATTATCATTCTTCCAGGGGGTCGGCATGTCAAGAGTGATGTAAGGACCCACTTCAACTAACCACCCAAGAAAGCAGAACTCTTGAAACAGGCATTGTCTCAAAATGATACTTTTATTAGGGGTCAGTGACAGTAGGGAAGTCAAGGTGAGATCTGGGGAAAAACCCACGCAAACGGTATAGTTAAGCTAGCAATATTCCTCCTCCCACCAAAGTCATAATGTCCATTTGAAATCCAGCCAATCCACAGGTGGCACAAAGTCTGGCCGGCTGGTACAGTTGGCGCGCATCTCAAGGTCTTCTCCAGCTTTTGTTTCTCTGTAACCATCTCCCTGATAAGGGAGACACATTCCTTTCTCAAGATGATACAGGTAATCCCCTAGATATGAACGTTTATTTAGCGATATTTCACAAAAACGAGGTTATTCAGAAAGGGTACTTACATTAAAAATTCAAAATTGCAATCAAAAACAGGCCTCTGTAGCCATGTGACTTGGATTCAGTCTTGGCTGCTACAGCTGCCATTTTAACTCTGTGGCTTGCCTGGGCCGGTTCGGGCCTATGAGAAGCCGGAAGTGTGGGGGGGGGGTTGTGCCTGCTCACATGGCCAAGCAAGATCAGGCAGGCAGGACTGTTTGTTTTTGTTTTCCTGGAGCTGTGTGTGGAAGATCTGCTGCTTGCTGGGCTTGAGGACTGGGCTTGTAGAGAGCTAGAATTACTTCTGTAAGTATTTTAAAATATTATTTTTTGTTACTCTATAGTACTGTGCTGTATTGTTTGTAATTACTTTGGGAACTGCTCTGCTTTTTATTGCTTTGTAAGTACAGTACTTTGCAAGATTGATTGTTTGCATTTGCCTGAAACTTACAGCATGTGGCTGCTGCTGCTCCTTTCCCTAGGATAGACCCACCAGAGATTCTGCTAACACTTACTGGAAGGAAATCCCCCCCCCCCCATTTTGGATTTTGGCTGGAGAGGCTTGTCCTGATAAGGAGCAGTGGTTTTTTAAAAGGTTTTAAATTTAAATTGCCTCCAGAAGTTGTGGGTGTTCCCTCACTGAAGGCTTTTAAGAGTCTGGATAGGCATTTATCAGAAATAAAGTACAGTACTGTACTCTTGTGAGAGCAGTGGGTTAGACTAGATGACCTCAAGGTCCCTTCCATCTCAGTTACTGTTGCAAGCCAACAGTTCTGTAAACTCCACCCCCATCTCCCTCTGCATACCTGGCTGGAGATGCTTAAGCTAATGGCCGGCAAGTGTTTGTGTGTGTGTGTTTTAAAGCAATCAGAGATTTCTGTAAACTACTGGAGCCGCTTAAGCTAATTACTTTAGTGTCAGCTGCAATCGTAGAGTTCTCCACCCCCCTCTGAAGAAGCTTGAGCTGCCTAGCAACAAATGGCTTTTTTAAAAAAAGTCTACTGCCTACTTGGGAGGCAGTTTACAAGTACTGTGGTTACTAAAACCAGAAACAGCTGATTTGTAGCTGGAAACAGCCTGCAGCAGTGGCAGGAAAAGTCTCTCATTTCAGGCAGCCATCAGAGGAAATAGTAAATCAAATCTTTGTTCATTTAATGACCCATTTGATTCAATTAATGAGTTTGATTTTAAAATGTTGTAATATTGAGTATGATTCATTTGACGATTACAAGCCTAATGGGCAGGCTCTATTAGGCTTGTACCTCGGGGATTACCTGTAGAGCAGGGGTTTTAAACTGCTGGCCCGTGGGCCGGACGCAACACGTGGAAGCCGCACCCACCCCATTGCTGGCAATGGCAAAACAGTCCTGATACGTTGCACAACATCACGTGATATCACGAGTTTGACATGTTTGCTGTAGAGGCAGGAGAGGGAAAGTAGAAAGCGAAAGTTATCCCAAGCGAAAGCATGCTCCCCATCCCCCTAGTAGAATGGCACGCCCCAAAAGTAGAATAACTATGCAGGGGAAACAATGAGGATATTTGGGGACCTACCGCTTGTCCTGGGGCACCTGCTGCCATCCCGCGCTCTCCAGCCCGTTGCCGGCTAGCTGGGCATGCTGAGCTCAGGCCTCAGCAGATGGAGGCCGGATGGGAGCAAGAGCCATGGCTGCCCGGCTCCTCTACCTGAGGACACGTGTGGGGAGAGGTGCACTCACAGAAGGATGGAAGAGGAGGGCTGGCCGGGAACAGGCACAGGGCTGCCCACAGGGGGAATCTGACCAGCACCAGCCTGGAGGGGAGGAGAGGCCTAGGGAGCCCAAAGGGAGGCATCCCGGCATGACTGGCTGGCTGGCGACGGGCTGGAGAGTGCGGGACGGCGGCAGCTGCTCCGGGACGAGCGGTAGGTGGGGTGGGCGCTCCTGATGTCCATGGGGGAAGAAGCTGCAAGGAGGCTCCGTGCCCAGTCCAGTCCTGGCATGAAAAGTGAGGCAGCAGCCCTATGTGCGTCCCCATGCGCAAGTGCGCCCCTGCCCTGCCAGGCAAGCAGAGCTGTGGCATCTTCAGTAGAAGAGCGCAGGTGGCCCTTTCCTGCCAAAACCTTTTATATCATCTCCTCTCTCCCCCTCCTCCTTTTCTCTTCAGTGCACCTCCAGCTCCCAGAAGCGCCGATCTGCTGGAGCCCAGCGCTGATCCTGGGGCTTCTGCCGAGCCCCGACAGCCCTGCAGCTCCAGCTCTCTCTCCCTCAGGCTTGTGTGGTGCTGCCGCCGCTTCAGCTCATTCCTCTCCCCCTCCGCTACTACTTCTCTAGGATGGTCGTGTACTACCTGCCAGGTGCCAAAGTACCACTGGTGGTACACGTACCACCCTTTGAAAAGCCCTGCTTTAACTGTTTCCCTCTCATGTAAGAAAGCTTTGGGAAAGAATACTGTTATAAGATTAATAATTTATAATAACGTTTACTCTATTTACTTTAAGTAGGCCCTTTCCCTATTTAAACTAATAAATTTACAACATAAGAGTAATGTCCCTTTGAGTTTATAGCCTATAAATTTCCTGTCCCCCAAAATATTATTCAGATGGATTTAATCAAAGGAGAGCAAATGTTCCTATCTTCAAAAAGAGTAAAAAAAAGGATCCATCAAACTAAAGACCTATTAGTCTGACAATGATACCTGGACAGGTACTTACGATAACGATGTGGCAATTAACAGAAATCAGTATGGATTTGTCAAGAATGCTTTCTGCTAGACCAGGGGTGTCAAACTCACAATGTCACGTGACGTGTCATGACGTATCGTGACTTTTTTGCCATTGCCAGCAATGGGGTGGGCGCGGTTTCGCTATGTTGCATCCGGCCCATGGGTTGGCAGTTTGACACCCCTGTGCTAGACAAACCTTATCTCATTTTTTAATCAAGAAAGTTTTGATTCACTTTTTTCAATTTTAATTCCCCATCCATGTTCAGAATATCCCAATCATTTATAATTTCAGAACAAGTTATTTTTGGGTAACCAAAACCTTCCCTTATTCAAAGTTCTTAGCATATTCTTATTTCACTTTTCATAACAAGATATAATATTCTGATTAGAAATCCTATCTATCTAGTTATAATAATACTTCTATTTCTAGCAATCTATTCTTAACCATATTCAAACATCTAATTGGTAATATAACATCCCCTCTAGTAGGTCAAAGCTTCTGTTTCCTTCAATCTTACTCTAGGTTTCTTCCTTTGCCAACTAACTTTCCAAGTTAGTGCATTTGGATCATCAAATAATTCTTCCTCTGTTTTTGTGTATATTATTTGAAACAAGAGAAACAATTTAGTTAAAGTATTTTTGGAAGAACTAGCCCATTGATATTCATTAAACAGCCTCCCTCCTTCTCCAGTTCCCCACAGGTCTGTTAATGGCTTTATCTTCCATTTCATCAGCTCTCCTTCTTTATCCTCCAGTATGTTTTGAAACCTTGGTTTGTAAAATGTCTTTTCCATTTCCAATATTATCATTGTGTCTTCTAAGTCTTCATTTATCTGAGTCTGGTTGTTAGTTTCTTCCTTTAGATCAAACGTGTGCCCTTTAAAAGCAAAACAATTAGAGACATCAAGTGGACCAATGACTAGGTCGGAAAGCCAGGCGCAAAGCCAGCCGGTAACATAAAGAGAACTCCCATTAACTTGCTTTTATGCTCTGATGATGTTGGCAGTGCTGGCTGATGAAAGCTCAGCATTTATATTAAACAGGTTTTAGTTTGATATTATCCTGGTGTTCGAATTTATTTATTTTTATCGCATATATATTCCAAATTAGTCTTGTAGGTTTCTCCTTTTTCCCCAAGTAATTAATTTGCCGCTTTCCTGGGGGAATGGGGTGGAAATTCCCTTTCCCTCCTCGGGGGGAGTGCTTTGGGCAGATTTTCAGGAAGAGGTCTTAAAGTCATAAAGAGAGGCTTAGGTCTCACCCAGTTTCATCCACGTTACTGTAAGATTGCTTGATAGTGCTTGTTGTCTTCCCTTGACAGCAGCTTCTGACTGGCTACACGAAGGTAGCCAGTCTTTCCCCCTCCAGTTTGGAGGGCTACCACAGATCAGTTGGGAGGGCTGCCACCCCCCCTGTGATCAACAAGGCTCCCCTACTCGCTTGCTGCCTCTACGGAGCAACTTTCGACCCTTTCCAGGGTCCCCCAGTGGAGCGAAATCAAGCGTGAAAGATGGAGCTCTGTCTTCCTGAGTCTGCTTCACCGCAACATCAAAACTGGAAGCCGGTAGGGTTCATTTTCAATTGATCTAGCAGACAAGTCAACTGGAACACAACCTTCTCCTTCCACTCCTCACTGCCTACTGAACTACTGCGCACGCCCCATAGGATGGGCATCGCTATCCCTGCCTATTTCTCGCACATGTTCAAATGGAGGTTTATTTCTGAATTGCCCTCATATCTTCACATTCCGTCCTGATGCCTTCTCTCTGCCTCACAAGGTGAAGATGGGGATGTTTAAGGACTCTTTGAACTTCACACCAATTAGCTGAGATGCAAGGGAATGGCCTTATGGAAAGGAGGGGAGAGGTGGGAAGCAACAGAAGTGATGGGCATTTCTCAGCAAATCCTCATGAACTTGCCTGGGGAGTATGCCTCTAACCAGTGGAATGGCTTGCCTCCAGAAGTTGTGGTTGCTCCATCACTTGCATCCTCCCAATAATAGGAAATCACCCAGAGCAGTTTTTGTAATAAGCCAAAGCACCTGTCAATGGAAAACTTGTATCCATTCATAAAAGCAGAATGCTCTCTGTGAATGGAAACAAGGTAGCTGGACAGCTCCATGCATAAACAAAAGCATTGCCAGTTGCAGCCTATTCATAGACAAAGCGCTGCTGGCTACAGCCAGCACAGAGAGATGAAATCTTATAGATTAGGCATATAAAGACAATGCCACTCAAATTTGCATTCCCCCACCTGACCTCAAGGACAGGGCATGACCTCACAGCGACAATGAAAAACAAACCACCACAATTAGAATAACCAAAGGCACACACTTGAAACCTATTGTCCAACAAGCCCAGAAATCTCAAACACACAGCCCCAAAACCATATAAAAGTCCACCCATTCACCAGACCAGGTTGTCAGCTGTCCCAGAACCAATTGCTATGTCACTTCACTTCTGATTCCTAAATAAATGGAGACCTCCTTTCCAATTACAGCTTGCCTCCAAATTCATTGCCTCCTGCATCTTTCTCCCAGCTTGGAACCAGACAGGAACCAACAATTACTACAGATATTAAAATTATTGTTATGTAATTTACTTTGTGTTTCTGGGATAATTTTTTGCCAAACATCTGGTACATTTTAAACCAGACGCATAATACAGTGGGTAAAAAGTTTACACATTCCTTTTAAAATGCCACAGTTTTGAGATGTAAAAAAATCCGACCAAGATAAATCACTTCAGAATTTTTTCCACCTTTAATATAACATATAAGGTATACTATTCAATTGACAAACTGAAATCTTTTAGGGGGAAAAATAAGTCATGACTTTCACTTCTTAGACACTTTATTGTATTGTCTTTATTAAGCTAAAAACAGTCACGGCCTGTTACTCCTGTTTGAAGATCTGCACCATTTTTGAGACTTCGTTATTGCTGAATGATAAGGAAGAGGGCTGCTGGAGGCAAGCTAAAATAAGGAAGCATGGAGTACTTTTCTTTTAACTTTGATGGATCTAAACCTTAAGGGTCTTTACAACATAAACTTTGTATCAGTCTTTAGAAACCATGCTAGTAAATACAGGTAGTCCTCGACTTACAACCACAACTGAGCCCAACATTTCTGTTGCTGAGACAGTTAAATGAAATTTGCCCCATTTTATGACCTTTCTTGCCAGAGTTAAGTGAATCACTGCAGTTGTTAAGTTACTAACATAGTTAAGTGAATCTGGCTTCCCTATTGAATTTGCTTGTGAGAAGGTTACAAAAAGTGACCACATGACCCCAGAACACTGCAACCATCATAAATATGAGCCAGTTGGCCATGTGTCTGAATGTTGATCACATGACCATGGGGATGCTGCAATGGTCATAAGTGTGAAAAACAGTCATAAGTCACTTTTCTCAGTGCTGTTGTAACTTCAAATGTTCACTAAACAAACTGTTGTAAGCCGAGGACTACCTGTACAGTTCTATAAATGATTCTTTTGAAGTGTCTATTTTTCTTGCATAAACATTATGCAATATGTTTCATGAAAACTATCATAATTGGAGTAAATTGCTTTCAAAACTGAAAAACTAATATACAGTAATTATTTTTTAGTGTCACAGAAAGCCAAAAAATATCTTTGAAGAGCTGCAGAATCCAATTAAAACTTTATCAAAAGAATGTTTATACCTACTGCTGGGCTTCATAAATCTAGTAACATTATTTCAAAGCTAAAATGATAGATGAATATTGACTCCTAAAACAGTTTTAATTATTCCTTTAATATTAATTTTATTTTCAATCAGTTAAAACAATAAATAAAGCCACCACTGTAGGATAGACAAATAGATTGTTATAAAAGGAGTTGCTTGGATGTCAGCAAGAAAAATGTATGCATCAACTGAATTATTATATAATGTAATATTTTGACAAACTTCAATGATAATTATGACTATGTAGGAAAATAACATTGAGAGTAAGTAGCAATAAATAGAACTTATTCAATTAATATTTTAATATGCCCAAGATCAAACAATAATTGCAAAAGCAGCACCAAACATTAGGAAGATATTTCTCTTCAGCAATCCCAAATCAGTCACTCTTCTTTTTTTTTTAATAAAAAGTTTTTATTTTTCATTTATTCATACAAAATACAATTCAATTAAAATCCTAACCATTGGTACCGCCTGCCCATTCCCCCCAGGCCGCGTCCACCCTCTCTAATCCTTCCCTACTTCCCTCCTCTTTCTCTCCTCCCCTCTTACTCTCTTCCCCTCCCCTTCTCCTCTAACCATCCTACTTCCTCCCTGCTCCTTCCTCCCCTCTCATCCCTTTCACACACATGAACGCAGCATAGGGGAAATGCCCAAGCATTTACCATGACTATATTATCATTACCCACCCACTCACCCACCCACCCACCCTCAACCCTCCCCCCCTCGCTTCCCAGAGCAGAGTACAGGGTTATTAATAAGAAAGTTAACAATAAAAAAGGAAAAGAAAAAAAAAAGAAAAAAAAACAACTATATTTTATAGTTTAACCTAAAATAATACTTTTTCCAAACTCGAAGTAAGGCACTCCTCAAAATATGTGATTTGAAAGCCCGGTCCACTTTCTTATTAAAAATTAAATATGCATGCCAACCATACATTAAATCCCACCCTTCAAGAGCAAGAATATCCTTATTTGTTAAATTAAGCCAATCACTTATCCAAGTTAAGGTGGCTGCATCATAGTATAATTTCAAGTTAGATGCTTTAAGTCCTCCTCTTTCTCGGGCATCTTGCAAAATCTTAAACTTAACCCTTGGTTTTTTCCCAGCCCAAATGAATTTATTGATACCCTTCTGCCATTCCTCCAAATTTACATCTTTTTTTAAAACATGTATCATCTGAAACAAGAAAAGAAACTTTGGTAGAACATTCATTTTTACAGCTGAAATTCTCCCCAACAGTGACAATTGCAGTTTTTTCCAGTCATTTAAATCCTTTTGCACTTTTGCCCATAGTAATTCATAATTATTTTTATACAATTTTCCATTTGAGGCAGTTAAATATACTCCCAGATATTTAACCTTTTTCACCATCTGAAAACCTGTGGCTTTAACCAAACTTTCCTTGTCATTGGCTGACATATTCTTAGATAATATCTTAGTCTTATGGTTATTGACTTTAAAACCAGAAACTTTTCCATACTGTGTTATAAGTTCTAATAGACAATCAACCACTCTAATCAGTTGTTCCAAAATCAAAACCAAATCATCCGCAAAAGCCCGTAATTTATACTCATTTTTTCTTATCTTTATGCCCTTGATTACTGTTGATTCTCAAATCTGGATCAACAAAATCTCCAATGTTAAAACAAATAACAATGGAGATAATGGACATCCTTGTCTTGTCCCTTTTTCAATATTAAAAGTCTCAGTCAATCCCCCATTAACAACAATTTGAGTAGATTGTTGCTGATATATAGCTTTAAGTGCATGTAAAAAATTATCCCCAAAATTCATTTTCTCCACCAGTGAGAATAAGAATTGCCAATGTAATTGATCAAAGGCTTTTTCAGCATCCAAAAATATAAACGCCACAGGAATCTGATTGTTCTTATCCAAATATTCAATTAAGTTAATAATTTGTCTAACATTATATTTCATGTATCGCCCTGTTATGAATCCTGATTGATCACTGTGAATCAAATCCTTCATAACCTGCATTAATGTATTTGCCAAAATTTTTGTAAAAATCTTGTAATCTACATTTAATAATGATATCGGCCTATAATTCTTAGGCTCTGTAAGATCTTGATCCTCCTTCGGAATCAATGATACAAATGCTCTTTTCCAAGAAGGAGGAACTTGTGCTCCCAGCAAGATACTATTAAAAAGCCCCTTTAATGGCTCCAACATTTCTTCATATAAATTTTTATAATACGTCGACGTCAATCCATCTGTTCCTGGAGACTTTCCCACCTTTAACTGCTTGATAGCTAAACCAATTTCCTCCACAGTAATTAAACAATTCATCCCATTTTGCTGTTCCTCAGAAAGTTTAGGAAAATGTACTGATTGTAAATATTTATCTATATCCATTCCCTTTATAGTATCACTTGAGTATAGTTTTGTGTAAAATCTAAAAAACTCTTTTTAATCAAATTTTGCTGAAAAACCTCAGTACCTTTATATTTTACTTTCTCTATAATCCTAGCCTTCTGTTTCTTTCGTAACTGATAAGCCAACCACCTCCCAGGCTTATTTGCATTACAAAAAGTATTATGTCTCATATAACGCAAATTGGTAGCCACCTGATCTGCCATCAGCATATTAAATGGTTCCCTAAGCATCTTTATAGAAACCTTTAAGTTATGGCTGGATGGAGTCACTGAAGCAGTAGGTGTGAATTTAAATGGACTCCAGAAGATGGTAGAGGACAGGAAGACCTGGAGGAACGTTGTCCATGGGGTCGCGATGGGTCGGACACGACTTCGCAATTAACAACAACAACAACAACAAAGTTATTATCAGTTGGGTTAAGAGCAAGCGCTTCTTCTTTTATTTTAATCTCATCTTCTATTTCTCTACATCTTTGTATCCTTTTATCCCTAGAAACTTTATTTAAATGAATTAAAATTCCCCTCATATATGCCTTACTGGCGTCCCAAACCATGGGCATCGATGTGCCCTTATTCATATTTAAAGCAAAAAACTCCTTTAAATACTCTTTACATTTTTGTACAAACTCTCCCCGGGTAAACAAATTCTCATTCAGTCTCCAAGGCCTTCTGTTCCCATCTTCCAAGTATAGCTCCATCCACACAGGACTATGGTCTGAAAGGGTCCTGGGAAAGATTTTTACCTTTCTCACCCTAGAAAGAAAATCACTAGTAATCAAAAAGAAGTCAATCCTTGAAAATGACTGGTGTCTATCCGAATAGAAGGTAAAATCTCTATCACTTGTGTTCCTTTCTCGCCAAATATCAATAAGTTCCAACTCTTCTTTCAAATCAAAAAAAGTTTTGGGTAATTTAGTTTGAGTGAAATTTTTTGAAGAGCTCTTTTTATCTATAGTTATATCCAAAACTCCATTCCAGTCACCCATCAAAATTACAGATTTATAATCCAACTGGGATATCTTCCCATGCAAAAGCTTATAGAATTGCTTCTGTTGTTGATTAGGGGCATATAATCCAACAATAAGAACTTTCTTGCCTTGTAACAGTAGTTCCACAAAAACATATTTTCCTTCAAGATCAACCTCAATTAATTTAGCCAATAAATTTTTCTTCACATAAATTACAACACCCCCTTTTTTCCCTGGAGCTGGAGCTATAAAATGTGATCCCAAACGAGAATTTGTCAGATATTTTGAGTCCTTTGAAGTTATATGAGTCTCTTGCAAACATATCAAGTCATTATTATGTTGTTTCAAATAGTGGAAGACCTTTCTCCGTTTCTGAGATGAATTTAAACCATTAACATTCCAGGTCAGGAACTTGGCCATCTACACCGGCCTGAAGCCTTTGAAGCATAGCCTGAAGATCAACTGTCGAAGATCTTTTAGGTCTTGCCCCTCCCACAGGCTCTGTAGTAACCATTCCTTCTACTTTATTGCCACTCTTCTGCTGCTGCTCTTTTTCTTTGTGTTTATGGGCAGCTCGTGTCATCCTTTGATCTTTTATCTCAAGATTCTGTACAGGCAACACCGCTTGTTCCATGACCATCAATGAGGAAGCTCCTGCCATAACGGGCTCTTCAATTATCCTTGTTTGTGGAGGTGAAGACGGTCTTGCCTTTAGAATAGAGTGATAAAAATCTCTTGCCTTTAAAACTGTAGTTAATCTGTAACGTATTGCATCATAATTCACTACTATTCCTATTGGAATCTCCCATCTGAACTGGATTTGATGACGTTTTAAGTCATTAGACAGAAAAGTAAAATCTTTTCTACCTCTTAAAATTTTTGGAGGTATTTCTTTTAAAATTATCACATCTTGAGCTGCAATTTGAAACCTCTTTTTATAAAAAGCCTGTATAATTTCATTACGAATAGATCTTCTGGAAAAGTAAATAACCACATCTCTTGGTAAATTTCTCTGTCTGGCAACCCGTGAGTTAACTCTGAAGATTTTTTCTATCTCATTCCCAACTACTTCTGGTCTCCATCCAAGATTAAAAGCAATATCTTTAACAATAAGCATCTTCAAATCTTCCTGGGAATTTTCTTTCAATCCCTGGATATGCAATGCGAACTCCATTGCTCTGTATTGTGAAATAGTTTGTTCATCCTGTGTAACTTCTATCTTATTCTCCACTTCCTCCATTCTAAATTCCAGTTTTGCTGCATTTTCAGTAATCTCTGCCATTTTATCGTCAATCCTTTCAATATGCAGGGCAAGACCTGAAAACGCAAATAATATGTCTTCTCTGACCTGCTTGTTCTTTTTCTCCAATAATTCTTCTGTAATAGCCCTCTCTACAATTATAAGATCTTTTACCTCCTCTTTAATATCTAAAGCATTCATTTTTAAAGCCTCTTGTAAGTCTTTGAGAGAGATTGCAGGAGGAGGAGAGGGTGGGGGTGATTTTGGTTTAGACTGAGAAGCAGGCTGAGTCATTGGGGAGGAGATAGAAGCTTTAGGGACAGAGACCAAACGTTTTGAAGCCATTCTGTTAAGTTCAAAAGAGCAAAATTCTTGCCTCTATAATATCACAGTTCTTTAAATAATAATAAAAAGAAAGAAAGAAGGAAAAAAAAAAGAGGAACAAAATTCTTGCCTCTATATTTAAAACATGAACTTTTAACTTTGTTGCAAAGTCAAACAAGAAAGACAGTCGCCATTTTGCCTTTCACTTTCCCTTTGTTCAAAAGGGAAAGTAAACCAAAAAAAGGGGGGGGGGGAGAAGATGCTTGCAGGAGTTAAAGTCCCAATCAATCTTAAATCCACTTTCTCCTGGTCTGCTCCGTCTGCATTTGAATACTCACAAGCCTCCAAAAAAAGCAGATGTGGGAGCGGCGCCTTGCTTCATCCCAGAACTTCGGGACAAAGACGTCCTAGAGTGCGGAGTTGGCTCAGGCTCCGAGGGAGCTCTACCCTCCGATCCCCGAAATTATGGGGATCCAGGGGAGCTCTTACCTCTACCTGAGTGGCTCTTCTCTTCCCTTTCTCCCAGGGAAGAGATTCAAGCCGCGGGACAGCTGATTGTCAAAGTCCCGCGGCTTTTACACAACCCAGGAACGGGCTGCTTTGTGAAAAGCAGCCATCGTAGCTGCTTGATCCACCGGAATCAGTCACTCTTCTTAATCCTTCTCTGAAATGACTTTTTCATACACTCCTTACACATGATTTTATGTAAGATGTATTTGCATTGCAGCAAATCTCTTTCATCATATGAATCACTTTGTAAGAGGTAAAAATATATATACAAATATATAGATTAGAAATTGCTTAATGACATTTAATCTTAATAATCTTAACTAAAATTTAAGGAGTGAGTTTATCAATTATAAAATGGAGTAACTTAGTCTTTTAACTTTAGGGACTTTGGCACATGCAAGATAGCTGTTGTGGTTTATATAAGTAGATTAACAGAAGCTAGGCATAACCGCAAGCAGAGGAAACACAAAAATAAAGATAGAGTTTATGCTAAGCTAAAGGTCATGGTTAAACGGTTAAACAATGCAGGTACAACAGGTGCAAGGGGCCTTTTTCCTGGGAGGGTATGAACAAAACTTATTATGTTTAGGTGCTTCAGATTAGCTAATCGGGGAAAGCAGATGGGCTTGAGTGCGATAGGGGTGGGGGAAAACCAGTGTTGTGAAAAGGGTATAAATATGTGATTTTAACAATTATTCGTGTGGCTTGAACTCCTGCGAGAGACTAAGACCACTAACTTTTGCAAAAGTTTTAAATCTCAATAAAACTCTGTTCCTGGAATCCCAAGTGAGTATTTGAATTTATTTGTTTTTAAAATTCTGAGAAAAATGCTCCAGACAACTTTGTCTTGACTTCAGATTCTGGTTCATGGATTTCCTAAAGTTCATAGACTGCTTTTGTGTACAGGTTTAACACAAAACATGATTAATCTTAGGCTGATAAAAAGAGGGGATGTGTACAGTATGCATTCAGAAAGCTGATGCTTGGATGGCAAATCATCCTGGATGGCCATCTGCCCTAAGATATAGTGCTTTTTCTAATATCCAGAAATATGAGACACGCTGCAGGAAATTCAACAAATTTCATCAATAATCCAAGGTCAAGACACCTTTTGTGTTTCGGGATTCGAGGCATTGAAACACAACTCATCGTAAAGCAAACTTCTTTACTTCTCCTTAATGCCACTCCAAGCAAAAAGCAAACAGGCACGCAGGTCTTTTATAGTTTTCCAACCCCCAGGCAGTCCAGCCAATAATAATCCTTCTTTCTTCATGCCTTGCGCATGCGCAGTAGTCCGGCGCCAGCCAGTCTGGTCCCGGGCAGCTTTTAGGTTGCCCAGGACCATTTGCAACATTTCTGGGCCTGCTGAGTTTCCTCATCAGGCCCAGGACACAACAACACCAAAAATGTTTGGGGCGAAGACTGCATTACAGTAGCTAAACTGTTTTGAGAAAATTTTGTAGTAAAGATTTTTATGAGACAGTATGTACTCCAACTGTTCTGCATCTGAGAATATTATATATCTAATTACCTACACCATTTTAAATTTCTCTCTAATGTTGAAATAATTTCTCTTTTCTCATGTAATACTGGTTTACTCAGGCAGTCCTATATATAGATATGCTTATAAGAAGTGCAAAACTCTTTGCAAGTACTAGCTGGACAGGACAAAGTAAAAAGTAATTTTAAATTTGCCTCTTTGCTCATTTAGTGCTTCTTCCTTCTTTCAGCCTCTATTTTCTGGCTTCACTTAAGCCACTTCCTCCATCCACAACCACACACACACAAGTTCTCTATTAGAAGTAGGAGCTGCTACAATGAAGAAAAATCCTCAGTGGATTTAAGATTTTTCCAGGAAATGACTATTGTGATCTCCTAAACTTTTTAAGCCAGGTTTTGAATGTGAATACATTTAATGTCCTGGGCTTGCACATTTCAGGAAACCAGCAGGCTTACAGTAAGCATCTGCTACCCTAATTATGAAATCTTTGTGTCTTTGGCCATAATAAAAGACAAAAAAAAGCAGGACTCATGTTTTAATTAATTACCAAGCCTACTGGGGATTAATCCTTCCAGATCAGTTGCAAACTTTTACTTAAGCAATAATATGCCTGGAAAGATATTCAAAGTCTTTGTGTTCCAGCCTCTATATGTTATTGGACTTTTTCCTGGCTTATTCTAGCTATGGTACTCTTTACTTATAGTTTGTAATGAAAGCTAAAGCAAGGTATTGTAGCAGTTTTTTCTTTAAACAAAGTGAAGAATAAATATTTTAAATAAAGCAGAAATAAAAGCAATAAATTACAGCAGATTCAGTTTACTACCTTGGTTGTGTAGGAGGACAGCACCCCCCCTCAGAGAAAGAAATATTTTGGGGAATATTAAAAAGCAGAATATTATATTTCCCCAAAGGAATAATGAAAAATCTTGGGCAAAGACAGCCCCAAGTCTCCCTTCCCCAAGCAGAAACCAAACAGGCCAGCTTTTAGAAATGCAGATTTGATAATCCTATTCAGGAAGGTTGGAGCCAGGAAGCTAGAAGCTGATGAGATTAGAAAGACAAAGACCCCTAAAATCTACATACCCCACCCAAACTCTAAAGACATGACCTTTAGGACATAATAGGATTAATCCACCACCATCAAAATACCAAAAGGACATGCTCAAAAGCTCAGGTCAAAGTTCATGCCACAGAAACAACTCCAAACACAAATGCCCAAGAAGGTATAAAAACCCACCACTCCCTGCTACATGTGGTCAGCTTTCCCAGAGCCACATTTCTTTTAATATATTTTATTATTTTTTTAACATAATCATCATTAATATTTGGTAAACAGCATGTTGTCTGGATTTATATTTTCAAACAATAACGATTTCTATAATTCCATACTCCACATAATAGCTTTCCTTGATTTTCTTTTCTTCCAATAATATTCTCTTTTATCTACCTTAAATTAGTACATTTCTTAGTAATTTTAGTAGATAATTAAATATAGACATTTTTCTAGTATTTCTACAAGTAACAACCACTTCAATATAAATCTTCTTTTCTAATTCATCATCTTAATCACCTTGTCATAGATCCTGTTTTTAAAGTTCTCATTTAAATTTGTTTTCCTCACAATGTTCCAAAAACATTTTTCCCTGTTAAGATTTTCTTAGAGTTAATTACACTTAAGTATTTAAGTCTTTTTCCTCATACAAGCCATCCCAACACTTTTACATTTCTCATATCTTAAAACAAAAAAAAAGAGAGAGAAGAAAAAAAGAAATATACTACTTGAAAAACATGTCCCTCTTAAGCTAAAATACATTTATGTCCAACATTTTTCTATTCTTTTTAAACATATTCAAACCAATATTTAATCTTTAAAAATTCTGTCTAATAAATCCACAGCTAATCTTTTAAAACTATTCTTATTAATTAAAATTTTCTCAAAATCCATTATCCTTAAGTATCTAAAACAGGGGTCTTCAAACTTGGCCCTTTTATGACTTGTGGACTTCAACTCCTAGAATTCCTCAGCCAGGCATGCTGGCTGAGGAATTCTGGAAGTTGAAGTCCACAAGTCATAAAAGGGCCAAGATTGAAGACCCCTGATCTAAAACATTTCCCTCATATAAATCATCCCAACATTTTTATATTTCTCATATCATAAACAAAAAATACTATATTGCTTAAAAAGCCTATCCCTCTTAAACTAAAATTCATTTATATCCAAAATTTTATTTCTTTAACCATATTCAAACAAGTGCTTAATCTTTAAATATTCCATCTGATAAGTCCCATCATCTAATTTCTTAATTTTAACTTTAGCCTTTTTTTTTTTACCAAGCATCTTTCCTAATCTGTGTGCTCCGCTGAACCAAAGGATCTTCCCATAGTTTTGTAAATATTGTTGTAGGTATGAGAGATGAGTCAAGTAAGGGGTTTTTGTGGGGATGCTTCGCCCCATCATATTCCTTGAAAATCTTTTTCTTTCTTTCTCTCATAATTTCTCTTATCATTTTTTGTCTCTCCAGTTCTCGTAGTTCTCCTGACAGCTTTGTAATCCATTTTATCGAATCTTTTTTCTTGTCCTTAGACTTATTTTGCAATCTTGAAGTATAGTTTGTCTTTTCCATGTCCAATATTTCCTGCAAGTTTTTCTCCACCTGTGTTAAATCGTAGTTCCTTCCATTATTAAATTTCACCTTTAAGCCTCTTTCCTCTGGTTTATGCTCAGTTATCTGCTTTACTTGATTGCTCTCTTTTGTTGTTTTCTGAGAGTTTGTTTGTTGTGAAGTTAAATTGAGGATATGTTCATTTAAATTTTCAAAATTATTTTTGATTTCCTCGTGATTTGAAGTCATTGCGATTTGTATTAGTTGTAACATAGCATACATTTCCTCCTGGAAAGTATTTGTCTTTTTTTTATATGTTTTTTTTTTTTTGGGCAGACCTCTGATGTTCCATGATAGCCAAAAATCAAACTTTTTCTTTCTCTGCAAACAGCTTTAAAGTCACAGTTCAATAAGTATTTATAATCCAGGAAGGTCAATTTTTTTTGGAGTTTTATAGTTCTCACTTTATAGATAGCCCAAAATGTTTTCTTTTCTTTATTATGGCTGTTCTTTGTTTAGTTAAAACATTGAAGGTCACAATAACAAGCTATCTTTTCCTAGGCTTGCCAATTCCTGTGTTTAGGTCAGCCATAATTATATATTTTCATCCACCACTAGATGTCAGCACCAGTTCATTTTTCAATTTTCAAAACAGGCAATTGCCTTTTATTTTCATTAATAATCTTTTGCCAGGAAAATCTTAACTTTTTCCACCAATTTCACACTTCCAAATTTAAGTCTTATATTTATTTCATTTCAGTATGTTTCTTTCCCCCATACAAATTTAATTTGCTGCTTCCATCTATAGGAGGGTGGAGCAAAAGTCCCCCTCCTCTCACTTTCGGAGGATTTTTGTTTTCTTGGGGTTTTTTCCCCCCCAGATCAATCAGGTAGAAGAGAGAGAATCAATATTCTTACCCAGTTTCAGACACGTTGTTTACAATCAAGCTTAACTTAGTGCTTTTTGGCTTCAGCTGCTTGTAGCTTCAGCTAGACCAGGGGTGTCAAACTCTCCACATCACGTGACGTGTTGCAACATATTGCAACTTTTTCCCCATTGCCGGAGCTGGAGTGGGCGTGGTTTCGGCATGATGCATCCGGCCCATGGGCCGGCAGTTTGACACCCCTGGGCTAGACTCTGAAGTGATGCTAGCCTTTCTTCTGTTGGTTTCTGGAGGGCTTTCCCCAACCAACCGGATCGACCACCATCTCTCCACGGTCATCGTGGCTTCCTTCCTTCTTTGCTGCCTCTTCGGGGAGACTTTTGGCCCATTTAGGGTCCCCAAACAGAAGAATCGGCCGTAGGGTGTGAAGCCCCATGATCCCTCGGCTACTTGCGCTACTGCACAAAACTGGAAGCCCCCCAGAGCCACATTTCTTTCTGGCTTTGCTCTTCAATAAACTACAACCTTCTTTCTAAAGCAGTCTCCATTTTGTTTATTCACGGCTTGGACTGGACCCTGATGAAGACTTTTCTCTCAACAGTTGTATACATTATATTAAGGCACAGTCTAGCTTTTCAATACTACAGGATCCATGTAAACCCTCTTCTGGTAAGACAATAGAGCCTTGTTTTGCATCTTTTCTCTGCTAATGTTACACACACACACACACACACACACAGAGAGAGAGAGAGAGAGAGAGAGAGAGAGAGAGACCAGTAAGAATAATGAGCTTACATATGTAACTCTGCTAGCCAGTATACCAGTTTTGCCTGAATGCCAGTTATGAACAGTTTATACTGAATAGAATTGGGAGAGCTGCAGAAACAGGTGCAGCCTTCAAAGACCTCTGATTTTCTATATTTATGAACTGCACACAATAATTATATGTGTACCTATATATACATACAGTATATGTGCCCCATATGGCATAGGGACTGGTTACTTGAGGGATCGCCTATCTGCCATAATATCAGTCCTGCTGCTCAAATCAGACAGGGTTGGCATGCTCTGTATTGGTGTTTTGAAGAGCCCTGAAGACTGTTTGCCCAGACCTTTGGTGAGCATGACTGAAACCACCTTTTCTTTTTCTTTATTCCCATCCAAATTTGTTATCTCAGTCATTTTTGCCCTTTTGTGTTTTGTGTTGTTTTCTTGTTTAATTTTTTTAACAATTTATAAACCACTCAGAGTATCTGGGAGTTGGGCAACATATAACTGTAACAAATTATTATTATGTGTAACTGGAGAAAATATATAAATATACTTTCTTTCCATATGGATGCTATGAATATCGTATTCCAGGCAGGCATTCTGCCTCCATTTTCTCTTCAGCTTGTTACCTGTATAAAAGACACCTGGGGCTTCCGGTTTTGACATTGTGGTGAAGCAGACGCAGGAAGATGGGACTCCGTCTTTCGCATTTGGTTTCGCCCTGCTGGGGGACCCTGGAAAGGGTTGAGGTTTGCCCCATAGAGGCGGCAAGCAAGGAGGGGACTCTCGTTGATCGTGGGGGGTCAGCAGCCCTCCCGTTTGATCCAAGGAAGCCCTCCAAACCATTGGGGGAAAGACTGGCTGCATTTGTGTAGCCAGTCTGAAGCTGCTGACAATGGAAGACAACAAGCACTACCAAGCAACTTTACAGAAATGTAGATGAAACTGGGTGAGACCTGATCCTTTCTTTATGATTTTAAGACCTCTTCCTGAAAATCTGCACAAAGCACTCCCCCCAATGAAAGAGGGAAAGGGAATTTCCGCCCCATTCCCTCAGAAAAGAAAAGCAGCAAATTAATTACTTGGGGAAAATGGCGAAACCTATAAGACTTATTTGGAATTAATATATACATACAGCTTAAAAATTTGGGGACTAAAAGTGTTTTTAAGACTTTTTTTTTAAAAAAAAAGACTTGAAAAGTCTACAATATAAGTTTTAGATCTAAAAACTGGAAAGCGGCATTGATGACATCTAGTGGTGAATTAGGGAACTACAAATTATTTATGCCTAAAAGAAGCCTGGCTCAAAGCCCAGAACTAGTTAAGACTTTGGCTGGCCTTGGAAGCTTTTCTTCTTCTTCTTGTGCCATATCTGTTATGAGACATTGGCGATCATGTTGGCGATCCTGTTTTTATCAGCAGCCGCACAAAAAAGTGCTGCTGAGTTTTGTCCAAACAAGTCCCTTAGATTTTGAAGCCATGATGTTCTTCTTCTGCCTGGACCTCGTTTGCCTTCAATCTTTCCCTGGAGGATTAAATGGAGTATGCCGTATTTTTCTGGGTGTCGCATCACATGTCCGAAATATTCTTAATTTTTGTTTTTTAATTGTTTTGATGATTTCCCTTGGCTTTCCCAGGCGGCTTATCACCTCCTCATTTCTGATCTTGTCAACCCAGCTTATACATAACAGCTGCCTGTAAATCCACATTTCAAATGCTTCTAGTCTCTTCAGGTGGCCTTCTGTCAGAGACCAACTCTCTACTCCATAGAGCAGGATAGAAAAAATATAGCATCTGACAAGCCTGATTTTCAGTCTTAGGCTTATGTCGTGACTGCAGAAGATCTTTTTCATTTTGAAGAATGCTGTTCAAGCTTTCTCTATCCTTGTCTTTACTTCAGTGGTCATGTCCCAGGTTTCATGTAGATTAGAACCGAGGTGCGTGATCCTTTCAACTTTTTCTAGTGGTATTTCTTCTGAATTTATTGGTGGTAAATTAATGGGTTGTTTGCTGATGAGCATGATCTTGTTGGGTTTTTTTTATAACAAATTTTATTGGTTTTTTAACTTTTACAACAGAATGCTCAAGACACACCGTGGTGGTTAGGTTATCAATCATCCAAAAACAAAATCATATAATAGCTCAAGTAAATACATTAAATGTTCCCTCTCTATTTCCCTCAAATAATATAACCTATTTAACATAATCCATTTCTACATTACATATCTATAAATCCTAATCCTGTTTTGAACTTTATTAATTTACAGTTACCATAGTCCAATTTAATCTTAGATAAACGTATTATTACTTCGGGTATCCCTTCTAAAATACTAATCCAGATATATTCTAATTCATAATCTCCTAAATCATTGATTTTATCACAAATCTCTCTTATTTCTTCAGATAGCATTTAAATCCCATTCCAATAATTATCATGTCTAAAAAAAAAAAGAACACACCTATTATTACACAAAACATTGTCTTACTAACTTAACACACTCAATTAGTTGTTAAAGCAATCCGAATTTCTAAAAACCTCTTTCATATTCTTATTCTCATTCCATTGCAAAATAATTTTCATACAAATAAACATATTATTCCAAAAAATACATTCTTACTCTGTTTAACATATATATTCTAATAATCACAAATTTTCAACTCTAAATCTTAGTCCTTAAATCAATCCATATTTCTCAAAACCTTTTTAATCCATTACATATAATTTTAAATTTCTCTTTTTAGTCTTATTCTGGCTTTCTTTTTATGCCAAGCAGGTTTCCATAATAAAGCCTCTATTTCAGCAAATAGATCTCCCATTATTGCTTGTAATGTCATTTGGGTCAGTAAAAGACCTCCCATCCTATGTTTTTGATGCCTGGCTCCTGTCTGCTGGATAAAACACTCGATCATGTCCAATTTTATAATTAGTAGTTGATTATCAAAGTTGTCATAATTCTCCAACAGTTGTAATTTCAGGTCCATTTCTGTTAGTTTTGCAATTGTAGATAGTTTAGTTACAATAATTTTTTGGTCATCCAAAGTCTCTATAAGTTGTATGTAAATTAATTCCTCTTCTATTGCTTTTTGGTCTGTAGAATGATCAAATAGAGTCTGAAGGTCAGTTTGTAAGTTCACAGTAGAATTTCTGTTTATTATTTCTGCAGTTCTCTCTCTTATCTGGGAACATATTTCCTCAGTAGCTTCATAATTTTTTTCCAATATGAGTTTACAGTTCAGTTGTGAATATGGTTTCTCCATTTCAGTAGTAACTAAATCCAATCCTGTTATCTTTTAGTGGAGGCTATATTCCAAAACATTTAGTCAGTATCCACCCCCACCAATAACAGCTGTTGGACCAAAGAAAACAAGAAGCAGTTGCAGTTTTAAATTTCTCCACAAGATGTCCTCAGTAAACTATGAAAGTCTCTTCCAGACACCAAGAATGAGATTAGCAAAGTCAAAGAGCTGTGGAATCTCTTTTCCGGCTTCTCATAAAGTTGTTGTTGTTTTTTTCCAAACAATAAAGATTTATCCCTTTAAAAAAATAAATCCAAGACATAGGAAAACAATATTCTTTAGCTTAGAAGATATAATAATAAAGTTTTATGATAAGGATTTTTCCAGGGCCCCCAAGTAACCAAAAATAAAAATAGTCAATAAAAAGTTTTTTCCTTTGTTATGGAAAGCTCTTTTCCCCAGATAAACAAAGGCAGCTCTTTCAAAGCAGGGAAGTAATTCCAAAAGGCTTTTAACAGAACAGTAGTTAGGCAAAGAGAGAGGGAAAAGTCTCACTGGGATCATCCACGATGGTTTCTTAATGCTTAGATGTTCTTTTGACTTTTGGCTGGAGCAGCTAAATGATCGGCCATGTTACTGGCCGATCTTTTCTCCATCGGCCCTGAGGAGCTGCCTCGGACTGCAGAAGGAGCTGCCTCCTCCCCCTGCAATCAACGAGAGTCCTCCTCATCGGTAGTCACCCGTCCAGGGTGACTTTTCAACCCGATTAAGGGTCTACCAGCAGAGGAAAAGCAGGTAACAAAGAGAGAAGTCTCTTTGTGTGCCTGCACCCACTGCAACCCAAAACCAGAAGTCATGATCTTGGTTTTTGAGGTGTTAAGCTTCAAGCCGTATTTTACAAATATTTCTGTGACTCTGTTGATGAGGAGCTGAAGGTCTTCATGCTTACTGGCAAGCAGAACTGTATTGTCAGCATATCTTAAGTTGTTGATCCAAACACCATTTACTTTGATGCCAGCATCAATGTTCTTCAGTGCCTTGTTGAAGATTGACTCAGAGTAGATATTGAACAACAGTGGAGACAGAAGCTTTTACTATTGAGAATTGCAGCTGAGAAAAAAGGAACAGGCTTGGGGGCTGCTTATCTGTCTGGCAGAGATGATAACAAATATTCTAAATTTGGCCTGTCTGAATTTTGAACATAAATACTGACTTTCAGAACTGTATTGTGGATTTATTTTCTTGTAGAAGAAGTTTATGGAACACTTTGGATTATAAATATTGATTGTTAAACAACCTTCAATGGTTCTTTTTTCTCCCTGGACAGAAAGGATATATTTCTTACTGGACAGAAAAAAATTGAATTTTACTTATATCTGCTTAGGGGAGATTCAGGAATGGACAGTTGGTTGGATAAATTTATAAAGGCTACTTACAAAAAAAAATAAATGGATGTTTCATACTCAGCTTTAAATAGTAAAACACCATCTTTAACATCTGTTCCTAGTAGCCTTAACTTTCCATATCACCAAGAAAATACTGATGAAACAGAGAAAGAAATTCTCTCCATGTTGAAATTAATACAAAAAACAATTACTTTAGCTTGTTAGCAGGTTAAAAATAACACAAAGGAGATAAAAGAACAATTTTCTAATTTAAATCTACAAACTCAGAAAACAACTACAGAGAAGGAACCAGCAACCCAGAAAATAGAAGGAAAACTAGAGAATGCTGACACAAACATTGACGATATAAAGGAAGAAACTAATGACTAAAATCAGATAAATGAAAACTCTGAAGACACAATGATAATATTGGAAATGGAAAAGACATTTTATAAACCAAGGTTTCAGAACATACTGTATGACAAGAAAGGAGAGCTGATGGAATGGAAGATAAAATCGTTAACAGAACTGTGGGGAACTGGAAAAGGAGGGAGGCGGTTTAATGAATATCAACAGGCTAGCTCTTCCAAAAACACTTTAACCAAATTGTTTCTCTTGTTTCAAATAATATATACAAAAATAGAGGAAGAATTGTTTGATGATCCAAATGCACTGACTTGGAAAGTTAGTTGGCAAAGAAAGAAAGCTAGAGTAAGATTGAAGGAAATAGAAGCTTTGACCTATTAGAGGGGATGTTATATTACCAATTAGATGTTTGAATGTGGTTAAGAATAGATTGCTAGAAATAGAAGTATTATTATAACTAGATAGATAGGACGTCAACGTTGTTAATGTGGGATATTATTGCTTTGACAAGATATACAGAACTGCCTGGTATTTTTAGAGTTAATTCAGATGACAGAGAAAGGGAGGAGATTTATAAGGAAAGCCCGGGAAAAGGAACGGAAGTGAATCTTTGCCCTCTGGGCTAATTGGAAGATGTGACTTATGACTGCAAAATAAGAGAGGGGTTTAGCAAGGAAAGTTAGACGCAAGCAAGAGAAATTCAGATTCTGGCAACCATTCAATATGTGCTGACAATGTGTCCATGATTAAAGACTTTTTCAGAATAAATATGCCTGGAATTTCCTTGAAGTGTTCCATTAGTCGGAACTTGACATAGGATTTGTAATCAGAATATCATATCTTATTATGAAAAGTGAAATAAGAATATGCTAAGAACTTTGAATAAGGGAAGCTTTTGGCTACCCAAAAATAACTGAAATTATAAATGATTGGGATATTTTGAACATGGATGGGGAATTAAAATTAAAAAAAGCAAAAATAGGATATGGATTAAATAAGTGGAAATTGAGTGCAAATGCAATTAAGATATGCTTTGGTTAGAAAAGATATTTTAAACTGATATTATTGATATTATTAGAAAAAATGTAACAAATGTTGATATGCAATTATATGTTTACTAACAATAATAAGAATTGTATTTGCTTAGTGCGGAAAAATGGTTATTACCAGAAGAAGTGAGGATGTACTGGCAGGTGTAATATTGGTCTTCGCTGGAAGAAGCTTATATGTACCACAGAATCACTAATGGACTCAGTCATCACGTTGTCTATTGAGCACTTGTTTGTGAAAATAGAAAATTAATAAAACATTTATTAAAAAAAAGAAGACACCTGGGAGCCAGAAATCTTGCTGATTGATAGGGGATCAAATACTTATTTCACTCATTAAAATGCAAATTGATTTATCACTTTTTTGAAATGCATTTTTCTGGATTTTTTTGTTGTTATTCTGTCTCTCACTGTTAAAATAAACCTACCATTAAAATTATAGACTGATAATTTCTTTGTCAGTGGGTAAATGTACAAAATCAGCAGGGGATCAAATAACATTTTCCCTCACTGTAGCCCATTAAGTATGAAGAGTTATTACTTGTTTGCTTATTCATTTGATTGCTATCCCACCTTTTATTCTGTGGAAATCAAGAGAAAATCTTTCTGATTTTCCCCATAACTAGAATGTATGGCCAAGAAACGCCAAATAGTTTCATATACACCAAGATCTAATATAATGTAATAACATGAAAGGCTTCATAAAGTAGACGTGCTTCTGCTAATCATCAATCAAAACCACCTGTTATTTGAAATACTATATTCATTAAATTTGGGGGGCATGGTTATTCAAACATTAAGTTTCATGTGTAACAAATCAGTAATGCAAAGTTCATCATTTTTTAAAAAAAGGAGATTCATACTGGAATAATACTGATAACAGAAGTCAAATGTAATTACTTCCACTCTTCCCCTTTCCACCAATAACCTGATCTTCACAAAAAGAGACTATTTCTCTCTCTGCCAAAGTATTTTGCTCTGAGGTTTATGCTTTGTGGTCTTTTATTCACAATAGCTGCATAACATTCTTAAGCCAGACTGATTTGTGCTTATATCATTGGATATAATTTGAAAGGTGCTTTTTATAAGAATAAGATTTACTACAACATGGTATACATTTAGGCAGTGTACTTATCCAAGAGATAAATACATCCATCATGCTCATCAAACTATCCATTCAATGCTTTCCATATTATTGTTGGAACGTTTTCATTTTAGCTTTTAGACTTTTCTTAAATGTGTCTTTGCACCTACACTTTTCTAAAAAAATGCCCAGAAAAGCATGTATATATGTATTTTGAAACAATTTTTTGTAGAGATTGAAAACTGCATATTTCTAGGAAGTGTTAGGACATTAGGACATTAGGATATTAAAACTGTATAAAATTACTATGGCTGGCTGGGTCTAGGACGATTAGGCGCTGACTCTTGGCTGTGCCCATTTCACTCCCAGCCACCCACCGCAGCTGACCACAGTGGGCTTTCCTCCTCTGCTGGCCCTTTGCTGGCGATTCAACATTACAACATTACATTACTTTTCGACATAATTTCCATTCAAATTGATGCACTTGTCGTAACGTCTTACAAGGTTTGAAATTCCTTAGTAGTAGCCGCTCAGTGCCAAATCTGGGCTATGGGGGGGTTGATCAAAAACATCCCAACAGAACTGCTTCAAAAGTTCTTGGGTGCATCTAGTGGTGTGCGGGTGAGCATTATCGTGAACCAACACCACATCGGAAGTGGTGTCATAGAAAATACCACCAAATGTGAAGATGCCAAAGGAGTACTGCTAGTGAAGTTCATGGAGCGTGGTTCGACCATTAATTCAGAAGTCTATTGTGAAACGTTATGAAAACTCAGACAAGCCATCCATAACAAGCGTTGGGGCATGCTGACTTCCGGTGTGGTGGTGGTTCATGATAATGCTTGCCCGCACACTGCTAGACGCACCCAAGAACTTTTGAAACAGTTCTGTTGGGATGTTTTTGATCACTCCCTCTATAGACCAGATTTGGCACCGAGCGACTACTACTAAGGAATTTCAAACCTTGTAAGATGTTATGACAAGTGCCTCAATTTGAATGGCGATTATGTCAAAAAGTAATGTAATGTTGTAGTTTTCTAATGTGTATAATAAAAGTTCTGTATCTGCGAGTGTCTGTCATTAATAACCAAACAGATGTTTATTTCCAAATTGCCCTCGTAATACACAATATAGAGTGGAAAGTTTTTTCGACTGTACACTTTTTTTCCGGAACAATACAAGAAAGGAGGTAGAGCTAAGGTTAATGTAGATTTTAAGAATAATTACATTAGAAGTGCCATATTGAGAATATAAACCCAGACTGCTTGAAAATGCCTTGATGGGCCTCAGCTCAAGAAGATTTTACAAGAAAAAAACAGTAGATAAAGAAAAATAGTTAATTTATCAAGAGTTGTTAGAACAGAAACATGGAGAATATAAGATGAAATCAAAAGAACAACTGATCGCAGAGGGATTTAGTTTTTAATAGTTTTTGTATGCACAATTAAGTGTGTGAAAAGTATTTTACTCCTATATAAGGATCAGTCCCTTTCTCCCAAGCAAGCACTTTGCATAAGTAAAGCTAGGTGACAGTTCAACACAAGCCCAAGGCAAGTCCCTTCAGGAGGATACAAACAGGCCAAAAATGTGGATTTTACAATAACGAACTCTGACTTGTGCAAAGCATCGGTATGTTTGCACAAAAGGGGGACTTGCAAAAAGCATTTTTATAGGGAAAATATTTTAAAATCAAACTAACTCTATTCCTGCACTATCTCTAACTTTCCCTTAACCATTAACATGATCCACAAATGACTGAGACTAGAAACTACGTTACAAGTAAAGGTAAAATATATTGTTGCAAAACATTGCTGAATCGCATCTCTGCTAAACAACTGACAGCCAGCTGAAAATGATTGAATCAAGTAAAAATAGCAAACAGGGAAAAGCATTTACACAAACTTCCTTGAGACCACAAATGATATACCCAGACTTAACCCACACATCAAAGGAGGTGTCAGGTCTGCCAGGCTTGGCTTGGCACCTCACAGGCATCCTGCCATCAAAGGCTAGAAGGGGGGGAGGGTAGATGGGCAATAAAGCTGTGTGTGCACGTGATGGGAAATAGGGAGAGGGGATTGACAGGTGATAAAGACCAGAGAAGCTCGGAACCAGTTTGTACCAGCATCCAAGGCCAGGCACCCTGAGAAAGAATGTGGATTACCCCAAAACATCTCAGTGATCTCAAAACACTTCGGCGACTTCCAACTGGCTGAAGACGGACTGGTCACGGGGGGAGGGGTGGGATGAGGGGAAACCTTTCTTTCTCCAGCATGATTGGATGGAGACTCCACTAGTGGGTTGTCTTAATCTTGCTGCTCCAATAAGACTAAGTCAGAGTTAAAGTCACGCCTCTACTGTGTCCCCATGTCCCAGTTTTAGACTTAGTCTTTTGCTCCTAAGACATGTTTTTTCGTAGCTCGGACTATTTCTGATAAACTTCTATCTATTGGAGAGAGAACTATTCCTTTCTTTCCCACTTAGCCTCTGCCCTACAGTTAAATCTTAACCGGGCCGAATTGGGCTCCTCGTGAGCAAGGAGGCCTCGGCCTCTTAGGCCTGGGAAAGCAGAGCATCGAGCTCATCCAGAGGCCAGCGCAGCAACAGCTTCGAGGGACATAGAGATATTCAGGTCAGATTCCAATTACCATTTAAAGGAGGCCAGACGCTTCCTGCTGGAGCAGGGCTCGTTTCTAAAGGCCTCATCTGAGCTGTGTTTCACAGTTTGAGGCAGTTTGGCCTGGAGAAGTTTTGGCCTCATCTGAGCTGTGTTTCACAGTTTGAGGCAGTATGGCCTGGAGAAGTTTTGGCACGATTCTTACAGCCGCCATTTTGTTTGCAGCATCCATTTTGTATTCGGGCCTAGTCATCGGCTGCAGTCCGGCCTGGGGAGGGCAAGCTCGTCCCTGTAGGGATGCACATCTTATTTGACCCCCATCACCCCCCCTCACCTGGGTGCAACGTTCATCGGATCGGATCTTCAGTGGCTGATTACAACGCTCGAGGGGGGGCGCTTCACCACTGAATTGATCTACCTGAGGCCTGTTACTTCAGTTATTAATCTTAACAGCAGATAGGCCCAGGACTATGGCGGACAATTCTTATCCCTCATCCTCACAAGATAATGCAGAGCCCCCTTCCAAGAGGAGACAAAAAGCCTCTACTGAGGCAACAGGGTGGAACACATCCAAACCCAGGGCAAAGTCCTCCAGGAAGCCCAACAGCAGTAGCAGAGAGAATCCTGCCCCTCAGCAATCTTTGGAACAGGATTCAACTAGGTCTAGGCCAACTATTCCTGGGGCCATGGACACCATCCCTTCTGGAGGGTCCATTTTTGAACCTCTGTCAGCTCACTGTAATTCTGCCCCAGGGGCCTGGTCTCCTCCTAGAGAAACAGTGCAGTCCAATCCTGACAGGGCAGCATTGGAATTAATGATGCAGGGGTCTGCTAGCCAGTGCAGGGTGGGGCCTTCAGCCACCTTTATTTATTTATTTATTTATTTATGAGACTTATATACCGCTTTAAGTGCAAGCACTCTCTAAACGGTGTACACCAGTAAGCAATGTATATATATATTTACATTGCCCCCAACAATCTGGGTCCTCATTTTACCTACCCCGGAAGGATGGAAGGCTGAGTCAACCTTGAGCCGGTGAGATTTGAACCGCTGACCTGCTGAACACAGTCAGCTAAAGTGGCCTGCAGTACTGCACTCTAACTGCTGCGCCACCTCGGCTCATGATTATGCCCACGGCAGCAGGACTCTGCTCCATGGAGGTTCAACCTTTAGGAGCGGAACAGGTTCAGGCCATGATCACTCAGGCTCTGACTCAGTTCATGGCCACTTCTGTCCCACACCATCTGCCTCAAGCACCAGCCTCACAGCCTCTGCTTCGCCCAGGCTCGCCAGACCTCATAGAGGACACCTCATCGGAGTCAGGATCAGAGGACTACGACTCCTCTCGTCTGATCCTATCAGATGATGAGGTCACTCCGGCACTGGATCCAGTACCACCTACCGGACTCACTCCCTCTTCAATTCCTTGCTTCTCAAGGCTTGCACCACAGCCAACCTTACACCAGAACAGGGGGCCGCGGTCCCTTCCACCTCAAAGGGCCCAAATGCCATATATGCTGAACCAGTGGTGCCACAGAACTATGTTCCATGTTCCCCCTTCTTCCTCAACATGGTGTAGAAGCAATGGGATAATTTGGGTTCACTTCCCAGTCCGGGATCCATTGAGAAGAGCATGTTCAATGTAGCCCCTGCCCTCACCTCCTTGCTGGAGGTCCCACAGGTGGATGAGCCTCTGATGTCACTGTTCCCCAACATCAACATACCAGGGGACATACCTGAGGCGCTTAAGGCTGAGGATAAAAGGATTGAAATGACATTACGCAGATCACATCAGGCGACGGCCTGGGTGATTAAGGCCTCAACATCCATGGCCTTCTTCGCCAGAGCTTCGGTTCTATGGCTGCGCGAGCTTCAGGGCTTGGTTCCGCCTGACCAGTTTTGCGTCCATCAGAACTTGGGCAAGCTAGTTGCCACTTCTCAGTACTTGGCTGACGCCTCATTAAATTCTGCCAGGTACTCCGCACGTGCCATTGCAGCGGATGTTTCAGCCCGTAGACTCCTGTGGCTTAAAAACTGGCGGGCAGACCTCAAAGCCAAGTGGCATCTCGCCAATAAGCCTTATGCGGGGGGTCATCTCTTTGGTGCGGCCCTAGAACCATACCTGACTGAAGGTAAGGATAAGTGCAAGTCTCTAGTTAATACTAATAAGAAGGGAGACAAGCACACAGGGGCCGGTTCGACCCAGGTCTTCCATCGCAGACAGTCCTTTCGGTCCAACCCTAGCTGGGACTGGCCTCAGTCCAATCACTCCTTCTATCAGAGGTCGGAGTGACATCAAGATCATCCCGCGCCTAGAACCCGACCACAATTCCAGGGCAAGTGGCCATTTCGAGGCCAGGGAGCTCGCCCCCTCAGAAGAGGCAAGTGATCCCACAAGCATACCTCCCATAGGAGGCCGGCTGTCCCTTTACTATAACGCATGGGCAGCCACAACTACAGATTCTTGGGTTCTCAACACTATATCACAAGGTTTAATGTTAGAGTTTCAGGCACATCCTCTGGACCGTTTCCGGAGTTGCCTTGCCCCCATTAGTAGGAGTAGAGTGGCCCTCATGTCGGAGGCCATTTCCCACCTGTTACAAATATGGGCCATAGAACCGGTCCCGCAAGACCAGGCAGGGCAGGGGTTCTACTCAACACTGTTTGTTGTTCCTAAGTCTTCAGGGGGCTGGAGGGCAATCCTTGATTTAAAGAAATTAAATCGTTACTTGATGTACAGGAAGTTCAAAATGCAATCATTACAGTCAATTTTGGCCAGCATCCGGCAGGGAGACTTCCTAACATCAATAGACTTAACTGAAGCCTATCTCCATATTCCTATTCTCCCTGGGCATCACAAATTCCTCAGATTTTGCTACAATCACCAGCACTACCAGTATAGAGCCTTACCATTCGGCCTATCCGCAGCTCCTAGAGTTTTTACAAAGGTACTGGCAGTGCTGGCAGCTCACCTCAGACAGATCCCGGTCTGTGTCCAATGTTACTTAGATGACATTTTAATATAGTCCTCCTCCTTCCAGAGGGCCCTGTCTGACCTCACCCTCGCTATTAGGACCTTTCAGGAGCATGGGTTTTCTGTAAATTTCCAGAAAAGCCATACTATACCTTCAACCCGGCTCCTTCATTTAGGGGCAGTAATAGACACCAGCAACTGCACGGTCTATTTGTCCCAGGACCGACAGGACAGCATCAGGGCCCTTGTGCAGAGAATTCGCCAGGACAAGGTAGTCACCTTATCCTTATTATCCCAGCTGTTAGGGAAAATGGTATCCTATGTGCACATTGTACCGTGGGCCCGTCTTCATGCCCGGGAACTGCAGTGGGTCCTTCTTCCCTTTCAGAAACTACGCATCAGCGCTTCCAGGCAGAAGGTTCGAGTTCCGCAGTCGGCGTTGAACTCCCTTCAATAGTGGGCTTCTCCGGCACTGGCACGGGGCACAGAGTTCAAGGAACCAGCCAGAACTGTCCTCACCACAGACGCCAGCCCACTCAGCTGGGGAGCACACCTCCAGTCACAATGGGCTCAGGGTCGGTGGTCCCAACAGGACCTATTAAACAATATCAACTGGCTGGAACTCAGGGCCATTCATCTGGCACTACAACATTTCAAAAATGTGATAGCGGGTCAGCACGTATTAGTGCTTATGGACAACATAGCTGCCAAGGCCCACATAAACAGACAGGGGGGGACAAGGTCCAGACACCTTATGCAGGAGGCCAGACGATTGGGGTCTTGGGCAGAGCTGAACCTTGCTTCCATCAAGGCGGAGCACATATCCGGGGCGACAAATCACCAGGCGGACTCGCTAAGCAGAGCCACGGTGGACCATGGCGAATGGCGTCTGGACCCGGGAGTGTTCAGGGAGATCGTGGACAGGTTTGGTGCCCCAACCTTAGACCTTTTTGCCTCCCCAACCTACTCACAACTACCAAGGTTCCTTTCCAGGTTCCCGTCTCCATCAGCAGAGGGGACAGATGCCCTCCGCAGTCCCTGGCCCAGGGAACTGCTGTATGCCTTCCCTTCCTTTCCGCTCCTTCCAGCCACGATCCGCAGAATTTTACACGAGCGGGCAGAAGTTCTCCTGGTCGCTCCTCATTGGCCACAATGACCGTGGTTCGCGGACCTGGTGGAGCTATCCATCTCACCCCCATGGAGGATTCTGGCAGGTTGTATCACCCTCACACAAGGGGATATCCAGCACCCGGACCCACAGTGGCTCAATCTAACCGTTTGGCACTTGAGAGGCAGGCCTTGAGCCATGACTCATATTTGTCGAGGGTGATAGCTGTGATTCAACAATCCAGGCGCGCCTCGACGAATAGAATATATGATGCCACTTGGAAGAGTTTCTGCAATTGGTGCACAGGACATAAGGTGGAACTCTCGGGTGTCTCGGTTCCTATTGTGCTGGAATTCCTGATGGATGGGTTAGATAAAGGGCTATCCCGAGCACAATCCGTAGACAGGTTGCTGCTCTCGCTACTGTCCTCATGTGCGAAAATGCCACCCCTCTGACTCACCATCCCTTGGTTCGTTCCTTCTTGAAGGGAGCTAACAATGCCAAGCCACCACCAGTTCACCGATACCCCTCGTGGGACCTACAACAGGTCTTACAAGCTCTGATTGCACCCCCCCTTTGAACCTATGGAGACATGCTCACTTGATTTGTTATCAATGAAGGTGGCATTCCTTGTGGCAATCATGTCGGCCAGGCGTATTTCGGAGCTGGCCACTCTTTCCATCAGGGAGGACCTATGCATTTTCTTCCTAGACAGGGTAGTCCTCAGGCTTGACCCTTCCTTTGTTCCCAAGGTGAACTCTCTGTACCATAGGTCCCAGGAAGTGGTTTTACCAGATTTCTGTCCTGACTCATCCCAGGACACTGAGAGCCAGTGGAGCACACTGGACATCCGCAGGGCATTGCAGTGTTATATCAAGCAGACTTCGGTTTTCCGAAGGTCCGAGGCCTTGTTCATCTCCTTCCAACCTTTGGCCAAAGGTCAGAAAGTCTCTTCATCAACTATAGGGAGGTGGATCAGGTCTTGTATTGCCCTGGCATACAAGAACCAGTCATTACCAGTCCCTAGAAATATTACGGCCCATTCCACCAGGGGTGCTGCTACTTCCGCAGCTTGGGCGACACGGGCTTCTATAGGGGAAATTTGCAGGGTGGCCACATGGTCTTCCCCTTCGTCCTTTATCTGTCATTACAAAATTGACCAATATGCATCTTTGGATGCCTCCTTTGGCCGCAGAGTTTTGCAGAAAGTATTGCCATCTAGAACGTCACAGGCCCAAACTGACTCCCTCCCTTAGGGACATAGGGCTTTGGTAAGTCCCACTAGTGGAGTCTCCATCCAATCATGCTGGAGAAGGGGCGTTGTCTTGCCTGAACGCTTTTTCTCAGCATGATGATGGAGACTCCACCCCCTCCCAGATAAGGTCAGTTGGTCCTGATTCCAATAATGGAAACGCAATCGCGTGGGCTAATGTCTGTACATCGACTCAGTCTCAAACTGGGACATGGGGACACAGTAGAGGCGTGACTTTAACTCTGACTTAGTCTTATTGGAGCAGCAAGATTAAGACAACCCACTAGTGGAGTCTCCATCATCATGCTGAGAAAAGGCGTTCAGGCAAGACAATGCCCCGTATCTTTTGAGTGTGGGAAACCCTGAGCTAGCCTGACTTTACTGCAGCCAACATCCTTTTAGTAAAAGAACCTTTCGCTTCAACCAAATGAAGTTGAGGGTCTTCTTTCCTAAGGGATCAGATTGGGGCAGGTCTGACAGGAAGTCTGTAAACACAATAAAAGTTAATCAAAATATTTTCCTCACCAAAGGCACAGGTCCACCAAATTAAACACCACATAAGGCATGTACACACTCAAATCCTACACCCCCCCACAAAGACCACCTTCCCTACAAATATTTCTAGCCTTTGTACCCCTAGCTACCTTTGAGAGCTGTCTTTACACTCTTGAATAAACTTTTCACCCTTTCAAACAGCATGTCTGGATTTCATTCTGATTCATTCTTGCACAAACCCAGCTCTGATCAAGACCTCAGATACTTCTGGCTTCCGGTTCTGGTTTTCGACGCTGGCGGACACGCATAGAGATCCCTCAGCCCACCGTCCATTTTTTCTCCTTTGGAAGACCCTGGAAGGGGTCAAAAGTCACCCTGGAGGGGTGACCACCATTGCGAGGGACTCTTGCTGGATCGCGGAGGGGTGGCAGCCTCTCCGTTTGATATGCAGTAACTCCTCAGGACCGAAGAGGAAAAGAACGGCCATTAACATGGCCACTCATTAGTCGAACCAGCCGAAAGCCCAAAGCACTAACTAAGCATGAAGAAGTAACTGGAGGAGTTGGGTGAGACCCTATTTTTCCTTTTTCCCAACTACTTTCCTGTAAAAAAAAAAATTGAAATACCCCTTTCCCCCAGCTGAATTCCGCAGCTTTTGTTCACTCCAGGAATTTAAAGCCAAGAAATACACACACAAAAAAAAATGGAACAACAAGATTAAATGGCCACTTACCTGGACTTGTAATATCTGGATACCTGGGCTCCCTAAAAGCTCTGTATCTCAACAAAAACGTACTGCTTTACTTTTTTGTTAACTTGGGGAAAAAAAGGGGAATGTTCTTTGTTTCCTCTCTTGAACTGGAAAAAAGCCCTATTTTGTATGTCACTGGGGACATCTAGTGGTGAAATTTGGTACAGCAAGTGGAATAAATCTTTTCTGACTGGGAGATCTCTGAGACTAAAATTTGTCCTTGACAGCAACCAAAAGATAAGAACTTGAAACAGCTGAGTGGTGAAAATATTTCTTTATAGTGGAGGTAGACAGTTATTGACTCTTATTAAAAATAGCCTCCACTAGACTTCCGGTTCCGGTTCGTGGCATCCCTAGTCATAAGAGGAGACTTGTCTCCTTGTGGGCTAGCCTTCCTCTACCGGTAGACCCTTATGCAGGTCAAAAGTCACCCTGGAGGGTGCGCCTTCTGTCGAGGAGGCTTTGCTCGGCTGCAGAGGAGCGGCGGCTCCTCCAGCTGTCCGAGCTATCTCTGAGGGCCAATGGAGAAGATCAGCCAGTAAAATGGCCGATCACCCTGCCGCTTCAAACCGCAAGTCAAAGAACATCTAAGCTGTAAGAACCACCATGGTGAATACGGGTGAAGCTTTTTTTCTTTTTCCTGCTCCTCTCTTCATTTTATCTTGCTTTTTTTTTTTTTTTGCCTGTAAGAGCCTTGTTGGAATTATTTCCCTGGCTTGAAAAAGCAGCTTCTACATGCTTGGGAAACAAGGCGTTACAGAAGAATACAATAAAATTTTAAAGACTATACTTTATTTTCATATGTTTTGGGGTACAGAAAAAAATTTTTTTTCTAAGAGCTGTACTATCATTTTATGCTGGAAGATTATTTCTTTTTCACATTATATTTCAAAAGAAAGAAAAAAGTGGAAAATGGTGTCTGGAAAAGTTTTTTCAACTTACTGAGGACATCTAGTGTTGAAAATATATTATTGCAACTTTTGGCTATTTTTTGGAGATGAAATAGATGGACCTTCAAATTACCTTTGAAGAGAAAAGATAAGCTGATCCAGCTGTGAAAGTTGTGGGGTTGGACACTGTTTACGCTTTAAGGATGAGAGAAATAGATGCCTAATGCAGAGGATAGGATTCTTATTGTTTCAAAGGGCACTACAAGCAATAAAGAGAGATCTATTGGCTGAAAGGAAAGCTTGGTTATGGAAACCTGCCTGGCACAGAAAAAAAGCCAGAATAAGACTGAAAAGAGGAATTTAAAATTGTGTAAAGGATTTAAAGGCAATGTTGATTTATGGACAGTTATAAGGATTAAGATTCAGAGTTAGAAGTAAGAAAAAAGGTTGATTATTAGAACAGATGTTTTAATTAGATTAAGAATGTACTTTTTGGAATAATAGGTTTATTTTCATGAAAATTATTATGTATTGGAATGGAAAAAATGCTGGCTTTTAAGAGTTGGATTGTTTTAATAATTGTTTTAAATTAGAAAGATGATGTTTCTGTATGATAATATAGATGTGATAAGGCATGATAATCAATTGGATGAAATTTGAATTCTGTTTAATGAATTGAAATGAGTTAAGACTTACACTATTTTGTTATTTTAAAGAGACTGATCGATTGATGGATTATATATGTATAGGGTAGATTAATATTTTATCTTAATTAGGATATGTATTGTGTAGTGGAAGAAGAAATATATGAGACTTGTGATAAAATGAGGGATATAAGAGATTAAGAATTAGAATATAGCTGGAAGAGATACCTGAATTGATAACTTGTTGACTTAAAGTTAAATTTGATTATGGTAATTGTAAACTTACAAAGTTTTAAAACAGGTTTAGCAGTTATAGAAATTTAAATTAGAAATGGAATATTTTAAACATATTATGCTAGTTGAGGGAAATAGAGAGGGGATATTTTTTATTTATTTATTTTTTTATTGAAAATTTTTAAAATTTTTAGAGTAAAATCCCCTTCCCCAGTCCCTCCCAACCCACCCCAAAACCCTCCCCCAATCTTCCCAGAGCTGAATACAGGCTTAACTAGAACTTAAAAGAAAAAAAAGAAAAAAAAATTTAAAACCCAAATAAACCTTAAACAAATATAGTTACAATCAGTAAACAAATTGTAAAATACTTTAAATGTAAATTATTCAAAAACTAGATGGTATTCTCTTATATCATACTTATATTATATAAAATTTATCCATATCTATAATTCAAAACTTCCGTTTCTTTCACAATTAATAAACCAATCAACTCTCTAACTTAATAACATTACGAAATATCATATTGCATATAAAGTGAATTAGTTAGAATCTAATCCACCATTAAAATATTATAAACTTTAAGTATAAATTATTCAAAAAGCTAAACAATATTTTCTAATATCATACCTATATTATATAAAGTTTATCCATCTTTCTTTATTATCACCATCAAAAACACACATATAAACATTGTTTGTACCATTAAAATTCCCTTATACGTATTTAAAACAAAATATTCCTTTAAATGCTCCTTAAGTTTCTAAGCATGCACTACTTATCTAAAATTTTCATTCAATCTCCCTAATATCATACATAAATTTATCCCTCTTTCTTTGTCATCACAATCCAAAATACACATATAAACATTAATTGTACCATTGAAATTCCCTTATACATATTTAAAACAAAATATTCCTTTAAATGCTCCTTAAATTTCTAAACATACACTTCTTATCTAAAGTTTTCATTCTCCATAATCTTCTCTCCTCTTTTCCAATGACCAGTTCCATCCGCAATGGACTATAATCTGTCAATAACCTTGAAGCAATCTGTACATTCTTTACCCATCTCTCTTAACCAATAACCTCAAAAAAACTGCTTGAAGATGTACCATTGAAGATTGCGCCAAAGAACTCTTAGGTCTTGCTTCTCCCACAGACTCAGAAACAAATTCTTGTAAAACATCCTTAACCTCCTTCTTCTGTTGTTCCTCTTCCTTGCGTTTATATGCTGCCCGAGTCATTCTCTGCTCCTTCATCTCCACTTGTTGAGACCCCTCAGTCTGTGATTTTCCAACTTTCATCAATACAGCTTCTTCAGACTGCAATTCTACCTTCTTCTCTTCCAAGACTTTAAACATTATAGGTGACGATGAGCATGCTCCCAGGACCGAAGTATAAAACTCCTTTGCTTTAAAAACAGTATTAAGTCTATAATGTGTCCCCGCATAGCTCACCACTATTCCAATCGGGATATCCCATCTGAACGGCATCTGCCTCTTTTTAAGTTCATCTGCTAAAAAAGCAAACTCCTTTCTTCTTCTTAAAATTTTAGATGGAATCTCCTTTAAAATTATAACATCTTGTGCTGCAATCTGAAACCTCTTATTGTAAAAAACTTGTAAAATTTCATTGCGTAGGGATCTTTTCCCAAAGTAAATTACCACATCTCTTGGCAGATTTCTTTGCTTTGCAAGCCAAGAGTTAACTCTAAATATTTTTTCAATTTCTCTGAGTATTTCCTCTTTTTCTCTATCCAAAATCACAGCAAAATCATTTGCAACCATCTCTCTCAGATCTCCTTGCAGATGTTCACTCAAGCCTCTGATTCTTAAAGCGAATTCCATCTCTCTATATTGAAACATAAGAATCTCATCTTGAAAATTTTCCATCTTTTTTTCCATGCCATCAAATTTTCCCTCCAAGACCTCCACTTTATCTGCAACTTCTTCAACACGAAAATCCAACTTTTCAACAACAGAGGCAAGTCCTTTTAAAGCCAAAACTATATCTTGCCTCAAGATCCTGTTATTTTCCACTAAAATCTCTTTCACTTCTCCCCTAATTTGAGATATAGCATTTCCCATTACATCTTGCAAATCTTTTACCTTTAGTGACTGTGCAGAAGAAGAGGGTAATAATGTTGATTTAGGTTGTTGCACTGGTAATATCACCGAAGAAGAAACCACCTTAGGAATTCTAGAAATTACTGGGCGTTTTGAAGCCATCTTAAAAGAAAAAAAATTTATTTTCCTCTTTCCTCCTTCTTAAAAAATACAAAAAAAGAAAAAGAAAAAAAGAGTTAAACAAAAGAGAGGGAGATTAACTCAAAAAACTCAAATCCTCCTTCAAAAAAATCATTGTAATAAGAAAAAGAAAAATAGGAAAAGAAGAGAAAAAAAAATAATTAAATAGACAAAATCCATTCTGTCTCCTTAAAAGAAAAAACTTCAAATCGCCATTTTACTTTCCCTCTCAACAAAAGAAAAAAAAAGAAAATGAAAGTAACTCTTTAAACTTGAAATCCAAACTTAAAATCCAAGTAAAATCAAAAAATAAAATCCTCTAATCAGCTCTGTCCGCTTTTTAAATAACTCACCAGTTCTCTTTAAGTGCGGAGGTGGGAGCGGCGTCTTGCTTTGTCCCAAACAACAAGGGACAAAGGCACCTGAGAAGCGGAGACACCCTGAACTCTGTGGGAGCACTCCTTTCACCCCAAAAGAAACTCCTTTGGGGATCTCAGAGGCTCAACCACTATTCAGGGTGAAACTCCCCTCCCTCCCTTGGCCCGGGAAGGAGGTTTTAAACCGCAGAACAGCTGATGCCTGCTGTTCTCAGCGGTTTTAACGCTGTCTCAGGAGGACGGCTACAAAGTAGCCGCCATCGCCAGCGCTACACCACCGGAAGCAACCGAAATAGAGAGGGGATATTGAATGTATTGAGTTGAGTTATTTATATATGGTTCTATTGTTGAATGTTTGATTACCCAAACACCATGGTGTGTCCTGAGCACCTTTTTTTTTTAAGATTTAAAAAAACAATAAAATGTGTTTCAAAAAAAGATAGCCTCCACTAAAGGACTGTAAACATTACAGAAATGGAGGAATACTGCACCACCCACAGCCTTATGTTAAACTTATACTTGAAAAAATTCTAGAGGCTACTGAGCTAATGAATTCTAGATTGAAAGACTTACGTGCCACTTTAAAGCCACAAAACGCAGCTTTAACTCCATTAGAGGAATCCACACTTCAAAAAGCAACAGAAGAAGGAACTAATAACAAACTGGATTTTAAAGAATGCCGGGAACAATCTACTCAGAATTTTAACACCCAAATTTTGACCTCACTTAAAGACTTTACAACTACAACAGCAACAGAAACTGAACAAAGCAATGCTAAGATGGAACTTGCAGAGGATTTACGACAATACACTGAGATTCTAGATAATCTAGATGATCCAAAAACAACTACAACATTGAACATGAATTTTCATTTACTCCAGCTGAAACCAGAAGAAGAACCATTTGGCCAACAATTCAATGACTGTGAAGGGACTGGCTTCTGTGATAGGCTGATGATTGGATGGTCTCCCCTGTTTCAAATGACATATCCAGGAAGGAAGGGAGAACCACTTGAGGATCTAAAAGCTTTTTTATGGAAGCCGGCTTGGCATAAAAGGAAGGCCAGAGTTAGACTAAAAAAATGGTTTTCTTTGTGTGATACCTAAGGGAAGAGCTTTAAACTTTATGTAATGAGCCAAGGAGATTTTAAAAGATATCACTGCATTTAATAGTTAGGTTCTATATCTATAAGGGAAATAAATTAGTTACTTAAATAATTGTTTTGAATTATAAATAGAAGATGGATTTAGAGGGTAAAGGTTATTTTATGAGTAAGAAATGATATTAAAATGAGAATTGGAATATGATGGTGAAATAAATTAAGAATTTACTGGAATAAATAATAAGTATATTTTAGATATGATATTATTTTGTATGAATTAAGGGAACTGTGGGCTATCTGAAACTTAAACGTTATTGGACAGTAAGCCAACTGGAATATTCTAATTGAAACCAGACAAAAGTTAAAAACAGGATTTGGAGATATATAATCTAAAAGTTGTTTATAAATGTTTTAAATGATTGAGTTATAACTAGCAACCTACTAATTTGAATTTGGTATAATGACTAAGGGAAACAGAGAGGAAATTTTTGATGATGTAAACTGATATATGTATGGATAAGTGTGTTATTGGACTATGTATTACCCAACCACCATGTTGCTTCCTTAAATACCTGAAGGTTTGTAAAAATGGAAAATTAATAAAACTTGTTTAAAAAAAAAAGACCTCAGATACTTTTGACAAGAGAAAGATTTAAGGTAGATAATAGGATACTTGGAATTGAGCAGCAGAAGGCAGAATTTGCACTTGTACTATGTACAAATAATAAACATCTAATTGCTAAAATGTATAAACTTTTATTGGAATTTGAAACTGAAGACAAGTGAAAGACTATGATAACACTTTGGACACAATATACTGATGAAACAGTAGGAAAATATGTGGTTAAAGGGATTGGAAATTTACATTGTTTTAACTTAAAAGAGACTTTTTATAAAATGATGTATTATTTGGTATATAACTCCAGAATAATTACATAGAATGTATAAAGGTACTTCAAATTTATACTAAAAATGTGGAAAACATGGTCATTTTATCATGGCTGGTGGACTCGTAAAAAACCCAGAAATTTCTGGGTTCAAATACATACAAAGAATTTTAAAAATCCAACATTCAACTAAAACCAGAACTTTTCTTGTCAGGATTAATGGATAGTCAATTAGAAAAGAGCCATGGAAGTTTAATTTTATATACCATTACTGCTGCAAGATTTTTGTATGCACAAAAATGAAAAAAATCCTAAATACCCACAATGGAAGAATGGTTGGTAAAGATGACAGAAGTAGCAGAGATGGCAAAATTTACTTGTTTGATTAGAGAAACTACATTTATTAGTGAGTGAAAACCCCTTATGGACTTTTTTGCTGAAAAACAGAGAAAAATGAACTTATGGTTTATGGATTTGAAGATTAGAAAGTGCAGGTTCCAAAGAAGGAAATTAGGATTTAACCTTAAAGAGATAGGGTAAAATATTGTGGGAAGAATCCAGAGAAAGAAATATTTTGGGAAATATTAAAAAGGCAGAATATATTACTCCAAAGGAATAATGGAGAAGATTTTTAAAAGGCAGAAACATCTCCCTCCCCCCAGCCAGAAAACTCAGCAGAAACCAGCTTTTAGAAATGCAGATGTAATAATCCATTCAGGAAAATTGGGTCCAGGAAGCTAGAAGCTATGAGATTAGGAAGACAAAGACCTCTAAAATCTACATACCCCACCCAAACTCTAAAAGACATGACCTTTGGGGACATAATAGGATTAACCCACCAATACTAAAAGGGCAAACTCAGACTCAGGTCAAAGTACACGACACAGGAAATACAAAGCCTCAAACAGGAACAGGAAACAACCTCAAGAGCTCAATAAACTCCAACCTTCTTTCTAAAGCAGTCTCCATTTTGTTTATTCCCAGCTTGGACTGGACCCTGAGAAGATTTTTCTTTCTACAATATAAATGCATTTATAACCGCTGTCAGAAAGATCAGAAGCTGCTTCTTTATCTGTTCTCTATTTTCTTTCTTACTTATTCACTACTCTTTCTTATTTTCTTTTCTAATATTTGTACTGTTTTTGTATTTTTTTTCAATAAAATTATAATAAACAATGAAAGAAACATCTCACCCTTGTACTCTCACATATATAGGAAAATTTGTAGAACATCAGCAAGATAGTATCAAAACATCACCAGGACATCACAGTTAAGCATAAGTATGATATTAAGTTATGCTTAATATTTTCTGTATAATTCTGGATATTGAAGCAGGTAAGCTATGGTAGTCTATGTTAACCAAAAAATCCTAAGATTTTTTACTAACAAATTTTATTAAAGGCATCAGCTCACCTCATCAGATATGTGGAAGAGCTATACTGATGTGGGGATCAAACTGGAATTGGAAATAGGATATGAGGGGAAGGGGGGGGGAAGAGACCCATCAAAAAATATCCTTTCTAGATACCATTATATCAGACAGTTAAGCGTGTAGTGGATATTTTCAAACCTCACTCAGAATCCCTCCAGGTTTTCACTCCCTGGCCCTGCTTCTTGTCTGGAGTACTAGCTTTATAGTTCCTGCTGCCACCACTTATCTTCCAGGGGCTTTAAGCTTTCATCCCCCCTCACCCTGGTGTATGAGAGAAACGTAATTCTCACACTGCCACCGTTCTGGTGATTAAAGCAAAGTAATTACAACAGCACAAACTCCTGAACGTGTAAGTAGAGACACATGACTAAATCCTCTGTTTCTTGGATAACAGCCCAATTTCACCAAAGAGAAACAAAATTAATCTTTTCTTTGAAACAGTGTATTTCAATCTCAGCAATTTTAAGATGTGTGGACTTCAACACCCAGATTTCTCCAGCCACACATCTTAAAGTTGCAGGGGTTGAAAAACACTGTTTTACAAGAGAAAAGATAGACGCTTTCATTAAGTATTGAAGTATTAAAGTGTAAACATTCAAAGATGGAGAGGAAAAATTACAGATCTGCCCAGAGCACATCAGAACAGCAGTTTAAAAAGAACATGTAACGTTCCAGGCATGTCTCATAAGATGGTGCTGGTTTACTACAAGTAAATGTGTTTTGTGCCATAAACTCTTGTAAAAAAAGGAACTAGTAAAATGTTTCAAATTAAGATTACACATTACATGAAAATTCTAGAGAAAATTTCATTATCTTCATATGCAGTTTGACAGATGGAAAAAAAGGCTGAAGTTACTAACTTTCATAATTTATAGAGAAAGTAAAAATATAGTATTAGCCTTGCACAATACACACAAAACAATCAAGAACCTAACACAAGTTCCTGGCTAGACTTTTACCTAGTCATACTGGAATTGCAATACCTTGAACATTTATTCCTTTGCTTCAACTTCTCTTTCTTGGAAATTTACAATTAACTAGAGCAGGGCTTTTCAACCTTTTCACAGATTGTACCACTTTTAGGATATGGCAATATTCGAGTACCACCAGTCACCTAGCAAGGTGTCAAAAACTTGAACAAAAAAAAGGAAAAAAGTGACAAAATACAGGTAGTCCTTGACTTACAACAGTTCACTTAGTGACTGTTCAAAGTTACAATGGCACTGAAAAAAGGGACTTATGACCATTTTTCACACTTATGACCATTGCAGCATCCCCAGGGTCAATCTACATTTGGATGCATGGCAACTGATCCATATTTATGATGGTCACAGTGTTCCAGGATCATAATCCCTCTTTTATATCCTCTCTTCTCTCCCCCTTTATATCCCTTTCCCCTTCTTTTATCTTTTCTCTCCCCTCCTTCTTTTATATCTTCTCTTCCCTTCTTATACCCTTTTCCTTCTTTTATATCCTCTTCTCTTCTTCATTCAGACCGTGAGTCTTGTAATTCATCTGTTGAGCCCTGTGAGGCCCATTTGTCCGGGGACCTAGGGAAGTGCTCACCCGGGCTCTATGCTGCCTACCGGCCCCAAATCTATGACGGCGTGTTCCCCTCGGCGTCTGGGATCAGTGGGCGTCGCTGGCTTTGGCAGGCGGGCCTACGGTGGCTGAGATGCAGGCTGACGCTCCCAATGATGTCATCAACGTGCACCTCGCTGGGCCGACATCAGATAAACAAGGAGGAGCCGGATTGCAGCGACGCTCAGCTGCTGATCGCTCAGGACAATTATGAGCTACCGAATTGACTGATGGGGAGGGGGTGCATGGATTAGTGGACCAGATGCTGGTTTGGTGGGTGGGGTAGGTAATTGAGGGCATGGAGCATGACTTAGGCCTATATACAGCACTGGGAGCAAACCACTCCCAGCGCTGACTTTAATCCAGACAGAGTGAATAAAACTGCCGTTGTTGATCGTATCTGTTTGTCGGCTATTTCTTGAGGAGCACCAATTCCAGGACGACCTGACAGTAAGTCAGCACTCACACACACTCTTTGTTTCCAACGTTGTCTTTCATTTGTTCCTGTTGGTTGGAGGTGGCTGCTTGGAACGATGGCTGAGGGAGTCCAAGGCGAGGCCAGGCCGGCAGAAGGGAGTTCTGAGCCAGCAGTGGAGCCAGTGATGCTGGTTGTGCAGGAGGAAGGGGATGCTCGGCCATCGGTGAGGCCTAAGGAAAGGACCCAACCGGTAGACGAAGGACAAGGGTCAGTTCAGCAAGCCCCCTCGGCTGCCTCAGGGGACTGGTGGCTGAGTTTGGCTTTGAGGCGTTCCGATGTTGGTGGGACAGGAGTGACTGGTGGAGAGGACATTCTAACTGGCTGGAGAGAAAGGGGGGTTATGGGCGATGAAGAGGAAGAATGGAGCTATTCAACAGCTCCTGGCCAATATACGTTGGATGTGCTTCGGGACAGGTTTGGGGAACCAGGCTACGTGTATCCTCCATCTAGGTCAGGCGGCACCCCATCTTCCCAGTCCCAGAGTAGTTCATCCAAATTCCGGTTAGCCAGTCCAAGGCTTAAATTTCCTGCTGGTGGGGACTGGACTGGAGTGGCCTCAATGGCTACGTACCCTGCCCAACCTGCACTCCATTCTAGGGTGTCAGGGTCATGGGTGTCATGGCAGAGAGGAAGTGGACGTGGTACAATGGATGGCAGTCAACGGCCTGGGCAGACTGGGGCTCCATGGTCGCCCAATGTCATGTGGGCGCCCCCACCCATTGCGGTGGCTTTTGATGGAGATCCAGACTGACTGGCCATGTTCCTGGGACATGTTCTGAGTCATCTGGACAGATTTACATCGCAGTACTCATCTCCCTGGGCGATGGTGGTAGCCATAACTGCAAGTTTACAAGGCGAAGCGGCAGCCTGGGCCGCTGATTTGTTTAGCGACCATGCCAGGGAGTTGGGTGACATAGGACTCTTTCTGGAAGCTTTAAGGGCATGATTCAAAGATCCTTCCTGGGTCCAGAGAGCTGAGGCGGAGGTCTTGGGCCTACGCCAGAAAGGTCAACCTGTAGGAGAGTATGTACGGGAGTTCCAAAGGGTTGCTGGTCGGTTACGTACATGGCCAGAACGTCTTCTGGTCTACCATTTTCGTCGGGGACTGGACAAAGACTTGCGGCAAGCATGTGTTGTGAGGGGTGTGCCGTCTCGGCTCCAGGACTGATTTCGTGTTTTATCCGAACTGGACGCGGGCCTACAGGAGTTCCGGGGATCCACGAGTGACCAGTCCATGCCCCGACGGACAGGGCTTCGGTCCACAGAGGTAAGTGGACAACCACCAATGGTTACACCCTCTGTGAAACCTACCTTTAGATGTTTCAGGTGCAACCGGCCAGGACACTGTGTAGCGGACTGTCCAGTCCCAGCACTGACAATGACCCCAAGAACCCAGGAGAGACCAAGTCCTATGCAAAAGAAAACCCCAGAACGTTCACGGGCTGCATGTCAGACAGAAGGAGGCACCCCCCAATGGACCCCAACCACAGCACCATCAGTCATGCCTGATGATTCGGTGGCAGAGTATGACAATACTGATCCAGATGAAGATCCTATGGTAAGCCAACTGATCTGCCCTTTTGCTATCCCAATCTCACTGACGAGTCCTACAACTGGCCATACCAGCAGATTCCAGGCATTAATCGATTCGGGCTGTAAACGTTGTTTGGTTAGCAGAGGCGTTGTTAAAAAAATGGGTGTTAAGGTTCATAGGCTAGCGCAGCCAATACGGTTCGAGCAGGTCAATAGCTCCCTTTTGGGAGGGGTACCTGCAACACTAGTGACGGAACCGGTGAGACTTGATATGAACGACCATTGGGAAATGCTTAGATTTATTGTAGTTCCCTCTATGACGGAGGACGTAATCCTAGGGTTGGCCTGGTTGGACAAGTGGGGTCCAACAATATGGTGGGAAGGGGGATGTAGGCATATGCGCTTAAGTATAGGTCCCTGTCCCTTGAGAACAGGGATGGAGAAGGAAGAGGCAGAAGAAGGGTCTAAGAGAGCAGCGGAGTCAGGGGCTGGGAGTTTAGGCTTCCCGACTATATACGCTGATCTGGCTGAGGTATTTAGTGAGTGGGAATGTGATGCCCTTCCACCTCACAGACCAACCGACTGTGCTATAGACATAATACCAGGTGCTAAGCTACCTAAGCCACGCATGTACCCCATGACTCCCCGGGAGTTGGAGGAACTGCACCAATACATAGACAAAAATCTGGCGGGGGGTTTATACAGCCAGCATGGTCTCGGATAGCCGCTCCAGTGCTGTTCCAAGTAAAGAAGGATGGGGGTCTACGACTTTGTGTTGACTTCAGGGGACTTAATGCTGTTTGTGTAGAACATATGTATCCCCTCCCATTAATGAAGGATCTCCTGGCCTATTTAGCCCAGGGAAAGGTCTTTACGAAGTTGGATTTACGTGAGGCCTATTATCGGGTGCGGATCAAGTCCGGAGATGAGTGGAAAACAGCATTCAACTGCCCTCTAGGTAGCTCTCAGTTTAGGGTAATGCCCTTTGGGCTGCAAGGGGCCCCTGTGGTCTTCATGCAACTCATTAATGGGGTTTGGCATGAATACCTGTACCGTGGGGTGCTCGTATATCTTGATGATATACTCATTTATACGAAGACCATGGAAGAGCATGTTAGCCTGGTGCGTGAGGTATTGCAGAAACTGCTGGATGCCCATCTGTATGTAAAACTCTCAAAATGCGAGTTTCATCGTTCCTGTAAAGACTACCTGGGCTATCGGATATCGGCGGGCGGGGTAGAGTTGGACCCCCCAAAAGTACAAAGTGTGCTAGAATGGCAGGCTCCCCAAACACGCCACCAGCTGCAAAGCTTTCTAGGGTTCACTAACTTTTATAGACACTTTATTCCATCCTCTGCGGCGGTGGCATTACCTCTTACCAATTTACTGCAGACCCAGATGACCACAACGAAACCACGTCCTGGCCAACCACTAGCCTGGACAACAGAGTGCCAGATGGCATTTGAGTCATTGAAGGAGTTGTTTACAAGGGAGCCAGTACTATTGCATCCAGACCCAGGGCGTCCGTTTGTGGTACAAGCGGATGCCAGTGATGTAGCAGTTGGGGCGGTGTTGCTGCAGCACAATCCATAAGGTAAGTTGCAGCCATGTGCCTATACATCCCGGAAGTTGACGGAAGCTGAGAGGGCCTGGGCAATCTGGGAAAAGGAGGCGTTTGTGGTAAAATGGGCATTGTCTATGTGGCGACACTTGTTGGAGGGCGCCAAACATCAGTTCGAGGTCTGGACAGATCATAAAAACTTAGAGGTCCTGCAAATGCCCAGGAGATTGTCCCCAAAACATGTTCACTGGGCTCAATACTTCCGTCACTTCCGGTTCTGTCTGAGGTACGTACCAGATGGCAAGAACTTCCTTGCAGATGCGTTATCTAGACTACCGCAATATGATAGCAAACATGAGCAGGTGGTACAGGCTATTATGCCCCCTTATAGACAAGACAAAACAAAAGGCCTTTCCCAACCAGTGGTGGATGAGTTCGAGAACGCACTGAGAACAGCGCTTACCGATGATCCCTGGTTGCGTGAGAACAGTGGACTGTTAACCCAACGTGCAGGACTGGCGTGGTTCGGTAGTAAACTGTACATCCCTCAACCGCTACGGAGTTGGGTGCTCTACCGTTGTCATGATTCAAAGACCGCAGGCCACTTTGGCTACTTAAAGACTACATTTAGCTAGGCGCCAATTTTGGTGGCCCCGCATGAGGACAGACGTAGAGCGATATGTGAAGGGTTGTTCAGTGTGTGCGTCTTCCAAAAGCAGTCCGGGAAAGCCCTTAGGTTTGTTGCAGTCAGTGGCTGATCCCAACCAGCCCTGGCAGGACATAGCAATGGATTTTATTGTAGATCTACCCAACAGTCATGGATATATGGTGATTTGGACTGTGGTGGACATATTCTCCAAGCAAGCCCATTTTATCCCCTGTAAAGGATTACCGTCTGCCTGGAAATTGGCCTGCATGTTCCTGTTACATATATATAGACTTCACGGTGCCCCACGCTGGATCATCTCGGATCGGGGGGTCCAGTTTACCGCTCGGTTTTGGCGGGATTTCGTACGACTCCTTGGATCTTCCCAGGGACTGAGTTCAACATACAGCATACCACCCGAGTACCAATGGAACTGTGGAAAGGGCCAACGCTGCGGTCGAACGATATTTACGGAGCTACGTATCATATCAGCAAACAGACTGGGCTGACTTGATAGTATTTGCTGAGGTTGCTTACAATAATGCTGTCCACAGTAGTACTGGGCTTACCCCTTTCAGGGTGGTTTCAGGTAGGGATTTTGTGCCTATGCCGGAGTGTAGCAGCCCGGATATCCACTCCTGTCAGCCAGGGGACTGGGTAACCCGACTTACTGGGGTATGGGGGGTGGTTAGAAAAGCCCTAACAAAGGCAAGGGATGTTGCTAAAATACAAGCGGACAAAAAACGGAGGGCCCACAAACCATTTGAGGTGGGTGATCGAGTATACCTATCTACAAAATATATCCGACTGCAGGTTCCCTGTAAGAAGTTGGCTCCGAAGTATATTGGTCCTTTCTGCATAGCCCAAGTAATCAATCCAGTGACAGTGCAGCTTCACCTTCCTTGGTTTCTTGGTAAAATACACCCTGTCTTCCATAGTAGCCTGCTAAAACCTGTAACTGACGACTGGTTAGCGGAAGCGCCAGGCCCTGTGGTGTCCGGTCAGTACGAGGTTCAGGAGATCCTGGATTCATGGGAAAGGAAAGGCAGAGTGTATTATCTTGTACTGTGGAAGGGGTATCCATTATCAGATGCCTCGTGGGTAGTGGATACGGATGTACATGCTCCCCAGCTACTTAGGAGGTATCATCGCAAACATCCCGACAAGCCAGGGGCTGTCGGGAGGACTGCGTAGGACGGGATTGTTAACCCTGTATTACTTCTATTCCAGGGGGACCCCTGGTAGAGGGAGCTGCATGTCGAGCCCTGCGAGGCCCATTTGTCCAGGGACCTAGGGAAGCGCTCACCCGGGCTCTATGCTGCCTACCGGTCCCAAATCTATGACGGCGTGTTCCCCTTGGTGTCTGGGATCGGTGGGCATCGCTGGCTTCGGCGGGCGGGCCTACAGTGGCTGAGATGCAGGCCGATGCTCCCAATGATGTCATCAACGTGTTCCTCGCCGGGCCGACACAATATAAACGAGGAGGAGCCTGATTGCAGCAATGCTCAGCTGCTGATCACTGAGGACAATTATGAGCTACCGAATTGACTGATGGGGAGGGGGTGCATGGATTAGTGGACCGGATGCTGGTTTGGTGGGTGGGGTAGGTAATTGAGGGCATGGAGCACGACTGAGGCCTATATACAGCACTGGGAGCAAACCACTCCCAGTGCTGACTTTAATCCAGACGGAGTGAATAAAACTCCCGTTGTCGATCGTACCTGTTTGTCGGCTATTTCTTAAGGAGCACCAATTCCAGGACGACCTGACATCATCAGAGCCTCCGTCTGACCTTGATGGCCCTCCAAATGCCTCCTCCACCTCCTCCTCAGATTCCCCACACTCAGCTGTTGGGAACACAGGCTGGCACGGAATCATGACACTATCCCGCACCGCAGGGCCCTTCCCCCGGGTCTGCCGATCTGGATGCGGTCGGGATGGGAATTGTTCATGAAAGGCGGTCACCAAGGCAGGAGCATGAATGGTGGTCGCATCCTCCCAGGTGAACTCCTCCGGTCCGTAGCCTTTCCATTCAATCAGGTACTGGCAGCGAGCTCACGTTGTTCTGGTGGGGGAGGTTCGGCTCGGTGAAGTGGACACGCCAGTTGCTCAGGGACCAACAGAGACTGGTGAAAGACTGGATGTACCTGCAGGGAATGTGGCAGAGTTAAGTGATAGGCAACCAGATTGATGACAGCCTCGATTGGGAACGGTCCTACATATCGGTGGTCTAATTTCTTGGCTGGCCGGGTTGACGGTAGGTTCCTGGTGGACATCCATACTCGATCTCCCACCGTTAGTGGAGGCGTATCCCGCCTCGACCAATCAGCAAACCTTTTGTAGTCAGCCTTGGCCTTCTCTAACTGTCGCTGCACCAATCAATGGATCGCTTGTAACTCTACCATGTAGTCGTTCGCTGTTGGTAATGGTGACTCTAGCGGGGAAAGAGGGAAAAACCGAGGGTGATATCCCACATTGGCCAAGAATGGTGTCATCTGTGTGGAGGTGTGCTGCGAGTTATTGAATGCAAACTCAGCCTCCGCCAGATAGTCCACCCAATTGTTCTGCTGCTGATTGACATAGCAGCGCAGATATTGCTCCAGGATCCCGATGACCTTCTCGGTCCCTCCGTCAGTTTGGGGATGATGTGCGGATGAGAGGCAGATCTTGACATCCAACCCCTGCATCAACCCCTGCCAGAAACGGGCTGTGAACTGGGCCCCTCTATTGGACACAACCCTATCAGGAAGGCTGTGCAGTCGGAACACATGCTGGATGAACATATGACCGGTGGCACAGGCAGACGGCAAGCCACGGCATGGGATGAAATGTGCCATCTTGGTCAGCATGTCCACCACCACAAACACCGTCGTGAATCCAGAAGACAGGGTAAGTCCATCAGGAAGTCCATGGACACAGCCCCCTGGGGTCTTTTGGGTGTCGGCAAGGGCTGCAGTAGTCCGGGTGGGGCCCCTGTCACTTACTTGGCCTGCCTACATGGGATACAGGACGTGATGTAGGCCTGGACTTTGTGTTGGACTCGGGGCCACCAGAAGGTATGGGAGACCAAGTTCAGGGTCTTGAACAGGCCAAAATGCCCCGCCGCCGGATTATTGTGACACTGGCTGAGGATGAGTCCCCTGAGCAGCCCTCCCAGAACATAGAGCCAATCACGATAGTGGAGGAGTCCATCCGTGACTGTCCATGGGGAATTGGGCCCCACCTCCTCTTTTCGCTGCGCCACCCACCCATCCTGCTACTGGGCCCCCGGAATCCGAGCCCGTACATCTATCGGCTCCCACACTGCAGCAAAAGACTCAATAGGGAGCACTGTCCTGGGCAGAAGCTTGTCTTCTGCTTGGGAATATTTGGGCTTCCTAGACAGAGCATCCGCTCTTTGGTTGTGACCGCTGGGTATGTATGTTACACGGAAATTGAACCTCGCAAAGAAGAGAGACCACCGGATCTGTCATTGGTTCAATTTCCGAGCGGTCTGCAGGCTTTCCAAATTCTTATAGTCCATCCGGACCTTGATTTGATGTCGCGCCCCTTCCAGATGATGCCTCCAGGCCTCGAACGCCACTTTAATGGCCAGTAGCTCCTTCTCCCAGATGGTATAGTTGCGCTCCGCCAGATTCAATTTCCGTGAATAATACGCGCAAGGGAAGAGGGCACCACCAGGCATCATCGCCTGGAGTAACACCGCCCCAATGGCAATGTCGGAGGCATCCGCCTCCACGACAAACGGCCGTTGCAGGTCATGATGCTTCAGGATGGGTTCCTTCATGAATGCTTCCTTCAAAGCCTGGAAAGCCCGTTGTTCTGGAGCGTCCCACTGAAACCGAGTCTTTTTCTGCAGGAGCCGAGTAAGGGGGGCTGTCATGGTAGCAAACCCGGGGATGAGAGTCCGATAATAGTTGGCGAACCCAAGAAGTCACTGGACATCCTTTACACGTCATGGGGGTTGCCAACCCTGCAGAGACTCAACCTTACTTGGCTCCATGGCGATGCCCTCAGGAGAAATGCGGTGACCCAGGAACTCAATAGTCATCTGGTAGAACTGGCACTTCTCCAGTTTGGCATACAGCTGATGTTCTTGGAGCCGCTGCAAGACTTGACGGAGATGCTGATGGTGCACCTCTCGCGATGGGGAGTAGATCAGGATGTCGTCCAAGTAGATCACGACAAACTGATCTAACAAGTCCCAGAAAATGTCATTCATAAAATGCTGAAACACGGTGGGGGCGTTGGTCAGGCCAAATGGCATCACCGTGTACTCGAAGTGCCCTGACCGAACTCTGACAAGGTTATAAGCTCCATGCAAGTCCAGTTTTGTGAAGATCTTTGCCTCATGGACCCGGTCCAAGAGTTTGGGGATGAGGGGCAGCGGGTATCAATTGCGCACCATGATGACATTTAATTTCCTGTAATCACAGCAAAGCTGCAATTCACAGGACTTCTTCTTGACAAAGAGCATGGGTGCAGACACTGGTGAGGATGAGGGCCGAATAAAACCCCGAGCCAAATTTTTGTCCAAAAAGTCCCGCAACGCGGCCAACTCGGGGTCCAATATGGAATACAAATGCCCCACTGGGAGAGGTGCATCAGGGACTAAGTCAATGGGGCAGTCATAGGGCCTGTGCGAGGGCAATTGATCCGCCTCAGTCTCGCTGAAAACATCAGCATAATCCGCCAATTCGGAGGGTAAGGAGACCCCCATGGGCTCCTCTACCTGTCCGGCACAGATTTGGCATGTGTGGACCACGCACTGTAAGCTTGGAAAGGTGACCAAGTTCTGTGACCAATAAATTTATTTATTTATTTATTTATGAGACTTATATACCGCTTTAAGTGCAAGCACTCTCTAAGCGGTGTACACCAGTAAGCAATGTATATATATATATTTACATTGCCCCCAACAATCTGGGTCCTCATTTTACCTACCCCGGAAGGATGGAAGGCAGAGTCAACCTTGAGCCGGTGAGATTTGAACCGCTGACCTGCTGAACACAGTCAGCTAAAGTGGCCTGCAGTACTGCACTCTAACTGCTGCGCCACCTCGGCTCTTCTGTGGGTCATGTGCCCGGAGCCACACCAGTCCCAAGACCACGAGGAAATGCAGGTCTGATGTGATATAGAACTGGATGGCCTCCTCATGTGAACTGATGGCCATACATAGCGGTTGCATGGCAGCCTTAATTGGCCCAGACAGGAGCACTCGACCATCAATGGTCTCCACTAACATTGGCGGATCCACCGGGCATTGAGGAATTGCCCATTTAGCCACAAATGCTGTGTCCATGAAGTTCGTAGTGGCCCCAGAGTCAGTCAATGCATGGACAGGAATCCCCTTAGGCAACCTGGGGAGAATCAGGCATGCCTCCAATATCAGATGCCTTGGGGGTCCATGGGCAGCATCTGAAGGGTGTCGCTCAGTGTTGCGGGATGCCCGACCCAAAATGCCTTTCAGGTCAGGTGTGGGACATTTCCCGACAGGGGAGCAGATGGCAGTCTTGGGGCAGGCTTGGTCACAGACGCCCTTTGTCACTTCTGGGGCAGAAAGTGGCCAAATGCCCAGGGTCCCCACAGTAAAAACACAACCCCCCTGAATGTCACCTGTTCATCTCTGCCACCGATAGGTGAGGTCTGGCAGCACCTAACTCCATTGACTCCTCCCTCTGGACCGGGGTCTCACGCACAACGGGGGCAGCACGGGTCTCTGAGGTGGCACGGCGACTCCTTCACTGCTGCAGCCAAGCATTGATCTGCAGACAGAGATGAATGAGCCCATTAAGGTCCAGGGGAACATCAACACAGGCCAGCTCATCCAACATCTCCTCTGACAATCCATCCTGGAAAGCATCCATGAGCGCAGCCTCATTCCAGGCTGAATCCTGGATAAGCAGCCAAAATTTGCTGATATAGCCCTGCAGGGGGCGTCGGCCCTGCCTCAGAGCTTTGAAACGCTGGGTAGCTGTCTGGGTCTTGATGGGGTCCTCATACATCATCCGCATGTAATCACAAAACCCCACAAAGTTGTCCATCAATGGACTAGGTTGGGCTAGCAGAGGTGTGCCCCAACAAGCTGAAGCACCAGAGAGCAGGCTTATCATAAACCCCACTTTATCCCAGTCAGTGGGGAAATCAGCCGCTCTCACACTGATATACAGCTGTCATTGTCCCATGAAAACAGGAAACATGTCCGGATTGCCATCAAATTTGTCCAGCATCGCAACTTGGCATTTTCTCCTGGGTGGTGATGGAGCATCAGGAACATGGGCTGACAGCTGAGCAAATTGGGCTGATAACAAAGCCAGCTGCTGGGAGAGCTGGGCATTCTCAGCACATAGCTGCTCCATAATAGTAGGGGGTTAGGCTGAAGGCAAACTGTTCTATCCCAGCCTATGGCAGTCCTTGTTGAAGGCACAAGGACAAAACCCCTGTTGAGAAAATAGGCTGGAGACTCAAAAGAAAACAAACCCCTTTTAATATGGATAACAAACCTGCCAAATAGTCCAGAAACAAAAGCAGCAAAACTCAATCCAAATGGAGGAAATTGTGCACACGAAATACAATGCAAAACAGAAAAGTAGTCACCGGCAATACTAACAGAACAGGATCCAATGAAGTACTTTGCAATGGTTGCCTTCAGCAATCAGCACCGCCCACACCTTCCCTTTTTATAAAGCAGTCCCAAGGCGTTGCCTCTCAGTGCCTTCTCCTCTTCCCCTGGAGTTGTCGTATTGACTGCTGCTGATCTGCTCTCGCTAATTGCCTGCGTCTACGAGCATTAATCATGTCCATCAGGTGTGAATCCTCCAAGTCTGACTCATTCTCCCCACACAGCTGAGCTTCATCTGTAACACAACTGGAGGGGCCAGGCTCTTCATCAGACCGTGAGTCTTGTAATTCATCAGAGCCTCCGTCTGACCCTGATGGCCCTCCAAATGCCTCCTCCACCTCCTCCTCAGATTCCCCAGACTCAGCTGTTGGGAACACAGGCTGGCACGGAATCACGACATTTATATCCTTTCCTTCTTTTATATCTTTTCTCTCTCCTCCTTCTTTTATATCCTCTTCTCTTCTCCCTTCTTTTATATCCTCTCTTCTCTTCCCCTCTTTTATAGCCTCTCCTCTCTCTCTCCCCCCTTTTCTCTTCCGTGTGCACTGGAAGCGCCAATCCTGGGGCTTCTGTCTCTCCCCCATAGCCCTGCAGAAGCACTGATCAGCTGTAGCTGCTTGTGGTGATCCTGGGCTTTGCCCAGGCCCGACAGCCCTCTTTTGAACTGGGGCATTTCCAACCAAGTTGCCTTTCCATCCAAATTCCCTCCTTCCCTGGAGTACTTGTTTCTTTTTCTCAATGTGCCGCCAATTGCATCACACCCTGCTCTCCTCAGCTCCCACCCCCAGCCCCATGGAAGGCTGCAAGAAGCTCCCATTGCAGCTTCTCTTACCTCTCCCATTCTTTTCCTCCTCAATGTCACAGCGTGGGCTGCAAGAGGTGAGACACCCCCATGCACGTGCACACACACACACACACACACACACACGTCCGCGGGTCTGGTAGAGGTGAGATGAGAGCTACGCAGAGGCCCTTCAAGCGGAGTCAACGACGGGGGGGAGGGGTCAAAATGGGAATCCTCCTGCCCGGAGCCTCTGGCAGCTTAAAAAAACAAACCTGCGAAGCGCTCAGAAGGCAGTCCCTTTCCCAGCACACTCCTTCCTTCCTTCCTTCCTTCCTTCCTTCCTTCCTTCCTTCCTTCCTTCCTTCCTTCCTTCCTTCCTTCCTTCCTTCCTTTCTTCCTTCCTTCCTTCCTTCCTCCTCTGCTTCTCTTTCCTTCCTCTGCACTTAGGAAGGGATGACGGGAGGGGGAGAGATTTCCAGTGCTCCCGGTGGCCATGCTGCCGCCGGCTGTAGCTATCCCATGCAAGCAGGGGTGGTCCCAGTGAAAGTGAAGCCTGCTGGCCACAAGGCTTGGTCAGTGAGCAGGCGTGGCACTGAGCTACCAGTGGGGGCCATCAAAGCCAGAACGCACTCAGCCTTAGATCCATGGGGCAGCCCTGGAGCGAGAGAGGCCCCCCCACTGTCTCTGCCCAGCCCCCTTGGGGTGCATGGAGAAGGCGGCGAGTGCATGAGCACTGGCATCCTGGGGGAAAGAAAAGCGCTTCGCTTACCTCTGTTCTTCCTCAGTGGTCAGCAGAGACGGTCAGCAGGGATGCTGGGTGCTCCCAATCTCTTTGCAAGCCCAGGGGGCGGGGCTGGGAAGCCCCTCGCTGGCCCTTTCCCACCAAAACCTCCTTTTATATCCTCTCCTCTCTCCCCCCTCCTCCTCCTTTTCTCTTCAGTGCACCTCCAGCTCCTGGAAGCACCGATCAGCTGGAGCCCGACGCTGATCCTGGGGCTTCTGCTGAGCCCCAACAGCCCTGCAGCTCCAACTCTCTCTCCCTCAGACTTGTGCGGTGCTGCTGCTGCTTCAGCTCATTCCTTTCCCCCTCTGCTACCACTTCTCTAGGACGGTCGCGTACCACCTGCCAGGTGCCACTGGAGGTACGCGTATTACCGGTTGAAAAGCCCTGCCCTAAATAGCTCCTGAAACCAAGAGTTTCAGCCAACCACAGTTTTATCCAAGTAATTTTCAGGAAGCCAAAGCACCTTTCCCTCAGTTCAAGTTTAAATTTCTTTTTTATATATATATGTAAGTTTTTTTATGTTTTTTCCATACATACAATAGTAATTTTTCAACCAATGTGCTGTCTGAGTTTACATTCTAATACATATTTAATTCCTAATCCTTTCTTCTTTCCTCCAGTCAATAGTAAAATAAATTCCAGGTTTGATAATAGTCCATTTCTTCTTTTTCTTTCAGTCTCATAGTCAATCTGTCCATCTCTGCGCATTCTAATATTTTTTTAAATTATTTCTTCATCCAATGGTATTCCTTCATTTTTCCAGTGTTGTGCAAATATAATTCTTGCTGCTGTTGTGACATGCAAAGTCAAGTATAAGCTTTGTTTATTAGCCTTTTCTGGCATTATACCTAATAAAAAAAGTTCAGGTTTAAAATCAACATGTTCTCCTAACACAGTGGTTCTCAACCTTCCTAATGGCGCGACCCCCAACCATGTGGTCGTAAGTCGAGGACTACCTGTATTTCCCTGCGGGCGGGACAGGAGGAGGCACGCACGCTCCGCCTCCTCTCCTGTGGCTGGAGCGCACGCTGGGCAGGCCGAGGGTGCACGCAGGCTGTCGCCCAGCAACCGCCTTGGCCCGGGAGCGCCGCGCATGCGTGGTGCCACCCCCTGCTCCGGCCGAGGCGTAGCTGGCAAGCGGCAGCGACGGTGCAGGCCGACCACTTACTGGGCCACCAGCTGGCCCAGCCCAAGGGAGGTAAGCCACCCGCCAGGCCCCACGCATGCCAGCAACCCTCCCTGCGCCCACCGCTGCCCTGCTAGCCTTACCTTGGCCACCACACGTTTGGTGTGGCGGCAGGCAGGCCCAGGCACTCCTGGGCAGCCATGGCACGTGGCAGCGAGGGAGCAGGGCGACCACCGGCTGGGCCACCAGCTGCCCAGCCCAAGGGAGGTAAGGCACCCGCCGGGCCCCACACGCGCCAGCAACCCTCCCTGCGCCCACCGGCCTCCCACCTCCCACAACTGGCCCTCTTTTACTTACATTTAGTAGTTGCTCAGCAGGGAGGGGTGGAAACGTCCAGAAAGCTAGCCTTAGCTGCAGACAACTTGCAGCACCGTTTGCAGACTGGGACTTTTGGCGGGCTCAGCAGGACAGAGACAGCCTGGACAATTCCTATTGACTTTTGAAAGCCAATAGAATTAGACTCTATTCAAGAGAGTCTATTCTATTGGCTTTCGAACACCAATAGAATAGAGTCTCTTGAATAGAGTCTATTCTATTGGCTTTCAAAAGCCAATAGAATAAGAGGGAGTAGCACAGCTAAGGAAAAGGGGGAAAAATGGCGGACTGCATTGTTTGGCGACCCCCGTGAAATGGTCGTTCGACCCCAAATGGGGTCGCGACCCACAGGTTGAGAACCGCTGTCCTAACATCTGTTCAAGCCAAGTATGTATCTTTTTCCAATACTTCTTTACTTTATCACATGTCCACCAAACATGATAATATGTGCCTGACTTATGTTTACATTTCCAACATCTATCTGACATATTTTTAAACATTTTTGCTAATCTTGCTGGTGGCAAGTGCTATCTATAAAACATTTTGTATAAGTTTTCTTTGTAGGAAGTTGACATTGTCAGTTTATAGTTTCTTTCCCATACATTTTGCTATTTTTCTAATTCTATATTATAACCAAAAATTTTTGCCCATCTTATCATTGTTTCTTTGACTTGTAAAGTTAATAAAAAAATTATACATTTTTTAAATTAATTTTTCACCTGAAGTCAACAATGTCTTATCAAATACAGTTTGTTCCTTATAAAATCCATACATTTTAACATCTCTATCATATCTAGTTTGCATTTGTAAATGTGTCCACCATGTTAGGTTGATACCCTGATTTTCCATTTCTTGTTTAGATTTTAAATTTCCTTCAGAGTTTAGAATATCTCTATATGTCCAGCTTTTTTCAAAGTCCACTAAATTTGGGTGTACAAATGCTTCCATTGTTGACAACCACCCTGGAATTTTTAAATATATTTTACTTTTTATTTTTTCCCATGTTGTTAACAGTGCATTTCTTATATAATGATTTTGGAAATATTTATGAACTTTATTTTTCCCATACCATAAGAAAGTGTGCCACCCCAATTGTAAATCATGCCCCTCCAGATATAACAACCTTTTGTTTTTAAGAATTATCCATTCTTTTACCCATGTTAGTACAGATGCTTGATAATATAGAACCCACTCCGGTACGCCAAATCCTCCATTTTCCTTGGCTTCTTGTAACAATTTCTGCTTAATTCTAGCTTTCTTTCCTTGCTAAATAAATTTCAAAATTAATGAGTTCAAATCTTCCCAAAAAAATTTCTCCAATTTTATAGGTATTGTTTGAAATAGAAATAAGATTTTCAGTAGTAAATTCATTTTCACTGTGGCAATTCTTCCTAATATTGACAGTTGCAAGTTTTTCCATTTTTCCAAATCCAATTTTATTTGAGTCAATAATTTTGTGTAATTATCTTCTTTTATCGTTGAACACCTTGCCGTTAACTGTATCCCCAGATATTTAACCTTTTTAACTATCTGCGATTCTGTCTTTTCTGATATTTGTGGTTTTTTTGTTTATCTGTAAGGTTTTTAACTATTACTTTAGTTTTTTCTCTATTTATTTTCAGTCCTGCCATTTCTCCATACTGTTCTATCTTTCCCAATAGTTTAGGAATCATCTCCCAAGGTTCTTCTAAAATAAACACCAAATCATCAGCAAATGCTTGTAATTTATATATTTCACCTTTTATTTCTAATCCTTTAATTTCTATATCTTGTCTAATATTTCTATTCAAAACTTCCAAAGTGAAAATGAATAACAGCGGAGATAGTGGACATCCTTGCCTTGTGCCTTTCCTTATCTCAAAGTTCTCTGTATAGTCTCCATTCACAATCACTTTCACTATTTGTTTATTGTATATCATTTTTATCATATTTATAAAATTCTGTCCAAAGTTCATTATTTGTAATTGTTGAATCATAAATTGCCAGGAAACACTATCAAATGCCTTTTGGGCATCCAGAAATACTAATGCCATTTGTTTTCCTGGATGCAATTCATAGTATTCTAATACATCCATTATCACTCTTAGATTATTTTTAATTTGTCTCTTTGGTAAAAAACCATTCTGATCTGAATGTATAAATTCAATTAAGTATCGTTTCAGTCTCTCCGCCATTATTGAAGTAAAGATTTTATAATCCACATTCAGTAATGATATTGGTCTGTAATTCTTTATCTGTGTCAAATATGCATCTTCTTTTGGTATTAAAGTAATATTGGCTTCTATCCACGTGTTTGGAAGTTTAGCCTCCAACAAGAGTTCATTGCAAACGTCTTTCAACGGTTCACTTAATGTATCTTGTAGGGTTTTGTATAACTCTGCCGGTAGTCCATCTGGCCCCGGTGTTTTTTCATTTTTTTGTCTTCTTATGGCCTCTGTTATTTCCATCATTGTTATTTTTTCCTCTAACATAGTCTTATAAGTTTCTGGAATTTTTGGAAGGTTATTTCCTTCCAAATATTGAATCATTCTCTCTCTTGGGATTTCTTCTATAGCATAAAGTTTCTTGTAGTATTCTTTAATTATCTTTTTTATTTCTTCATTTTTAAATTGTAGACCACCTTTTTCATCTACTAATTTGTTTAGCATTTTCTTCTCCTTTTTTTTTTAAGTTTATAAGCTAACCATCTTCCTGGTTTATTTGCATTTTCAAAAAAGTTTTGTTTTGCTCTTTTTATTTGCTGTGCCAATTTTTCTGAGTCCAACAAATTTAATTTATGTTTTATTATTTCCATTTCTCTTTTCAAGGTCTTCTTTTGCGGATTCATTCACAGTTCTGATTCTAGTTTTCCAAATTTCTCTTTTAATAGTACATACTGCTGTCTTTTCTGTTTATTTTTCTTTGCTGTGTAGGTTATGGCTATACCTCTAAAATATGCTTTAGCTGTATCCCATACATTTTGTAGTGTAGTATCTTTTTTATTTTCTTTAAAGAAAAACTCCATTTCTTTTGTTGTTAATTCTATAAATTCTCTTTCTTTTAATATAGATTGGTTTAAAGTCCATCTTAGTTTTTTTTTGTATTCCTCTCCACTTCACTTTTAAAGGGTTGTGGTCTGCCCATATACCTGGTTCTATCTCAATTTCCTGTATATTCATCCTTAGTTCAGGTGTCATCCAAATCATGTTGATTCTAGACCAGGACTTTTGACTATTTGAATAAAATGTATATTGTAATTTTCCTGGATTAATTTCCCTCCAAACATCTTGTACTCCAATCTCTTCTATCATATTAAAAAAAGTCTCAGGTAGTTTTCTTCTTCCAGTTTTTCCTGTTTTACTGCTTTTATAGTCTATTGTCCCATCCACAATCACATTAAAGTCTCCTACTAAACAAATGTTTTGATACTCCAATTCTGTTATTTTTCTATGAAGATTTTGATAGAATTCTTTCTGGTTGTTATTTGGTGCATATATTACTACTAACAATGTTTGTTTTTGATGTAAATATATTTCTACCATCACAATTCTTCCTTCTTCATCTGAATAAATCATTTTAGAATCTATTGTCTCTTTAATATATACCGCAACACCTCTTTTCTTTTGTTGTGCTGATGCATGATAAAGTTTCGCAATTTTTGGGTATTCCAACAGCTTATAATATTCTTTTTTTATAATGTGTCTCTTGCAAGCAAATTATATCTATATTTAATTTCTGTAGTTTCCTGAAATTTTTGTTTCTTTTTGATGGGGAGTTTAGTCCGTTTATATTCATCAAAAAAAATCAATTTTCTTTCTCCATTTCAGTTATTTATATTTAGGTCTGGTAGATCTCGTAATCCTCTGTTCTCTGGCCATTCCTTCACTCTCTTGCTCAGATTTCTCTTTCTGTTGTAATTGTGTAGGTGCTTCTTCAGTTGCCTCTTCCATTTGTTTCTGTTCTTTTCTCTCCTCTTGTTGATGTTGCGCTCCTTCATCTAGAAATGCTCTATTTCTTTTGTCAAAGTCTTCTGCTTTCCAGATTGAATCCAGTCGGTATCTTGTTTTATTCCAGTTGATTAAAATCCCTTCTGGCATTAACCATCTAAAATTTATGCCTTTTGCAATCAGCTTTGTGATTAAAAAATGATATTGTTGAGTATCTCTTACTCTTTTAGGTATCTGCTTTAGGACCACAATTTCTTTACTCTTATATTGTAATGGTTCCTCTCGAACTCTTCTCAGTATTTCATCCCGTGTTGTTTCCTTTTTGAATCTCACGTGCACTTCTCTGGGTAGTTTATGTTTTCTTGCATAGCTTGAATTCATTCAGAATATTTCATCTATCTCCATTTGCATCTCTGCTCTGTCTGCTTTCAGGGCCTCTGCCAAAAGCTCAATAATCACAACTGCTATATTTTCTTCTCTATCTTCAGGGATATTTTGAAATCTTAGGTAGTGTTCCACTTTTCCCATTTGTAAGATTGCCACCGCTCCTTCGAGATTTTGATTTGCTTGTTCAAGTTTCTCATTTTCTTGCAGTAGTATTTCCATTTTTTTTATCAATATCTTCTGTTTTATTTTCCACTTTCTGAATTCTTTGTTCATTTTTAAGCATCATTTGATGGTGAACTTCAAATTGTGATTTTATATCCAAGATTTCTTTGCTTAATTTATCAAATTTACTTTTTGTCTCTTCATGATTTTTTTGCTTTGATTCTTGAATCAGTTTTAATGTGGATTGCATCTCATTTTGTGCAGTGCTTATTTTCTCATGCTGCAGCATTGTTTCGATAGATCCCTGGGTTGTTGGACTAGGTTTTCCTACAGAGGGTGCAGAGGAAGTCTTTTTCGTCAGTCTAGTAAGGTTTGATGTACTCATTCTTCCAGCCAACTGTCTTAGGCTAAAATCCAAACTGTAACAGGAGCCAACTTCAGGCTAAATCCAATATCTCAGGGAGAGAAAGCAGAATAAAGCACATAACAAGAAAAAAAGAAAAACAAAAACCAACTGTTTTAGGTTAAAATCCAGCCAGGAAAAAACAGGCCAACTTCTTTAGGACAAATCCAGCTCCTCCAGTCGGGCCCCAGATGTAAAACATTCGCTGTCTTCAAATAATTTCTGTTTTAGTTATATCCAGAGTCAACAGATCTAGTTATGAAGAGTCTTTTCACTGAAAAATTCACACAAAGGCACTTTGTTTAGAACAGGTGTTGTCTCCAGGTCACACGCTTTGAAGTTTTCTTTATTGTTTAATATTACTATAATATCTTCTTTCACCACTAGATGTCCTCGTATGCTGTTTAATCAATGTCTGGTCTTAAAAAGTTGTTACAAAGTTTTCCTTTTAAAGTTCTTTACACGTTATTTACTCTTAGAATTATAGCTTAAAAAGATTTTTCCACCTCTTGTAGATTAAGTAATCTTTCTTTGAATCAATCTGAGTTCAGTTTTAAGTGATTTTTTGGTATTCCTTTAAAAAGCCTTCCCACTTGTAGTTGCTCGGCGCCTTTAACTTTCTCCCTAGTCTTTCTGGGATCTTTACTTTTTTTTAGCTCTTCCCCATCAGGGGGTCAACATTCTTAATTGCAATTCCAAAAGGAAAAGGACAAAAGAACTGGCTCATCCAGTTTCAGCATGCTGTTGACAGTCAGCTGTTTGGCGGAGCGCTGCGACTCCTCGCCCTTCTTCCAGATGATGATGACTTGGGCTGCCTGGGTGAACCCGGCAGCTGTTCCTCCGTCCTTTCAGAGGGTTTCTTCAGTCCATCCAGACCGATTGCCACCTGGTCCGGACTCCTGAAACATCCCTCCTTCGTTGCCCCTCCAGAGCAACTTTCCGACCCCTTAGGGTTGCTGGGCAGAAAGAAATCAGGCTGGGAAGCCGAAGCCCCAGCTTCTTCCACCATCTCATTGCACACCAAACAGGAAGTCTTAAATGTCTTTCTTTCATCTAACTCTTGGCATTTCTTAACTGCTGCATATACTCACTCACTGTAAGTCTGAGAATTGTTTGTTTTGAAATTTGGGAGCTTTTTTTCTACTTGCACAGTGTGATTAATCTCTAAGTATGCTGATACCTTCATCTATTACTCAGTGGTCCCACTGTTATTAGAAATCACATCTGAGTTTGTTACTCCTACTACCATTTTTTTACATTTTTAAAATTATTTTTATAAATAACTCAAGGCAGCAAACATACCTAATACTCCTTCCTATTTTCCCCACAACAACAACCATGTGAGGCAAGTTGGGCTGAGAGACAGTAACTGGCTTGTCTGGCTTTCATGCCTAAGGCAGGACTAGAACGCACAGTCTCCCAATTTGTAGCCTGGTGCTTTAACCAGTAGACCAAACTGGCTCTCTACAAAAGACTATTCTACAAATGCAGAAAACCGCACCTTTTCAACTTTAGCAGTAAGATTGCTTCGTATCTGTTTTCTGCCTATTATCTTGCAGTATGGAACATATATGTTAGGAAAAGTACCTGGCAAGCTAAAGGTTCAGTTTAGAGCCAACTGAAATAAACATAATTATGCCATAGATTCAGTCACTTTCTCCATGGTCAAGCAAAGACAGCTGTCTTACATGTTTCTTCTTACAGAAACATCAAAGTAGCTCTGAGAAATTAAAATTTATAATGTTCATAAAATAATTCTTTCAAGGCTTCCGCTGGGATTAAAGGGCAGTTTGCTTCTATCTCAGCTCCCAGAAAAGTGGATCAACAGAAAGAGTTAGAGATGCTGGCCTTCAGCCCTTACTCAATGAAAAATAAATTACTTATTAAAAAATTGTCAATTAAATACTGATCTATAACAACTGTTTTTGAACAGCAAATAATGTTCAAGACAATGACAATTGCAGGACCACAGAATAAACTAGGCACATTTCAACAAAGAAAAAAATTGAATTCTTAGAACTACAACCAACATAAAGCAGCTGCTTTTCAGCTGTGCCTGAAGAGATTGCCAAAGTGTTAACAAGGGAATGCCTCAAATATTTCCTGCCCAATCTATTGTAGGAAGTCAGCACCCCCCACCCCCAAGAATGAAATATTTTGGGGGATATTAAAAAAGGCAGGATAGAATATTTCCCCTAAAGGAGAAATGGAGAAAAAAAATAACAAAGGCAGAAACAGCCCCAGTCTCCCTTCCTCAGGCAGAAACCCGAGAAGGCCAATCTTTAGAAATGGAATTTTTTTAATCCATTCAGAAAGACTGGGGCCACACTATTGATAAGCAATATCATTATGTTCTCCTATAAGAATATCCATCTGAGTTTCCGGTGACGTCACTGCAAGATGGGTGCTGGGGAATGAATCTCCCTTCCCCAAGTCCGATTTCTACCAGCTGGGGAGTCCAATAGGACCGAAAGTCGCCCTGTAGAGGCAACTGGCCAAAGGGTGAAACTTTGCAGATCGTGGGCCAGTGGCAGCTGGCCCGCTTAATCCAAAGGAGCCCTCGGGGCCAGCAGGAAGAAAGGCTAACCATACCCATGCGGTCTGCCAGAAGCAGCTGATCGTTGGAGACAATGAATTTTAAAGCGGAAGGCAACAGCCGATCTGGGTGAGACTACTTTCCTTATCTCTCTTCAAGTGGAAATTCCAGTTCTGTGAAACAGCATTCCAACAGCATTCAAAAACAAAGTCCTTAGCTCCAGGGAGGGGGGGGGTTTCCTTACCCCTCCCTCCTGAACTATAAGCGGCGGTTTAAGCTTTGGGGAAATTAAAACTGACTTATAACAGTATTGTGAAGCTGACTGAGGCATAAAAGAAGGATAATGTGGAAAACTTTGGGTTTTATAGATCCTTTTTGTTTGTTTCTTATTTGAAAACCATCAGGTTTTTAACTTCTTAAACTTTTTCAAAGTATGGTGAGAATGGACATCTAATGACATCTAGTGCCAAAACCGAGAACTACATGCAGTTGGCTCTGATTGGAGTAAAATTTGGCTGCATGCCCAGACATTGCTTATATTTTAAACATCTTGGTGTCCTTGGAATCTGAAGTCCTGAAGATTGTGGCTGGGAAAGAAAGACTCTTTTTGGATTGCCCTGTCTTACAGGATGGATTACAATTATAAATAAAAACTGTGTTTGAAGTCATCAGACTTCCCTGGATTACAAATACAGCTTGACCTGGAATTTTTACAAGCTGTTTTGAAAGAGTGAATAACAAGAAACCACTCCGAACAGAATACTTTGGATTACAAATTTTGGAGCTTATTGGATTATAAATTTTGACTTACTTGGTGGATTACAACGTATGCTTTAAAGAAAAAGATGAGCGCTCCTAACTTATCTAAGGTTGGAAAAAAGGATCTTCTGCTCCCTCTTCGGCTTCTGCAAGTCCAGTCTATCAGAGACCAGTTGCTACAATGCTTCAACAAGAAAAGACTGATACCATCCAAAAGGACACTCAAGCGACTCTACAAGCAATTCAAGAGGCAATCACTACTCACATGGCGGTCACATTGAAAAACCATGAGGAATTGAAAAGTGATTTTGATAAAATGAATCAAAAAATTAACAATAAGGATTCTCAATTTGAAAATTTTAAACAGATGATCACAGATAATCAACAAAGAATCCAAAAAATAGAAGATAAATCAACAGAGGTTGACCAGAAGCTAGAAGTTTTAAAAGATGAAAATCAGAAGTTGATCCAAATAAATGAATAACTAGAAAACTCGATAGTAGGGATAGAGATGGAAAAAGCCTCATACTTTTTAAGATTTCAAAACATAATGGAAGATAAGGAAGAGGATCTCCTAGACTTGATGACCAAATTATTGGCAGATGCATTAGGAACTGGGAAACAGCAAATGGAAGGAGAATTAGACCAGATTTATTGAGTCAACTCAAACTATGCCAGAAGAAATAAAGTCCCCAGGGAAGTGCATGTTAGATTTCTTAAGAGATCTATAAGAGATGAGATTTTGAGAAAAGTAAGAGATGAACCTTTGAAATACAAAGAAAAAGAAATTGTAGTCTCAAACAAATTCCTAGGAGAATAAGAGAATCCCAAAGAGAATATCAGTTTCTAACCAGGAAATTAATTGAAAAAGGAGTGAACTTCAGATGGCTGATTCCAGAAGGGATTCTAATTTACTGGGATACCAAAAAAAATACAGACTGGACACGCCACTTAAAGCAATGGAATTCTTTGACAACTATAGAGCATTCCTGGAGAGAGGTGACCCTAAATCCGGTACAAAGAAAGAAACAGGAAGAAATGGCAGTAGAAGGAGCAGTCAAACAAAGAGAGGAGGAAGAAACTAAAAACACATATACAGAAGAAGGAGCAAGACCAAGAGATCAGAGACAGATAAGATCGACTAGAAGATTAAGACCTAGATATAACTGAAAGAGATGGAGGAGAGTGGGATTTTGTCAATGAATATAAATGGATTAAATTCTCCTTCAAAAAGGAGAAATTTTTTACATGATTACAAAAATTAAAAATGGATATAATTTGTCTTCAAGAAACACACATTAAGAGACAACATTATAAGTTGTTAGAACAACCAAAAATTGGGAAGAGGGGAGAATATTAATGGTGGAAATAACGATGGATCAAAAACAGATACGGATGGTAGCAATATACGCACTAAATGATAAACAAGAACAATTTTATCAAAAACTATATAAAAAATACTAGATTTAAACTATCAAAATCTTTGTATAATGGGAGACTTTAATGCAATAACAGATGGAATTTTGGATTACAAAAGCGCCAAACAAGGGAGAAAAGGAGGAAATATATTACCTAAAGCATTTTCAAAAATGACAGAACTCTGTATCCAAGATATATGGAGAGAAAAAAATCCAAAGAAATTACAATATACATTTTACTCAAATAGACATAAATCATGGTCTAGAATTGATATGATATGGACATCTTTGGAACTTAAAACGATGATACAAGAAGTTGAGATAGAAACTAATGTTTCGGCAGACCATAACCCAATAAAGATGACTTGGAGAGGAACTAAAAAAAAATTAAGATGGTCCTTGAATAAATCTATATTGAAAGAAAAAGAATTCTTACAACTAGCGACAAAGGAAATGGATTTTTTCTTTAAAATAAACAAGAAAGAAGAAACATCACTTTAAAATGTGTGGGATATGGCTAAAGCCTATTTCAGAGGGCTGACTATAACTTACATCGCTAAAAAGAACAAAGAACAGAAACGACTACAGTTAAAGTTGAAGGAAGAACTCAGAAAGCTAGAATCAGAATTACAAATAGATGCACAAAAGAAAATACTTAAGAAACAATAGAGATAATAAAACATAAATTAAATTTAGCCGAGATGGAAATAATGGCTCAACAGTTTAAAAGGGCTAAACAGAATTTCTTTGAAAATGCCAACAAGCTTGGGAGATGGTTAGCATATAGACTGAAAAAAGAAAAAGAGAAAAAAATGATAAACAAGCTGCAAGACCCAAAAGGTGAATTACAGTTTCAAAATAATACTGTCATGCCTCCGTCTGAGCCTGAATCGGAGGAGGAAATGGAGCTGGAACAGGACCCTATCGAGGCCCAGGGAGAGGTGTCTGTGGCTTTAGAGGACTGTGGGGAAGGGTAGGCTGAGGCAGGCCAGTACTCTTCAGGTTTGGAACAGGGGAGACAGAGTTCAGGCGAGGAGCAAGGCCCACCCCCACCTGATCCTAGAGCTAGGAGAGTGGAGAGGAGGAGGGAACAACGCAGGCAGGCTCACTTACACGGGAGGGGAGCGTCCCGCCCCACCCCACAAGGCACACCTGGGGATTGAGATATTAGGAGCCGCTGTGGGGTGGGGAATTTGTCGGGAACAAATGATGAATCTTGCGAAAGTGTGTAGTGTTGCTCTTGTTCTGTGCCTTTGGAAAAGCTGGACACCTTGACGACCAGACAAGCTGACCACATGGATTTCCTGAATTACGACCTCAGACTGCATCTTGACTTTTTCTTTGCAAACTCTGCAGACAAGCTGAGATTCAAGCGGACTCATTAAGTTGATGTTTTGTTTGGTTTGTTATCTTTATGGCCTTGAGGACATTCGAATACTAATCAGGCTGTATTGAAACTGCCTTCAGCCAGAGTCGGCTGGAAGGTGAGTGTATGTATTTGGGTTGGAGGCTTGCCAGCAAATGTGGGGGCATTGGGAGGAAATTTGCAACCATTAAAGAACTATTTACATTGGCAGCTGTCTGCATTGCCTTTTTGCTGTGCCCTGGGTCATCACATTTTGTTCCCGACCCACTCCAAATTGCTCCTCCAGACCACGTTGGGTGACCATGGAACAGCTCCGTGCGGAAAATGATCAATTAAAACAGCAGGTGGCCCTCCTGACTGCACAGGTTGCACAGGTGCAAGCAGCTCAGCCACACTGCAAATGCCCTGTTACAGTGCCAGGGAAATTTGATGGCTCATGGGCCCAATTCCCAGCATTCTTTGGGCAGTGCCAGCTGTATATGAGCTGTGATAAACCTTTTGTCAGGAACAGCGGCACGTTGGGCCACACCCCTGCTGACCCAGCCCAGCCAGCTGTTGTGACAATTATGCATAGTTCTGCCATCAGCTAAGGGCCATGTTTGAGGACCCTGTTAGGGCCCAGACAGCAAATTGGCGGGTGAGAGAATTGCGGCAGGGGTGTGGATCACTTGCAGACTACATCTCTGCATTTCAGGTGGTTTGTCAGGACCTGCAGTGGAACGAGGTGGCACTCATGGACCAGTTCCAGGAAGGACTTTCATCGGATCTCCTGGACGAGCTGGCGTGCACCAAATGCCCTTGCTCCTTGCAGGAGCTCATGCACCTGTGCCTCCGTATCGATGCAAGACTCCAGCAGTGACAGGCGCAACGACGGACGGAGGCCTTGCTCGCACCCCTCAAGACAGTGGCACCGTTGGCGCCATCTCCAGATGAGCCAATGCAGTTGGGGGCTGCACGACCTTGACTTACCCATGCTGAAAAGGATCGGCAGCGCCGTGAAGGCCTTTGCCTGTATTGAGGCAGTCCAGGCCATATGGCGGCCAAGTGTCCTGTGAAGGCACCCAAAGCAGTGGCGGGAAACAGGCAGGGCCCAACCTAGAGGGCTCCGTAGGCCAGTCTCAATTGGAAACGGCTCAAGTACCTCCACCACAACAGACTCTTGCTAAGCACCTTGTGTTACCAGCAAATGTGTTCGTGCCTGGCCAAGGAGCGGTGGAGGTCCAGGTCCTTGGTGGATTCTGGGGCTACGGCCAATTTCATGGACTCAGCTTTTGCCGTGCAGTGGTCAATTCCCCAGCAGCAGGTGTCACCACCAGTTTTGGTGGAGACGATTGACGGGCAGCCCCTTCATTCCAGCCCAGTGATTGCTGTGACCAGACGCCTTCACATGCGTATTGGGCCGCATGTGGAAGAAGCCATATTTTATGTGGCTACTGTTCCCCACTTCCTGGTGGTGCTGGGGCTGGAGTGGTTACGGGCTCATGATCCGCATGTTATCTGGTCGTCTGGGGCAGTGCGGTTCCCCGGCAAGAAGTGTGCCACCCATCACCTGCATGCCTATGCAGGGAATGTGGCTACACATGTGGACCTGAACCTACCGGCAGATTTGGGGGATTATGCCGATGTGTTTGGGGAAAAAGAGGCAGATCAGTTGCCCCCACATTGGTCGTATGACTGCCCGATTTATTTGGTGCCCGATGCCAAATTGCCAGTTGGCCGATTTACTCCCTGTTGGAACCAGAGTTGGCAGCCTTGAGAGACTTCATTGACAAGAACCTACGGAAGGGGTTTATACGGCCTTCTACCTCCCCATTGGCTGCACCAGTGCTCTTCATGAAGAAGTAGGGGGAGCTCAGGCTGTGCTGTGATTACCAGAAATTGAATGCTATCACGGTCCGTAATCGGTACCCACTCCCGCTCATTCCTAAACTCAGCGTGCAACTCCGCCAGGCCCAAATATTTACTAAGTTGGACTTACAGGGAGCCTACAACTTGGTCTGAGTTCGAGCTGGAGATGAGTGGAAGATGGCCTTCTGGACGCATTATGGACATTTTGAGTATACGGTTATGCCATTTGGCTTGACCAACGTGCCAGGAGTGTTCATGCATTTTATGCATGACGTGTTCAGGGACCTGCTGGATACGTTTGTGGTCACCTACCTCTATGACATCCTGATTTATTTGTCCTCCCCACAAGAGCATTAGACACATGTTCGGCTCATGTTGCAGCGACTGTAGGAGAATCACCTCTTTGCCAAGCAGGAGAAGTGCCAGTTTGCACAAACCATGATCGATTTTCTGGGTCATCGCATCTCGCCCGAGGGTGTGGAGATGGACCCAGAGAAAGTAGAGTCACTGCCAGAATGGCAGCCTCCGTGGCGGGTCAAGGACGTGCAGCAACTGTTGGGGTTTGCGAATTATTACCGCACGTTCATTCCCCGCTTTGCCGCCCTGACTGCTCCCCTTTCCAATCTGTTAAGGAAAGGGGTGAAGTTCCGCTGGGGTGCTGAGGAGCAGGGGGCCTTGGATGCCATTAAGGCTGCTTTCACCTCCGAGCCCATCCTCAAGCATCCTGATCCCTTAAGGCCATTTATGGTGGAGACGAATGCATCGGATGTGGCTGTCAGGGCTGTGCTCCTGCAAGCCTATGCCCCCGCAGGTACATTGTTCCCATGTGCTTATTATTCACGGAAGCTGTTGGCACCAGAACGGAATTATACCATATGGGACAAGGCGCTGTTGGCGGTCAAAGTTGCTTTTGAGACATGGCGACACCACTTAGAGGGGGCCTGTCACCAAGTCGAGGTTCGAACAGACCATTGGAACCTAGAGCACCTACGGACTGCCAGAACGCTGAATCAGCAACATGTGCAATGGTCACTGTTTTTCACAAAGTTCGACTTTCGGGTGACGTATGTCCCTAGCGGGCGGAACCAGCATGCAGATGTGCTGTCCCAGAAGCCCGAGTTCACCCAAAAGGAGGACAAGATCATGCCCAGAATGGCCATTCCCTTGGAGCCCGTGGACCTACGGAGCAGGATTCATGAGGCGCAGTAGCAGGCGGCCCGATGTTGTGAGTTGGCTGGCGATGAGGGAGATAAGACCCCTTGGATGTACACGGATGACCTGTTGCATTTCAGAGACCGCAACTACGTTCCTGGGGGACCCCTCCATGGCATCATCTTGAAACAATGTCATGATAGTCCATCAGTGGGTCACTTCGGGCTCTTTAAAACACTGCACCTCGTCTCCAAGATGTTTTGGTGGCCGTGACTCTGGCATGATGTGTTAGGCTATGTGGCACCATGTAGTATCTGTCGACAGGCCAAGTATGCTACTGGTGTGCCCCCTGGTGTCTTGCAGCTGCTACCCACACCAGAAAGACCATGGGGGGCGGTCCCATTGGACTTTATTACCAAGTTGCCCCCATCAAAGGGTGCCACAACCATCTTGGTGATGGTGGACATGCTCACCAAGATGGCCCATTTTATTCCGTGTGTGGGTCTCCCTACAGCATGGATGACGGCCCAGTTGTTTATAGCCCATGTGTTTCTGCTGCATGGATTACCGGACCGAGTTGTGTCAGATCGGGGGGTTCAATTTATGGCACGCTTCTGGTGGACCCTACTCACAGAACTGCAGGTACAGGTGTGTTTGTCCTCTGCCCATCACCCCAAAACTGACGGGGGCACAGAGAGGGTAAATGCCATCTTGGAACAGTACCTCTGCTGTTTCAGCAACACCCAACAAGACAATTGAACAGAGCTGCTGGCTGTGGTGGAGTTAACCTATAACAACGCCCAGCATGCATCCACCCATGTGTTGCCGTTCTTTGCCAGTTACGGCTTCCATCCATGGCTCTTTCCATTGGCTCCATCTGACTTCCCAGTTCTGGCCATGGACAAGTTCCTCCAAGAGCTGAAAGCTGTGCACCAAGTAGTTCGACACCAGCTGGAGAAAGCCAAGGAGGATTACAAACGATTTGCCGATCATCATCGTCAAAATGTCCCTTTTTTATCTGTGGGCTATCGGGTTTGGCTGTCCACGCGGTACCTGCCCACAGCATGGCTGTCAAAAAAACTCAATCACCGTTACTTGGGCCCATTTCTGGTTGAAGTGGTGATCAATTCTGTGGTGTTTCGCTTGTCATTACTCCAGACCATGCGGATTCACCCAGTTTTCCATGGGTCGTTACTAGTTCCAGTAGCGGCCGACTGTCCACATCTGCCGGCTCCACCATCGCCAGGTCCGGTAACCCCTCATGGAGATGTGGAGTATGAAGTGGACAGTATTTGGGATTCCCGTCGGTTCCAGTACCTTGTGGCATGGAAAGGCTATGGCCCAGAGGACTTCACGTGGCTTGATGCCGCTGACGTCCATGCCCCTTGTCTGGTCCATGACTTTCATGCCCAGTTCCCGCAATGTCCCAGTCCGCATGGTCCCAGGGGAGGGGGTCCTGTGGGGGGGGGATAGTGTCATGCGTCCATCTGAGCCTGAATCAAAGGATGAAATGGAGCCAGAACAGGACCCTATCGAGGCCCAGGGAGAGGTGTCTGTGGCTTCAGAGGACTGTGGGGAAGGACAGGGTGAGGCAGGCCAGGGGCTCTTCAGGTTTGGAACAGGGGAGACAGAGTTCAGGCGAGGAGCAAGGCCCACCCCCACCTGATCCTAGAGCTAGGAGAGTGGAGAGGAGGAGGGAACAACGCAGGCAGGCTCACTTACACAGGAGGAGAGCGTCCCGCCCCACCCCACAAGGCACACCTGGGGATTGAGATATAAGGAGCCGCTGTGGGGTGGGGACTTTTTCAGGAACAAACGTTGAATCTTGGGAAAGTGTGTATTGTTGCTCTTGTTCTGTGCCTTTGGAAAACCTGGACACCTTGACGACCAGACTGGCTGACCACATGGATTTCCTGAATTATGACCTCAGACTGCATCTTGACTTTCCTCTTTGCAAACTCTGCAGACAAGCTGAGAGTCAAGCAGACTCATTAAGTTAATGTTTTGTTTTGTTTGTTATCTTTATGGCCTTGAGGATATTTGAATACTAATCAGGCTGTATTGAAACTGCCTTCAGCCAGAGTCGGCTGGAAGGTGAGTGCATGTATTTGGGTTGGAGGCTTGCCAGCAAATGTGGGGGCATTTGGGGGAAATTTGCAACCATTAAAGAACTGTTTACATTGCCAGCTGTCTGCATTGCCTTTTTGCTGTGCCCTGGGTCATCACATATACAATCAAAAAAATTATTAAAGATTACTATGAGATACTCTATAAGGCAGAGGAAATTCCAAAAGAAAAAATACAGCAATACTTAAAAAAGCAGACTTATCAAAAATTCCAGAGAATATTTGAAACATATTAAATGGAAAAATATCAATGATGGAGATTATAGAGGCTATAAAAAGGCAATAAAAGGATAAAACTCCTGGCCCAGATTGATTACCTGCAGAGTCTTATAAATCACTACAAGATGTATTATGTCCGATTCTGAAAGAACTGTGTAATGAAATTGTCCTGGAGGCTAAAACACCAAATACATGGACTGAAGCCAATATTACTTTAATACCTAAAGAAGACTCTGATTTAATGCAAATAAAAAATTTGGACCGACCTGCAAAGTCACTGACTTGATCTACTCATTTGATCATACATGCCAGGAAGCCAACAAAAGGTTGTCTGAGTACATCAAGTTCTTGAACAGGCTACTGAACTAGATTGTGTTGAGGAAGGGAATGGGGCCTGGAAATATAGGACGAGCTAGGACAGAACAGAACTTATGAGGCAGCCAACCAGGGGACTCAGTGTGGCTACAGTTTAAGACCATGGAAAAAATCAGGATTCCCTCCTGGAATACCAAACTCATTAGGTGGGCCAGGGAGGAAGAGGCCATGCTGGATGAAAAAAAGAAACTAGCATCAAGCCAGCAGCACTGATGACAGGCTTATCGGTCTGGAGAATCAAGTATCCCAACTGGCAGAGATGATGACCTCATGGACTGCACAGACCACTCCAACCCCAACATGGGGCTGCAGCAGCTCCTGAGTTTGTACCTCAAGCTCGGGAGCAGGCAGAAATCTTTGTGGACCCTGAGGGTAAGGCCAGCGAGCAGTCCGGGCAGCTGCCAGAACTGGAGACCGTGCCATCAGCCCCAGAGACTCCTGGCCTGGATGAGCCTCTGGGGGAAGACTCAGTCATCCCACATTCCTTGCAGCAGACAGAACCAGAGAATTATCCACCAGCCCCAGAGACCCCTGGGTGCAAGGAGCTCCTAGAGGATGAGCCATTCATCTCAACTGAGTCCAAGGAACTAAGGCAAAAAAGAGCAATACATCCCCCCCCAGCTCATCCAGGACATCCTCTGTAGAGCTGATACAGTTCTACAGAGAAATTATCGTGTCTGTCATTTGTACTTCTCTGTCTGGTTTGGTACAGCAACCAAACGGGACAGGTACAGACTTCAATAGATAGTTAGGACTGCAGAAAAAACCAGCCTGCCTTCCATTGAGGACCTGTATACTGCACGAGCCAGAAAGAGAGCTGAGAAAATATCTATAGACCGCACATATCCTGGACATAAACTTTTTCAACTTCTCCCCTCAGGGTGCTGCTACAGGGCATTGCATGCAAAACTACTATAGACACAAAGACAGTTTTCCCCCATGCCATCACTCTGTGAATACATAATTCCCACAGCACTAAGGCAGGACATACGTCATGAAACAAGACATGATAAGTCATAAAGTGGAACAGGAGACTTAAATGCATGTATTGCAGGACATAAAAGCAGGACTTAAGTCATAAAAAAGGACATGAGTCTTAAATGCGTGTATTAGTTAGAAGGAGAACAAAAGGAAATGAAAGATGTCAAACCACAAGTTCATTTGTCGGTCGCACAAAAGTGTTAAGTTTGAAGCTCTGCTACAGCTAACCACATATGTCTTTATGTCTCATTTGCAGCTAACCACAAGTACAGGAAGTTTAGACGCTGTAGGTAGGAAAATTCACAGTTTAGGCAAGATATGTTAGCTATGGAAAGGGGGGCTGTATGCTGTAAGGGGGCTGTGATTCAAAGCAACCAATCCATGCTATCAGTTACATTTCCATGTTTTGCTGTTTCTGATGAGAATATATAAACTTGTGTTTTGTTATGAGAGGCTGTTCAGATGTGGCTACAAATATAGTGCTCTGAACCTTTGCGCAAAATAAACCAACTTCTTTTGATTCCGTGGTCTGAGTCCTGTGATTTTCTGCAATATTTCTGGCGACTCCACTGGGACTTGGAGCGATATTTCGCTGAGGACAGCACGGACCGACCAGTGCCCAGTCAGGGCAGTCACACTGACCCTTCAGCCATCATGGATGATTTCTCCGGAAGGAGGCGGATGTCACCGGAGGGGTATTTGGTGGACAACCGACTGATCCAAGAACCTGAACGGAATCAAAACAAGTCACGAAACAAAGCCAGCTGGAAAAGAAGATGCCTGCAGGCAAGTATTGAGGAAATTGTAGACCCACTTGTTTTGAGAGTGGAAGAGGGGGCCTGATCAACCCCCTGGGTCTGGGATCGGTGCATCCTAACGAGGCCCAAGAGTTGTGTGAGTGGTTAAGCCATTGCAGTTCCTGTTGGTGACTGTTGGAACATCAGTGGCAGTGTCTTAGAAAATGGGTGGTGGAGGAAGTGTCCCTCGGACACCTCTTCAGTGTATGTTGAGCAATTTTAAGAAAGGTTTTAGTGGAGATTATGGAGTCCCCAAGGCCAATTTCAAGAACAAGTGGAGGCCATAGGCTTGGCCACAGCTGAACAATGGCCTGAGGACTGAAGGGGACCGGGTTTAAGTCAAGCCTCCCCTGAACCCTTGGTCCGAATGAAGATAGGGGACAATGATGTGACCTTTTTAGTAGATACGGGGGCATCTGGATCTGTGCTCCCTTTTCTATTGATGTTATAAATGTACAAGGAGTTGATGGCTCTGTAAATTGCCACCCTTTTCTAAAGCCCCTGAGATGTTCCCTAAATGGAAGGGACATTGAACATCAATTCCTATACATGCCTGAGTGTCCCATTCCTTTGTTGGGGCATGACATATTATGCAAATTGGGGGCACCTTTATCGTTTAAAGAAGACTAAATGGCACTAGTAATGATGCATCCTCCAGATGAGATGTGGTGAATAATGGTGGCCCAAGAGTTTCAAGTCCTCGATACTTGGCAGGAGTTTGATGTGCCCTGCTAATGGGCAGAAGATAATCCGCCAGGATATGCAGGTCACCATACACCACTAGTCATTCAAGTGAAGCCTCTGGCAGTGCCTATTCGTCTCAGGCAGAGAAATTATCCTCGTCCCATTGCACAAGCAATTCAAGACCATATTACCAAATACTTAAAGGGAGGCATTTTAACAACTATTCAATCTCCTTGGAACACCCTATTCTTACCCTTCCCAAAGCCTGATGGCTCATTTCGCCCAGTCCAAGATTTATTGTCAATCACGCTACAGTTACTGTACATGCTGTTGTGCCTATTGCAGCATCGGCTGTTTGGTTCTCTGTGGTTGATTTAAAAGATGCTTTCTTTACCATTCCAATACATAAGGACAGTCAGAAACTGTTTTCTTTTGAGTGGGAAGACCCAGTAACAGGCCAGAGAAGACAATACACTTGGACCAGACTTCCTCAGGGATTTAAAAATTCACCCACTCTTTTTGGCAACACCCTGGCCTCAGACTTAGAAGACTTCCAGCCATGTGAGGAAGGAGATGTGTTACTCCAATATGTTGATGATGTATTCATAACTGGACAGACAAAGGAAACTTGTTGGAGCAATACCAACCAACTACTTCATCTATTGATGGAAAAGGATACCGTGCCTCAAGGAAGAAAGCCCAATTAGTGAAACCCCAGATTCAATACTTAGGTTATACTATAAGTCAGGGCCAGAGAGTTATTGGGCATGAGAGAAAGGAAGCTGTGTGCAGAATTGCAGAGCCAACTAATAGGAGAGAATTACGGGGGGTTTTAGGAGCAGCAGGTTATTGTAGAATATGGATACCAAATTTTGCCCTGCTAGCCAAACCACTCTATGAGTCCACAAAGGGGGGAGAAAGGGAGTCCTTTATTTGGACGAGTGAACAAAAACAGGCTTTTGAGGCCTTAAAATTGGCATTATCTCAAGCGCCTGTTATGGGACTTCCCAACCTTGCAAAACCTTTCTTTCTTTCTTTTTTTAAAATATATATTTTTATTAAGTACAAAGGGAAAAAAAGGATTAAAAACATTGAACACGGTAAATTGTCTTTGACTGACATCTCAGTCCATATTGTACATTAATTACATATAATATACCTATATACAACTATACATTTCTAGACTCTATCTCAGTTTATCTCTTTACTGTGACCTCCATTTTTTTCCCTCCATCTATAAAATTTATTCCATATTTGATAAAATTCTGTTTCTTCCTGATTTTTTAATCTTTTTGTTATCCTATCTAATTCTGCACAATATATGATTTTCTTTATTAGTGCTTCCCCACTTGGAACTTCCATTGCTTTCCACTTCTGAGCAAATAGTATCCTTGCTGCTGTGACCACATGGATAATTAAATATGTGTCCTCTTTATTTACATTTTTCTCTAGTATTCCTAATAGTAATGTCTCCGGTTTGTATTGAATGTTTTGCCTAGTCATTTCTATTGCCCAATCCCAGACCATATGCCAATACACCTGTGCTTCTCTACAAGTCCACCATACATGAAAAAGGTGCCCTTTTCTTTTTTACATTTCCAACACATAGATGAATATCCGTTATACATTTTGGCTAATCTGGCCGGAGGGAGACTTGCAAAACCTTTCAGTTTGTATTTGGACTAAAAGCATAATTTGGCTCTTGGCGTCCTGACTCAAGAAAAAGGATCTGTCAAAGCAACTTGACGGTGTCTCGAAAGGATGGCCACATTGCCTTAAAATTCTGGCAGCCACAGCTCTCCTGATAGAGGAATCTAATAAATTGACTTTTGGACAGCCAACCACAATATATACCAGTCATGCAATTCGTGGAGTTTTGGAAACAAAGGGACATTTATGGATACCAGGTTCTCCTCATTCAAAACCCTCAAGTGACATTGAAGCAGACAAATGGCATGAACCCAGCCATCCTATTGCCTATACCAGGTCCTAAAGTTGAACATAACTATGCAAGCAATAGAAAGTCAATTTTCATGCAGGCCTGATTTAACTGGTGGGAGCCCGTGTTGTTTAAAGAAAAAAAAGATGGGTCTCTTCGTCTCTGCATAGACTATAAGGGTCTCAACGCTGTGAGTGTGGAAAATAAATACCCCCTCCCCCTCCTGAAGGACTTACTAACCCAACTGGCTTAGGGGAGCATCTTCACTACATTAGACCTGAGAGAGGCATATTACTGGGTGAGAATAAAGGAGGGAGACGAGTGGAAAACTGCCTTCAACTGTCCTATGTGAAGCTATCAGTTCAAAGTCATGCCATTTGGACTACAAGGGGCCCCAGCCATATTCATGCAGTTGATTAATGAAGTCCTACATGATCACTTATACAAAGGGGTTCTGGTGTATCTTGATGACATCCTGATATACAGCATGAATATGACTGATCATATAAAGCTGGTGAGAAAAGTGTTAAAGAAACTATTGAATGCCAAGCTTTATGTCAAACTGTCAAAATATGAATTTCACCAGACCCATTAGATTATCTTGGCTATAGAATTTCCAACGAGGGCATTGAAATGGACCTAGCTATAGTGAAAACTATAATTGAATGGCAGCCCCCAAAGACTCGCAAACAGCTCCAGAGCTTCCTAGGCTTTGCCAACTTCTACCATCAATTCATCCCCTCCTTTGCTGAGATTGCCCTACTCCTTACAGAACTACTCAAAACAGGCAAAGGAGGAGGGAAACCGCAACTGGGCCAACCACTAGCATAGAGTATGGACTGTCAGACCACTTTTGAGAATCTAAAAAGACTATTTGCTGTTGAGCCTGTCCTAAAGCACCCCTACCCAGGGGAGCCCTTTGTAAATTGAGCCAACACCAGCAACGTAGCCGTAGGAGTTGTATTACTGCAAAAGAACCAAAATTGGGCCTTGCAACCCTGCGCCTACACCTCGAAAAAAATTACTGAGAGTGAAAGGAGGTGGGCAGTCTGGGAAAAGGAGGCTTTTGTAATCTGATGGACTCTATTACACTGGAGACACTATCTAGAAGGGAGCAGGGTGCCTTTTGAAGTATGGACAGATCACAAAAATCTAGAAGCACTGAAAACTCACCACAAATTGTCCCTGAAACAGGTGCGCTGGGCACAATACTTTAATTGTTTTAACTTCACTCTAAAGTACATTCCGGGAGGGAAAAACTTCCTAGCTGATGCTCTATTCAGACTGCCCCAGTACAAAAGCCAGCGCGAAGAGATCAATGAGGCAATTATCTCCAATCCACAAATGGCTGCTCAACTCACGCCTCACAGAGCCCCTAATCCTGATGACCCTGGGGCAAAGAAAATAAAACAAGAGCTCCTCGCTGATCAATGGTTCAAGGACAATCAAACCTCCCTAACATGCAAGGATTGTTTGGCTTGGAAGGGGGGGGGGAATTGTACTTGCCAGAAGCCCTCCGTCTTAGCGCTCTCAAACACAGCCATGACGTAAAACAGGCTGGACACTTTGGATATTTAAAAAGTCTACATCTCATCTGCCGGCAGTTCTGGTGGCCGGGGTTAAAACGGGATGTGGAAAATTATGTCAGGAGTTGTACTGTACGTGCCACCATGAAAAGAATTCCAGGGAAAACCCCTGGGTTGCTGCAGCCGGTGGCAGACCCTTCTCAACGATGGAAAGAAATCGCTATGGACTTTATAGTAGACCTCCCTGAAAGTAGAGGAAATACTGTCATCTGGACTGTGATAGACCTGTTCTCGAAGCAGGCTCACTTCATTGCCTGTAAAGGACTCCCGTCTGCCCAACGACTGACTAAACTGTTCTTGAAACACATCTACCAGCTGCATGGAGCCCCTAAATGAATAATTTTGGACAGGGGGGTGCAGTTCACAGCTACGTGTTGGAGGAGCTTTCTTAAACTAATTGGATCATCTCAAGGTCTGTCATCTGCTTTTCACTCATCTACTAATGGGGCCGCGGAAGCCACTAACAAGATGGTGGAGCAATATCTCAGATATTTTATTTCCTACCAACAAACCAACTGGACCGACCTCCTCCCTTTTGCAGAGGTGGCTTACAACAACTCTGTTCACAGCAGCACTGGCTTCACGCCTTTCAGAGTAGCTACAGGAAAAGAGTTCAGCCCAATACCTGAATACTCTCAAGCACCCTCAGCTTCTCAGCCACTTGATCAATGGGTGAAGGGGGTGGGAAGAGGTTTGGAAAGCCCTGAAAGCTGCTTTAAAAAAGACTTCCAAGACTTATAAAAAGCAGGCAGACAGAAAGAGAGCCCCTCAAAGAACGTTCCAAGTTGGGGAAAAGGTCTATCTGTCAACCAAATATTTACGCCTTAAATTACCCAGCAAGGAATTAGGCCCAAAATTCTTGGGGCCTTTCTCCATCATAAGAATCATCAACTTGGTCACAATAGAATTAAAACTCCCTAGGCTTTTAGGGAGAATTCACCCTGTCTTCCATTGCAGCTTGTTGAAAACTTTGCGAGAATCCACTTTAAGACCTCCCCCTAAGAAGGCACCTGGACCCCTCCTAGTGGCGGGTCAAACTCACTATGAAGTAAAGCATATTCTTGATTCTAGAATTTTTAAAGGGAAATTGCAGTACCTAGTACAATGGAAGGGATACTTGCTATCTGAAGCCACTTGGGTGAAATCTAGCAATGTGAAAGCCAACAGACTCATCAAAAGATTCTATAAGAAACACCCTAGTAAACCGAGAGACAGCCCCTAATATATGCTTTTGTTTACACTACAGGATCTGTCCTTTTTGTAAGGGGGGGCAGATGTCAACACTGCTAACATTGGATATTCTTGCTTTGACAATGATGGACATGCAGCTTTTTTCTTTCTGTTGTTTTACTCTTAAGAGTTAGATGATGCTGGGGGGAGGGGGGGAATTCGATGGGAATTAGTTAGACATACAATATCGTAACAAGAGCTGATAAAGAATGGTGGGAGAGGAAACTGGGCAGGAAGCCGGCATTTCAAACTAATTGGAGAATGTGATTTATGACTGTTAGTTGTAGGAGGGAATTGTGCTTTGATCTATGTGCTGAAGGGAGGGGAAGTCAGATTTTGGCTTCAACTATGTACGTACCAATTAAAGATTCTTTAAGGTAAACAATGCCTCAAAATTCTTTGAAAAGTTTCATCTTTCGGAACCATGACACATAAAACCTTCTGAGGCCAAAACATTAAGGCAAATTCTCTATGTGGCACAAACAGGATTTTTTTTCTTGAAGAAAGAGTCTTTGGAAACCATACACACATAAAACGCCAAGTTTAGAATTGAGACAGGAATGCCTCAAATTCAGGTAAGGGCCTAGAAGATGATAATAGTGTAATTTACCGGTTGAAAATTCAGTTCTTCCCAGAGGGCTTGACCCCTTTAGTCCTGATAATTTCCCTTTTCCCTAGAAACAGGCAATAGAGCACAACATGGCCTTCTATGGGTTTTCTCCACTGTTTTTAATATCCCTAAGCTATGATCAAGCCAAGCAAGTGATTACCAATAGAATAAGAGACATGGAGTTCCAGCTAGAACTCAACAGGATACCTCTCCACAGCAGAAATTGGGTTAAATGGGGTGTGTGGGAACCAGCAAGGTATCTCAAAAACCTGACTTTTCCTAAAAGTAGAATAGCATTTTTTAGAGTCAGACTTAGTATCCTCCCTTTAGCACTCCTGCAGGGCAGGTCTGATAAAACCACAATAGATGAGCGAATGTATATATGTGGCAATGGGAAAGTTGAAGATATCTCACGTGTCTTATTATGCCACAAGTTCTACAGGGACATCAGATCAACGTACATTATCCCTCTATTAGAGAGATTTCTAGGGAGATCAGATAATTTCAATGTGAACCATCTTCTTCAGGATTCAAATCCAGCCACCACTCGTGCATTATCAAATTTTGTGATGCTGCAATGATAAGGAAAAGCCAGTTAAAGAACTAAAGATCCTTATTCTTATCAATACTTTGCTTAGTTATTTTCTACAATGAGGGAAAAAAATATTTGATCCCCTGCTGATTTTGTACGTTGCCCACTGACAAAAAAATGATCAGTCTATAATTCTAATGGTAGGTTTATTTTAACAGTGAGAGACAGAATAACAACAAAAAAATCCAGAAAAACACATTTCAAAAAAGTTATACATTGGTTTGAGCCCCAGGCCGAGGGAGATTGACTGTTATTTTGTGTTTCTTCCATTTACGAATAATCGCACCAACTGTTGTCACCTTCTCACCAAGCTGCTTGGTGATAGTCTTGTAGCCCATTCCAGCCTTGTGTAGGTCTACAATCTTGTCCCTGACATCCTTGGGCAGCTCTTTCATCTTGGCCATGGTGGAGAGTTTGGAATCTGATTGATTCATTGCTTCTGTGGACAGGTGTCTTTTATACAGGTAACAGGCTGAAATTAGAAGCACTTCCTTTAAGAGAGTGTTCCTAATCTCAGCTCGTTACCTGTATAAAAGACACCTGGGAGCCAGAAATCTTGCTGATTGATAGGGGATCAAATACTTATTTCACTCATTAAAATGCAAATCAATTTATAACTTTTTTGAAATGCGTTTTTCTGGATTTTTTTGTTGTTATTCTGTCTCTCACTGTTAAAATAAAGCTACCATTAAAATTATAGACTGATCATTTCTTTGTCAGTGGGCAAATGTACAAAATCAGCAGGGGATCAAATATTTTTTTCCCTCACTGTAATAATTTTTAGAGAAAAAAATTTACTGTAGTTTTATTATATTAGTTTTATTAGTGTTAGATAAATATGGTATTGTTGTAATAAGGTGTTTATACCATATTTGATTTATTTTATAACTGCCAATATATAACTGCACCTACTTCTCTTCCTTAATCCTGATTGTATTTTCTGTCTTTCATCTCTCATTTTATTATTTAATGTTGCTGGTCATTGACCAAATAAATACATTTCAAATTTATGACTGAAAAGAACTAGTTGAAGAGGAAAAGTGTGGTGTTCTGTCTTGATGGCTTTAACACATTTGTCCTTCAATTGTACAAGTGTGCAATGAATAGTAACAAAAGAGCTCATTTCTTTGGATACTGTTGTATTTGCATCTTTCCACATCTCAAGCATCTTTCCTTCCTGTAAGATAAAAATCATATTTTGCAAAGGTTGGAACAGTTCATTCTCAAAGCATTTATAATTAGAACCCAATACTTCATCTTGTCCCAGCACCTTTCCTGGTTTAATCTCTTTTATAGCTACAGAAACTTCCCATTGTTATAGGCCCATTCATAATATTTTTGTCATAGTTCTGACTAATGAAACACTTCAAAGAACTTCCAGGCATTGTTTTCCTAAAATGTCTTTATTTGTGTAACAGAGTGTCAGCACAGCATGGATGGATGCCAAGATCTAAATTCTCCTCCACTGAGCACATATTTTGCCAGAATATTTGTATCTAAAGTAATTCCCCACACACATGCTTTCTCCCCTCCCAGCATCATCTAAGTTAACTTAAAAATACCACACAGCTCTGCATATTTTGTCAAAGCAAGAACATCCAATGTTAGCAGCATTGACATTTTTTTTTCTCTGTATTCTTTGGTAAATTTTGTTTTTTTTTTAATATCATTTTTCCACAGGGATGTTATGTCCTTTTTGTGCAAATTATTACATTATATTATATTGTACAAGCAATAGAATATAATCCAACCAGTGTCTTAAACCTTAAAAGAGCTAATGTTAACAAACTCAGAGAGACTCTAAGCAAAATTTCATGGATAAAAATCCTAAAGGGGAAAACAACTCAAGAAGTCTGGGAAACACTGAGAAATATGATCATAAAAGCCCAGTCCAACACAATAGCACTAAAAATGAAAAAAAAAACAAGAGATCCAAGAAGAAACCAGCATGGTTACACAAAGATCTCTCTGATAAACTGAAAGACAAAAGGGATAAGTACAAAAAATGGAAAGAGGGACACATAATTAAGGCAGAATATATGCAGATAGCCCGAATCTGCAAAGATGAAGTCAGGAAAGCAAAGGCTCAGAATGAACAAAGACTTGCAACAAAAGTCAAAGATAATTTATAAAAAGGTTCTTTCAACATATAAATAACAAAAAAAGTCAAGGAAACAGTAGGTCCACTTAAGAGAGAAGATGGCAAGGAAATAACAGGCAGTAGAGAGAAAGCAGAGCTGCTTAACTCATTATTTACATCAGTCTTTACACAAAAAGAAACTATAGCCCAACCTACCAAAAACATAACCGTAAAAGACAGACTGGAAATAAAAATTACAGTAAGCAAGAAAATGGTAAGAGAATACCTGTTTGACCTTGATGAATATAAATCAGTGGGACCTGATGGATTACATCCCAGAGTTCTGAAGGAGCTGGCAGATGTTATCTCAGAACCATTGCCTCATATCTTTACAAAATCTTGGAGCACTGGGGAACTACCAGGGGATTGGAAAAGAGCTGATGTGGTTCCCATCTTCAAAAAAGGGAAAAAACTGATCCAGGATGTCATGGTTCCGACTGACAGAATAAAGCAGAACTCTGAGGCTTGAAAATCCCTCAAAGAACATGTTTATTAGTTACAAAGTATTGGCACGGTCAAAAGTGAAACCAAGTCTGAATACACAAGTAACAATTGCCCAGTTACAAAGTTTAATGTCCTGCCCACAAAACTATGCAATCAACTACGTTCCCCAATATACTCATTTTGTGGGCTTGTTTATGCAACGCCCAGTTCCCATGGGACAGAAGATTATTTTGACTAACGAAGCACCTGGGCAAGCCCCCTCCCTCCGTTCCATGTGGCAACCTCAAATGAGGGGAAAAATGGCTGCAGCCAGGCTCATTTGCAGAGTTGACAGTCGGGACCCCCTCAAAAAGAAAGAACCTCCTGTAGAGGAAACAAAAAAGCATGTTAGGCACCCCCTCGAGGCTTTTGGGGATTCTTGTCATAAAACTTCTCTATCAACCATTCAGGTTTCACATCCTTACTTTTTACCCACGTAGCTTCAGACAGTGGATAACCTTTCCACTGCACAAGGTACTGCAACTTCCCCTTATACAATCTAGAGTCAAGTATCCATTTTATTTAATAATGTGTCTCTCCCTTCACCACAATGGGACCCGGCGGTTTCCGAGGAACAGGTCTTAAAGCAGACTCAGAAACCGGCTTCAATAGGCTACAATGGACTTTTCCCAACAGTCATGGAAGCTTCATTTCCACTGTAACAGGGCTTATGATTTTTGTGATGGGAAAAGGACCAAGGAACTTTGGCCCCAATTTTCTGCTGGGTAACTTTAACCTTAAATATTTTGTTGAAAGATAAACCAATTGTCCAACATAAAATGGTCTTTGAGGGGAGCGTCTTTTATCTGCCTGCTCCTTGTAAACCTTAGTAGCTTTGGTCAAAACTTTCTTCACATTCACCCAAACCCCCTGGAAAGACGTCACCCATTAATCCAAAGTCTGGGAAGTAGAAGGCTCCTGGGGGTACTCAGGCATAGGCACAAAATCCCGACCCATTACTATTTTAAATGGGGTGAGTCCAGTGCTACTGTGCACAGTATAGTTGTAGGCTACCTCCACAAAAGGCAGGAGGTCAGCCCAATTAGTCTGTTGGTAATTAACATAGCATCTGAGGTAATGTTTCACCATTGTGTTTTTCAGCCACTCCATTCATACTCGGATGGAAATCCGACAAAAGCCCCTGAGTCGACCCAATCAGTTTAACAAACTCCCTCCAGAACTTAGCAGTAAACTGGACCCCCCTGTCAGAAATAATCCGCTTTGGAGCTCCATGGAACTGATATATGTGTTTTAAAAAAATCATTGTTAGTTTCTGGGCAGAGGGAAGTCCTGAGCAAGTGATGAAATGCATTTGTTTGGAAAATAGATCAATTACAGTCCATATTACAGTGTTTCCCTTGTTCTCAGGCAACTCCACTATAAAATCCATGGCTATTTCCTGCCAAGGCTGGGAAGGGTCAGCCACTTGTTGCAAAAATCCTGGGGGATTCCCAGGGCGTCTTTTCATAGCAGCGCAGGTAGCACAGCTCTTCACATAACTCTCAGTGTCTCTTTTCATCCCTGGCCACCAGAATTGCCTCCACACTAAATGCAATGTTTTCAGGAACCCCAAATGACCCGCCTGTTTAGCATCATTACTCTGCTGAACAGCTTGGAGTCTAAGGCCATCTGGGAGGTATAACCTAGAGCAGAGGTCCCCAACCTTTTGGGCACCAGGGACCGGTTACGTGGAGAGAGGTTTTTCTGCAGACCGGAGGGGGCGTGGTTTCGTGTGCTGCCTGCATCCTGCAGGTGGGGCTTTGCTTGTTTGTGCAGACTGGTTGCTTGCATGCTGCAGCCCGGTACTGGTCCGGGGTTTGGGAACCCCTGACTTAGAGCCTTTCCAGGCTAGTCCTCCCCTAAGGGTTAAAAGAGATTTGTTGTCTTTGAACCAGGTGTCAGTCTCTAATTGCTCCTTTAGTTCCTTCAGTAAGTGATCGTCAGGACCAGCAGATGGTCCTTGTGTTTGCGATCTAGTTGTTATTTGAGAAGCAGACTGCAGCAGAGGAATTATGGAGTTGATTACTTCCTCCCGGTGACTTTTGAACTGGGGCGTTCTAGATAAGGCGTCAGCCAAAAAATCCTTACCTCATGGGAAATATTTCAAAGTGAAATTAAATCGATTGAAATACTGAGTCCACCAAACTTGTTTGGGGGATAATTTACAAGGGGTTTTTAGAGCTTCCAAATTTTTATGATCAGTCCACACCTCAAAAGGTAATTCCCCCCCTTCCCAAAAATGGTGCCAGGTTAGTAATGCCCACCTTACTACAAAAGCCTCTTTCTCCCACACGGCCTATCTCTTCTCGGTGTCAGTCACCTTTTGGGATGTGTAGGCACAAGGTTGTAGCTCCCCCATGATTTTTTTGTAAGAGGACAGCACCCACGGCTACGTCACTGGCATCTGCTTGAATGACAGACTGCTTTTCAGGATCAGGGTGCTTAAGGACAGGTTGGGCTGCAAAAAGTCTTTCTAGGGTTTCGAATGCCACTTGGCATTCTAGCGACCATTGCAATGGCTGACAAGGTCAGGCGTTCCCCCCCCCCTTTTCCCATTTTGAGTAAATCAGTGATTGGCATGGCTATCTTTGCAAAAGGGGGGATAAATTGACGGTAAAAGTTGGCAAACCCCAGAAAGCTTTGAAGCTGCTTAGAGGTGCATGGAGGTTACCATTCCAGTACTGCCTCCACCTTGGCGGGGTCCATTTCTATTCCCTCACTTGAAATCCGGTATCCCAGATAGTCAAGGCGTGTCTGGTAAATTCACACTTTGACAGCTTTGCATACAGTTTGACTTTCAACAGTTTCTTTAGCACCTCACGGACCAATTTGGTGTGCTCTTCCATGGATTCGGTATAAATAAGAATGTGGCTACAGCCAGGCTCATTTGCAGAATTGATACAGGAAACTATAGACTAATCAGCCTAACATCAATACCTGGGAAGATACTGGAAAAAATAATCAAAAAACAGATCTGTGAACATCTAGAAACATGGGTTTGTTAAAAACAGATCATGCCAAATCAATCTTATTTCATTCTTCGACAAAGTGACTCAATTAGTAGACCAGCAACATGCTGTGAACGTAGTATACTTAGACTTCATCAAGGCATTTGACAAAGTAGACCACAACCTACTTCTTGGTAAGCTAGAAAAATGTGGGATAAGACAGCATCACCACCAGATGGATTTGTAGCTGTCTGACAAACCATACTCAGCGAGTAGTCCTTAATGGTACTACATCTACATGGATGGAAGTAAGCAGTGGTGTACCACAAGGTTCTGTCTTAGGCCCAGTACTCTTCAATATCTTCATAAATGACTTAGATGAGGGAATAGAAGGGGAACTCATCAAATTTGCAGACGACACCAAGCTGGCAGGAATAGCCAACACTCCAGAAGACAGGCTTAAGATACAGGAGGATCTGGACAGACTTGAACATTGGGCGCTATCTAACAAAATGAAATTCAATGGTGAAAAAAGTAAGGTTCTACATTTAGGCAAGAAAAACCAAATGTACAGGTATAGTATAGGGGGTACCTTGCTCAATAGTAGTAACTGTGAGAGGGATCTCAGAGTCCTAGTGGACAATCACTTAAATATGAGCCAGCAGTGTGCTGCAGCTGCCAAAAAAGCCAACACAGTGCTAGACTGCATTAACAGAGGGATAGAATCAAGATCACATGAAGTATTAATACCACTTTACAATGCCTCAGTAAGGCCACACTTGGAATACTGCATCCAGTTTTGGTCACCATGATGTAAAAAAGATGTTGAGACTCTAGAAAGAGTACAGAGAAGAGCAACAAAGATGATTAGGGGACTGGAGGCTAAAACATATAAGGAACAGTTGCTGGAATTGGGTATGTCTAGTTTAACGAAGAGAAGGACGAGGGGGGACATGATAGCAGTGTTCCAATATCTCAGGAGCTGCCACAAAGAAGAGAGTGTCAAGCTATTCTCCATGGCACCTGAAGGCAGGATGAGCAGCAACAGATGGAAACTAATCAAAGAGAGAAGCAACCTAGAACTAAGGAGAAACTTCCTGACAGTTAGAACAATTAACCAATGGAACAACCTGCCTCCAGAAGTGGTGAATGCTCCAACACTGGAAGTTTTTAAGAAGAGACTGGACAGCCATTTGTCCAAAATGGTATAGGGTTTCCTGCCTGAGCAGGGGGTTGGAGTAGATGACCTCCAATGTCCCTTCCAACTTTATTATTATTACTATTACTATTATTATTATTATTATTAAGTACAGATTAGGTGAAACCTGGCTTAAAAACATTAACTGTGAGAGGGACCTTGGAGTCCTAGTGCATGATCACTTAAACATGAGCCAGCAGTGTGTGGCAGCAGTCAAAAAAGCTAATACAAACCTTGGTTGTATAAACAGAGGCATAGAATCAAAATCACATAAAGTATTAGTACCGCTTTATAACCTGGAATACTGCATCCAGTTTTGGTCACATTACAAAAAAGATGTGGAGACTTTGGAAAAAGTACAAAGAAGAGCAACTAAGATGATTAAAGGCCTGGAGACTAAAACATATGAAGAACAGTTGCAGGATCTGGGAATGGCCACTCTAGAGAAAAGAAGGACTGGTGGGGGGGCGACACCTGATAGCAGTATTCCAGTAATTGAGAGGCTGCCACAAGAAGGAGGGGGTCAATTTATTTTCCAAAGGACCAGAAGGCAAGACAACAAACAATGGATGGAAACTAATCAAGAAGAGAAGCAACCTGGAATTAGGGAGAAACTTCCTAACAGTGAGGACAATTAACCAGTGGAACAGTTTGCCTTCAGAAGTTGTAGGTACTTTATCACTGGAGGCTTTTAAGAAAAGACTGGACAGCCACCTATCTGAAATAGTATAGGGTCTCCTGCTTGAGCAGGGGGATGGACTAGAACACCTCCAAGGTTCTGTTCTACTCTACTCCACTCTACTCTACTCTACTCTACTCTACTCTACTCTAGAATAATAACTCATGAAAGGCTTTCCGTATTGCCATATTTCATTTCTGGGTCCAATTCTTTTTTTCCACATGTTTTTATTTTATTCAAAACAAAATACAAAATACAGAACTCCAAAAAAAAAAAAAAATTCCAAAAGGACAACAAGAAAAAAAAACACAAAACACAAAACAATCAAAACATTGAAAAGGTGCATCAAAAAAGACATTATACACATACTATCCCCTCTAGTTGAACATTGATTAATATATTACCACAAGTTGCAAATAGATTTAGTAATTTAAAATTTTTTGGAGGGCTTGTTTCACAAGGGGTGGGAACTAATGCTGTAGTAATGTATTAATCAGCTTCTTAGTCCAATTCAAGGTGATGGTTCTTACCTTTAAAGCCCTTCATGGCATAGGTCCGGTTATCTGAAGAACTGTCTCACCCCAATAGGATTGGCCTGCCCCACTCCCGCTGGCAGAAGGGATAAGCTGTGGACCCTCTCAGTGAAGAAATTCCAACTGGTGAGGTCCAGGAGAAGAGCCTTTTCTGCCATAGCCCCCACCCTCTGGAACACTGTGCACCCTGAGGTGAGATCCACATCTACCTTTTTGGCCTTCCAAAAGGACCTTAAGACACATGATAGAGGGAATATCTAGGGGTGTGAATTTGGATAGGATTTCTTATAAGGAATTACTTAGTTTGGTAGGGAAGGATTGGCAACTAAAGCCTTTAACTGAGTTGAAGCAAGAAAATATTGTATACTCTTGGTTTCAGTACAATCAATTGTTAGTGAGGTGGAGTCTAGATCAAAAGGTTGGTATTACCTTAGAGGATGTGAATTTGGTAAAACAGATTAAAGATCAAACTCGAGCCCAAATAAAGAGAATTTATAATGTTTTAATAGAACTAGATTCTGAAATGGAGTTAGTTAAAGATTGTATGGTTAAATGGGCTCAAAATATTCAAGAACTGATTCTATTGGATACATGGGAGACAATTTGGGTTAGAAATGTAAAATTTACCCAAGCGCAAAATTTAAGAGAACATTTTTATAAAATGTTTTATAGATGGCATTTGGATCCCCCAAAGTTGTCCTGCATGTATCCTAATTTACAGCCCAAATGTTGGAGATGTGGAAGCTTAGATGCAACCTATTTTCATATTTGATGGACTTGTAGAGATATAAAAGCTTTTTGGATTAAGATTTGGTGGAATATTCAAAAGATTTTTAAGAAAAAGATAAAGTTTACTCCGCAACTATTTTTGTTGGGTATTATGGTTGATTTTGATGTCAAAGAAATTAATTTGATGCTGAATCTTATAACAGCTGCAAGATTATTGGTGGGGCAATATTGGAAGAAAAACTCTTTGCCTACTATGGAAGAATGGATACTTAAGGTGTCTAACTTAGCAGAAATGGCGAAAATTTCCGCTTATTTGAAGGACCATTCACAAGAAAAATACATTTCGGTTTGGAGAAGATGGATTGATTATATTCAAAAGAAATATGAGACTGAAAAGTATTATCTTGCTTATGAGTAGATTTTAGGTTATTATTAATAGTTTAATATGATTGAATTTATATTATTTTTAGTGTTATGGTTTAATTATATTATTATTTATGTTTTTAATTTGTTAATATTTGTTTTGAAAAGGAGTTAAAGTATGTTATGGTTTGATTGACAGTACAGGCGGGTAATGTTAGTTAGATTATGATTGTTTATTTGTTACCCTGTAATCAGCTGTGGGAAGTGGGGGAGGGGGGGAAGGGGTGGGAGGGGTTGGGTTATATTGTATTAAATTTGTAAAACTTTTAATAAAAAAAAAAAGACCTGGCTGTGCCAACTGGCCTGGGGAGCAGTCAGACAAGGAGACGTGAACTCATTGGTAGCCTCACACTGCAATGAACAAGGACACACATTCAACTTTGCAGCTACTAAGATTGTTGCACGAGCAGGCACAAAAACAGCCAGGGAAGTGATTGAAGCCTGGGAAACAGGCCCCTCTTCAGTCAACAGGAGTTCTGATTTATCACCAGCATATCAACAGGTACCATATAAATACCACACAGAGAACAGCACACACTCTGCTAGAGAGAAGTTCCCTGAAGATGGGCTCCAGCACCAGTCCGAAAGCTTGGAAGACAAAACATCTGGTCCTTGTGACTGACCCAGATTGGATCCTGGAGCATTATCCTGGGACACGTATATTCACCTTCATTCATTTAATCTTATTTTTAATTGATTGTAAGCCGCCTAGAGTCACCTCTAGGTGAGAAGGGCAGCATATAAGTTTAATAAATAAAAAAAATATCCCTTATATTATCTCCTTCTTGAAGTTTAAATATTTTCTTTTTCTTTTTTTAATGTACACGCCAAACATTTCCCTGGTTTATTTGCAAATTCATTTCTTTCTTCTTTTGCTTTGCATAATTTATTTTTATTTCCATTTATTTTACTGTTAAGCTGTTGCTGTAAAAGTTTAATTTGGTGAGAAATATTTTATCTTCCCTGAAGATTTATTTTTTTTCTTTGCCTCAGTTGCACAGACACACTTCTCTGTGCATTAATGATTCACATGTGGAGATGGTTACCAGCATCAAATTTCTGCGTCGCATGAGAAAATCACATCTTCCTTCTCCTATCGTTACCACTTTCTACAGGGATGGATGATCGACAGCATCCTGTCATACAGCATCAAAGTCTGGTTTGGAAGCATCACTGCTTCAGACAGGAAGGTAGTGCAGAGAGTGGTGAGGATGGCTGAAAAGATCATTGGCAGTTCCCTCCCTCCCATCCAGGACATAGCACAGAAGCGTTGCTTGAGCAGGGTCCGTAAGATTTTTTTTTTTTTGAAAATATTTTATTGGTTTTTTAATTTTTAAGAAAAAGTACTCAGGACACACCGTGGTGTTTGGGTAATCAGACATTCCAAAGTAAAAACATAAATAAACAACTCAACTCAATACATGCACTGTCTCCTCTCTATTTCCCTCAAATAACATAATACGTTTAAAATATTCCATTTCTAAATTAAATTTCTATTACTACTAAACCTGTTTTAAAACTTTATCAGTTTACAATTACCAAAATCAAATTTCACTTTAACTCAACAAGTTATCAATTCAGGTATCCCTTCCAGATATATTCTAGTTCTTAATTTCTCTCATCCCTCCTTTTATCACCAATCTCATTTATTTCTTCTTCCATTACACAATAGCCATCTTAGTTAAAATATAATGTTAAACCTTAATTCACTTCAATTCATTACAGAAACTTCAAATTTCATCCAATTGATTGTCATACTTTATCACATCTATGTTATTGTACAAAAAAAATCATCTAAGTTAAAACACTCCATTAATTAAAACCATCCCAATCTAAAAAATCAACATTTTTTCAATTCCAATACATAATTTTCATCAAAATAAATCTGTTATTCCAAAAAGTATTCTTAATCTATTTAAAATATCTTTTCTAAAAATCACCCTCATATATATATATTTATATTTTTTCTTGCTTCTAACTCTAAATCATAATCCTTAAAACAAACCATAAATCAAACATTGCCTTTAAATCCATTACACAATTTTAAATTTCTCTTTTCAGTCTAATTCTGGCTTTTTTCCTGTGCCAACAGGTTTCCATAGGGACGCTTCCCTTTCAGCCAGTAGATCTGTCTTTGTTGATTGCAGTAGCCTTTGCAATAATAGCAATCCCATCCTCTGCATTAGACATCTATTTCTCTCCTCCTTGAAGGGTCGTTGCTTTGTAGTTTGAAGTCTCAGTCTTTGCTTCTTCAGTTCCTCTAAGTTGCAGATGGAAGGTTTGTAAGCTAGAATAAGTTCCTCTTTTATCTCTGTTAATTCCTCTTCTAGTATGTTTTGATTTATACCATAGTCAGATGTAGCCTGGACATCCATTTGAACATTTGAAGTGAAATTTCTGGATCTTAGTTCTGTAGTAAACTTTTTCATTGTAGCACATATTTCTGCAGTAGCCTCATAGATCTTTTCCAATATAAGTGTACAATTTAATTGTGACTGAGGTTTCTCCATTTTGATAGTAATTAAAAAGAGTCTCTTTTTTCTTTTCTTTTTTTTGTGGAGGCTGTATTTGATATAATTTAGGCAATATCCACCCCCACAGTTCCCACAGCTGCCCAGCTTATCTTTTCTCTTCAGAAGTGTTTTGAAGGTCCGATCTGTTCCATCTTCACACCAAGTAACCAGACGTTGCAGTTTTAAATTTTCGCCACTAGATGTCCTCAGTAAATTAAAAAAGGTCTTTTCCAGAAACCATTTCCTTTTTTTCTATCTTTTAAAGTATAATGTGACAAAGAAATAATCTTCCACTATAGGATAATAATACAGTTCTTAGAAAGAGAGGAAAAGAATTTTTTTTCTTGTACCCCAAAAAATATAAAAGTAAAATATAGTCTTTAAATTTTTTTCTATTTTTATAGAATGCCTTTCTTCCCAAAGAATGTAGAAGCTGCCTTTTCAAGCCATGGAAATAATTCCAACAAGGCTCTTTCAGGTACCAAAAATAAAATAGAATAGAGAGAATAGCAAAGCAAAGTTTCACCCAGATTCACCACAGGTGTTCTTACAGCTTAGATGTTCTTTGACTTGTGGTTTGAAGCAGCAGGGTGATCGGCCATTTTACTGACCGATCTTCTTCTCCATCGGCCCTCAGAGATAGCTCAGACCGCTAAAGGAGCCGCCACTCCTCATCAGATGAGCAGAGCCTCCTCGACAGAAGTCGCACCCTCCAGGGCGACTTTGGACCCGCATAAGGGTCTACCGGCGGAGGGAAAGCTAGCCGACGAGGAGACGAGTCTCCCTGTACGACTAGAGACGCCGCAAACCAGAACCGGAAGTCAGGTCCGTAAGATTATCTGGGACACTACACATCCTCTTCACAACCTGTTTTCCTTGTTACCGTCTGGGAGAAGGCTTCGTGGTATCTGTAGCAGAACATCCAGATTCAGCCATAGTTTCATTCCATACAGCATTAGACTTGTGAACTCTCAAGGTTCCTCCTTCTGTTATATATTCAAGATGGACAGTATTTAATATTTATTGTTATGTATATGTAGGGGTGTGGGTCTATATATATGTTGTATATATAGTATGTTTAGGTGTGTGTCATGTATGAGAGCGGGCAACTAAATTTCATTTTTGATGTGTGCCGTTGTGCCCACAGTAAAAAAAATGACAATAAAGGTTATCTTATATCTTCTCTTCTCTTCTCTTCTCATCTTATCAATACATGTATTAGTTTATCACAATATAAAATACAAAGAGAAACTTAAAAAAGTAATCGAAAACGGGGGGGGGAGGGAAGAAGAAAAAAAGAGAAAATATGGTGTAAAGAGGGAAAAGGAAAGAAAAAGGCACCGACTTCAACTCTCTTTAGCACAGTAGAAGATAACATTACACAACTTTTACTTGTACACAACAGTATATACTAGCCATTTCTATAGCAACAAACCTGTCTAATCAGCAAAAACAAAAGCAAAGTTTCATTTTTTTTCCATTGCAAGCACAAAATCCAGAAGCAATTTCCAAGTAGAGACAAAATTAAATATATTCTCTTCTTTGGATAAAAGAGTCAATTTAAGCACCTCTGCTTCTCCTTGCTGTGGGGAATAGTAATATGCTTCTGTTTACTCGTTAATCTTTATAAATTGTCAAAATTCATATTAAAACAATTCCCTATACTATTTCAATTTTTTTAACCCTAAAGGCAGAAAACACTTTGATAGTTTTTGATATTTTACAAACTTTAAAAATTACTCAAATGTTATAAAGGGAGAAAAAAAACCCTTCATTTTAAACCCAGAATCCAAAACACAAAACTACAGTACATTAAAGCTTTCACTCAATTATGTATATCACACCAATAAAAATCCAATTAAGTCCATTTAGCTCATTGGATTCAAATCTCTCCCTCAAGTTTATCCTCATGGAGTAAAACCTTTTTCTTCTCTTATTTTCACATTTGAGCCATAATATTTTACAAACTTTGGGGATTATTCAACATTACACAGAAGGACAGAAAACATACATTTACAAACTCATTTTATAAATACAAAACAACCTTAGAGCTTTCTCTCAATAAATATATCAAATTTTTAAAAATCCATCCTAACTAAGTCATTACATTTAAGTCATTCCCTCCAGCTTATCTTCATAAAATAAAGTCTTTTTCTTCTCAGGAGGGTCTATCAAGTCTCTTTTCTTCAAGAAATTCTCAGCCTTGTTAATATCCATAAAAAAAGTCCCAAAGTTGTTTTGTTAAAAGTTGTAGATTAACTTGGAGCACTTCCTCGTAGAATAAAATCTCTGCGATGTCTATCATATCTTTTTTTCTCAAAGGATTCTCAACCTTGTTTAGTATCCATGAAGAAAAATCCCAGACTTGACTTCTTAAAAATTGTCAATTTACTTGGCACTCTTGTTTCAATTGCGCTGGGAGGGTTATATTCAAACCATCATCATAATAAAAGCTGGTGTCAGATTTATATTTCAAAGTTACAGTTATTTGCATTGTCCAGTATTTGTGGAGTTATCACAATGGGGTGATAATTTTCTACACCTAATTGTGTCTCTTGTTCTTTCTTAATATCATTTGTATGATTTGTATCTTTAGTTCCTAGCCAATTTACAGTATAAATGATTTTCTGTATGGAGCTTTCAAAGATTTCCCTGATGACAAGACTCAAGCTCAGGATTAAGCATCTCCATAGCTCCCTCTAGTGGTCAAAAATGTTTATTTTTATTTTTATTTTTTTCCTTTTTCTGGCCAGAGTTCATGAAAATTGGAAAATGTAAACCACCCACAACAAAGCAATCCAGGGCTACATATTATTTTAAAAATAGTAAGATAAAACCACAACTTTTATCCTTATGTTTCTCCATCAAATTTAAAAAGAAAAATACTCCACACTTCCTTATTTTAGCTGCCAGCAGCAACCCTCTTCCTTGTCATTTAACAATAGTCTCACAAATGGCGCAGAGCTTCAAAAAGGAGGAACAGACTATGACTAAAGAGAGCCTCTTTTAGCTAATAAAGATAATAGTCTCATAAATTGGTTAAGAAATGAAAGGCAGGACTTACTGTCCCTTTGAAAAATAAATTGCAAAACAGCTGTGATGACAGCCCCACCCCCAGCTTCTGTTCACCAGATGCTTCGAAGCACAGCTTCTGAAACTACTTGCAGACCATTGCTGTTTTCGGAGGATCTTAAGGGATGATTCTAGGACTCTCCCTAACCCAGGAGAGTCAGATAAACGAAAGGAAAGCCTGTTCCTTCTGTTGTTAAGTTGGAAAAACGACAGTCCAGAGAGAGGAGATTCTCTGGGTGTGTCAGGTGTTGGCCATATCTCTGGAAGTCTCAGACTGGAGTGCTTTTGAAGCTACCTCAGCAGACTTGGATGAACTCACTGATACTGTGACATCATACATTAGATTTTGTGAGGACATGTGTGTGCTAACCAAACCCTTGCGCATATACAATCATGATAAACCTTGGTTCACAGCCAAGCTCAAGCAGCTACATCATGCTAAAGAGGTAGCCTACAAGAATGGAAATAGGATGCTGTACAATCAGGCCAGGAATATATTAACAAGGGAGATCAGGGCAGCAAAGAGAAACTACTCTGAAAAGCTGAGGAATCAGTTCTCGGCAAATGAACCAGCAAATCTGTAGAAAAGCCTGAAGAATATAATTGGCTACAGCAGTTGTCCCTCCCTTACTGAAGAGAATCAGCAACTGACAGATGACCTGAATGTGTTCTACTGTAGGTTTGAGAGAAGATCACTGTCAACTATCGCTACCCTCCCCATCTCAGATACACCAACAGTAGCCAAATCTCCTACAGCAGTGGTGGCGAACCTATGGCACGCATGCCAGAGGTGGCAGTCAGAGCCCTCACTGTGGGCACACGTGCCATTGCCCCAGCAAAGTTTGCCAGAGTAGCAAGCAAATGGCGTTTGGAAGCGACAGGGCAGGAAGTGAGCAAGCAAATGGGCATTGGCCCCCTAGGGATGCCCCGGAGATGGCGAGGGACTGGCCCCTGCTGCCCTGGCCCCGCCCAGCCTGGAGACCCCCAAGGCACGCACACAGGAGGCGGTGAGCGCATGGGCGCGACAGCATCCAGCAGCAAGTGCTGCGTAGCCCACTGTGAATACCAGGCCGGCCCTCCAGCAGCAGCGCTGCAGCGGCACCAGCAGCACACAGAGTCGGGAGAGCAAGTGATGTGGGCCGCCAGACACACCTACTCCATCCCATCTCTTTTTGGTTGGAGAGCTGGTCCCCACTGGTCATCTCAACCCCCTTGAGGGTCTTGCCCTTGGCCCACGGGTGGAGCGCATTCCCCTTGCGCACCTCAGTACCTACCGTGGCCGCCAGCTACTTGAGCAGGTCCATTAAGCTGACACCCAGAGCTGCAGGCCCACCCAGCACGAAGGAGGCGAAGTGATCGGCTAGGAAGCCTTGCATAGAAGTGGTAGAGCAGCAGGGAAAGCCGGATCCACATCGGCATCATGGCTGCCCAGGCTCAGCAGGGATGGGGGAGAGGCACGCAATCCTAGCTGGGACTGGGGGGCCATGGCGCCAATGGGGATACAGCTTTTCCCGCTCGGGGTCGCCTTTGGCTTTCTGGGTGTGGGCGTGCTCTACCACCTATACTTGAGCTTGCTAGCCGGCCGTTTCGCCTCCTTTGTGCTGGGCGGGCCAGATATTCTGGGCAGCGGCAGCAGCCTAATGGACCTGCGCAAGCTGCTAGCGGTGGCAACCTGAGGTGGGGCCAAGGTGCGTCAGGTGCATGAGGGGAACAGGCTCCACATGTGGGCCAAGGGCAAGATCTGTGAGGGGGCCAAGGAGATGACCAGCAACGACCTGCTCTCCAACTGCAAGCAAAAACAGATGGGACAGAGTAGGCGTGTCCAGCAGTCTGCATCACATGCCTCCCCCCTCCCCTACTCCTCCTGCTGCTGGAGGGCTGGCCTGGTATTGGCAGCGGGCTGTAGAGCCCGAATGCGCCAGTCAAGAGGCCGGCAGGCTGTGGCTGCTGATGGACACCGTCAGCTCCTATGCGCTCTCTGGCCACTGTGTGCAGGGGCCGATGGTGTCAGGCAGCAGCCGCCCCAGCCCCTGCCTTGCCTTGCCCCATGGCAATAGCACCCCCGCCCTGCCCCTGTTTCACCCCATAGGACAAGCCTCCTGCCCACTGCCCCACCCACCAGAGACCCCCTGGATCTCCCCCAACACTGCCCGGCCCCCACAGGCATCCCCGCCATGAGCAACATTGAGGTGGCCACGCCCACCATGGCTACGCCCACTCAGTCTGCCGTGACCACTGCAGCCACGCTTACCCAGTGGGCCACCCCCCCCTGAGGGCACCACAATGCTGATGCGGCCCTGGCACTTTGCGATAAATAAGTGGGTTTTGGGTTGCAGTTTGGGCACTCGGTCTCTAAAAGGTTTGCCATCACTGTCCTACACCTATCTCCATCCCTCTGGGCCCACCACCTCTGATGATCCTAGAAAAAGATCTGTGAGGTCTATTTCATACACAAAAGATCGGAAAAGCACCAGTCCCAGACAAGATAACTCCTTCTTGCTTGAAAGTCTGTGCTGATCAACTGCCCCCCATCTTCACCCGCATCTTTAAAAAATCACTGGAGATGTGTTATGTTTCTTCTTGCTACAAAGACTCTACTATCATCTTGGTACCCAAGAAACCTTCCATCAAGGAGCTGAATAACTACAGACTGGTTGCTCTGACATCTGTAATTATGAAAAAATTTGAAAGGTTAGTGCTGGCCCACCTGTAAATCATCACGGATCCGCTGCTAGACCTCTTGCAGTTTGCCTACCACACAAATAGATGGGCAGATGATGCTGACAATATGGCACTGCACTACCTCTTGCAACTTCTTGAATCCTCAGGAACCTATGCAAGGGTCCTTTTTGTGGACTTCAGCTCTGCATTCAATACCATCATTCCAGAAATTCTTCACTCTAAACTGATTCAGCTAGCTGTGCCTGTCCATACTTGTAAGTGGATTATAAGCTTTCTGACAAATAGAAAGCAACAGGTGAAGCTTGGGAAAATCACATCGAACACCCAAACAATTAACACAGGCAACCCCCAGGGATGTGTACTCTTCTCCATTACTCTTTTCTCTATATACCAATGACTGCATCTCTAATCACTCTGTTAAAGTAATGAAGTTTGCAGATGATACAACAGTCATTGGTCTCATTCAAGACAGTGATGAGTCTGCATATAGATGGGAAGTTGAACAACTGGCCCTGTGGTGCAGCCGAAACAATCTGGAGCTGAACACACTTAAAACTCTAGACAACACAGTATTAACAGTAGAGTCCTTCAAGTTTCTGGGTTCTATAATCTCCCAGGATTTGAAATGGACACCTAACATTTGAACCATCTTTTTCTAGCCATTTTCTAGCCATTGATAAAAATTGTCCCATGTTCTAAAGTATACTGAATCTTCTTTCTCTTTTATCTTCAATGTCAATCTGTCCATTTCTGCACAATCTAAAATTTTCTTAATTCTTCCTCTGTTGGTAGATTTTCATTTTTCTAATATTGAGCAAATACTATTCTTGCTGCCGTTAATACATGTAGAATTAAGTATATACATTCTTTCTCATATTTTCCTACTATTATGCCTAACAAAAACAATTCTGGCTTAAAGTCTATATGCTTTTTAATCATTTTCTCTACCCATATGTTTATTTTTGACCAAAATATTTTAGCTTTAGGGCATGTCCACCAGATATGATAGTAAGTACCTGGTTTTTGTTTACATTTCCAACACTTACTAGACATATTTTTAAACATTTTTGCTAATCTCACCGTTGTTAAATGCCATCTATAAAACATTTTATATAGGTTTTCTTTATAGAACACCACTTTCGTTATTTTAAAGTTTCTTTCCCATAAGCTTTGCCAATTTTCTAATTCTATATTATAGCCAAAGTTCTTTGCTCATATTATCATTGTTTCTTTTACTTGTTCCTCTTCCATATTTAAGCTTAACAAATGTTTGTAAAGTTTTTAAATCAGTTTTTCATCTGTTTTCAGCAGTATCTGGTCAAATTCTGTCTGTTCTTTGTAAAATCCCGTTGTTTTAACATCTTTTTCGTATCTTATTTGAATTTGCAAATATGGCCACCATGATAAATCAATACCCTGCTCTTCTAAATCTTGTCTATATTTCAATTTCCCTTCATTGTCCAGAATATCTTTATAGGTCACAACTTTCTTGTAATTAATCAAGTTTCGGTAAGCAAACACTTCCATTGTTGAAAGCCATCCAGGTATTTTAATATAAATTTTCACTTTTATTTTTTTCCATTCTAAGAAAAGTGCATTTCTTATATAATGATTTTGAAAATATCTATGTATTTTATTCTTCCCATACCACAGAAAGGCATGCCATCCAAGTTGTAGGTCATGCCCCTCTGGGTATAGTAATCTTTTCTCTCTAAGCATTATCCACTCTTTTATCCATGTTAATATAGTTGGTTGGTAATATAGTGTCCAGTCCGGCAGTCCAAATCCTCCATTTTCTTTCGCTTCTTGTAGCATTTTCAGTCTAATTCTGGCTTTTTTTCCTTGCCAAATAAATTACAGTATTATTGTATTTAGTTCATCAAAAAAGTTTTTTCCCAATCTTATAGGTATTGTTTGAAATAAAAAAAGTATTTTTGGTAAGATATTCATTTTCACTGTTGCTATTCTCCCCAGCATCAAAAGTTGTAGATTTTTCCACTTTTCCAGATCTAGTTTTTTTTGTTTTAATAATCTTATGTAGTTGTCTTCTTTTATTGTTGCACATCTTGCTGTAAAATGGATTCCCAAATATTTAACTTTTTTAACTATTTGGAGGTTTGTTTTTTTTGCTAGTTGGTTTTTTTGTTTTTCTGTAAGATTTTTAGTTAGCACTTTAGTCTTTTCTCTATTTATTTTCAACCCTGCCATTTCTCCAAATTCTTCTATTTTCTCCATAAGCTTGATGCTTGTTTCAAGCGGTTCTTCTAATATAAAAACCAAGTTGTTAAGTCCTCAGCGAATGGCAAATGACGCAAGAAGCAGTTGCAGTTCTCAGGAGCCTCTTTATTAGTGTACAGCATGCTGGTTACAAGACGCCAACAACGCCCAAGTTCCTCTGCTCCTTTTAAAGGCAATCCCCGGGCCAAACGGCAACATTTGGCATGCTTGCACTTTGTGCATGCGCGCGAGTGCTGGCGACAGCCAGTCTGGTCCCGGGCAGCTTGCAACTGCCCGGGACCGTTGCAACGTCCCGAGCCTGCCTTCACAGGCTCAGGACACAACACCCCTTCCCCCCCGGCTAAAACTACAACAACAAAATAGTGACATGCGACCTCAACACGAGTGTGGGAGCCACACTAGCTCCATGTACCAAGTTACCAATTTTGGCTTCCATCCCCCAGTGTTCATTATTCCCAACTTGTACAGGAATACCCTCTTATTAATTCTGCTTTGCTAGCAGAGTTACAAAATCTTCTAGATATTTAGGAGATCTTCTAGCTCTCTGTGACCTCCAAATTTCCTGGTACCCTCCAAGTACCTCTTGCCCAGGGGGTGCTATATGTTTGCCCCCTTTGTTTGACCCTGGTGGTCCCCATGGACTGTGCTCCAATGCCTGGCCTGCTTGCTTGCCCACCGGGCTCATCAGGCCAGGACTTCATTCTCTACCTAACCTGGTTGACCTGCCTAGATGCAGGCTCTCTGGCCCCTCAAAAGGGCTGCCACTGATGGGCAACTTTGTAGAGCCTCCCAGGTCTGCCCTAGACCTATCATGAGGCTGTCTTTCCCCGCTTCCCAGTTCCATAGTTGGGCTCTCTGGGTTCTCAGTACTGTCCCAAAACTCAGTTGCCCCTTGAGTGATGCCAGAGGTGTTGTAATCGGGATTCGGTTCCTCAACCACCTCCCTGTGTGCTTGCCCCTTCCTGGGAACAGTGGCAGCGTTGGGCCAACTAGACGGAATGTGTGCCAGCTCTCTTGCAGGGTGTGAGTTGTTTGGATGCTCCCGGTTATTCTCCCTGACTGGAGTACTGAATGGTTCTGGTGTGTAGTGATTATGCCCCCGGGGTAACTCCCTTGCTGGAGTAGGCACTGGTGCCTGTGCTCTAGTTAGTCCCCACGAATTCCTGTTTGGAGCACTCACGGAATCTTGGGATGGGTCGACTGTGACTTCCCCGTTGGATACAGGCTGCAGCCCACACCCTTCCCCTTGCCCATAGAGGTCCCCCTCCCCCCCTGGAAAAGATCCAGGAGTCTCAGTAGGCGAGTCCCGTCTTGTGCGTAGTTGGTCGATGTGTCATCGCAGGACACGACCGTCATCCAAGGAAACCTCGTAGGACAAAGGGCCTGTGACCTTGGATACTTTGGCAGGGACCCATAAGTGGCCAGGCCCGTAATTACGAGTCCAAACCAGGGCACCCACTAGCAGTTGCCTAGGTGCCCTGGGTTGTGTGATTTTAGAAGGCAGTCTGTCCGGGTGCAACCGGTCAAGCTTAGTAGTCAGTTTGCGCCCCCAAAGAAGTTCAGCTGGGCTCCTCCTGGTAGAAGTGGAAGGTGTAGTGCGGTAAGAAAGGAGGAAGTCAGCCAACCTGTGATGCCAGTCTCCATAGGTCAGTCTCTTTAAAGCATCCTTGGTGATGCGTACCATGCGTTCAGCCATACCGTTGGTGGAAGGTTGGAAAGGTGCAGAGGTGGCATGACGAATCATGTTGAAGATGTAAGAAAGCTTGGAATTTGGAGGAAGTGAATTGAGGGGCATTGTCAGACACTAAAACATCAGGAAGCCCATGTGCAGAAAAAATCCCCCTCACTACTTGAATAGTCTTTGCAGTGGTGGTGGAAGAGACAGGTACAACCTCAAGCCATTTTGAATGGCTATCAACCAGGACCAAGAAGAATTGACCCTGAAAGGGCCCGGAGTAATCAATGTGCACCCTAGACCATGGAGACTGTGTTTCCTCCTATCTATGCACAGGAGCCTGGGGCATTTCTGGGCGTGAGCATTGACAAAGGTGGCATGCGTGCACCTTAGCTTCAATGTCTTTGTCTAACCCAGGCCACCACAAATGGCTGCGCGCAAGCACCTTCATACGTACAATGCCAGGATGACCCTCGTGGAGGGAACCTAAGACCCTAGTCCTCATTGAAGTAGGAATGACAACTCTGCTGCCCCACAGCAGACAACCCTGGAAGGTGGATAACTCGTTCCTTTTAGACCAGAAACTCTGAAACTCAGTACCTGGACAGCTCTCTGGCCATCCAGATAAAACCCAAGACAGGACACGAGAGAGTGTGAGATCTGTGGCTGATTCAGCAGCCACATCCCTGGCATCTAAAGGAGACTCAGGCAAAGCCTGAATTGAAAGGATGTTGATTGTTGGTGCAGGGTCAGCCTCTACTACTGGCAGGGGTAATCTACTGAGGCCATCAGCATGGCCCATTTCTTTCCCAGGTTTGTGAATTAAAGAAAAATCATAGGCTGACAGAAAGATAGACCATCTCAGCATTCTTGGGGAGATGATTTGGGGGGTTTGTTTATGTGTGGTAAACAGGCCCAACAAAGGCTTATGGTCAGTGAAGACCGTGAATTGTCTGCCATATAAGAAATCATGGAACTTTTTGATTCCAGCTAAAGCCTCCCTGTCTATTTGAGCATAATTTCGCTCAGCAGAAGACAAGGTTCTGGAGTAATATGCAACAGGACCCTGAGTTCCATCTGGTCTGAGGTGGCTCAGTATGGCTCCCACCCCATAAGGAGAAGCATCACAAGCGATGCACACAGGAAGGGACTCATTGAAATGTGCGAGCACACTGTTAGAAGTGAGTAAGGCCTTAACCTCATTGAAGCTTGCTTCATGTTTTTGTGACCACTGCCACACTGCCTGTTTGTCCAGGAGCCTATGAAGTGGTTCGGCTAGATTAGCCTTGTTTGGAAGGAAGGAGTTGTAGAAGTTCAAAAGGCCCAGAAAGGCCTGTAGTTCGGCCTTGGACTTTGGCCTAGGAGCATGCATTATAGCTTTTAATTTGGACTCAGCAGGGTGAATCCCAGTAGCATTGATTTTGAATCCCAGAAAATCTGTAGAAGGCACCCCAATTTTACATTTGTCCTTCTTGAGTTTGAGGCCCGTTTCCCTGAACCTCAGCAGAACAGCCCTTAATCTCTCAGCTAAGCTGTGTGTAGAGTCTCCAGCAATTAAGACATCATCAAAATAGGGGCAAACCCCTGGTATACCCCGTAGTGTGTTTTCCATTATGCTTTGGAAAATTCCAGGAGCCACATTTACTCCAAATTGTAGCCTCTTCACCTTGAATGCCCCCCTGTGGGTTACAATGGTTTGAGCTACAGCAGCAGCATCGTCAACAGGCAACTGTTGATACGCCTGAGCTAGGTCAAGCTTTGCAAAAACACGCCCCCCCCTTGAGGGAGGCCAGAATATGACTGACCACAGGGACAGGATAGGCATGTTGCTGCAATGCCTTATTCAGAGTGCATTTGTAATCTGCACAGATGCGAATGTCCCCATTAGCCTTAAGAGGCATAACAATGGGGGTCTCCCAAGGGCTGGAGTCAACAGGTTCTAAGACTCCTTGCTGAATCAATTTATCCAATTCAGTGTCAATTTTACCTTTTAAGGCAAAAGGAACTCTTCTTGCTTTAATTCTAATAGGGGTGATAGTGGGGTCTAGTTTTAAAGACACAGGGGGTCCTTTGTATGTGCCCAGCTGTGGGCTGAAAACATCTGCAAATTCTTTGCAGACTTCCTGTAGGTCTACCGTTTGCAAGCTATTGAGCCCTGTGACATGTATTCCCAAGGCCTCAAACCAATCGAGTCCTATGAGACTCGTTCACTCACCCCCTACTACCAGTACATCTAACGGACCTTCAAAATCCTTATACTGTACGTTAAGGGTGGCCTCCCCCTTAACACACACTCTGGAGTTTTGAAAGTCTGTTAACACAATGTCAGAAGGCCTCAGCTTGGCCTGAAATCCACTGCCAGAACAAATCTTCCTGAAAGTATGTATGGAAATGATTGAAAGTGCAGACCCAGTATCTAGTTCCATGACCAATGGAACCCCTTGTAACTTCACTCTAAGTGACAGTTTTTTCTTAATGGGCTTGTGTGTGCCTGTCCTATAAATGCTTCTTCGCGAAGCACAGAAACCCACCCTGTTTTGGCTGGGGACCCTGGTACCTTTCAAGCGCAATTCTTCTCAGGGTTGTACCTTCTGACGGCCCAGACACACAGCTGCAATATGGCCCTGCTTTCCGCATGCTCTACAGATAGCAGAGCGAAATCCGGAGTCGGTCCTCTTGTGACGACCTCCACATCCGAAGCACTTGGGGACAGCTGAAGAGCTTTCCTTCTGCTTCCCTTCTTTTGTTGGGTAGAGACGGTCTACTTCATCATCAGGATCCTCTTCTGAGTTCCCTTGGACTCCTTCCTGGTGCACGGACACAGCTTCTGGAGTACTTCTGATCGGCCTCATGTTCTTGATTGCGCCACCTGCTGCCTCTTCTGCAGTAACCTCTCTCAAGGCATCTTGGAATGATAAGTCTTCTTTAGCGAAAAGTCTCTGCTGCAATTCTCTATGTCTCAGTCCGCATACAAATCTGTCTCTCAGCCTTTCTTCTAAATCTTTAAACTCGCAGTGTTTAGCGGCTTTTCTCAGTGCGGCAATGTACTCTTTAGCTGATTCACCGGGCCGTTGGTCCCTCTGTTCAAAAGTGTGGCGCCAAGCGATGACAGACAACTTGGGCTGGAAGTGTTCCTTTAGCAATTTCTTTAGATCTGTGTAGGTAACAGATTCTAGAGGTGCAGGTGCTGCTATGTTTTCAGCGATCTCAAATGCGTCTTGACCGCAAACGCACAGCAGGGTGGCAGCTTTTAAACTATCTTCTCTCACTTGATTGACCTTAAGATAGTTTTCTACTCTGGCCACGTAAGACTCCCATCTTTCCGGATGTGTGACATCGAATTCGGAAAGTCTACCTATTTTTGCCATCTTAATAGTACAGGAAGGGTCTATCAGCCAGCTTACCCCCGACGCTTGCTGAATTGGCAGGCAGCTGCTGAGTTTAACGCCGTTTCCTGCTGCTCAGGACTCCAGGGTAAGCTTACAACTTGTCTGCAATCGTTGTAAGGCATCCCACCCTCGTCGCCAGTGTTAAGTCCTCAGCGAATGGCAAATGATGCAAGAAGCAGTTGCAGTTCTCAGGAGCCTCTTTATTAGTGTACAGCATGCTGGTTACAAGACGCCGACGACGCCCAAGTTCCTCTGCTCCTTTTAAAGGCAATCCCCGGGCCAAACGGCAACATTTGGCGCGCTTGCACTTTGCGCATGCGCACGAGTGCTGGCGACAGCCAGTCTGGTCCCAGGCAGCTTGCAACTGCCCGGGACCATTGCAACGTCCCGAGCCTGCCTTCACAGGCTCAGGACACAACACAAGTCATCTGCAAATGCTTGTAGTTTATATTTTTCATCTTTTATCTCCAGTCCCTTAATTTCTATATCTTGCCTGATGTTTCTATTCAATACTTCCAGTGTTAGTATAAATAGTAATCAGGATAGTGGACATCCCTGTCTTGTGTCTTTTTTAATATTAATTTTTTTTGTAAAATCTCCATTTACAATTACTTTAGCTGTTTGTGTATAATAAATTGTTTTGATTATGTTTATAAAGTTTTCTCCAAAGTCCATTTCCTCTAGTTGCTGGAATATAAATTGCCAATTTACATTATCAAATGCCTTCTGTGCATCTAGAAATATTAATGCCATCTGTTTCCCTGGGTGAGTTTCATAGTACTCCAAAACATCTAAAATAATTCTTGTTTTTTTTTATTTGTCTTTTAGGTAGAAAACCATTTTGGTCTGTATGTATAAATTCAGTCAGAAATTTCTTTAGTCTTTCTGCTATTATTGAGGCAAAGATTTTATAATGTACATTTAATAACGATATTGGTCTATAATTTTTTATTTGCGACAAGTCAGAATCTTCTTTAGGTATTAAAGTAATGTTAGCTTCTGTCCATGTATTTGGTATTTTAGCCTCCAAAAGTATTTCATTACACAGTTCTTTCATTATTGGGCTTAATATATCTTGCAAGGATTTGTAAAGCTCTGCAGGTAGTCCATCTGGGCCCGGGGTCTTGTCATTTTTGGCCTTTTTATAGCCTCTGTTATCTCCATCGATATTTTTTCATTTAATATGTTTTGAATATTCTCTGGAATGTTTGTTAAATCTGCATTTTTTAAAGTACTGCTGTATTTTTTCTTTTGAAGTTTCCTCTGTATCATAGAATGTCTCACAATTTTTTTAATTGTGTCATTTTGAAACTGTTAATTCACCTTTTGAGTCTTGCAACTTGTTTATCATTTTTTTCTTTTTTCAATTTATATGCTAACCATCTCTCCGGTTTATTGGCATTTTCAAAGAAGTTCTGTTTAGCCCTTTTAATTTGTTGAGCCATTGTTTCCGCTTCTACTAGGTTTAGTTTATGTTTTATTATTTCCATTTGCTTTTTAAGTGTTTTCTTTTGTTGGTCTGTTTGTAGTTCTAATTCTAATTTCCTAAATTCTTCCTTCAACTTTAACTGTTGTTGTTTTCTTTCTTTGTTCTTTTTAGCAGTATAGGTTATAGCCAGCCCTCTAAAATATGCTTTAGCTGTATCCCACACATTTTAAAGTGATGTCTCTTCTTTCTTATTTATTTTTTTAAAAAAGTCAATTTCCTTTTTTGCTAGTTGTATAAATTCTTTTTCTTTCAATATAGATTTGTTCAGGGACCATCTTAGTTTTTTCTTGGCTCCTCTCCAGGTCATCTTTATTGGATTATGATCTGCCCAGATATTAGTTTCTATCTCTATTTCTTGTATCGTTGTGCTTAGTTCAGAGGATATCCATATCATATCAATTCTAGACCATGATTTTTGTCTATTTGAATAAAATGTATATTGCAATGTTTTTGGATTTTTTTCTCTCCATATGTCTTGAATACAAATTTCTTCTGCCATTTTAGAAAAGACTTTAGGTAATATATTTCTTCCTTTCCCCCTTATTTTAGTGCTTTTATAGTCCAAAGTTCCATCTACTATTGCATTAAAGTCTCCCATTATACAAAATTTTTGATACTCCAATTCTAATATTTTTTAATGTAATTTTTGATAAAATTGTTCTTGTTTATCATTTGGTGCATATATTGCTACCATCAGTACCTGTTTTTGGTCCATCATTATTTCCACCATTAATATTCTTCCCTCTTCATCTGCAAAAATATGTTTAGGGTTCATTGTTTCTTTAATATATAGAGCTATTCCTCTTTTTTTCTGTTGTGCTAATGCAAAATGGATTTTACCAATTTTTGGTTATTCTAACAATTTATAGTGTCTCTTAATTTGTGTTTCTTGGAGGCAAATTATATCTATTTTTAATTTTTGTAGTCATGTAAATTTTTTTTTCCTTTTTGAGGGGGAGTTCAGTCTGTTTATATTCATTGAAAGGATCCCCTTTGTATTTTTAGTTTCTTCTTCTTCTCTTGGTTTGGCTGCTCCTTCTGTTTATCTCGCTGTACCAGATTCAAAGTCACCCCCTTCCATGAACGCTTTATGGTTGTCATAGAACTTGTTGAGTCCTCGAGTCAACGGCGAAAGAAGAGTACACATTCTGTTGATTCTAACAGCTTTTATTCTCATCAGCTCTCTCCGTCACAACTCAGAGGCTCGCAGGCCTCTCTGCCTCCTTTAATAGAATCCCCGGGCAAAAATCTAACAAACTGGTGCGCTTCCGCGCCTTGCGCATGCACGCAGGCCGGTGCCACTCAGTCTGGTCCCGGGCAGCTTGCAACAGCCCGGGACCATTGCAACGTCCCGAGCCTGCTTTTGCAGGCTCAGGACACAACACCCCTTCCCCCCCAGATGAAACTTAATTAAACCATATTGATAGATATACGCGACGTCAACACGAGCGTGGTGTGCTATCCTATGGAACCTGCACATCTGTTGCAGCTACTTACTAGCCACACTATAGCATGGTACCATGCTATTGTTTTGGAATTAAGTACCCAATACTCACACTTCCAAGTTCCCCAAGAGCAGGCACCCTCTTCACCTCCCTTGCTTTGACAGCAATGTTACAAAATCTTCCAGGTATTTGGGAGATCTTTTAACCCTCTGTGACCTCCTCAGATTTTGAGAACTTCCTAAATCATCCTGTGCAGAGATTGTAGTGGAATTGCCCCCTCTTTTAAACCCTGGTGGTCCCCATGAACTGGGTTCTGTTGCCTGGTCTGCTTGCTTGTCCACCGGGCTCGTCAGACCAGGACTTTGCTCCCCACTGTACCTGCTTGATCTGCTTAACTGTAGGCTCTCGGGCCCCACTATGTTCCCGCCAGTATTTGGTGTTTCTGTGGTACTCTCCAAGTCCACAATGGACCTATCAAGGGAACGCATCCCTTCACTCCCAAGCCACGTAGCGGGATGGTCTGGGGTTTCTGCAGTGCCCCAGTACTCGGTTGCCCCCCATTCTATGCTGGAGGTACCAGAATCAGGATTTGCCTCTCTGACTACCTCCCTGTGTGTAGACTTCCTTTTGGAAGCAGTAGCAGCACTAGGCCAGCTTATTTGTTTGTATGCCAGTTCTCTTGTGTTATTTGGGTTGTTTGGATGCTCCCGGTTATTCTCCCAGCTTGGAGTGCTGTATTGGGGTTGTAAATAATGAGTATGCCCCCTGGGTGACTCCCTGGCTGGAGTAAGCACTGGTGCCTGTATTGTTCCTTGTTCCCCTGAATTCCTGTTAGGGACACTTGCAGAACCTTGGGACAGGCCTTCCTCAGCCTCTCCATTTGGCCCCGATTGCTGCCAACACTGTTCCCTTTGCCCACAGTGGTCCCCCTCCTCCCCCCAGAGAAAACCCAGGAGTTGCAGAGGGTGAGTCCAGTCTCGTACGCAGCTGATCGATATGCCGCCGAAGGACACGACTGTCGTCCAGGGAAACCTCATAGGACAATGGACCAGTGACATTGCATACTACCGCCGGAACCCACAGGTGACCGGGCCAATAGTTCCGGGTCCATGCTGGGGCACCCACTTGCATACACCTTGGTGCCCTTGGTTGGGTGACCCGAGGAGCCACCCTGTCCAGATGCAGCCTGTCAAGTTTAGTGATCAGTTTGCGTCCCCAGCGAAGTTCTGCCGGGCTCTTCCCAGAGGAAGTGGAAGGTGTGGTGCACTAAGCAAGTAGAAAGTCTGCCAACATGTGGTGCCAGTCCCCGTAGGTCAGTTTCTTTAGAGCATCCTTGGTGATGCGAACCATCCGTTCAGCCATACTGTTGGTGGAAGGGTGGAATGGTGCCGAAGTTGCATGACGAACCATGTTGGCCTGCAAGAAAGCCTGAAACTCAAAAGAAGTGAATTGAGGACCATTGTCAGAAACCAGAACATCTGGAAGGCCATGTGCAGCAAAAATCCCTCTCCGTACTTGAATGGTCTTGGCAGCAGTAGTGGAAGAGACAGGAACAACCTCAAGCCACTTTGAATGGCTGTCAACAAGGACCAAGAAGAATTGTCCCTGAAAGGGCCCAGCGTAATCTACATGTACCCTAGACCAAGGTGACTGTGTCTCCTCCCATCTATGCACAGGAGCCTGAGGCATTTCAGGGCGTGAGCACTGACACAAGTGGCATCCATGCACTTGGGCCTCTATTTCCCTGTCTAATCCTGGACACCATAAATGGCTGTGCTCAAGCGCTTTCATCCTGACAATGCCAGGATGACCCTCATGGAGGGAAGCTAAGACTCTAGGTCTCAATGAGGTAGGAATAACTGCTCTGCTGCCCCACAACAGGCAACCCTGAAAAGTGGATAACTCATGCTTCTTGAGCCAGAAACTCTGGAACTCAGTACCTGGACAACTCTCAGGCCATCCAGACAAAACCCATGACAGCACACGAGTAAGCGTGAGATCTGTGGCTGATTCAGCAGCCACATCCCTGGCATTTAGGGGGGACTCAGGCAACGCCTGAATGGAGAGAATATTGATGGCAGGGGCAGGGTCAGCCTCTACCATTTGCAAAGGTAATCTACTTAGGCCATCAGCGTGGCCCATTTCCTTGCCAGGTTTGTGAATCAATGAAAAATCATAGGCTGACAAAAAGATAGACCATCTCAGCATTCTAGGAGAGATGATATGGGGAGTTTGTTTGTTAGTGGTAAATAACCCCAACAGAGGCTTATGGTCAGTATAGACCGTGAAATGTCTGCCATATAGAAAATCATGGATTTTTTAAATTCCAGTGACAATGGCCAAGGCTTCTCTATCTATCTGAGCGTAGTTTCGCTCAGCAGAGGACAAAGTTCTGGAGTAATATGCAACAGGAACTTGAGTTCCATCAGCTCTTAAGTGGCTAAGTACAGCCCCCACCCCATAAGGGGAAGCATCACAAGCGATGCAGACAGGAAGGGTTTCATTAAAATGTGCAAGCACATCATTTGATGTAAGTAAGGCCTTGAACTCATTGAAACTTTTTTCATGTACTTGGGACCACTGCCACACTGCCTGCTTGTCTAAAAGCCTATGAAGTGGTTGCCACACTGCCTGCTTGTCTAAAAGCCTATGAAGTGGTTCTGCTACATTAGCCTTGTTAGGTAGGAAAGCATTGTAAAAATTCAAGAGGTCTAGGAATGCTTGTAACTCAGCTTTAGACTTAGGCCTAGGAGCCTGCTGTATGACTTTTAATTTAGACTCAGCAGGGTAAATACCCCTGGCATCTATTCTGAATCCCAGGAAATCTGTAGAAGAAACTCCTATCTTGCATTTGTCTTTTTAAAGTTTTAGACCTGTTTTTCTGAAATGCAGCAAAACAGCCCTCAATCTCTCAGCTAAATTCTGAGTGGATTCTCCAGCAATAAGGACATCATCAAAATAGGGGCAAACCCCTGGTATACCTCTCAGGGTGTTTTCCACAACACTTTGGAAAATTCCAGGAGCTACATTTACTCCAAATTGTAGTCTCTTAACTTTGAATGTGTTAGAGAATTTTAATTTCTCTATTGGTGAAAAATAAATCAGAAGCTCTCACAGTTGACTGCATTTAGCTGATTCAAATAACTTTATATTTATATAAAAATATTTACAATACCATTCTTCTTTACAGCAACATAGCTTAATGAAGTCTTCTTACAGAGACAGACCAGAGACAAAAACCTTGAGACTGGAAATCCAGCTCCTAACTCAATACTCTTTTTTGCACAGACTCAATAGCACTTTCTTCACATTGGCTGACTGAGTTACCACATGACTCTTCCTGTTCATGAATATTCCAACAGAATGCCCCCCTATGAGTTACAATAGTCTGTGCTTCAGCAGCAGCTTCATCAACAGGTAACTGTTGATAAGCCTGTGCCAGATCTAACTTTGCAAAAACACGCCCCCCTTTGAGGGAAGCCAAAATATGGCTGACTACAGGTACAGGATACGCATGCTGTTGCAATGCCTTGTTTAGTGTGCATTTGTAGTCTGCACAGATGCGAATGTCCCCATTAGCCTTGAGAGGCGTGACTATGGGGGTTTCCCATGGACTTGAATCAACAGGTTCTAAAATACCTTGCTGGATTAATTTGTCCAGTTCAGCTTCAATTTTCCCTTTAAGAGCAAAGGGTACTCTTCTTGCTTTCACCCTAATGGGAGTGACAGTGGGGTCAAGTTTCAAAGAAACTGGGGGGCCTTTGTAAGCTCCAAGGTGGGGGCTGAAGACATCTGCAAACTCTTTGCAGACCTCTGCTAGGCCTAACGTTTGCAAATTGTGTAGCCCTGTAACTTGGATTCCCAAGGCCTCAAACCAATCGAGTCCAATAAGACTTGTGTGTTCACCCCCAACTACCAATACATCTAATGGACCTTCAAAATCCTTGTATTGTACTGTAAGGGTGGCCTCCCCCTTTACACACACCTTGGAATTTTGGAAATCTGTTAAGATTATATTGGATGGCCAAAGTTTGGCCTGGAACCCACTGCTAGTGCAAATCTTCCTGAAAGTGTGGATAGAAATGATTGAAAGAGCAGACCCAGTTGTTCTATCCCAGCCTATTGTTGTCCTTGTTAACTTCACAAGGACAAAACCCCTGCTATTACAATAGGCTGGAGACTTGCAAACAAAAACCTCTTTTAATTTTGTTGACAAACCTGTCAAATACAGCAAACTCAAGTCCAAAAGAACATGATGAAAAGCAGACGCGAAGTCACAAGAGAAGTCACAGACCAAGATTCCAAGACGCAGTTTTCAAACAGTTGCCTTCAGCAACCAGCACCACCTACACCTCCTCCCTTTATTTAGCAGTCCTAAGGCGGTGCCTCTCCTTGCCGTTCCTTCTTACTTTGGAGGTGCCTCATTGACCTCTGTTGACTTACTCTTGCTAATTGATGCCGTCTGCGTGTGTCAATTAGCAAGTCCATCTGTTGTGATTCTTCCAAGTCTGACTCATGCTCCTCACACAGCTGAGCTTGATCAGAAACACGACTGGAGGGCCCAGGCTCTGCATCCAACTGTGAGTCCTGTACTTCAGAGCCTCCCTCTGGCTCTGATGGCCCTTCACATGCCTCCTCCACCTCCTCCTCAGATTCCTCCGACTCAGCTGTTGGGAGCACAGGCTGGCACGGAATCACAACACCAGTGTCCAGCTCCATAACCAATGGAACTCCTTGCAACCTCACCTTAAGTGACAGTTTCTTTTTAAGTGGCCTGTGTGTGCCTGTTCTATAAATACTTCTGCGTGATACACAGAAACCTACCCTGTTTTGGCTGGGGACCCTGGTACCTTTCAGGTGCAATTCTTCTCGAGGTTGTGCCTTCTGACGGCCCAGACAAACAGCTGCTATGTGCCCTTGCCTGCAACATGCTCTACAGATTGCAGAACGGAACCTGCAGTCGGTCCTCTTGTGGCGACCTCCACACCCGAAGCACTTGGACACAGTTGGAGACTTTTCTTTGCCTTCCTTCTGCTTCCTTTCTTTGGATGGGTAGAGATGATCCACCTCATCTTCAGGATCTTCCTCCGAGCTCTCTTGAATTCCCTCATGGTGCACCAAAACTGCTTCTGGGTTGTTCCTGATAGGCCTCATATTCTTGACCGCCCCACCTGCTGCCTCCTCTGCAGTGACCTCTCTCAAGGCATCTTGGAAGGAAATGTCTTCTTTTGCAAAGAATCTCTGTTGCAAGTCTCTGTTCCTTAGCCCGCATACAAAACGGTCTCTCAGCCTTTCTTCTAAATCTTTAAAGTCACAGGGCTTAGCTGCTCTTCTCAAGGCTGCAATGTATTCTTTGGCTGATTCACCAGCTCTTTGATCCCTCTGTTCAAATGTGTGTCTCCATGCAATAACAGACAACTTGGGCTGGAAATGTTCCTTCAATAACTTCTTTAAGTCTGTATAAGTAACAGACTCAAGAGGAGCAGGGGCTGCCAAATTGTCTGCAATTTCAAATGCATCTTGACCACAGACACACAGCAAAGTAGCGGCCTTCAAGCCATCTTCTCTAACTTGATTCACTCTAAAGTAATTTTCTACTCTAGCGACATACGACTCCCATCTTTCTGGGTGAGTAACGTCGAATTCAGACAATCTCCCTATCTTCGCCATCCTTGCTTCTTATTCTAGGAAGGGGTCTATCAGCCAGCTTACCTCCAGCGACGCTGTACTGGCAGGCCAGATGCTGAATTTAACGCCGTCTTCCTCTCTCCAGGACTCTTGGGTAAGCCTTACAAGTCTTCTTCCTTAATCTTGTAAGCGATCCCACCTTCGTCGCCAGTGTTGAGTCCTCGAGTCAACGGCGAAAGAAGAGCACACATTCTGTTGATTCTAACAGCTTTTATTCTCATCAGCTCTCTCTGTCACAACTCAGAGGCTGGCAGGCCTCTCTGCCTCCTTTAATAGAATCCCCGGGCAAAAAGGTAACAAACTGGTGCACTTCCGCGCCTTGTTCATGCATGCAGGCTGGCGCCACTCAGTCTGGTCCCGGGCAGCTTGCAACAGCCCGGGACCATTGCAACGTCCCGAGCCTGCTTTTGCAGGCTCAGGACACAACAGAACTCCATTGCTTTAAGTGGCTTGTCCAGTCTGTATCTTTCTGTATCCCAATAAATTAAAATCCCTTCTGGGATCAGCCATCTAAAGTTGACTCCTTTTTCAATTAGTTTTCTGGTTAAAAATTGATATTCTCTTTGGGACTCTCTTATTCTCCTAGGGATCTGTTTGATGACTACAATTTCTTTTCCTTTATATTTCAAAGGGTCATCTCTCACTCTTCTCAGGACCTCATCTCTTACAGATCTTTTAAGAAATCTAACGTGTACTTTCCCCTTTATGGATTACTGCCTTGTCATGGCGAAGGGGCTTGCGTAACTCAATGAAGCTATAAGCTATGCCGTGCAGGGCCACCCAAGACGGACAGGTTATAGCAGAGAGTTCTGACAAAATGTGATCTACTGGAGAAGGAAATGGCAAACCACTCCAGTATCTTTGCCATGAAAACCCCATGGACAGTACTAAAAGGAAAAAAGATATGACACTGGAAGATGAGCCCCTCAGGTCGGAAGGTGTCCAATATGCTACTGGGGAAGAGCAGAGGGCTAGTACTAGTAGCGCCAGAAAGAATGAAGCGACTGGGCCAAAGCCGAAAGGACGCTCAGCTGTGGATATATCTGGTGGTGAAAGGAAAGTCCGATGCTGTAAAGATTTTTTCTCCATAGGAACCTGGAATGTAAGATCCATGAATCAAGGCAAGCTAGACGTAGTCAAAAAAGAGATGACAAGAATGAACATCGACATCTTAGGAATCAGCGAACTAAAATGGACAGGAATGGGTGAATTTAACTCAGATGACCATCAGGTATACTACTGTGGGCAAGAATCCCTCAGAAGAAATGGAGTAGCCTTCATAGTCAATAAAAGAATAGGAAAAGCAATACTGGGATACAATCCCCAAAATGACAGAATGATCTCAATTCGAATCCAAGGCAAACCATTCAATATCACAGTAGTCCAAATCTATGCCCCAACCACTGGTGCTGAAGAGGATGAAATTGACCGGTTCTATGAAGCCCTACAGCACCTTATAGAATTAACACCAAAAAATGATGTCCTTATCATCATGGGGGATTGGAATGCTAAGGTAGGAAGCCAAAAGATAACCGGAATAACAGGCAAGTTTGGCCTTGGAGAACAAAATGAAGCAGGGCACAGGCTAATAGAATTTTGTCAAGAGAATACGATGGTCATAACAAACACTCTTTTCCAACAACCCAAGAGACGGCTCTACACATGGACATCACCAGACGGTCAACATAGAAATCAGATTGACTATGTACTCTGCAGCCAAAGATGGAGAAGCTCTATACAGTCAGTAAAAACAAGACCAGGAGCTGACTGTGGCTCAGATCATGAGCTTCTCGTTGCAAAATTTAGGCTTAAATTGAAAAAAGTAGGGAAAAGCACTAGGCCACTCAGGTATGAACTAAATCATATTCCTGATGAATATACAGTAGAGGTGACAAATAGATTTAAGGAACTGGATCTGATAGACAGAATGCCTGAAGAACTATGGATGGAAGTTCGCAACATTGTACAAGAGGTAGCAACTAAAACCATCCCAAAGAAAAAGAAATGAAAGAAAGCAAAATGGCTGTCTCAGGAAGCTTTGCAAATAGCTGAGGAAAGAAGGGAAGCGAAAGGCAAAGGAGAAAGAGAAAGATACACCCAATTGAATGCAGAATTCCAGAGAGTAGCTAGAAGAGATAAGAATGCCTTCTTAAATGAACAGTGCAAAGAAATAGAAGAAAACAACAGAACAGGGAGGACCAGAGATCTCTTCAAGAAAATTGGAGATATGAAGGGAACGTTTCATGCAAAGATGGGCATGATAAAGGACCAAAATGGCAGAGACCTAACAGAGGCAGAAGAGATTAAGAAGAGATGGCAAAACTACACAGAAGAACTATACAAGAATGAGCTTAACATCCCAGATAACCACAATGAGATGGTCATTGACCTCGAACCAGACATCCTAGAATGTGAAGTGAAATGGGCCTTAGAAAATCTGAGCAACAACAAAGCTAGTGGAGGTGACAGTATTCCAGCTGAGCTATTCAAAATCTTAAAAGAAGATGCAGTAAAAGTGCTACACTCAATTTGCCAGCAAATTTGGAAAACTCAACAGTGGCCACAGGATTGGAAAACCTCAGTTTACATTCCAATTCCAAAGAAAGGCAATGCCAAAGAATGTTCAAACTATCGCACCATTGCACTCATTTCACATGCTAGTAAAGTTATGCTTAAAATCCTACAAGCTAGACTCCAGCAGTATGTGGATCGAGAACTACCAGAAGTACAGGCAGGATTTCGAAGAGGCAGAGGAACTAGAGATCAAATTGCCAACATACGCTGGATCATGGAGAAAGCTAGGGAGTTCCAGAAAAACATCTACTTCTGCTTCATTGACTATGCAAAAGCCTTTGATTGTGTGGATCACAACAAATTGTGGCAAGTTCTTAAAGAGATGGGAGTACCAGACCATCTCATTTGTCTCTTGAGAAACCTATATGCGGGTCAAGAAGCAACAGTGAGAACCGAACACGGAACCACTGATTGGTTCAAAATTGGAAAAGGAGTCCGGCAAGGCTGTATACTGTCGCCCTGCCTATTTAACTTATATGCAGAGCACATCATGAGAAAGGCAGGGCTAGATGAATTAAAAGTTGGAATTAAGATTGCCGGGAGAAATATCAACAACCTAAGATATGCAGATGATACCACTCTAATGGCAGAAAGTGAAGAGGAACTAAAGAGCCTCTTGATGCGGGTGAAGAAGGAGAGTGCAAAAGTTGGCTTGAAACTCAACATTAAGAAAACCAAAATCATGGCATCCGGCCCTCTCAATTCCTGGCAAATAGATGGGGAAGAAATGGAGGTAGTGACAGATTTTATTTTTCTGGGCTCCAAGATCACCTCAGATGGGGACTGCAGCCAAGAAATTAAAAGACGCTTGCTCCTGGGGAGGAAAGCTATGGCAAATCTAGACAGCATTCTAAAAAGCAGAGACATCACCCTGCCAACAAAAGTACGCATAGTCCAGGCCATGGTTTTCCCAGTTGCAATGTATGGCTGTGAAAGTTGGACCATAAGAAAGGCTGAGCGCAAAAGAATTGAGGCCTTTGAACTGTGGTGCTGGAGAAGACTCCTGCGAGTCCCTTGGACTGCAAGGCGTTCAAACCGGTCGGTCCTAGAAGAGATCAACCCCGACTGCTCTTTAGAAGGCCAGATCCTGAAGTTGAAACTCAAGTACTTTGGCCACCTAATGAGAAGGAAGGATTCACTGGAGAAGAGCCTAATGCTGGGAAAGATTGAGGGCAATAGAAGAAGGGGACGACAGAGAATGAGATGGCTGGATGGAGTCACTGAAGCAGTAGGTGTGAATTTAAATGGACTCCAGAAGATGGTAGAGGACAGGAAGACCTGGAGGAATGTTGTCCATGGGGTCGCGATGGGTCGGACACGACTTCGCAATTAACAACAAAAACGTGTACTTCTCTAGGAACTTTATTTCTTCTCGTGTAATTTGAGTTAACTCGGTATATCTGATCTAATTCTCCTTACATTTTTTTTCCCGATTTCTAATGCATCAGCCAGTAATTCCGTTATCTGATCTACAAGGTCCTCTTCCTTGTCTTCCATTATGTTTTGAAATCTTAAGAAGTAAGAACCCTTTTCCATTTCCATGACTGCTATTGAGTCCTCTAATTTTCGTCACATTATTGATCGAAAAACTATAATGTTTTCAAACCCTATTTAGGTTTGGAATCTACTGCAAAAGCTGCTCAGTACACTACCGACATTTTTGACACATCAGACTGAAAGTTTAGTATCCTATTTGAAATAACCACTGCAAAAGCGTTCGTCCCGGCTTTTACCTCCTCATTGAATGTCGCTATGACTTGAATGTCTACAGCCGACAATTTTAGTCTTTTGCTCTGCTTGCTTACATCAAACACCATGATTGGAAACAGATCTTTGAAATCTGATGGGGAGATGTTGCTCTGCGTAAGTAGTTCATCCATCCCATAGAACTTCTCACTAAAGGATGCCGCATCCCAGTAAGCTCTTGAAAATTGTTGATTGGGGAAAGATACGTTGTAGCCAATGGCAGGCTATCATTTTTCATTCAGCATAACGTACATGTTCTTGAGATTACAACGATCAAAGATCGATGGATTTGCTTCTTGACTACCGGTGCTATCGGTCTAGAACACGACTAGTATGTGCCTAGACTTTGCCAACAAGGTCTTGATGCCCAACCTCCAAATTAAATTGGTCGATTGCGGTACTGTTATAGTATCACAGCGTCTAGCTTGAAAACCCACTGGTATCATCTTTGATTCAATTGCTTTGTACAACTGCATTTGCTCTAAATCTGACGGAACGTGTGGCACAAACCACGAAATTTTATGTAGGTCCACCTTTCTGGCGATAACACCCTGTGCTCAAAAGATCACATCGTCATCGGGCTTTCTAACCAGCATCAGTGTGTGCTTGAACCCATAGATGATCTTGTCGTAGTCATTGCAGAACCCAAAAATATGTTTCAGAGGAACGACAAATGAAAATGTTCCTTTGTTGTTTGGCTTTTTTTTAAAAAAAAAAAAAAAACAAGTTTTATTAGTTTTTTCATTTTACAAACAAGTGCTTAAGAATCAACATGGTGGCAGGGTAGTCGATTGTCCAAAAACAAAGTCATACTCATATAGTTCAGATTAAATCATTAGAAACCCCCTCTCTATTCCCTCTAATAATATGTTATATTCAAATTAATACATTTCAATACAACTAAGTCAATCAAAACAATCATCAATAACATTTCATCTAAATAAGTCCAAATCCTGTATTAAGCTTTACTATTTCATTGCTATATTCCATATTGCTAATATAAATATATAATTAACACTTCAGGTGTCTCTCCATTCCCTTTTTCCTTAACATATTCAATAATCATTTATTAATATCATTTCTTCTTTTATCTTATTCTTCTTCCATTACAAAATAACTATCATTTCTAATAACAAAAATATTAGTTCAAAAAAGAAAAGAGAAAGAAAACAAAAAACAAAAACAAAAAAATACCTTTCTACTCTATTATACTTTATAATCTATCAGTCCCTCAATAGCTGTGTCTAACTCCTTTAACCCCCTCCCAAAATTACTATATCCACAACAAACATGTTAATACATAGACAAACATATTCTTATTAAATTCAAATCTTTAATTAATTTTTATTCAATCTAACATCTTATTTAACTGTCTTAAACCATAAATCAATCCATATCTAGTAAGCGTTTTAAACCCATTATATAAAGCCTTGAGTCACACTCTTAAATCTTATTCTAGCTTTCTTTTTATGCCAGACAGGTTTCCATAACAACAACTCTATATCAATAAACAAGTCACTTTTTATGCCTAGTAGTATCCTTTGGATCAAACAGAAGCATCCCCTTTTCTGTTTTAGAGACCTAACTCCTTTGTAAATAACCCTTGTTTTAGAGAGTCAAGCCTCCACATTTGAAACTGTTGAATAACAGACTCAGTTATGTCCAACTTTATAGTTGATAGATGCTTATCCAAGCTACCATAGTTCTCGGTTAGTTGAGCTTGTCTATCCATTTCTGTTGGTTTGGGAATTGTAAGTGATTTAATTACAGTCCTTTTTGGTTCCTTGGAGATCTCATCAGAATGCGTATGAAGTAAAGTAGAATCTTCTTTAATGTTAGTTGGTTCCGCTTCTGTTGTTTTTTGGTCTATAGAATGCTCAGATAGAGTCTGGGGGTCAATTTGTAGATTCAAAGCAGAATTTCTGTTTTTTTATTGCTATAGTACACTCTTTTATTTGCAAACACATTTGGTCAGTAGCTTCATAATGTTTTTCCAGTATAAGTTTATAGTCAAGTTGAACATAGGGTTTCTCCATTTCAAAAGTGATTAGAAACAGTCTATATCTTTTAGTAGAAGCTATGTTCAAAGAGCATTTAATCAATATCCACCCCCACAAATACAGCTGTTAAGTTTCTTTGTCTTTTCCCTTTTATGGTAATCTGAAGGTCAAATCCAGTCTCACCATCAGAAAAAGAAACAGTTGCAATTTTGACTTTTTCCACAAGGTGTCCTCAGTAAAATATAAAATCTCCCAGACACCAGGAATAACGTTAACAAGATAAAAAAAACACACCAAAAAGGAGAATTCTTCAGATGTAGACTAAGTCCAGTAGTAAATTTAATATTAGAAAATGTTTTCAAGACCCCAAAGTGAATAAAAAAATAGAAATAAAAAAGTCACTTTAAATTAATTCAGTCCATTTAAGCTTCTTTTCCCACACTCACAAACGCCGCTTTCTTAGAGCAGGGAAATAATTTCAAAAGTGCTTTTTACAGGCACAAAAGAAAAAGGAAAACCAAGAGAGGGGGAAAAAAAAGTCTCACACGGCTCAGCCACGGTGGGTCCTGCGCTTAGATGTTCTTCTGACTTCTGGTTACAGCGGCAAGGTGAACGGCCATTTTACTGGCTGTTCTTTCCACCATCGGCCCAAAGGAGCAATCTCGGACCATGGAAGAAGCTGCTGCTCTCCCATGGACAAGGACCTCCTCAATGGTAGCCGCCCCTCCAGGGTGGCTTTTCGACCCGATTAAGGGTCTACTGGCAGCGGAGAATCAGCTGGTGAAGAGAGCAGTCTCTTTGACAGCTGCAAGCGCCGCGATCCAGAACCGGAAGTCGTTGTTTGGCTTTTTGATCAAGTATGCTTGATGAATGGCAAATTCCGTGTTGTTTGCAATTGAGGCTGCTGCGCCGGTATCTTTTGTCCAAAGCTGGTTTAGTCCCTTAGTCTTGGCAAAGTAGTTGGGGTACTTTAGCATTCTGAGCATCGTCGTGGCCTGCCTGGGATGAAACGTGGTCTCGATTTCTTGGTTTGACAAGTAGTATGAAATCTGTGAGAACAGGTGCATCAGACTGTTGTTTGCCAAAGCTACAGCATTGGTGATTGTATATGCTTGATTATCGTTTTTGGTCAAACATCCCTCAAACAGCAGATAAGATTCTGCAGGACGAGTAAAGAGATCTTGTGTGTCAGTGGTGATATGAATCTCACTAACGGCGTTTAAATTTGAGCCAGCAACAACTGTGAAACTCGTATTTTTCTACAGCTTCATCAATTACAACAGGGTTTGTAAATCTGAGAAAATCACTAGGACTAGACATTTTATTTTGCAAAGATTTTTTTATTTATACTAGTCGTTTCACCAAGTCTTGAATAGCACTAGCATTAGCTCTTGCGTTAACACCCAAGCCTGCTATCAGATTATATTTATTGCTTCATTAACATCCATATTAATGATTCTAGTGTCTTTTGATTTTTGTGAAAGTGCCGCTCTATCAATTAATCTTTTCGTTTTAGCTATTCCAACATCTATAGCGTGTAAACCGATCTGCTTTGCTGCCGCAATAGCCTTCTTGCCTAACTCTGTGCTGTGCTTGTTAGCTTTGAAGCTACTGTTTTTGCAGTACTCGATGTAGCTAATTGTTTGAAGAAGTCAATGAGGCCAGCACCTTTCTTTTTATTTCTGATAATCAGCATTTTTTAAAAGAACCGACATTAATTTATTATATGACTCCTTGTTTAATAAATTTTGTCTCAACAGTTTGCCCGATATGTCTACAATCTCATTTCTTACTCCTGTGTTGCCTGCCTTATAACTTGCCATTCTTAAACAAAGCATTTCGACTAGCGAGTGTAAGAACCTGCCTCAGTTAAACCTCCCAAGAAAGCAGAACTCTTGAAACTTGCATTGTTTCAACAGGAAATTTTATTGGAAGGTATTGACAGCAGGAAAGTAAGGTAGGATCTGAGGATTTCCCTCACGAAATGGTAGATTAAAAGAAACCAATCAAACCCCACCCCATCTGTCCATCCAGCCGGTTCAAACAGAACCAATCCATAGGTGTCAAATTGTTGTGGGAAAGAACTGATAAAGTGCTGCTCTCAAGGTTGTCAGGTCTCTCCATGGCTTCTTCCCTCTGCCTGGAGATAAGGCAGATGGCCAGTGGCACATTCCATTCTCACTCCCAAGAAAGATACTTCAAAGAGGAAGGAACAAAGCAAAGGAAATACACTGCAGAATACCCATAGGTCCCCCTCCCCCCATTAGAATGGCAGAACCCGAAAATGAGGAGAAAGAATAGGAAAGAGAGGAAATAGGAGATCTGACAGCGAATTTGGATCCAAAGGCATCAGTGCGATTCCTTCTCCGGTCACTTTTCTATGCGGCTTTAAATACTCATCATATATTGGTTTAATAATTTGCATGCATTTTTCACCAGAACTAGACTCAACCTTTCCAGTTGACAGATTGATGATGGCATTAGTTTTAAGTAAAATGTCCTTGTAGTTTTCAAAGTCTTCTAAAGTGTATAGCCCTCTATCCGGACTCTTTGATGTTATTAATTCCCATAACCCTGCTGACCCATTATATTTATCATTTCCAATGATGATATCATACCCTGAAATTACAACTTTGTTGTTGCCGATATAGAACTTTCCACTTCTGTTGTACAACCTGAATGTTTTATCTATCAACGTTTTGCTCGCCATCGATCTCAGGTAATGCTTGGCCATCAGTCCTATTATTAATCAGCTTTTTTCAATGGGTAGACCTTCATCCCTTTCTGTTTGTATGCTAGGATAATTAGGGAATGTCACCACTGGCAGTGTTAAAGCATTCATTAGCATTGCTGTTTGAGCTAATTCCAAATCGGTTATGGGTTTGTAAAGCTTCGCTAGCTCTCTGTAACCCAAGATCACCTAATCTTTCAGATAAAAAATATTGTTGAATGTTCCTCTTTGTCTTTAGAAACTCCTCCATGATAAAGTCTCTCTTTACAGGATCCAATATATTTAAGAACATTTTTAGTAAACAGCATAATGTTTCAACGTCCAACGTTAATGTGATTTTTAACGTTTTACGTCAACAACGTGATTTTTAATGTCCATTTCATGTTTGTGGTCAAACATGTTTTGAAACGACGTGATGACATCTTCAAGACCTTGGGCGATGACTGATTGCTTTGTCTCTTCATCGATACCGGTCTTGATTTTAGTCCTGATTTCTTCCTTCATTGGGTTAAACTTTTCTACCTCGCTCAGAAAATAACAGAAAACTGAAGCAGAAAAGTAATGATGCAAAGAGTTGACTGGTTGCCCAGAAAGTGATGTAAAATAGTATTATTAAGTGAACAAGGCTACAGTTATAAAGAAATAAGAAGAAAAATTGGTGGAAACTTAACCAAAGGTGGCATTTCTACTGTACACTTTTCCCAAAAGGTTTCCACAATTTTGGCCACTACTGTATGAGAGGGGAATTAAACAATGAAAGCACAGTGTCTTGGATTTTACAGGTTGCTGGAAAAGTACTCATTCATTTTGCCAGATGCTAAAAATAACAGAAAACTGAAGCAGAATGCCTGTACTAGCAGATGCAACTGATATAAAATCTGGACGAAGAATGGTCAGTAAAGCATTCTTGGTTGTCTATTTTATCTTTCCTAATAAGCTGTAACCAACTTCCTCACTTAACTTTGCGAAACCTGTGGGTCCCACACCATTCCACATACCTGCAAGAAAGCAGCTGCAATCCGAGTACTCTTACTCAGGGCTTTTCCAGTCGCCTAGCAAGGTGTCAAAAACCTGATGACGCCCCCTCCCAAAAAAGGAAAAAAGTGATAAAGTACAGTAGTCCTCGACTTACAACAGTTAACGTAGTGACTGTTCAAAGTTACAAAGGCACTGAATAAAGTGGCTTATGACCATTTTTCACTTCTGACTGTTGCAGCATTCCCAGGGTCATGTGCCTCCCTCCTTCTCCTTCCTTCCTTCCTTCCTTCCTTCCTTCCTTCCTTCCTTCCTTCCTTCCTTCCTTCCTTCCTTCCTTCCTTCCTTCCTTCCTTCCTCCTCTCTCCCCTCCTTCCCTGCCTGCTACCCTTTCTCATTCCCATCTCCTTCCTTCTCCCTCCCCTCCTTCCTTCCTTCCTTCCTCTCTCTCTCTCTTTCTCCAAAATGAAAACACGCATATCCTCCTCCCCCTGCCTACAGTGAACTTCTGCAAAGTGCAAATGGGTGCTATGTTCCCCCGCCTCCTCCGAAGTGCAAACATGCACACGTCCTCCTCCCCCTGCCTAGAGTGAACCTCTGCAAAGGGCAAATGGGCGCTATGTTCCCCCACCTCCTCCGAAGTGCAAACATGTGCGTGCCTTCCTCCCCTGCCTACAGCGAGCTTCTGCAAAGCGCAAACGGGTGCTACGTTCCCCTGCCTCCTCCGAAGTGCAAACACGCGTGCATCCTCCTCCCCCTGCCTACAGCGAGCTTCTACAAAGCGCAAACGGGTGCTACATTCCCCCTGCCTCCTCTAAAGTGCAAACGCATGTCCTCCTCCCCCTGCCCCCCGCTGCTGCCTACAAGGCCGATCGCATGCGTGAGCAGGACAGCTGTGCAGGCCAGAGGCACTGCCCAGCCTCCCCTCTGGCCCCGGCCAAAAGATGGGCATACCTTCCTACAGCAGCCATGGCAGCGGCGCTGGGACTGATGTAGAGGTCTGGGGGTGGCAGGGGCAACAGCGGAGGGCTGATGCTGCTGAAGCGGGGCAGGCCTGCCAGGAGCCCGGCGGCCGTCGAGGCGGAGGACAAAGAGGATGCAGCGGCGGGGGTGGCGGCCAAGTAGACCGGCGTCTTCATGTCAGCCATGCTGTGCAGGTCGGCCAGCGGTGGGCTGCTGAGCAGGAAGGCGCTTGGCCAGGAGGTGCCATCCATAGTCCCCACCACCAGCATCCCCAGGTCGGCCCGCCGGGCAGGGCGCTGATACCGATGGGCTGTTGCTCTTCTGAAGCCGTGGCACCTTCTTTAGACAGGGAGGAAAAGCCGTCTCCTGCGGACAGGTGTCTAGGGGCAAAGGGAAGAGCCCTCAAAGGGCAGAGATGGCCGGGGACGGGGGGGAGAGATATAGGAAAGTGGGGTGGGAGTCAATTGGGGGAAGCCTGTTCTGCTATTGAGGGGAAGCTGAGCTGCTGGAGCAGAGAGAGGGGCGACTGTTGTGATTCCATGCCAGCCTGTGTTTCCCAACAGCTGAGTCGGGGGAATCTGAGGAGCAGGTGGAGGAGGCATTTGGAGAGCCGTCAGAGGGAGGCTCTGATGAATTACAAGACACACAATCTGATGAAGAGCCTGGCCCCTCCAATCGTGTTCCGGATGAAACTCAGCTGTGTGGGGAGGATGAGTCAGACTTGGAGGATTCACAGCTGATAGACATGATTGATGCCCGTAGATGTGTTCAGCAAGACTGAGGTGGATCAATTGCCCCAGCACAGGCCCTATGACTGCCCCATTGACTTAGTCCCTGATGTGCCTCTCCCAGTGGGGTGTTTGTATTCCATGTCAGACCCCGAGTTGGCCACATTGCAGGACATGTTGTACAAGAATTTGGCTTGGGGTTTTATTTGGCCCTCGTCCTCGCCAGTGTCTGCACCCATGCTCTTTGTCAAGAAGAAGTCCGGCGAATTGCGGCTTTGCTGTGATTACAGGAAATTAAATGCCATCACGGTGCACAACCGATACCCGCTGCCTCTCATCCCCAAACTCTTGGACCAGCTCCAGGAGGCAAAGATCTTCATGAAACTGGACTTGCATGGCGCTTAAAACCTTGTCAGAGTTCAGTCGGGTGATGAGTGGAAGACAGTGTTTGGTACTCGGTACAGGCACTTTGAGTACACGGTGATGCCGTTTGGCCTGACCAATGCCCCCACCGTGTTTCAGCATTTTATGAATGACATTTTCCAGGACTTGTTAGATCAGTTTGTTGTGATCTACTTGGACGACATCCTGATCTACTCCCCATTGCGAGAGGTGCACCATCAGCATCTCCGTCAGGTCCTGCACTGGCTCCGAGAACATTGGCTGTACGCCAAACTGGAGAAGTGCCAGTTCTACCAGATGACTATCGAGTTCCTGGGTCACCGCATTTCTCCTGAGGGCATTGCCATGGAGCCGAGTAAGGTCGAGTCTCTGCAGAGTTGGCAGCCCCCACGGGTTGGATTTGGATAAGAATAATCAGATCCCTGTGGCCTTTATATTTTTGGATGCTGAGAAAGCTTTTGATCAATTAGATTGGCCATTTTTATTTTTACTTATAGAGAAAATGAATTTTGGAGGTAAGTTTCTATATGCTCTCAAGGCTATATATCAACAACAGTCTGCTCAAATTATTATTAATGGGGGATTGACAGAGACTTTTAATATTGAAAAGGGTACAAGACAAGGATGTCTATTGTCCCCATTGTTATTTGTTTTAACAATGGAGTTTTTGTTAATTCAGATTCGAGAGTCAACCGTACTTAAGGGAATAAAAATAAATAAGAATGAGTATAGATTGAGAGCTTTTGTGGATGATTTGGTTTTAACTTTATTACAACCGACACAATCGGTTAGTCATTTGTTGGAACTAATAACTCAATATGGGAAAGTTTCTGGTTTTAATGTAAATAATAATAAGACTAAAATATTATCTAAGAATATGACTGAGAGGGAAAATGAAATTTTAGTTAAACTTACAGGTTTTCAGATAGTGAAAAAGGTTAAATAAGTAAGAGGGTTGATTTTTTTTTTTTTTTTTTGGCCAGGGGGGGAAAAATGACTCTCTTTGGATTACAGTCAGAAGCGATAATGGGTAAACATTATAAATAACAGGCACTCGGTTCCTTCTGCATTCCTAATAAGGAAGCAACGGATTCCTATCAAGGCATCCACGCTGGGAAAGGCTAAAACATACAAGAAACGGTTGCTGGAATTGGGGATGTCTAGTTTAATGAAGAGAAGGACGAGGGGGGACATGATAGCAGTCTTCCAGTATCTCAGGGGCTGCCCCAAAGAAGAGGGAGTCAAGCTATTCTCTAAAGCGCCAGAAGGCAGGACAAGAAGCAACAGATGGAAACTAACCAAACAGAGAAGCAACCTGGAACTAAGGAGAAACTTCCCGACAGTGAGAACAGTTAACCAGTGGAACAACCTGCCTCCAGAAGCGGTGAATGCTCCAACACTGGAAGTTTTTAAGAAGAGGCCGGACAGCCATTTGTCTGAAATGGTATAGGGTTTCCTGCCTGAGCAGGGGGTTGGACTAGATGACCTCCAAGGTCCCTTCCAACTTTATTTATTATTATTATTATTATTATTATTGATCATCGCACAGTCAGCCAGATGTTCAGACTGGATTTGGCATTTTTGTCTACCTATCGAGTCCTTACCAAGGACCTGGGGTAGGCAGATGTGGATGTTTGATGGTATTACAGATATCGTCGCAGATTATTATTATTATTATTATTATTATTATTATTATTATTATTATTATTATTATTATTATTATTATTATTTGGGAGTATATATAACAGCTTCTAATGGAAAATTATATAAGAATAATTATGAATTATTATGGACAAAAGTACAAAAGGATTTAAATGATTGGAAAAAATTACAACTGTCGTTGTTGGGGAGAATTTCAGCTGTAAAAATGAATGTTCTACCAAAGTTTCTTTTTTTGTTTCAAATGATACCCATTTTAAAAAAAGATGCTAATCTGGATGAGTGGCAGAAGGGTATCAATAAATTTATTTGGGCTGGGAAGAAACCAAGGGTGAAGTTTAAGATTTTGCAAGATGCTCGAGAAAGAGGAGGGCTTAAAGCACCTAATTTGAAATTATATTATGATGCAGCCACATTAACTTTGATAAGCGATTGGCTTAATTTAACAAACAAAAATATTCTTTCTCTTGAAGGGTGGGATTTATTATATGGTTGGCATGCATATTTAATTTTCAATAAGAAAGTAGATCGGGCTTTTAAATCGCATATTTTAAGAAATGCCTTACTTCGAGTCTGGAAGAAGTATTATTACAGGTTAAATTACAAAATACCTATTTGGGGGATTCCTGGACATGCAATTTAGGGGATTTCTAAGGGGATGAATTTTGAAAAAATTTCGTAAAAAAGAATTACTTATTTGGTCAGGTACTGACTGGCAATTAAAATCTTTAGATGTATTAAGGCAAGAAAATATTTTACAGTCATGGTTCCAGCATTTACAAATAGTGGATAGGTGGACTTTAGATAAGAAAGTTGGAATAACATTAGGAGATGAAAATTTGGTAATTAAGAATAAAGATAAGAATCAGGCCCACATAAAAAGAATTTATAATGCGTTAACAGAATTGGACTCGGAAACGGACTTGGTTAAAGATTGTATGGTTAAATGGGCTCAGAATATCCAGGAACCGATTCCATTGGATTTATGGGAGATAATTTGGATTAGAAATGTTAAATTTACACAGGCTCAAAATTTAAGGGAAAATTTTTACAAAATGTTTTATAGGTGGCATTTGGATCCTAAAAAGTTGTCTTGTATGTATCCTAATTTACAGCCTAAATGTTGGAGATGCGGTAGTTCTGACGCAACTTATTTTCATGTTTGGTGGACTTGTAAAAATATTAAAGCTTTTTGGATTATGATTTGGTGGAACGTTCAAAAGATTTTTTAAAAGGAAGATAAAGTTTACTCCTCAACTATTTTTACTAGGGACTTTTGTGGATTTTGATGTTAAAGAAACTATTTTAATGTTGAATTTAGTAACAGCAGCAAGGTTATTGGTAGGTCAATATTGGAAGAAAGATTCGTTGCCTACTATAGAAGAATGGACACTTAAGGTTTCTAATTTAGCAGAAATGGCAAACATTTCTGCTTATTTAAAGGATCATACACAAGAAAGATATATTATTGTATGGAGAAGATGGATAGATTATATTCAGATTAAATATGGAACTAAAAAGTTCCATTTATTTTATGATTAAATTTTAAATAATAATTATTATTAATAGCATTTTATAATGGGAATTATTTAGTTTATTTATTGTTATTATGGTACTTTATAATAATTGTTTTAAAATGGATTTGTTTATAATATTATGATGTTAAAGTTTAAAGGGAGTTAAGGGTAAAGTATGAATTTGGTTACTGTATAATTTGTTAAAGTTAATTAGAGTTTGTTTAATATGTTTGTAATAACCCTGTACTCGGCTCTGGGAAGGGGTGGGGGTAGGGGGGTGGGGGTGGGTGGGTTTGGGGGTTAAAAATTTTTGTTAATTGTTAATAAAACTTTTTCATTAAAAAAAAAAAAGAATTTGGCTCGGGGTTTTATTTGGCCCTCGTCCTCGCCAGTGTCTGCACCCATGCTCTTTGTTAAGAAGAAGTCTGGCGAATTGCAGCTTTGCTGTGATTACAGGAAATTAAATGCCATCACGGTGCAGAACCGATACCCGCTGCCCCTCATCCCCAAACTCTTGGACCAGCTCCAGGAGGCAAAGATCTTCATGAAACTGGACTTGCATGGCGCTTACAACCTTGTCAGAGGTCGGTCGGGTGATGAGTGGAAGACAGTGTTTGGTACTCGGTACAGGCACTTTGAGTACACGGTGATGCCGTTTGGCCTGACCAATGCCCCCACCGTGTTTCAGCATTTTATGAATGACATTTTCCGGGACTTGTTAGATCAGTTTGTTGTGATCTACTTGGACGACATCCTGATCTACTCCCCATTGCGAGAGGTGCACCATCAGCATCTCCGTCAGGTCCTGCACTGGCTCTGAGAACATTGGCTGTACGCCAAACTGGAGAAGTGCCAGTTCTACCAGATGACTATCGAGTTCCTGGGTCACCGCATTTCTCCTGAGGGCATTGCCATGGAGCCGAGTAAGGACGAGTCTCTGCAGAGTTGGCAGCCCCCATGTCGTGTGAAGGATGTCGAGCGACTTCTTGGGTTCGCCAACTATTATCGGGCTTTCATCCCTGGGTTTGCTACCATGACAGCCCCCTTACTCGGCTCCTGCAGAAAAAGACTCGGTTTCAGTGGGACGCTCCAGAACAACGGGCTTTCCAGACTTTGAAGGAAACCTTCATGAAGGAGCCCATCCGGAAGCATCCTGACCCGCAATGGCCGTTTGTCATGGAGGCGGATGCCTCCGACATTGCCATTGGGGCGGTGTTACTCCAGTTGACGATGCCCAGCGGTGCCCTCTTCCCTTACGGGTACTATTTGCGGAAATTGAATCCGGCGGAGCGCAACTATACCATCTGGGAGAAGGAGCTATTGGCCATTAAAGTGGCGTTCGAGGCCTGGAGGCATCATCTGGAAGGAGCACGGCATCAAATTGAGGTCAGGACAGACCATAAGAATTTGGAAAGCCTGCAGACCACTCGGAAATTGAACCAATGACAGATCCGGTGGTCTCTCCTCTTTGCGAGGTTCAATATCCGTGTAACATACATACCCAGCGGTCACACCCAAAGAGCGGATGCTCTGTCCAGGAAGCCCGAATATTCCCGAGCAGAAGACAAGCCTCTGCCCGGGACAGTGCTCCCCATTGAGTCTTTTGCTACGGTGCAGGAGCCGATAGATGTACGGGTTAGGATTCGGGAGGCCCAGCAGCGGGATGTGTGGGTGGCTCAGCAAAAAGAGGAGGTGGGGCTTAATTCCCCATGGTCAATCACGGATGGACTCCTCCACTATCATGACCAGCTCTATGTTCCGGGAGGGCTGCTCAGGGGACTCAACCTCCGCCAGTATCACGACAATCCGGCGGCGGGGCATTCAAGTCCCTGAATTTGGTCTCCCGTACCTTCTGGTGGCCCCAAGTCCGACACAACGTCCAGGCCTATGTCACGTCCTGTATCCCATGTAGGCAGGCCAAGTCAGCGACGGGGGCCCCACCCGGGCTCCACCCGGATTACTGCAGCCCTTGCCGACACCCAAAAGACCCTGGGGGGCTGTGTCCATGGACTTCCTAACAGACTTGTCCCCGTCTTCTCGATTCATGATGGTGTTCGTGGTGGTGGACATGATGACCATGATGGCGCATTTCATCCCATGCCGTGGCTTGCCGTCTGCCTGCGACACTGGTCATATATTCATCCAGCATGTGTTCCGGCTGCACGGCCTCCCTGATAGGGTCGTGTCCGATAGAGGGGCCCAGCTCACAGCCCGTTTCTGGCAGGGGTTGATGCAGGTGTTGGATGTCAAGATCTGCCTCTCGTCCGCACATCATCCCCAAACTGACGGAGGGACCGAGAAGGTCATCGGGATCCTAGAGCAATATCTGCACTGCTATGTCAATCTACAGCAGAACAATTGGGTGGACTATCTGATGGTGGCTGAGTTCACATTCAATAACTCGCAGCACACCTCCACATGGATGACACCATTCTTGGCCAATGTGGGATATCACCCTCAGTTTTTCCCTCTTTCCCTGCTAGACTCACCGGTACCAACAGCAAACAACTATATGGCAGAGTTACAGGTGATCCATCGATTGGTGCGGCAACAGTTAGAGAAGGCCAAGGCTGACTACAAAAGGTTTGCTGATCGGTCAAGGCGGGATACGCCTCCACTAACGGTGGGAGATCGGGTATGGCTGTCCACCAGGAACCTACCATCAACCTGGCCAGCCAAGAAGCTAGACCACCAATATTTAGGACCGTTCCCAATTTGAGGCGGTCATCAATCCGGTCACCTATCGCTTAACTCTGCCATGTTCCCTATGGGCAACCAGCGTGTCCACTTCACCGAGCCAAACCTCCCCCACCAGAACAACGTGATGGAGACAGTGCTCCCGAGTACGAGGTTGCCAGCATTCGGGACTCCCGTTGGGTGAAAGGTCACTTCCAGTACCTGATTGAATGGAAAGGCTATGGACCGGAGGAGTTCACCTGGGAGGATGTGACCACCATTCATGCTCCTGCTTTGGTGACTGCCTTTCATGAAAAATTCCCATCCCGACCGCATCTGGATTGGCAGACTCAGGGGAAGGGCCCTGCAGTGCGGGATAGTGTCGTGATTCCGTGCCAGCCTGTGTTCCCAACAGCTGAGTCCAGGGAATCTGAGGAGGAGGTGGAGGAGGCATTTGGAGAGCCATCAGAGTCAGCGGGAGGCACTGATGAATTACAAGACTCACAATCTGATGAAGAGCCTAGCCCCTCCAATCGTGTTCCAGATGAAACTCAGCTGTGTGGGGAGGATGAGTCAGACTTGGAGGATTCACAGCTAATAGACATGATTTATGCTCATAGACACAGGCAATTATCTAGAGCAGGTCAGCAGCAGTCAATACGACAACTCCAGGGGAGGAGGAGAAGGCATTGAGAAGCCACGCCTTGGGACTGCTTTATAAAAAGGGAAGGTGTGGGCGGTGCTGGTTGCTGAAGGCAACCCTTTGTAAAGAACTTCCAGGGATCATGGTCTGTTTGTTTTACCAGTGAATTTCTTGTTTAACTCTTGCTCTGTTTGATGTTGTAACCAATTATCTCTTGGAACAGTATTCTGTTATCTTTGTTTTGGAGAAAAACATATAATGACTGTTTTGGAAATAAAAAGAGGTTGGTTTTCCCAGCCTACTGTTAAAGAGGGGTTTGTTCTTGTGACGCAACAAGGACGGACGTAGGCTGGGACAGAACAGTGACTAACCGGAGTCAGGAGGCCAGCATTGAAAAAGAAAGTGATATTCCCTGTCCAAGCTTGGGGAAAAAAGAGAGAGCAAGCGCCCAGCTTCTCCCTTTCTAGGCTGAAGCAGAGGTGTCGGAAGATAAAAGGCCTGCCTGGAGTGAGGAATTCAAGGAATGTGGGAAGAGCGACGCTGGGAGAACTTTGGGAAGGCTCCGTTCAGGAGGAGCGGAGTGTTGAAGCGGAGACGGTCCACGCAGGGCAAGAGAAGCGGGGTCGGCCTCTTCTGGTGCAGGGATGCCCTTAAAGCGTCCCTTGATTCAGAAGAAGCGAGGATCAGGGCTGGGAGGGGCTCGCTTGGATCGGGTGGGGAGCTGTCCAGACAGCCGAGGTCAGGGGCTCCCTTTCAAGAAGGGGATCCCTTCTGGTGATCCCAGGCAGAGGCACCATTCCCAATAAATCCCATCCCCCCAAAAATAATCAAGCGGGGGGAAAAACTCCTCCAAACTTTAACTAGCGCCCTCATAGAAGGCGGGCAGTGGAGGGGCAGAAAACTTCCATGGAGGGATTGGAACTTCCAGCTGTCTCTGGGAGGAGCTGCCGGCAGCAACGGGAGGAGGGCGAAGACCTGCTGGCGGGATTAAGGGATGGTGGGAAGAGCGAAGTCCATCCTGTGGCTTCCTTCTCTCGGGCTTGTCTCTGTCTCCTTTCCCGGTGAAGGGCAGCTTGGCCAGCCTGTTCCCTGGCCAGCTTCTCAGTGAGGGGAGCAAATGGACACCAGGGCCAGGCTCCCAGGGAAGGAAAACGGCATTCACTCACTGCGGGAAGAGTGAGGCGCGCTGGTGGGTGGAGCGTGGAAATCAGCCCCATCAAAGGCTCTGAACTGCAGCCAGCCAGATGAAGGAGGCTCCGCTTGGCTCAGGTTCCCTTCTCTGCGGCTGGAGAGACCCTGGTCGGGCTCTGAGAGATCCTCCTGCACTCCCTCCGGACATGATCGCATGATCCCAAGGGAGAAAGCGCCACCGCTGCCTCCTTCAGCCAAGCCTCAGGCTTTGTGGGTTGCCTGCAGAGAAAATCCTCCCGATCTTTGGACATGTAGAGGACTTTCTGCCCTTTTTTCCTTCTTTTTTCTTCCTACCTAAGTGCAGGCCATGCAGGTTGGGCGCGCCCTCTGCGCTGGTCGGAGAGATCCCGGTTTACCTTTCCTGGCTTGGCTCTTCGCTTTTCCCGCTCTCTCTCCTTTTGGGGGGGGGGGGTGTTGAGTCGCACCACTCACCTTTTCTGCCTGTTTTCTTTGCGGCTGGCCAAGCTCGTCTTTGCCTCTGCCCTGCACGGCTGTCCCGCTCATGCATGCAATTGGCCTTCACGCCGCTGCCCCTGCTGGCTCCCGCAATCTACTTGGCCTCCCCTCCGGCCCTGGGCAGCAACTCTGCCCTGCGTGGCTGTCCTACTCGCGCGTGCGATCAGCCTCCGTGCCACCGCCCCCGCTATAGGTCCACAAGGCTGAGGCATAACCAGGTAGGTTGCCACCCCCTCCATGCCTTTCGCCACCTTTCGCCCCCGCCATAGCTCCACGAGGCTGAGGCAAGGCAACTTAACTAGGCAGGCCGCCCCCTGCGCCTTTCGCCGCCACCATTACTGCCCCTGCCGGCCCTCGTCCTCCTCCTACCCTGCGTGGCTGGCCACTGAAACATACCACTGTCGGCTCGTGTGTGCTTGCTCGCTCACTGTCCGCTCCAACTCATGCTCGCTCGCTCGCTGTCTGCAGCAAATGCTGCTTCCGCTGAAAGTTGCTACTTTTATAGCCTCTTGCCTATTCCCAGACTGTGCATGTGCAGAGAACTGTGCATGTGTGAAGAGGAGGAGGCAGCAGCTCGGCCCAGCAATGACTCGCGTGCTACCAGAGATGGCTCGGCGTGCCGCCTGTGGCACGTGTGCCATGGGTTCACCACCACGGGTCTAGTCCATCAATAACTTTAACTGCTCTGTGATATTTTTTCAACAATGCCGTGTGCTTTTCTCACTCTGATAGAATATCTTTTCAGAATTCATTAATCTTTTGAAGTCTGTACATGTGAGCCATTCTGTCCATGCTTTTTATTTACTGGTGAAAAACAACATAAAGAATCACCTGCGGCAATGTTTACTATGATGTCTGAGTTGTTCTGAATCATTATAATTATGTTTTCTACGGACTCAGCGACAAACCCATCTTGTAAACTGCAGTGCATCTCTTTTATGGCTTGCCTGAGCGACACTGAGCAAACGCCTTGCAGTAATACGATACCAAATACTAGCAATAGAGTAACTACCGATCTCGGTTGAATCAACAATGGTTGCTGCGTAAAAATCTCCCATCTTCTGTTTAATTGACTCGGCGGATGCGTGAGTCCTTCATGCAGTTGCCATCTGCCCGGGGCCAGTGGCGGGCATTTATATTTGCGAATAAACTTGTGTATCAGCATCCTGTATTGTCTCGTCATTTTATTGATATTAGATTATCATTGAAAGCAACGATCCTATCAGTGGCACGTTCGAAATAGCTCTTGAAATTTGTGAATTGCTGGTGATCAATCCTGACACAATAACTAGAACAAAACTGCCGCTTCCAGATTTGAGGAAAAGTCCATTGCCCGTTATTCCTGATCCCTTCTGGTACGGTCGACAATACAATCCAGAACCATGCAGGACCATCTTACATACGGAACCTCCCTTTTTGATATAAATTGCAGATCTGTTGATGAGTTTATTGCCAGTGGCAGCTCCTATGCCCGTTAATGCCCCGGTAGCGAGCAATGGTAATATGCTCAATAGAAGGAACTTACCTGCGGTAGCTAGCATAGGCAAAATAGCTCCAATAAAACCTCTCTCACCTTTTGCATTGTGCTCTAGTTGTGTTTTAGACATTTTAATCGTCATTTCTGTACTGCTTTGGTACACCTTTGCCATTTTGTTAACTTGCACTTGAGTTAATGCCAGCACGTGCTCTCCTGACAAATCTGAATGTGATAGGCGAATAGACACAGCCGATCCTGATTGAATAGCGCATTTGATCTTCTTTCCCTTTTGTCCTTCACTAATGTTTACTTTCATGTTTATGTATTGACTCATTTTACATGTGTAGGAATAATATTAAACTTCTCTTATATGAAACCTTATGGTTAGTTCTTTGCCGTGTAGGTTGACAAGTTTCCCGTCTTGATCGCTGAGCTTTGTTTCCATTGCCCAAATCATGCTCGTGATGATTGGGAGGTATATCAAGTTAGCCGGTTCCTCAATGATCTTAAACCCGGGTCCTACATTCGGGAAGAAGTTATATATAATATTTCCCATTGAGCCGTTAATGTACGATGATCTGATTATATCGGTTACTCTCAAGCTGCTTATATTCAGTATGTTAACGATATTCTCTGACTTGTGGTGGCCTTCCGCTTAAACTCGTGAGTTGAAGCCTAGGACAGTTCTGATAGAATTTGCCAGCGTAAAGTCGACTTTATATCGAGGCGTTATATCGAGTACGGACTTGAGCGTGTTGTTGTTTGGCTCTATAGATACATAATTCTTGTCTACGATAGAGTTATCGTGCCTGTACTCTTTCATGGTTCTCTGTATGTAACGGTTTATGTCATCAATTTCATACGAGCCTTCCAGCACATTTATGTCGAGCCACATTGTACTGTCATCCAGCGACTACTTAAAGTTGTTGCTCATGTTGATGTTCGGGAACGTATAATACGTTTCAAGGTTCACTCAAGCCATTTTGTACTTTTTGTTTTCGTCTAACTGGACAACCGGACTAAAGTCGGTTCTAATTTTAGTGCTTTTTTCACTCAGCAGTATGAAGAATGAAGATTTTGGTTCGATGTTGCGAGCAATCTTTTCCAGAAGTCTTGTATCCATTTTTAATGGGGAATATAAAAGTTGTTGAATCCTGATCTGTACTTACCCATCTCGCTCGTTAGATCTATAATGACAAACCTGTGCGGCTGCTGCCATGTGGTTTTACATGTACTGCTGCCATGTGGTTTTACATGTACTACTTTGTTTTTTTCTGTACTGGAAGTGGCATCCCTTGTATGCGAACCGTAGAAACCGTCAGTGGGCCAGAGAGATAGGGATATGAAGGTACGCCTCCGTGAGGTCGATAGACGTCATGAGGTCCCCTTTTCTTACGCTTCCCAAGATGGAGCGAAGCGTTTGCATCTTGAATTTGTGGTATGCAAGATGGAAATTCAAGCCCTTGAGATCTAGAATGGCTCTCCATCCCCCTGATGCCTTGGGACCAACGAAGAGGATAGAGTAAAATCCCTGACCTATCTGGTCCAGTGGTACTGGTTCTATGGCCCGTATGTGTAATAAATGTTGAACGGCTTTGTTCATCAGCCTTTGCTTTGTTAGGTTCCGGGGGTATGGGAAAGAGAGGAACCGATTTGGGGGGTTGGAGATAAACTCCAGGGAAAGACCCTGACGAATGGTGTTGAGCACCCATGCATCCGTGGTGGTGGCCTCCCACTGGTGGGCAAATAGGGAGAGTCTGCCCCCTATGGGAGGTACTGATGGGGAGTCACCTGGAACGGCGGAATGGCCTGCTGTTCCCTTGAAAGGGCCGCTTGCCCTGCGATTGTTGCCTGGGTCTGGGAGTTTGCCTATCAGGCTGTCTCTTCTGCCTGTCTTGCCTGGCCGGAAGGGGTGGAAGGGCTGGGTATAATTGTATCTAGCTCCTCCACGAAAGGACTGTCTTCGTGGATAATAACTGGAGCGTTTGTCCAGTCTTTTGAGGAGATGATTAAGGACCTTGCGTTTGTCCTTATTTTCAGTTAAGTACGGATTTAGGGCATCCCCAAATAATTTACCTCCCTGATATGGAGCGCCCGCCAGCTTCCACTTAGACTTAGCATCTGCTTGCCAGTGTTTCAACCATTGCATACGGCGACCAGTGATACTGGATGCCATAGCTCTGGATGAAAACCTGGCGGCCTGGAGGGTTGCGTCTGATGCATACTCAGTGGCCGCCACCATCTTACCAAGGTCCTGGTGTGTGCGGATATCCTCCACTGGAATCTGGGCTTGAAGTTGCTGGAGCCAGCAGAGGGCGGCCCTATTGAAAAAGGAGGCGGAGTTTGCGGCCCTGATCGCCCATGCAGCCGCTTGGTGTGTTCTGCGATAAGTGGACCCGCACTTGCAATCCTCAGCCTTAAGGGCCTCTGAAAAATCTCCGGAGATGGCGGTGGCTGATACTAGGGGCCCTAAGGGTTCATCCATGGCCGGTACCTCCAGGGCCTCCTCCAGTTCCTTGGCAATGTTGTACAACCTCTTGTCAGTGTTACCTGGGAGGGGAAGAGAAGCCGGAGAAGCCCACTGTTTCCGGATCACATTCAGGAACAAGGAAGGGCAAGGGATGCGATGTTGAGCCGCGACCGGTTTGACAAAGTTCGGATCTGCCTCCGCATCTGGGGGAACAGGAGCTGTTGTTGATGAAGTGCCCGGCCCAAGATGGGCGGTGGATGTAGCCTTACGTAGTAAGGTGATGAAGAAAGAAGGATTAAAGAGGCCACTGAATGAAGGAGCCTCTGGAGGGATCTCCTCCTCCTCAGACATTTGACCCTCCTGTTCTTTGGCGGGTTGGTTGAGGTATGAATTTTCAGAAACTGATGACCCAGATGGAGAGGAGGGATTACAATAGGCCTCAGTCCCCAGTTGGATAGGACGGGGAATGGTAGTCACTGGTCTAGAAGCCTGAGCCCAGCGCATCTGGGCTTTCATCAACAGAGTGTAAACTGATGATAGGCCTTCTCTGGAGAGGACATCTGTGTCTGGTATCTTATCCTGCCACTGGATCCTCAGAATTCTACGAAGGCAAGTCATGTGGAAGTAGTTCAGTTGACTAACATGCCTCCTGTACACTGTCCAGGTCTCACTAGCATACAATAGGGGAGTTAGCACTGCTGCCTGGTAAACTTTAAGCTTGGTAGCAAGACTTATTCCATGGCGGTCCCATGTGGTTTTACAAAGCCCTCTAAACTCTTCAATAGGCATGTCTGTTGACGCGTGATTGTAATAGATATGATTAACATTTTTTCGGTCTTGCGGAAATAGGCAGATGAAATTAGTGTTTTCCCTGATGGTTTGCCTTGGAAGTTTAAAGTAGTTTTGTGTGAGATAAAAGCAGTCTGCATTGCTGTGACAACCCCTGGTGTAATACGCTTTGCATTTGTTTTGCTTTTCCAGCAGAAGATCATCAAATATCATCAGGTTCTTCTTTGTACGGTCTAGGTCTCTTGGGTCTGGCACATCGTCCGCCGTTTCAAAGAATTTGCATTTGATGTTGGCCGGGCTACCCAAGTCTTTTGCCATTTCTTCAATTACTTCAGCCGGGGATACATTAAGTCTCATGATCTCATCGTAGTTAACAATCAATCTAAAAACTGGTTCTTTTGACAGTTTCTCTTCGAACGCTTTCTTGATGATCCTGTACTCTGGTTGATACAGAGTCTTGCTGAATACTTGTAGGTTGTTATAGTCTAACCATCTGGGATGTAAGAGATGATTCAACAGAAGAGTTGTTTTTCCACAACCGCTCTTTCCAATGGTGAGGCCTCGGAAGAAGAGGACTATTAAACCTTTTTGATAATACATCATTGCATGACAGATCTTTAACTTCCATTTTAAATATATTACATTTAAAATGTATTGTGTAAGGTATAGAAGCAAGACTGCAACAAACAACCTTCAAAATGTTGTGACCAAAAATAAAAGACCTATGCTTTGCAGAAAGTGCGCTGTGTACAGCTCAACAAAAACACAATTTGTGACCGGCAGCAACTTGGTTTCATCGTTGAACTCCATCACTAGTAAGATAAAGCTTCTGTGGGTGAAATTCCTGGGTGAGATGCATTTAGCAGGAATGAACTTTGCCAGACCCGGTACTAATTTAGATGCGAGGCTAACCCCAACCAGGGCATATAAAGACTGGTCAAAGCCCATTGACAGAATCGATAAAGCCACATATCATCACAACTTGGCGTACCAGCATTTTCCTGATACAGTTTGTAGAAATGTTGCCCACAGGGCGATGATCGAACTGATGGACGCTATTAAAGACCCTACTATGCGGGAAAGAGCAGAGCGTGTGATTATCAAACTGATTATAAACACAAAACAGAAATTTGGTTTGGGTTTTAAAAAAGCCTGAGGTGGACTTCCGGCTTGACGTCATGGTGCCGCAGACACAGGAAGATGGGGCTCCATCTTTTGTGTTTGAATTCGCTCTGCTGGGGGACCCTGGAAAGAGTTGAAAGTCACCCCGTAGAGGCAACGAGCAAGGAGGGGACCCCCGTTTGATTGCAGGAGGGCAGCAGCCCTTCTGTTTGATCTGGGGAAGCCCTCCAAACCAGCAGGGGAATGACCTAAGCTGCTGACAGCCGAAGCAAAACACACCACCAAGCAACTTTCAAGCAATGCACATGAAACTGGGTGAGACCTGATCCTCTCTTTAAGATTCTAAGTTTTGTTTCCTGAAAAAGCTGCCCAAATCCTGTGAGGAGAGAGGGAAGGGAATTTTTACCCCACCCTCTAAGAAAGGCGGTGATTAACTACCCAGGGGAAACAGAGCAACCATAAGATTAATTTTAACCTAATTGGATATATATTCTTTTGAAACTTGGGGTCTAAAAGTGTTCTTTTTTCTTATTGGAAACTTTTGTTTTGTTTTGTTTTGTTTTTTTAAAAAATAAGACTTGAAAAACCACCATATACGTTTTGGACTTTAAAAACTATAAAACGGCATTGGTGACATCTTGTGGCAAATTATGGTATTACAATTTGTTATTGCCTAAAAGAAACCTGGCTTGAAGCCCAGATTTCAGATAAAATTTGGCCTTGACAGCTACCACCTTTGAAAAACCCAGCTGCAAAGAAGGGATTTCTGGGCGGCTTATCTGTGTGGCAGGGATGATGTATTCTTTTGGAGGCTGGCCTGCTTGAACTATGAATGTAAACTTTTACTGACTCTCACAGCTATGCTTGGGGAACTGCTTTCCTATTTCCCTGCATAAGAAGCATATATTATTACATGAGATGATGGAACACCTTGGATTATAAACTCTTACTTGATAAACAATTTCTATTATAAAGACCACCTATAAAATGTGACATAGATGTCCCATACCCAGCTACAAAAGACAAAAAAATATTTTTAACATTTGATTCTAAAGTTAAGTCTTCAACTTAACATATTATCAAGAAAATATGGATAAAGATCAGGAAAAAATCTTTTCCATGTTGAAATCAATACACAAAACTATTCTTTCAGCTTGTGATAAAATAAGAAGCAACACAAAGGAACAATGTTCTAGGTTAAATATACAAACCCAGATCTTGATTACAAGCAAAGAATTAACAACGCAGAAAAGGGGCATTGTCTTACCTGAACGCCTTTTCTCAGCACGGAGATGGAGAATCCACCAATGGGTTTAGAATGTATTCCTGCCCAATCAGATCAAGTCAGCCAAAGTTGCCATGCCCGTCCTGGACCATAGAGATCCCAGTCTTGACGCGACCATAGCCATTGACTGACAGCAAGACCTTGTGGCTCATGAAACTAAACTAACCTTAGGCCTAGATGACCTACAAGGGTGGGAGTGGATTCTCCATCTCCGTGCTGAGAAAAGGCATTCAGGTAAGACAACGCCCCTTCTCCAGCACTGGAGATGGAGAATCCACCAATGGGACATACCAAAGCCTACTGTCCCTGAGGGTGGGGAGTAGACTGGTCCGGTGTGACACTTTGATGTACTACCTGCTGGAGAACCCTCCTACAGAAGGAGGCCTCTGCCAAGGCAAACCGATCAATTTTATAGTGCCGAATGAAAGGAGATGGCGAATCCCATGTGGCCGCCTTGCAGACTTCCTCAATGGAAGCTTGGGTGGCCCATGCCGCAGAAGTAGCTGCACTCTGTGTGGAGTGGGCTGTAACCTGTCTTGGAACCGGGAATGACTCAGCTTGATACGCTCCGGCGATGCATGCCCGAATCCGCCTGCCAATTGTGGAAGAGGAGACCTTCTGACCTCTGGAGGAAGAGTGGAAAGAAATAAAGAGGGCTTCTGATTTGCGGAGTTCTGCTGTCCGTGAAATATAGTACCGGAGTGCTCTACGGACGTCCAAACTATGCCATTGCCGTTCCAGAGTGTGTGATGGATTAGGGCAAAAATCCGGCAGCACTATCTCCTGTGATCTATGAAATAAAGAATTGACCTTCGGAATGAAAGTAGGGTCGAGTCGAAGGATCACTCGATTCCTGTTGAAAACGCACAGGTCATCCCTGATTGACAGCGCCGCCAGTTCGGAGATACGTCGTGCCGACGTGATTGCCACCAGGAATGCCACCTTGTGGGACAGGCAGCGAACGTCGCACGTCTTTAGGGGCTCAAAGGGTGACTTTTTAAGAGCCCGTAGGACCCGTGGTAACTCCCATGAAGGGTACCTGTGCACGGTAGGAGGTCTGGTGTTAGCGGCCCCTTTAAGGAATGAGCGGATTAAAGGGTGATGACCCAATGTTCCCACTGAGTCGCATGTAAGGACCATGGAAAGCACTGTGATCTGTCTGCGCAATGTGTTGGGGCCAAGCCCCTCTCCAGACCATCTAACAAGTAGTCCAAGATATGGGGAATTGTGAGTTCCGAGAGTGACAACTGTCGGCTGGAGCAGCATAATCGGAAGTTTTTCCACGTGGCCTCGTAAATGCTGTTAGTGGAAGGACGGCGGGAGGCCTGGATCACTGTGATGACCCCTGGCGAGCAAAGCTCCCTTGTTGAGATTGAGCGCTCAAGTGCCAGACGGCTAACTGGAGCCACTGGGGGTCCGGATGGAGAATAACCCCTTGGCTGAGAGAGAGACCCGTTCCAGAGGAATCTGCCAAGGGTCTGCGAGGGAAAGGCTCATCAGATTGGCGAACCAAGGTCTCCTTGGCCAATAAGGGGCCACCAGGAGTATCTCCGCTCGCTCCCGAAGTGGCGTGCGTATTACCGCCGGGAAAAGAGGTAGAGGGGGAAAGACGTAAAGCAGACCCTGCAGCCATGGACTCCGAAGAGCATCCATCTGCTCCGCCCCTGCAGATGGGAACCGGGAAAAGAAGCAAGTCAGCTGGGCATTGGATGGGGACGCGAGGAGGTCCACAAGTAGCAGACCGAAACGTTGACAAATTTCTTTGAAGACCCTCGGATGGAGGTGCCATTCTGAGTGATCTACCGTTGTCCTGCTCAGAAGATCGGCCTGGGTGTTCGCTTCCCCTGAAATATGATCGGCCTTGATAGAGGCCAGATTTTGTTCTGCCCAGGATCCTAGTAACAGAGACTCGGTCCATAGAGTCCGAGATTGGGTACCTCCTTGGCGGTTTACGTGAGCCTTGGCTGCCACATTGTCCATGAGGACCAATACGTGACGCCGTGCCACCAGGCTGCGAAAGTGACGGAGGGCTAGATGGATGGCTCGTAGTTCGAGCCAGTTTAAGTTGTGCTGGAGGTCTGAGGTGGACCAACGACCCTGTGCCCACTGCAACCGAAGGTGTGCTCCCCAGCCGAACAGGCTGGCGTTGGTCGTGAGTACTATCTGGTCCGGCTCCTTGAAGCATGACCCTCTGAGCATAGCTGGTGATAGCCACCACATGAGGGAACGCAACACCTGTTGTGGGAGTCTTACCCTTTGTTGGGATGCACTGAGGTTCTGCCTCTGGAAGGGGAGCATGAACCATTGTAGTTCCCTGGAGTGGAGCCTGGACCACGGAATGATTGCTATGGTCGAGATCATCTTCCCTAACAATTGGGATAGACTGGCCAACGTTACTGACCGACCCCTACATAATTGGAGGACTGACTCCCTTATGCTGTCCCGGCGTTCTTGAGATAGATACACCCGGCACTCCACTGTGTCTATGATGGCCCTGCGGGGTAACAGTCTTGTTGTGGGGATCAAGTGGCTCTTGGGAAAGTTTACTGAGAACCTGTGGTCCTGGAGCTGTTTTACCACCAGTTCGAGGTCCGACAAGGTGGACCAGGTGGACGATGACTGGATTAATATGTCGTCCAGATAACGTTGGACTCTGACTGGTATCATCCTTAAATGAGCTGCCTGAACCACCAGGATCTTTGTAAACACCCTGGGAACCGATGATAGGCCAAATGGGAGCGCTCTGTACTGGAAGTGGCATCCCTTGTATGCGAACCGTAGAAACCGTCAGTGGGCCAGAGAGATAGGGATATGAAGGTACGCCTCCGTGAGGTCGATAGACGTCATGAGGTCCCCTTTTCTTACGCTTCCCAAGATGGAGCGAAGCGTTTGCATCTTGAATTTGCGGTATGCAAGATGGAAATTCAAGCCCTTGAGATCTAGAATGGCTCTCCATCCCCCTGATGCCTTGGGACCAACGAAGAGGATAGAGTAAAATCCCTGACCTATCTGGTCCAGTGGTACTGGTTCTATGGCCCATATGTGTAATAAATGTTGAACGGCTTTGTTCATCAGCCTTTGCTTTGTTAGGTTCCGGGGGTATGGGAAAGAGAGGAACCGATTTGGGGGGTTGGAGATAAACTCCAGGGAAAGACCCTGACGAATGGTGTTGAGCACCCATGCATCCGTGGTGGTGGCCTCCCACTGGTGGGCAAATAGGGAGAGTCTGCCCCCTATGGGAGGTACTGATGGGGAGTCACCTGGAACGGCGGAATGGCCTGCTGTTCCCTTGAAAGGGCCGCTTGCCCTGCGATTGTTGCCTGGGTCTGGGAGTTTGCCTATCAGGCTGTCTCTTCTGCCTGTCTTGCCTGGCCGGAAGGGGTGGAAGGGCTGGGTATAATTGTATCTAGCTCCTCCACGAAAGGACTGTCTTCGTGGATAATAACTGGAGCGTTTGTCCAGTCTTTTGAGGAGATGATTAAGGACCTTGCGTTTGTCCTTATTTTCAGTTAAGTACGGATTTAGGGCATCCCCAAATAATTTACCTCCCTGATATGGAGCGCCCGCCAGCTTCCACTTAGACTTAGCATCTGCTTGCCAGTGTTTCAACCATTGCATACGGCGACCAGTGATACTGGATGCCATAGCTCTGGATGAAAACCTGGCGGCCTGGAGGGTTGCGTCTGATGCATACTCAGTGGCCGCCACCATCTTACCAAGGTCCTGGTGTGTGCGGATATCCTCCACTGGAATCTGGGCTTGAAGTTGCTGGAGCCAGCAGAGGGCGGCCCTATTGAAAAAGGAGGCGGAGTTTGCGGCCCTGATCGCCCATGCAGCCGCTTGGTGTGTTCTGCGATAAGTGGACTCGCACTTGCAATCCTCAGCCTTAAGGGCCTCTGAAAAATCTCCGGAGATGGCGGTGGCCGATACTAGGGGCCCTAAGGGTTCATCCATGGCCGGTACCTCCAGGGCCTCCTCCAGTTCCTTGGCAATGTTGTACAACCTCTTGTCAGTGTTACCTGGGAGGGGAAGAGAAGCCGGAGAAGCCCACTGTTTCCGGATCACATTCAGGAACAAGGAAGGGCAAGGGATGCGATGTTGAGCCGCGACCGGTTTGACAAAGTTCGGATCTGCCTCCGCATCTGGGGGAACAGGAGCTGTTGTTGATGAAGTGCCCGGCCCAAGATGGGCGGTGGATGTAGCCTTACGTAGTAAGGTGATGAAGAAAGAAGGATTAAAGAGGCCACTGAATGAAGGAGCCTCTGGAGGGATCTCCTCCTCCTCAGACATTTGACCCTCCTGTTCTTTGGCGGGTTGGTTGAGGTATGAATTTTCAGAAACTGATGACCCAGATGGAGAGGAGGGATTACAATAGGCCTCAGTCCCCAGTTGGATAGGACGGGGAATGGTAGTCACTGGTCTAGAAGCCTGAGCCCAGCGCATCTGGGCTTTCATCAACAGAGTGTAAACTGATGATAGGCCTTCTCTGGAGAGGACATCTGTGTCTGGTATCTTATCCTGCCACTGGATCCTCAGAATTCTACGAAGGCAAGTCATGTGGAAGTAGTTCAGTTGACTAACATGCCTCCTGTACACTGTCCAGGTCTCACTAGCATACAATAGGGGAGTTAGCACTGCTGCCTGGTAAACTTTAAGCTTGGTAGCAAGACTTATTCCATGGCGGTCCCACACGTTAGTCCACAATCTGCCAAATGCAGAACTTGCCTTGGCAATTCTACAGTTGACCTCGATGTCAATTGTCACTGCACGGGAGAGGGTACTACCAAGATACGTAAATTGGTCCACTGCTTGCAGCTTTTGTCCCTTTACTGTGATGGTAGGCTCTTGATATGGGGCTTTTGGAGCTGGCTGGTACATCACTTCAGTTTTCTTCGTGTTGATGAAGAGGCAAAAGTTGTCGCAAGCGGCTGCGAATTTGTCCATGCTGGCTTGCATTTCCTGCTCTGATCCTGCATTAAGGGCACAGTCATCAGCAAAGAGGAGATCTCGTAGCACAGTCTCCTTTACCTTGGTGACAGCCTGAAGTCTTCGCAGGTTGAACAGTTTCCCATCTGTTCTGTACCTCAGATTAACTCCCACTGAGCTGTTCTGAAAGGCATCTGACAGCATGGCTGAGAACATCATGCTGAACAAGGTTGGTGCCAGCACGCAGACTTGCTTAACGCCATTAGTAACAGGGAAGGCCTCTGAGGCTCCACCGTTACTCAGAACACGAGCCACCATGCCATCATGGAACTGTCGTACCATCAGAATAAACCTGTCAGGGCACCCAAACTTCAACATAATGCTCCATAGTCCTTCACGACTAACTGTGTCAAAAGCCTTGGTGAGATCCACGAAGGTGGTGTATAGTTCACCTATCTAGGCCCATAGCCTCCGATGCCTCCTGGCTATGTCCAAGCTCTGTATCCAGTGGCTACCCACCCACAAGGTCAGTTCCAGCCTTCACCTTATGGCCAGACTGGCTATCCTCTAAACCCCTACCTGGTTTCTCCCTACCCCCAGGCCAGGCCCTATGGACCTTATTGTTCTATCCCAGCCTATTGCCGTCCTTGTTAAAGGCACAAGGACCAAACCCCTGCTGATGCAATAGGCTGGAGACTTTGCAACAAAACAAAACTCTTTTAATATGGTTGACAAACCTGTGAAATAGTCCAAAACACAAACAGCAAAACTCAAGCCCAAAGGAAACACGATGCAAACAGACGAGAAGTCACAAGCAAGACGAACAGAGAAGTCACAAGCAGGACGAACAGACCAGGATTCCAAGAAGCACTTTGCAAACGGTTGCCTTCAGCAACCAGCACTGCCCACACCTTCTCTCTTTATACAGCAGTCCCAAGGCATTGCCTCTCAGTGCCTTCTCCTTTTTCCCTGGAGTAGTTGCATTGACTGCTGCTGATTTACTCTTGCTGATCCTGCAGGTCAGGATGCTTCAGGATGGGCTCCTTCATGAAGGCTTCCTTCAAAGCCTGGAAAGCCCGTTGTTCTGGAGCGTCCCACTGAAACCGAGTCTTTTTCTGCAGGAGCCGAGTAAGGGGAGCTGTCATGGTAGCAAATCCGGGGATGAAAGTCCGATAATAGTTGGCAAACCCAAGAAATCGCTGGACATCCTTCACACGACGTAGTGGTTGCCAACTCTGCAAAGACTCCACCTTACTCGGGTCCATGACGATGCCCTCAGGAGAAATGCGGTGACCCAGGAACTCAATAGTCGTCTGGTAGAACTGGCATTTCTCTAATTTAGCATATAGCTGATGTTCTCGAAGCTGCTGCAAGACCTGACAGAGATGCCGATGGTGCTCCTCTCGCGATGGGGAATAGATCAGGATGTCGTCCAGGTAAATCACCACAAACTGATCTAACAAGTCCCGGAAAATGTCATTCATAAAGTGTTGGAAAACAGCAGGGGCGTTGGTCAGGCCAAAGGGCATCACCGTGTATTCGAAGTGCCCGTACCGAGTACCAAATGCTGTCTTCCACTCATCACCCGACCGAACTCTGACAAGGTTGTAAGCTCCGCGCAAGTCCAGTTTTTTGAAGATTTTGGCCTCACAGAGCCGATCCAAGAGTTCAGGGATGAGGGGCAGTGGGTATCAGTTGCACACTGTGATGACATTTAATTTCTGATAATCGCAGAAAGACTTCTTTTTGACGAAGAGTATGGGTGCAGATACTGGCGAGGACGAGGGCTGAATAAACCCCCGAGCCAAATTCTTGTCCAAAAAGTCCCTCAACGCAGCCAACTCGGGGTCCGACATGGAATACAAACGCCCCACTGGGAGAGGCGCGTTAGGGACTAAGTCAATGGGGCAGTCATAAGGCCTGTGCAGGGGTAATCGATCTGCCTCAGTCTTGCTGAACACATCAGCATACTCTGCCAATTCAGAGGGTAAGGAGACCCCTGTGGGCCCCTCTACCTGACCGGCACAGATGTGGCGGGTGTGGTCCACACACTGCAGGCTTGGAAAGGTGACCAAGTTCTGAGACCAATAGATCTGGGGGTCATGCGCCCGGAGCCACGCCATTCCCAAGACCACGGGAAATGCAGGTCTGAGGTGATATAAAACTGAATGGCCTCCTCATGATTACTGATGGCCATACATAGCGGTTGCGTGGCAGCCTTAATTGGCCCAGACAGAAGCATTCGACCATCAATGGTCTCCACTAACATCGGGCATTGGGAAATCGTCCATTTAGCCACAAATGCTGCATCCATAAAGTTCGTAGTGGCCCCAGAATCAATCAACGCATGGACAGAAATCCCCTTGGGCAATCTAGGAAGAAGCAGGCGCGCCTCCAAGATCAGATGTTTTGGGGGTCCATGGGCAGCATCAGAAGGATGTGATTCAGAGTTGCGGGATGCCCGACCCAAAAGGCCTTTTAGGTCGGGCGTGGCCCATTTCTTGACAGGGAAGCCGAGGGCAGTTTCAGGACCGGCTCCGTCACAGATGCCCCTCGTCGCTTCTTGGGGCAGAAAGCAGCCAAATGTCCAGGGTCCCCACAATAAAAACACAACCCCCCCCGAACGTCGTCTGTTCATCTCTGCCACCGATAGACGAGGTCTGGCAGCACCTAACTCCATTGACTCCTCCCTCTGGACCAGGGTTGCACTCACAATGGGGGGCGTATGGATCTCTGGGGTAGCACGGCGACTCCTTCGCTGCTGCAGCCGGGCGTCGATCCGCAGGCAGAGATGAATGAGCCCATTAAAGTCCGGGGGAGGCTGAACACGGGCCAACTCATCCAACATCTCCTCCGACAAGCCATCCTGGAAAGCGTCCATGAGCACAGCCTCATTCCAGGCTGAATCCTGGCTAAGCAGCTGAAATTCACTGATATAGCCCTGCAGGGTGCGTCGGCCTTGCCTCAGGGCTTTGAAACATCGGGTAGTTGTCTGAGTCTTGATAGGGTCCTCATACATCAACCGCATGTGCTCACAAAACCCCACAAAGTTGTCCAGCAATGGGCTACGTTGGGCTAACAAGGGTGTGCCCCAATGAGCTGCAGAACCAGAAAGCAGGCTTATCATAAACCCCACTTTATCCCGGTCAGTGGGGAAATCCTCTGCTTTGACACTAATGTACAAGTGGCATTGTCCCATGAACACAGGAAACATGTCTGGGTTGCCATCAAATTTGTCTGGCCTCGCCACTTGGCATTTTCTCCTGGGTGGTGGTGGAGCAGCAGTAACCTGGGCAGATAGCTGAGCAACTTGAGCAGATAACAAAGCCAGCTGCTGGGCGAGCTGGGTGTTCTCAGCACGGAGCTGCTCCATGATAGTAGGGGGTGAGGCTGAAGGCAAACTGTTCTATCCCAGCCTATTGCCGTCTTGTTAAAGGCACAAGGACCAAACCCCTGCTGATGCAATAGGCTGGAGACTTTGCAAAAAAACAAAACTCTTTTAATATGGTTGACAAACCTGTGAAATAGTGCAAAACACAAACAGCAAAACTCAAGCCCAAAGGAAACATGATGCAAACAGACAAGAAGTCACAAGCAAGACGAACAAAGAAGTCACAAGCAAGACGAACAGACCAGGATTCCAAGAAGCACTTTGCAAACGGTTGCCTTCAGAAACCAGCACCGCCCACACCTCCTCTCTTTAAACAGCAGTCCCAAGGCGTTGCCTCTCAGTACCTTCTCCTTTTTCCCTAGAGTAGTCGCATTGACTGCTGCTGATTTACTCTTGCTAATTGACGACGGGAGCATGCATCAATTAGCAAGTCCATCAGGTGTGATTCTTCCGAGTCTGACTCATTCTCCTCACACAGCTGAGCTTCATCAGAAACACGACTGGAGGGCCCAGGCTCTGCATCAAACTGTGAGTCCTGTAATTCATCAGAGCCTCCCTCTGCCCCTGATGGCCCTTCAAATGCCTCCTCCACCTCCTCCTCAGATTCCTCCAACTCAGCTGTTGTGAGCACAGGCTGGCACGGAATCACAACACTTATCCACAAGCTGCATACCCTCAAGGACCCTACCCACAGGGTCCCTATGTGCAGCAACATCCTTGAGCACCTATGAGCCCACCTGCGCCAGTGCAGAACTACCATGAGGACAGTCCACCTTCTTACTACAACAACGAGGGCTTCACCCCCAGCAACTGGGATGACAAGAACATCCGGCAGGCTTTCATTCTCAAGGTTTTCCTGGTGCTGACCATCCAGCTCTCTGTGACCTTCTCCTTTGTGGCCATCTTCACCTTTGTGAAGGGCTTTGTGCGCAAGAATGTCTGGACATACTACGTTGCCTACGCAGTTTTCTTCATCTCCCTCATCGTCCTGAGCTGCTGTGGGGATTTCCGGTGGAAGCACCCATGGAACCTCATGGTCCTGTCCATCCCGACGTTGAGTCTCTCCTACATGGTGGGCATGATTGCCAGTTTCTACAACACAGATGCTGTCATCATGGCCGTGGGAATCACGACTGCCGTGTGCTTCACCATCGTCATCTTCTCCTTGCAGACCAAGTATGACTTCACCTCCTGCCGTAGCATGCTGATCGTCTGCCTGATGGTCCTGTTCATCTTCGCCATCCTTTGCATCTTCATCCAGAACCGCATCCTGGAGATTGTCTACGCGTCTCTTGGAGCCCTGCTCTTCACCTGCTTCTTGGCAATGGATACACAGCTGATCCTGGGGAACAAGCAGCTGGCCATCAGCCAGGTGGAGTACGTCTTTGCAGCCCTCAACCTCTACATGGACATTATCAACATCTTCCTGTACATCTTGGCCATCATTGGCCGTGCCAAGGAGTAGGCCACCTCCAGCCCTTTCCTCCCTCACAGTCCCCTTCCCTCCCCAGTTATGTTCTCTTTTCCCTATGGGCTTTGTTGGTGTGCTGGGGTCAGGGTTCTTATGCTTCCAGGGAAGGCAGCACCACAAGGTGGCTGCGGTGGGCACTTGCCTTTGGCCTGCCTGCCCGGAGAGAGGAAGAGAAGGGATTCACACCCTGCATCTCTTGGGTGACCCCGAGTTGAGGAAGGGGTGTAAATATGCTGCTGCTCTTGTCCACTGCGTTTTGCTCTAGAAATGTCCGTTTCATTTTGGAAACTGTCCTGCTCCTCCTGAGCCCAGGAGCACCTGCTGAGTCCCTCCGATGCCCATTGTGGCCTTCCTTCCCTTGCTTGCTGGGCATGACCTTCCCCACTGGCTCCCCCTGGCCATCTTGGGTAGAGTGTTTCACCCTGGGGGGGGGAGGATGTGAGTGTTGGGCAGCAAAGGGGGGCTTGGTCAGCCCTGAGGGTGCGCAGCTCAAAGTCTCTCTCTTGGCACCTCCATGTTGGGGTATGCCGAGACCTTTTGACTGGGATGTTGATGTTACTTGAGGACACTTTCCTCTCTCTTCTTCCTTCCCCTCCTCCATGTTGCTGGCTTGGGGGGGGGGGCTTGAAATGCTGCATGCTGAGCCATTGCCACTCTGGCCCGTAGGCCAGCCTCTGCACTAAGCTGTATAAATAGCAGTCTAATAAAAGTCAGAATGTTTAAAAAAAACACAAATAATTTAAACATGGATGTGGACTTGGTTGCTAAGAACTGCCTTCTAACAGCTAAAATGATTGTTGCAATTTTTGATCAGCTATTAGATGTCAGTCAGAAAATAGATGAAAATGGAAAAGCATGTAACTAAGGTTGTCATGGAGCCAGTGACCAAGCCAGTTGCTCCAGATCTCACTCAGAACACTTACTTCACACAAGACCCCACATGTATGGAAATTACCAAGGATGAGCTAGTCTTCCAAGGCCATAGGATTTTGCTTCAGATTGCTATTAATCCTCTCAACAAGGGCAGGTGGAAAAATGGAGTGGTGCTACATTCTCTCTCACAGCTCCTTCACCGCAGAGTATATTCTAGCATGCTTACACAAATCTCTTGGCTTCCCAGATGGCAAGGTCTTGAAAGAAGAATATTGACTTTTAGGCATTTTGCACCCCCTTCAATGATCTTTAAGCTTAAACATTTCTTAAGGGGTTTTCAAATTATACCTATATGAGTTTTGCAGAATAGCAGTATACGGCCTCTGCTAAGTTTTGGGAGGAGAGCCAAGCTCATGAGGAAGGATAGCACAAGCTCCAGAGCTCATAACACCAGCCAGCAACTACCTATACAGCAGAATGCTCCACCAAATCCAAGGTCAGCTCCAGATAAGCACAGGAGGCATAACACCCTTCATGTAACTAAAGCGAAGATACAGACATCAGCCGACCCTATGGAAGACGAAGAAGAACTAGCTCAGTTATTTGGCACCCTCTCTACAGAAGACCAACAAACAATCATATGTAAACATGAGGCAGTTAATGCTTCAGTCAGTGACTGTTGCAACTGAGTCTCTCAACACTACCCTCCAGTTGTCCTCCTGTTGAAAAGCTGAAAAGGTCATTCTCTGAGTCACTAACACCTCCAAAGTACAAACAAAAAAAGGTGCTCCAGCCCAAAATTCATCCAGACAAAGGAAGGGAGCACCAAGCTGATTGTTGTAACACACAACCTCTTTATAACCCTCCTGATGTTCATCCCAGAGGTGATATTCCCTCACAACTGGACTTTAAAGAACAGACCAGTGAAACTATAGCCCCACTTCCACTGGCCTCCCCCTGCATGGATCCTGATTCATCTAATGGCTGCCCCATCCACAACTTGTTGTTCCTCCTTCCAAGTGAACCCCTTTCAAAGGAGCCCTGAACATGGTTAATCATCTGAATCTCATCCCTAATCTGTTCTTACTTGTTTTACCCATGAAACGTCCTCCATAGAATTGCCCCAGACTCAAGATACTGGCCACTCTAACTCGGAATGGGACAACTCACCACAGCCAACTCGCTGCAGGCCAACTCACCACAGACAACTTGCCACAGGACAACTCACAGTATTAGGTATGTTTGCCATCTTTAGTTGGCCAAAATATAAAAAAGGCAGGAAAAAAAATCTCCTCTTCCTCCTCCACCACCACCACCATCGTAGTGGCTATATATTAAACATACATGTTTTAGAGACAGCCAGCTTGGCGTGGTGGTTAAGGTGTCAGAATAGTAACAGGTAGATTGTGAGTCTGAGTCCTCCTCTAAGCCTGAGTGACTTTGGGCCTGTCATTCACTTTTAGCCCAACCCACCTCACAGATTTTTTGTAGTAGGGAAAGTAGGAGGGAGCATCATGTATGCCAACTTGAGTTGTAAAAGAAAACTATGGAACATAAATCATATAAATAAATAACATAGTTGATTTTGCTTTATCACAGTGCCTAACTCACTATCACTCTCGAATATACATTAATAACTCTCACAACCTACAGCAGTGATGGCAAACCTTTTAGAGACCGAGTGCCCAAACTGCAACCCAAACCCCACTTATGTATCGTCGGGTGCCGGGTGGGCATGGCCCATTGGGTGGGTGTGACCAATTTGGTGGGCGTGGCTTCAGTGGTAACGGCAGACTGGGTGGGACTAAAAAGTTTAGTCAATCAATTCCAACTTTGCGATATCTTTTTTTTCCCGCGAGAATTTGAAATTGATTGATTGATTGAACCATTTTTTTTTGGCACACGGCGGCGGAGGCCCAAAGTGAAAAGGTTTTATAAAACCCAGCTGAAGGCCTAGGACTGGGGCGACGGTGCACATGCCCAAAGAGAGGGCTCTGCGTGCCACCTGTGGCACGCGTGCCATAGGTTCACCACCACGAACCTACAGAATTAAAGAATGGTAGGACTTTTTTTATGAAGAAATTATTTAACTTGGAGACTCTACTGCCTTATGTTTCTCCTAATTAAGGGGAAAAGATACATGGCCCTTGTAGTTATGTATTTATTGGAGCAAAGAATATAAAATGTATTTCTACTCCTTATTCAGCCTGTATGGGTGGTCTCCACATTACAGATGAGCAAATCAACCTTTATTACTGTCAAACACCAGCATGAGGAGGTTGGAGTAGAAGGAATTTAAAAACATAAAAAATACAAAAATAAAATTACACAAAAAACTCAAAATATTTTTAAAATATATTTTTTAAAAATATTTTTAAAAGCCCTAAAAAGGGTAAAAATAAATGGACATTAAAAAACATGGCAAACTAAATCAATCTAATACAAATACAATAAATCTATTACAAAACACTCTATAACAACAGTCTAGGTATTCATTAAAACTGATTTGTGACAGGTAATCTTCTGACCTATCTGCGCAGAACAAGGCAACATTGTATTTGTAGCAGAGTTGGTATCTGAGAGCAGCAGGGAGGTGAATTGTCCTGTGCACCCTGGGTATTTATGCAATATTTATGTTACTTATATGTAAGGGTGTAAGTCTATACACATGTTGTATATAGTATGTTTAAATGTGTGTTATGTATGTGTACATTTTGAGAGCAAGCAACTAAATTTCATTTTTAATGCATGCCATTTGTGCTCACAGTAAGAAATGACACTGGAGAAGTACATGGTCTGTTGTTTCTACATATCCAAAGTCACAGGGGCATTGTCTCTCTGAGTAGGGAATCTTTGTGTACCTTCAAGGACAGCTGAGGGGAGGGTGTGGCATAGTGACTGACATTAACAGATAGGAACCAGGAAAAAATGATTATCTCTCTAGAGATGGATAGAGCTGATTATTACTTAAGATTCCAAAATGTTGAAGAAGAAAAGGGAGAGAATTTAGCAGACGTGATGGCCGAAATATTAGCAGAAGCACTGGAGGAAAGCAAGGAAAAGATAATTAATGATATAGATGAGACATTTAGAATACATACTAGATATGCAATGAGAAATAAGCTTCCTAGAGAGGTCCATATAAGGTTTACTAAAAAAGTATTAAGGGCAGATATATTACAGAAACTGAGAAATGTCACAATAAAATATAAAGGAAGAGAGATAGTGATATTAAAGCAGATTCCAAGAAGAGTGAGAGATTTGAGAAAGGAGTATCAATTTTTGACAAAAGTCTTAATTGAAAAAGGGATAAATTTTAGATGGTTAATACCAGAAGGAGTAATGGTAAACTGGCAAGAACAGAGGCACAGACTAGACACATTAGAGAAAGCAGAGCTTTTCTATGATCATTACTTTGGACAGCAAGAAGAAGAAAGGCTGAGAAGGGAAAGAGGAATTAGACATCAAGGAGATCAGATAGAGAAACAACAGAGTGAGTATAGTAAAGAACAGGAGGAAAGGGCATTGGTAGAAGGAGTAAGGACAAAAGAGGCAAAAGAGCAAAGAGAGATGAGAATGACAAGATCAGCTAAAACCTTAAATAAATAATCATGGAAGAAGAGATAAAAATAATCTTGATAAATATAAATGGATTAAACTTGACCATAAAAAGGAAAAGAACACTAAATAAACTGGGGAAACTAAAAATGGACACAATTTGTTTACAAGAAGTTCATATTAGGAAACAACATAAAAATTTATTAGAATATCCAAAATTGGGAGAATTATACACCTCACTTGTAGACCAGAGTAAAAGAGGTGTGGCATTATATATTCAGAAAACAATACAAACTAAATTGATATATTCAGACGAAGAAGGACAAATCTTAATGGTGGAAGTAATTATGAACTGTAAAAAATCATTATTGGTAGCAATTTATGCTCCAAATGAAAATCAAGAAATTTTTATCTAAAATTACATAAGAAAATAATAGAATTGGAATATGAAAGCATATGTATGTTTGGAGATTTTAATGCTATTGTAAAGCCTGAGTTGGATTATAATACAACAACAACAACAACAAAAATAAACATCCACCCGCACATCTTCACAGGTGCAGAGCTTATCTTTAGTGTTTTAAAGTTCATAAGAAAAAATAAGCAAAGTTGCAGTATTAAATATTTGCCACTAGTTGTCCTCAGTAAGTAAGAGAGTCCTTTCCAAAAATCAATTCTTTTTTTTCCCTGTCTTTTAAGGTAATGTATATATATATATATATATAGTAGAAATAGTAAATTTCTTAAAAAGAAAGGAGAAAGAAACCTTTTCCTTTTTTTCCCCTTTTTAGTGTCCCAATAAAAATAGATTATAGCCTTTCAGTGTTTATGAAATGCCTTTCTTCCCATAAAAAAGCAGAAGCCGCCTTTCCAAGCCAGGGAAATAATTTCAAAAGCTCTTTGCAGGCACACAATCGAAAAAATAAATGGAAAAGAGAGAAAAGTAAAAAGAAATTTTCACCCGGATTCACCACGGGGGCACTAAAAGCTTAGATGTTGTTCGACTTATGGTCTGAAGCGGCAGGGCAATCGGCCATTTTCATGGCCGATCTTCTCCGTCGGTCCTCAGAGTTTCGTCCGGACAGCTGGAGGAGCCGCCGCTCCTCCGTAAATGGACCGCAGCCTCCTTGACAGAAGTTGCACCCTCCAGGGTGACTTTGGACCCGTATAAGGGTCCACCAATGGAGGGAAACCTAGTCGATGAGGAGAGAAGTCTCCACATTCGACTAGTGACGCCGTGAACCGGAATCAGAAGTTTAATGTTTCTACGTTAAACAAAGCCTCTATAAAAAAGAAAAAGAGATCTCCTTTTAAGCATTAGCATTAAAATGGAGAAACCTCAGATACAACTGAATTGTGCACTTATATTGGAAAAGATTTATGAGGCCACTGCAGAAATTTCTGCTACATTTAAAAACTGTACTTTAGAATCAAGATTTAGAGACTCTACTATATTTACCCAAACTGATGTCCAGGTTACAACTGATTATGACATAAATCAAAATGTGTCAGAAGAGGAATTTACAGAGATAGGAGTGGAATTTACTTCATCTGACAATCCCTTCTCCAGCAACTTAGAGAACCAGAAGAAGCAAAGACTAAGACTTCAAAATACAAAGCAACTACATCGCAAAGAGAACAGAAAAAGGCGTTTACTGCAGAGGAAGAGAGTTATACTCTCCCAAAGATTATTACAAGCAATAAGAATTGATCTATTGGTTGAAAGAGAAAAAAGATGCTTACTACAGAGAAAAGGACATACATTTGCTCAAAGATTACTACAAGCATCGAGAATGCATTTACTGGTTGAAAGGGAAGCGTCTTCATGGAAGCCGGTGTGGCAGAGAAAGAAACCCAGAACTAGACTCAAAAACAAATTTAAAAATGTTTAATGGCGTAAAAGGCAATGTTGATTTCATGGATTGTTTTAAGGATAATGATTTAGAGCTGAAAAATGCAATTATACACATGCGTGTTTAAATTAGTAAAAATTGTTGAATGGATTAAAAGGCAATGTTGGTTCTATGGATTGTTTTAAGGATAATGATTTAGACTTAGAAGTAAGAAATATACAATTATATTCATGTGTGTTTAATTTAGTTTGATGACTTTTTTTGTTTCATGGAAGTTTGTTTGGTATAGAAATATGAAAGTTAAATGTGGAATGAAAAAAGAAACTTGGCTTTACAGAAACTAAGAATGTATTTCTTGGAGTAATAGATTGATTTAGATTGGAATTTTGAAATGTTTAATTAGGAGATTTTTGTGTATAATATGTTTCGATATGGTAATTAAATGGATGGAATTTGGTTTGTTTAATGAATGGAAATGAATTAAGTTAATGATTATGATAAGCAACAAAAATGGACTTACTGGCTGAAAGGTTAAAGATAATGATCTAGATTTAGAAGTAAGAAAATTATAACTATATATATGTGTAATGTTTAATTAATTGAGATATTTGTGTATAATAATACGATTTGATAAGATATGATAATATTGTCTTTTTTAAACTAAATTAGCTATTATTGGAAGAAGAAATAAATAAGATTGGTGATAAAAAAGGAATGAGAGAGATTAAGAACTTGAATTTATTTGCAAGAGATATTTGAAGGGGTAATATGTTGATGTAAAACATTATTTGATTATGGTAATTGAAATTGATAAAATTTTAATAAACAGGTTTAGCAGTAATTGAAATTTAGGATAGAAATGAAATATATTAAATTTATTATGTTACTTGAGGGAAATAGAGAGATGATAGCGAATGTATTAAGTTGAGCTGTTATTCTGTGATTTTATGTTGGGAATCTTTGTTTACCCAAACACCACGGTGTGTCTCAAACACTTTTTGTTAAAACTATAAAACCAATAAAATATATTTAAAAAAAAATAAGACTCTAAGAAGAACACTTCCTAAATCCTTCTATAATATGGTGGATGAATTAAATATACTTGATGCTTGGAGAGAGAAATATCCGGAAAAGAAGCAATATACATTCTATTCTAACAGACACCTGTCCTGGTTGAGAATTGATATGACATGGATGTCAACAGATTTATTTACAAATATGCAAAATATAGCCATAGAAACAAGCACATGGGCGGATCACAACCCAGTTACAATCATATGGAAAGGACAAAAAAAGAGAACAAGATGGACATTAAACCAAACTATATTGAATGAAAAGGATTTTCAGCAATATATGAAAAAAGAAGTACTTTTCTTTTTTAAGGAAAACAAAAAAGAAGATACTTCACTTCAAAATGTTTGGGATACGGCAAAAGCATACATGAGAGGACTTGCTATGACTTATTTGGGGAAGAAGAACAAACAGAAAAGACAAAATAAGGGAAAACTGGAGGAAGAATATAAGACACTTGAGAAAGAATTACAGAAAGATACACAAAACAAAAAGATTAAAAATTTAACGGAACTGAACAAACATAAAATGAACTTACTAGAAAATGAAGAAGTGGCAATGAAAATAAAGGCAGCTAAGCAAACCTTTTTTGAGCATGCAAACAAACCAGGGAGATGGTTGACATATAAAATTAAAAAGGAGAAAGAGAAGAGATGGATTAAACAATTGGAAGATGCTGAGGGGATTTTACAACATCGAAATGAAGAAAAGAAAAAAATAATCTGGGAATATTATGAGAACCTATACAAGCAACAAACAGTTTCAGATGATAGGATAAAACATTTTTTGGAAGAAACAGAGATACCTAAAATGCCGGAGAAATTTAAAAAACTATTAGAAGGGGAAATAACAATGATGGAATTAATAGAAGCAATCAACAGACAAAAAAATGGTAAAACACCAGGACCGGATGGACTACCAGCAGAGCTATATAAGACATTGCAGGAAGTACTAGGTAATGTAATGTTGGAACTTTATAATGAACTTCTTTCTGAAGCTAAGATACCAGATTCGTGGTCCGAAGCTCTTATTACTCTCATACCAAAGGAAGAAACGGAAACACAGAAAATAAAAAACTACAGGCCGATTTCCCTACTGAATGTGGACTACAAAATATTTGCATCAATTATGGCAGAAAGACTTAAAAAGTTTTTAAATGAATTTATACAATCGTATCAAAATGGCTTCTTACCCAAAAGACAGATTAGAGACAATATGCGAATTATATTGAACACACTAGAATATTATGAAACACACCCCGAGAAACAGATGGCATTGGTGTTCCTGGACGCACAGAAGGCATTCGACAATGTGAACTGGCAATTCATGATAAGCCAATTACAGACTATGGATTGTGGGGAGAAATTTATAAATGTAATCAGAACAATTTATAAGAAGCAATCAGCCAAAGTAATGATAAATGGAGATATGACTGAGAAGATCAACATTATGAAGGGAACAAGACAGGGCTGTCCCCTATCTCCACTGTTGGTTGTTCTGACATTAGAAGTATTAAATAGACGTATAAGACAGAATAATGACATAAAAGGGATGAAAATTAAGAGGGAAGAATATAAGCTACAAGCATTCGCAGACGATTTAGTATTTATTTTGGAGGAACCATTAGAGACAGGACCTGTATTAATAGAACAAATAGAAAAATATGATGAGGTAGCTGGGTTGAAAATTAATAAAGATAAAACCAAAATGTTAGTGAAAAATATTACTGAAAAACAAAAACAAAAAAGAACTGGTGGGAAAATTAGATATACAGATTGTAAAGAAGGTAAAATATTTAGGGATCCACCTGACAGCAAGATGCACAACAATTAAAGAGGATAATTATCATAAATTGAAAAGACAAATTGAAGTAGATTTCGATAAATGGAAAAATGTACAACTATCATTAATGGGAAGGATTGTGATAATCAAAATGAATATATTACCATGATTTATTGTTTTTGTTTTCAACAATACCAATAAGATTAGATAAGAAATATTTTGAGGGGCTTAATAAATAATCTTGAAATATATTTGGCAGGGAAAAAAGGCAAGGATTAATCTAAAAATGTTACAAGATACAAGATTGAGAGGTGGGTTTGGTCTACCTAATTGGGAATTGTACTATCAGGCTGCAGCATTATCATGGATGAGAGAATGGATCTTACTGAGGAATACAAGATTATTGACATTAGAGGGACATGATTTACAGTTGGGATGGCATGCTTTCATATGGTATGGAAAAAACAGAATACATAGCTATTTCCAGAGACACCATATAAGGAATTCTTTATTTGTTGTCTGGGAGAAAGTAAAGAGAAAGCATTATTTGAAGATTCCAAATTGGCTCTCAACTATGGAGGCGCTAATACACCCCAATATGTTTAACATGGGAAACATTATAAGATATAAAGACTTATATGGGGGAGTTGAAAACCAAACAACAATTAGAGGAACAAGGAATAAAGATGGATTGGTACATGAGAACGCAAATACAATCTAGATATGAAAAAGATGTTAAAATAGATGGTGTTAATTTGGGGACAACAGAGTTAGATGAAATACTCACAAGAACAGAAGAAAAATGGATTAAAAAATTATCTACTACATATGGAGTTAGAGAAGGAACAAGTGAAAGAGACAATGATAAAATGGACAAGGAATTTTGGATACACAATTGAATTAGATAGATGGCAGCAACTATGGGAAAGAAACTATAAATTGACAATGGCGACTGCGTATAAAGAAAATATGTACAAAATGTTTTACAGATGGCACATGTCTCCAGAAAGATTAGGTAAAATGTTTAAGGACAGGTCTATGAAATGTTGGAAATGTCATCAGATACCAGGTTCCTTCTACCATATGTGGTGCATGTGTGTAGAAGCTAAAACTTATTGGAATATAATTAGAACATGGATAGAAAAGATGATACAACAATTTATAGAACTTATTTGGTGGACTTGTAAAAATATTAAGGCTTTTTGGATTATGATTTGGTGGAACATTCAAAATATTTTTAAAAGGAAGATAAAGTTTACTCCTCAATTATTTTTATTAGGGATTTTTGAGGATTTTGATGTGAAAGATACTGTTTTAATGTTGAATTTAATTACAGCAGCAAGATTATTGATAGGTCAATACTGGAAGAAAGATTCGTTGCCTACATTAGAAGAATGGACATTTAAGGTTTCTAACTTAGCAGAAATGGCCAAAATTTCTGCTTATTTAAAGGATCATACACAAGAAAGATATATTATGGTATGGAGAAGATGGATAGATTATATTAAGATTAAATATGGAACTGAAAAGTTCCACTTATTTTATGATTAAATAATAAATATTATTATTAATATTTAAATTAAAATTTTCTTTTATTATATAATAACTGATTATAAATTGATTTGTTTATGATATGTTATTAAGGTTTAAAGGGAGTTAAGGTTTAAGTATGATTTTAATTGTTGTATAAATTGTTAAACTTGTTTAGCTTATGATTAATATATTTGTTAACTTAATTAGATTATGTTTAATATGTTTGAAATACCCTGTATTTGGCTCCGGGAAGTCAGGGGGTGGGGGTTGGGGGGAGGGTAAATGGGTTTATTTTGTAACTTTTAATAAAACTTTTTAAATAAAAAAAAAAACAATTTATAGAACTAAGACCAGAAATATTCCTGTTGGGTATTCTACCAGGGAAATACAATAAAGAGAAAACTTATTTAATTATTCCTATAATTACGGCAGCCAGGATTGTGTTTGCACAAAATTGGAAAGCACTGAAAGCCCCCCCAGAGGGAGAGGTGATTGGGAAAATACTGGAATGTGCAGAAATGAACAGACTGACAATGACAATTAAAGATAAGACAGAGTCAGACTACTATAAAATCTGGGGAACTTTTTATGATTGGCTAAAAAGAGAATACAGTTAAAAGATAGCTAACATCAATTTAGATGGAAGAAGAAGGAGCAGATAAGGAGGGAGACCCAGGCGACACAGTATTGAATAACTGGAGGTTGTATAAATGTTTATAGAAGTATATACCGAGAAGGTTAGATAAATAGAAGTATTAATCTTATTGTATATAATACAGATAGGGAAATTTGGAGAGAGGAGTTGCTCGGACATTACCCCTGAATTGTATCTGAAGAGGGATGAGAGGGAAGAAAGGAGAGGAGAGAGAAAAGAGTAAAGGAGGGGAGAAGGAAGTAGGAAGGTTGGAGGAGAAGAGGAGAAGTGGGGAGAAAGGGGAGGAGAGTGGTGAAGGAAAGAGAAGAGGAGAGGAAGAAGAGGGAAGTAGGGAAGAGAAGAAAGGGAGAAAGAAGGAGTGTGGATACAGTGAAAGGGGAAATGGGCAAGCAACACCAAAAGTCATGTGTATGTATTTATTTCATTTTATTAAAAGTATTTTATACTGTATATGAATGTAAAAAGAATGTATGTTAACATCTGATAAATATCACAGTATATGTATGGGGAGAGTTTGGAAAAATAAAAAATTATTATGAAAAAAAAAACCAAAAGCCACCTTGGAGGGGCGGATACCGGTGAGGAGGTCCTCGTCATCCTTCGGAGAGCGGCAGCTTCTTCCAAGGACCGAGATAGCTCCTTTGGGCCGACAGTGGAAAGAACGGCCAGTAAAATGGCCGTTCACCTAGCCACTGCAACCAGAAGTCAGAAGAACATCTAAGCACAGGAACCACCGTGGCTGAGCCGGGTGAGACTTTTTTTTCTCCCTCTCTTGGGTTTCTTTTTTCTTTTGTGCCTGTAAAGAGCACTTTTGAAATGATTTCTCTACTCTAAGAAGGCGGCGTTTGTGAGTGTGGGAAAAAGAAGCTTAAATGGACTGAATTAATTTAAAGTGATTTTTTTTTTCTATTTTTATTTATTTTTTCTTTCACTTTGGGGTCTTGGAAAATTTTGTGAATATTGAATCTGCTATTGGACTTGAATTCCTCTTTTTTCTGTGTTTCCTGATCTTGTTTATGAGATTCCTGGTCTCTGGGAGAAGATTTTACATTGTACTGAGGACACCTTGTGGAAAAAGTTAAAATTGCACCTTTCTCTTTTGAGGATTGGATTCACCTTGATTTTCAGATTACCATAAAAGGGAAAATACAAAGAAAATTAACAGCTGTACTGGTGAGGGTGGACACTGATTAAATGTTCTCTGAACACAGCCTCTACTAAATGATACAGACTGTTTTTAATTATTTTTGAAATGGAGCAACCCTTGGTTCAACTTGACTATAAACTTATACTGGAAAAACTTTATGAAGCTACTGATGAAATACGTTTGTAAATAAAAGAATTCACGATGGAAATAAAAAACAGAAATTCTGCTTTGAACTTACAAACTGACTCCCAGTCTTTGTCTGAGCACTCTATGGACCAAGAAACAACAGAAGCGGGATTAACTAAATCCATTTTACTTCATACGCAGGCTGATGAGATCTCCGAGGAACTAAAAAGGACTGTAATTAAACCACTTACAACCCTAAAACTAACAGAAATGGACAGACAAGCCCAACGAACTGAGAACTATGGTAGCTTGGATAAACAACTATTAGCTACAAAGTTGGACATAATTGAGCCAGCCATTCAACAGTTTCAAACATGGAGATTTGACTTTTCCAAACAACAAGGGATTATTTACAAAGGAGCTAGGTCTCTAAAACAGAGAAGAAGACGTCTCTGTTTGATTCAAAGGATACTACAAGACATAAAAAATGACTTGTTTATTGATATAGTGGCAGATGAAAGGTTATTGAGGATTGATATGATTGATCTAGTTGTATTGAAATATATTAATTTGAATATAATATGTTATTAGAGGGTTTTTAATGATTTAATCTGAACTTTATGAGTATGACTTTGTTGTGTGGATAATTGATTGCCCTGCCACCACGTTGTTTCTTAAGCACTTGTCTGTAAAATGAAAAAAAAACAATAAAACTTGTTTTTTTAAAAAAAGAAACTATGGAGGAAATCGCAATACTTTCAATAAATATAAATGGTCTTAACTCCCCATCAAAAAGGAGTAAAACATTTAATAGGTTACAAAAACTAAAAATGGACATAATTTCTCTCCAAGAGACACATATTAAGAGACAACATTTTAGAACTTTGGAAAAACCAAAATTAGGCAAACTTTATTTTTCTTTGGCACTACAAAAGAAAAGAGGGATAGCTTTATACATAAAAGAAAAGATGAACCCAAAACAAATTTATGTTGATGAAGAGGGAAGAATATTAATGGTGGAAATTACTTGGAACCAAAAACAAATACTGATGGTCGCAATATATGCTCCCAATGAGAAACAAGATCAATTTTTTCAGCAATTATATGATAAACTTGTGGACTTAAATTATCATAAACTTTGTATACTTGGAGACTTTAATGCAATTGCCAATACAGTACGAGATTACAAAAGTCATAAGCAAGGGAAAAAAGGAAGTAATACTTTACCAAAATCCTTTTTAAAAATGAAAGATGAACTTTGTTTAAAGGATATATGGAGAGAGATGAATCCAGAAAAAGCGCAATATACCTTTTATTCCAACAGACATAAATCATGGTCAAGAATCGATATGATATGGACTTCTTATGAATTAAAGACTATGATACAAGAAGTTGAAATAGAACCAAATATTTGAGCAGACCATAATTCAGTTAAAATGACTTGGAAAGGAGCTAGGAAAAGATTAAGGTGGTTCTTGAACAAATCTATATTGAAGGAAAAAGAATTTCTACAATTAGCAACAGAAGAAATGGACTTTTAAAAAAATAATAATAAAAAAGAAGATACTTCTATTCAAAATGTATGGGACACCGCAAAAGCATATTTCAGAGGTCTGGCGATAACTTATACTGCCAAAAAGAACAAAGAAAAGAGACAAATACAGTGTAGATTGAAAGAACAGCTTTAAAGTGGGAGGCTGGAAAAATACTGATTGTCTGACAGAAATTGTGGGTGAAAGGGAGGTTTTCCTGTTCCCAGACGACACTTAAATTTAGAAATGCCAGACTAGCCTGATATCCTGTTTTTAACTCTGCACATGATATATTGCAAACTGCCTATCACATGATATATTGCAAACTGCCTATCACTTGAAATATTGCAAACTGCTAAAAGCATTCCTATGTTAAAATAAGGAACTATAGATTATAACCATGTCTAGTAACCTTCCTATGTTAGAATAAGGAACTATAGAATGTAACCATGTATGGAATATGTCCTGATCAGGAAATACTTATGTATTGGGGGTTATAAATATGATCACCCATGCCCCTGTTGGGCGTTCAGACCCTTTAAGCTGTGATTAGCTCTCTGAACCTGCGCAAATAAACTTTCCTTCCACAAAAGAGCTGACTCAAGTCTCTCACTTCTACAACAGTTTCTGGTGCATTGGCCAGGAAACTTGAGTGAGGCGATGTTTCGCTGAGGGTGGCTTGACTCTTCGGACCTGCTGGGAAGCCATCTCTGAACAATTCTCCAGGTGCCACGGGGGTGTTTTTCCTCCGGGAGATAGCTGTGGCTTGTCAGCAGAGCCGACAGTGCTAAGACCCAGTCCAAGAACTCTTTTGGAAAGGAAAGGAGGTCTGAACCAGCTCCTGGCCAGGACGAGTGTAACAACAAGGCAGGCAAGTATGTGTTTAAACTAATTGTACCTATCTCACTTGAAGATAGAAGAGGGGGCTTGATCAACCCCCTGGACTCGGGACGGTGGTCCTAAAGAAGTCTGTGTTAAGCTGTGTGGGTGGTTAAGCCAGTGCATTTCCTACTAGTGACCATTGGAATGTCCGGCACTGTAGGTCATTGGCAGTGTGTTAGGATGGGGGGGGCGTAGCAGTGTTCCCAGCACACCGCTGGAATGCATGTTAAAAGGATTTGATAAGTATTTTAATCATACCCAGTATAGGGTCCCCTACCCTAAGGTAATTAGGGATAGGCTGCAGTTTTTATGTGAGCATCAATGGCCTCACATGGATGTGGGGTGGCCCCCAGAGGGAACTTTTAAGAATCAAATCATTGATGATCTCACTTCTCTGATAGCAGCCAATGAGGAAAACTATCCTAACCAATTTCAATATATAGATCAGTGGGGGGATGCAGTAGCAGGACAGGCAGATGAGTTATTGCAATGTCAGGCTGAAATGGTTCGTTTGTGTGTGGCTAGACCTAAGGGGAAAAAGCTTCAGGTTGAGACTAAAAGAGTCAAGGATGTGAAGATTTCAGAGACTAAGGTATCAGATGCCAGGAAAGAGATAAAAGTGGAAGTAGAGGAATTGATTCTTAGACCCCCTCCCTATGTTCCGCGCCTCTCCCCCATGCCCCCAGTGCCGGCTGCAGCAGCTGCTGTGCCTGGGGAGGGGCTGGTTGCTCCTGCTGTGTCCGAGGACATGCAGCCAGTTGTGAGACAGAAACAGAAGGGGAAGCCGTCGGCCCCAAAGGAGGAAAGGGATCAGAGGGAGACAGATCTCCCTCTGGAAGTTAAGGGGGAACTGAGTGAGGAGGACGAAGTGGAGAGTGATGCTGGAATAGTTGTGTCTTCTGGAGTAGTGACAAGATCAGCTGCAGCGAGGGCTGGGGCTGCTAGACCAGAATTTATAGCTTCCCTGAGGCAGGTTGATCAGGCAGTGCCAGACCAGCAGGGAGCCGTACAGATTAAGTCCATGTTTCAGTATGTTCCTTTCACCACAACAGATTTGTTAAATTGGAAACAGCATTATGGTCCATTGTCTTCTAAACCTGCCAAAATGGCAAGTTTGTTTCAGACCATTATGCGAACCCATAATCCAACGTGGCAGGATGTGCAGCAATTGTTAGATACTTTGTTGACTCCTGAGGAAAGGGAAAAGTGGAAGGCTGCTGTTAGGCAGTGCTTGAGAGATAGATTGCCGGCTGTTCAGGATATTCAGCCAGAGTTGGACACAAGGGCACCTGAAAAGGATCCAGAGTGGGATGCACAAGATCCAGCAAAGATGAGATTGCTGAAGGAATATCAGAATTTAGTAGTAGAGGCTCTTCGCAAGGCTGGAAAGCCTCCGGTAAACATGTCAAAGCCTTCTTTAGTGATGCAGTAAGCAGATGAGAGCCCGGAAAGTTTCCTGCAAAGATTGATTGAGGCTTATGAGCTTTATACTCAGGTTGATCCAAGGAGTGCAGATAATGTGAGAATGTTGAATGAGAGGTTCATAGCACAGAGCTATGATGATATAAGGAAGAAGTTGCAGAGGTTGGAGGGAGCATTAGGGAAGAATACTACAGAGTTGTTGGAAGTAGCAAGGAAAGTGTTTGTTAAAAGGGAAAAGGTGGAAAAGAAGGAGAGAGAGGCGAGGATGCATAAGAAGACAGAGTTGTTGGCTGTGGCATTGCAAGGAGGGACTGTGCTGGGACCTAATCAGTGTGCTAATTGTAAAGAGGAAGGTCATTGGCAAAGAGAATGTCCTAGAAGGCAGATGAGAGGAAGAGGTTGGAGAGGAAGGGTAGGCAGAGGACGTGAAGGTGTTGAGGGTGGACCCCCCATGTGCTCTCCCTTTAGGGGAAGAGGGCAGAGAGGGACTCGAGGGAATGCAAGAGACTGGAGTAGAGAAAGGGAAATTGAAGGAATTGGATTGGCAGGGACTGGTTGGTCAGATTGATGGGGACCTGGCTTAGAGGAGACCCCCCCCCCCGAGCCATTGGTTACTTTAAACATAGGGGGTCGACAGACAAAGTTTCTGGTGGATACTGGAGCAGGGAGATCAGTTGTGAATAGTCAAGTTGCTAAAATAGGACCCCATAAGATAAAAGTTCAAGGAATGTCAGGACAGATTTTAGGACGACCGGTTCTACAACCTGTCACTTGTGTATTTAAAGCAGTGGTTCTCAACCTTTCTAATGCCGTGACCCCATAATACAGTTGCCCATGTTGTGGTGACCCCCAAGTGGGTGTGGCCACCAATAAGAGGGAGTAGGTCAGCTAGGGAAAAGGGAAAAAAATGGCAGACAACGTGGTTTGGCGACCCCGTGAAATGGTCGTTAGACCCCAAATGGGGTCCCGACCCACAGGTTGAGAACCACTGATTTAAAGGCTCAAAGATTCAACATGAGTTCTTATATGTCCCCGAATGTCTGGTGCCTCTGTTAGGTAGAGACTTACTTAGCAAGCTAGGGGCAACTATTTCCTTTGATGATGGACAACAAACGCTTCAGATAAAACACCAACCTGAGGCTATGTGGAGACTGATGGTTAATAGGTCTGTTGAGGAGGAAGTTCTGGATGAGAAATGGAGGGAGTTTGGAGTGCCGGGGCTATGGGCTGAGGATAACCCCCCTGGTTTCGCAGCCCATCACCCCCTTGTGATTGTGGAAGTGAAACCTCTAGCAATGCCTGTGCATATTAGGCAGAGATCCTGCTCCAAGGAGGCTATAACTGCTATACATGAGAGCATCCAAAAATATTTGAAAGCAGGCATTTTGGTACCTATTCAGTCACCTTGGAATACACCTATTTTACCTATAAGGAAGCCAGATAGTTCCTTCCAGCCAGTCCAGGATCTCCGCATCATTAACTCCATGACTGTCACAATCCACCCTGTTGTGCCCAACCCCTATACATTGTTGATCTTGATTCCTCCAACTGCGAAGTGGTTTTCAGTTGTAGATTTGAAAGATGCCTTTTTCACGATTCCCATCCATAAGGTTAGTCAACCCTTGTTTGCTTTTGAGTGGGAAAATCCAAAGACAGGGCAAAAAGCACAATATACCTGGACTAGACTGCCACAGGGTTTTAAAAATTCGCCCACCCTATTTGGGACTGCCTTAGCAGAAGATTTACAGCATTTTGTGCCCCGGCAGAGGGGTGACACTATTCTGCAATATGTAGATGATGTGCTAGTGACAGGTAGGACAGAGGAGACGTGCTGGGAGAACACGGAGTTCCTTTTACATTTGTTGCTCAAGTGCGGCTATAGGGCTTCCAAAAAGAAGGCACAATTGGTCAAGCAGAGGGTGAGGTATTTAGGGTATGACATTGAGGAGGGGCATAGAGCTTTAGGCTGGGAAAGGAAGCAAGCAGTGTTAGCTATTGCTGAACCCCTGAATAGGCGACAGTTAAGGGGCTTTTTAAGTTTGGCAGGATTTTGTCAGATATGGATACCAAATTATGCTTTACTAGCAGCACCTCTTTATTCAGCTACAAAAGGGGGTGATGGTGAGCCCTTTGAATGGGAGGGAGAACAAAGGAGAGCTTTTAAGGAAGTGAAACAAGCCCTCACATCGGCACCAGCCTTAGCTTTGCCTAACTTGGAAAAGCCTTTCAATCTGTATGTTGATACCAGGAGGAATATTGCCTTGGGGGTGTTGACACAACAATTGGGGCAGTGGCAACGCCCGGTGGCTTACTTATCTAAGCAATTAGATGGGGTTGCCCAGGGTTGGCCACATTGTTTGAAGGTTCTTGCTGCTATAGCAGTCCTTTTACAGGATTGCAATAAATTGACCTTCTCATGTCCCATAAGTGTCCACACCCCTCATGCAGTCCATTCTATCTTGGATAATAAAGGACATTTGTGGATCAGCAGTCAAAGGCTTTTTAAGTATCAGGCAATGATGATTGAAAACCCTCAAGTAAAATTAGTGGTGTCCAATCGACTGAACCCTGCCACCCTATTGCCTACAGAAGTTGAATCAGAACATGACTGCTTACAAGTGTTAGAGACTGTATATTCAAGCCGTCCAGATCTATCTGATATCCCTCTTCCGGATGCTGCCCTGAATTGGTATACAGATGGCTCTAGTTACATGCATGATGGCAAAAGGGTTTCTGGATACGCTATTGTGGATGATGAGAAGGTGGTGGAGAGTAGTTCGCTTGGGGCTGGCTATAGTGCTCAAGTAGCAGAACTGTGGGCACTCATCAGAGCATTGGAAAGGGCAGAAAGGGAAACTTTGAATGTTTGGACAGATAGTAAGGATGCCTTTCTGACTTTACATGCTCATGGTGCTGTGTATAAGGAGAGGGGATTTAGGGATTCTGCTGGCAAATATGTGTTGCATGGACACTTAATCAAGTGTCTTCTCGATGCAGTACAAAAACCAGCAAAGGTTTCTGTTATGCATTGCAAAGGGCATCAGCGGGGAGTGGATAAGGTGGCTCAAGGGAATCTGAGGGCTGATTTGGAAGCTAAGAAGATGGCAATAAGAACAGGACCCACACCGGATTTATCAATATGTGTTACAATGGACTTGGGGGTCCTGCCCCCTGTCATTAAGCCAACATATTCACAGCAAGAGTGTGTGAAAGCAGTGAATGACCTTAAAGCTACTATTAGAAAAACTTCCGGTGGTCAGCGTCGATGATGGCAGCTACATTGTAGCCGTCCTCCTGGGACGGTTTCAGAACCGTGGAGTACAGCGTATACCAGCTGTCCCGCGGCTCGAAATCCCCCTCCCGGGCGAAGGGAGAGGGTAGAGAAGTACACGAATAGAGGTAGAGCCTCTTAAACTCCCCAGGACTTTTCTTTTTGGGGGGTGAAAAGAGAGCTCCCTCGGAGTTCGTGTTATCTCCGCCTCCCAGCTGTTTTTGCTTCTTCGGAAGCAAAGCGAAACGCCGCTACCATCTCCGCACCTAAAACGATCGGGTGAGTGACTTTTAAAGCGGACAGAGCCAGATAAAGGATTTTACTTACTGAGTTTTATTTGCTTTTTAGTTTATGTTGATTTCTTTTTCTTTTGTTCTTTGTCGGTTTGGAGAGTGAAAGTAAAATGGCGATTTGAAAGTGCCCTTTTTTTTTTTTTCCAGAAAGAAGCAAGTTAAACGGAATGTAATGGACTATATAGCTCTTTCTCTTTTAAACTTTCTAAACTTTTTTTTGAAAGTGGTTTTGTGGTTTTAAAGTTTCTTTTGGACTCTCCTTTGCTCTCTTTTAATTTTTGAGGATTCTAGTATTTTTTTTTTTTCAAGAAGGAAGAAAGAGGGAACAAGATCCTTTTAAAAAAATGGCTTCAAAGAGGCAAGCAGTTCCTACAGTTCCTAAGGTGGCTTCTTCTCCTGCAATCTTACCAGTACAACAACCTAAGGCTACACCACCATCTTCTCCTCCTTTGCCAGTATTATCTGTACAAGATATGAAAGATATAATGGGAAATGCTGTATCCCAAATCAGAGAGGAAATGAAGGAGCTTCTAGATCAGAACAAACCTGAAACTAAAGGGGAAATGAAGGAGCTTTTTGATCAGAATAAAATTCAAATTAGAAAAGAAATGAAAAACCTCTTAGAGCAGAATAATACTATTCTGAGGCAAGATATAGTTACGGCTCTATCAGGATTGGCCTCTGTGGTTGAGAAGCTTGATTCTAGAGTGGAAGAGGTCGCAGACAAAGTTGATATCCTGGAAGATAAATTTGAAGTTATGGAAAAAAAGATGGAAATCTCACAAGATGTTATTGCTATGTCTCAGTACAGGGAAATGGAATATGCCCTAAGAATCAGGGGTTTGAAAGAGGATATGAATCAAGATTTGATAGAGATTGTGGTTAATGACCTTGCCATTGTTTTGAATGGGGAGAAAGATGGATTACGTAGAGAAGTGGAAAAAATTTACAGAGTTAACTCCTGGGTCGCAAAACAGAAGAATTTACCAAGAGATGTTGTGATTTATTTTGCAAAGAGATCTCTGCGCAATGAAATCATACAAGCTTTTTATAATAAGAGGTTCCAGATTGCTGCTCAAGATGTTATCATTTTAAAGGAGATCCCATCTAAAATTTTAAGAAATAGAAAAGACTTTTCTTTTTTAGCCAATGAACTTAAAACAAGAATGATGCCATTCAGATGGGAGATTCCGATGGGTATTGTTTTGAGCCATGTGGGGACGCGTTACAGACTTAACACAGTCGCTAAAGCAAAGGAGTTTTATACTTCGGTCCTGGGAGCAGGCTCATCGTCATCTATGATGCAGAAAGTTCTGGATGCTAAAGAGGCGGAACAGCAGTCTGAAGGATTAGGTGTGATGGTTGCTGGAAAGTTACAGACGGAATGGTCGCGACAAACAGAGATCAAAGAGCAAAGAATGACCCGTGCAGCACATAGACGCAAGGAAAAGGAACAACAAAAGAAAGAAGTTAAAGAATCTCTCCAAGAAAGTGTTTTGTTGCCGGTGGGAGGAGCAAGACCCAAGAGTTCTGCAACACATTCTTCAATGGCAGACCTTCAGGCAGTCTTCTCCAGGCTTCTGGTTAAGGGAGATGGTAAAGCTCCTGACTTGGAATGTTAACGGCCTTAACTCCCCGAATAAGAGAAAGAAAATCTTTCACTACTTAAAGCAACATAATAATGATATTATTTGTTTGCAGGAAACACATATTTTACTTAAAGATCAAAAATATTTAGTCAATTCTCGTTTGGGATCTCATTTTGTATCTTCAGCTCCTGGGAAAAAAGGGGGTGTAGTTATTTATGTTAAGCAAAACTTATCAGCCTGTTTAGTAGAATCTGATCCTCAAGGGAGATATGTTATGATTGAAGTTGGTTTATATGGCAAGAAAATACTTATAGTGGGACTGTATGCACCAAACCAACAACAGGAACAATTTTATAGATTGTTGCATCAGAAATTAACTTTGTTGGATTACAGATCTGTGATATTAATGGGAGACTGGAATGGTGTCTTAGATATACAAAGAGATAAAAAAGGATCTTCCACTTTTTTTAAACAGGCTAAACTACCCAAAGCTTTTTTTGACTTGAAAGAGGACTGGGAGCTGCGAGACTACTGGCGTGAACGCAACCAGGAGGAGAGAGACTTTACTTTCTTTTCAGATAGACATCAATCCTTTTCAAGAATTGACTTTTTTTTTTGATTACAACTGATTTATATTTTAGGGTAAAGAATGTAAAAATTTTTCCTAGGATGTTGACAGATCACAGTCCAGTCTGGATGGAGTTGGTTGATGAAAAAGAGGAGAGGAGATCGTGGAGGGTGAATGAGAATTTATTTAGACAAGAAAAGAATATTCAAAAATTAAAAGAACATCTAAAGGACTATTTTGTTTTAAATATCCATAAAGGAACTTCAATGTCAATGGTATGGGATGCAGGTAAAGCCTTCATGCGTGGGATTTTGATACAAATGAATAGTGCTCAGAGACAAAAGCAGATTCAGAAATGTAAGGATTTGGAAGATGAGATTAAATTAAAAGAAAAATCTCTGATTCTAAATCCCACAGACGAAAAGGTTAAAGAATCTATAAAATTGCTCAAAACACAATTTAATATGTTGATGGCTGATCAAACCGCAACTAACTTATTGTATATGAAACAAAATACATTTTGTAATGCCAACAAACCAGGGAGATGGTTGGCTTATCAATTGAGAAAGAAACAGAGACAGAGAATTATAAATAAAATAAATTATAGAGGTAAATTGGTGTACCAGAAGGAGTTGATCAAGAAATCTTTTTTAGATTATTATCAAAAATTATATAAGAGTACTAAAGTACAGGTATTAGATATAAATAATTATCTAAATGAAGCCAACTTTCCCAAATTAACAGAAGATCAGAAACAAGAAATTAATGGTTTAATTACCACTGAGGAAATTGCGACAGTGATTAAGGAATTAAAATTAGGTAAAGCACCGGGTACGGATGGCTTGACATCTATTTATTACAAAACTTTGTTAGAAGAGATGATTCAACCTTTATGTGAGCTTTTTAATAATATATTACAGGGTTTAGAGATTCCTCCGTCATGGGGTAGAGCTTTCATATCTTTAATTCCAAAAGAAGATCAAGATCTTACTTTACCAAAGAATTATAGACCTATATCTCTTTTAAATGTAGATTATAAGATTTTTGCAAAAATCTTAGCCAATAGGCTTATGAGGGTTTTCCACCAGCTTATACATAAGGACCAAACGGGTTTTATAACTGGCAGGTATATGAAGAATAACGTTAGACAAATTATTAATTTACTAGAATACTTAGATAAGAATAACCAAGTTTCCGCAGGACTAATATTTTTAGACGCTGAAAAAGCCTTTGACCAATTGAATTGGCAGTTTATGTTAAGATTAATTGAGGATATGAATTTTGGAGAAAAAATTTTACAAGCTCTTGGTGCTATATATCAAAAACAAACGGCACAACTTATAGTTAACGGGGGCTTGTCAGAGGTTTTCACAATAGAAAAAGGGACAAGACAGGGATGTCCATTGTCACCACTACTGTTTGTTTTAACTTTGGAAATTCTGCTGATTAAAGTTCGAGAATCCCAGGAAATAAAAGGAATAGAAGTTAATAAAAAAGAATATAAACTAAGAGCTTTTGCAGATGACTTGGTGGTTACCTTGTCTCAACCTACCTATTCTGTAGTAGAGTTGTTACAATTGATTTATCAATATGGACGGGTTTCGGGATTTAAAATTAATAATAATAAGACTAAAATATTACCCAAAAATATGACTAATTTGGATAAGCAGACTTTGGTTAACTTGACAGATTTTGAAGTTGTTGATAAGATAAAATATTTGGGGGTCACTTTATCTGTTTCTAACACAAAGTTGTATAAAAATAATTATGAAAGGTTGTGGGTCAGGGTACAAAGAGACTTGAAAAATTGGGAGAAGTTGCAATTATCCCTTATGGGAAGAATTGCGGTGATTAAAATGAATGTCCTGCCAAAGTTTCTCTTTTTATTTCAAATGATACCTATCCTAAAGAATGAGGTTAACTTAAATGAATGGCAGAAAGGTATCAATAAATTTATTTGGGCAGGGAAAAAACCAAGAGTAAAGCTTAAAATTATGCAAGATATTCGTGAGAGAGGTGGACTCAAGGTACCGAATTTGAAATTGTATTATGATGCTGTGGCTTTAACATTACTTAGTGACTGGGTTAATTTAACAAATGTAGAAATACTCCATTTGGAGGGTTGGGATTTACTTTTTGGATGGCATGCCTATTTAATTTTTAATAAAAAAGTTGACCGGGTTTTTAAATCTCATATTATAAGGATTTCTTTACTTCGGGTTTGGAGGAAATATTATAAAAGTGATTTTAAAATACCATTATGGGCTATACCTTGGCATGCGATAGAGGGGATAAGGAGAGGAGTTAAGATGGATAGTGTTTCTTATGTACAATTACTCAGATGGGATGGTAAAAATTGGCACTTAAAATCTTTGGAAGATTTAGCACATGAAAATATTACATATTCATGGTTTCAGTATAGACAAATAGTGGATAGATGGAAGATAGATCGTAATATGGGTTTGCTTAGAGAAGATGAAAATCTTTTTAAACAAGTAAAAGACCAAAGACGAACTCATATTAAGAGAATCTGTGGGGTGCTAGTAGAACTGTATTCAGAACCAGAACTAATTAAAGAATGTATGATTAAATGGGCACAAAATTTTGGTGAACCAGTTCTACTAGACACTTGGGAAACCATCTGGGTGAGGAATGTTAAATTTACACAAGCCCAGAACTTAAGGGAGAATTTTTACAAAATGTTTTATAGGTGGCACCTTGATCCACAAAAAATGTCTCGTATGTATCCTGACTTACAGCCTAAATGTTGGAGATGTGGTTGTTTGGATGCTACTTATTATCATATTTGGTGGTCGTGTAAAAATATAAAAGCTTTTTGGATTAAGATATGGTGGAATATTCAAAGAATTTTTAGAAGGAGGGTAAAATTTACCCCACAATTGTTTTTGTTGGGTATTGTTACTGATTGTGATGTTAAGGAGGTTATATTGATGTTAAATTTAATCACAGCCGCAAGGTTGTTAGTAGGGCAGTACTGGAAGAAGGAATCTTTGCCTACCTTGCAAGAATGGTTTTTTAAAGTTTCTTATTTGGCGGAAATGGCAAAGATTTCGGCTTTTTTAAAGGATCAGTCGCAAGAGAAGTTTTTTGCGGTATGGGAAAAATGGATAGATTTTATACAACATAAGTTGGATATAAAAAAATATTACTTAGTTTTTCAATAACCTATATATAAATTTTAATATTTTATAGATTGTATTTTTTTTTCTTCTCTTTCCTTATATTTTTTATTTTTATCTCATCTTATTTTACTTCTTTTTTTATATATATATCTTTTCTTCTTTCTTTTCTCTTTTATTCTCTTTCTTTTTAAGTAATTTTTTTTCTCTTTTTTTAATACCTATGGTTTTTTTTCATATATATTATTGTTAATTATCTTATAAGCTTAGGTAATGTATTTAGATATATTAATGGTTTATATTTTTTTTAATTTTTTTTTAAGATTTTTAGAAATTTTAATCAAGCCTGTATTCAGCTCTGGGAAGGTGGGGGGGATGGACTGGGAGGGTTGGGGTGGTTGGGTAGGGTTGTTTTTTGTTTTTTTTTTTTTTTCCTCCTTATTTGTAAAAACTTTTAAAAATTTTCAATAATAAAAAAAAGCTACTATTAAAGATGGGTGGTATCTGTTGCCTGATGGATGTATTTTTGTCCCACAGTCTTCAGCATGGGCTTTACTTCAAGCATCTCATGAAGCAACACACATGGGGAAAACAGGGTTGGAAGCAGCCATTGGAAGGGATTACTATGTAAATGGGTTGGCTGGGATAGCTGCTCGAGTGGTTTCACAATGTGGTGTCTGTGCTAAAGTCAATCCTAGACAAGGGCCCCTTTTACCACCTGGGACAATACCTGTCTCATACTTTCCTATGGACTCTGCCATGGTTGATTTTACAGACATGCCTAGATGCGGATTGTACAAAGCCCTATTGGTATTTGTGGATAAATACACTGGCTGTCCAGAAGCTTACCCTACAAAGACTAAACAGGCCAGGGAAGTGGCTAGACTGTTGTTAAAAGAGTTAATACCTCGGTTTGGCTGTCCTTCCTTTATCTCTTCTGACAATGGTCCTGAATTTGTTCATCAAGTCAATCAAGCAGTGGCTACTGCAGTTGGATCTAAGTGGCGGTTTCATAGTGCTTTCCATCCTCAGTCAGGTGTGAACTCAGAAAGGATGAATCGCACAGTGTGCTGCAGCTGCCAAAAAGGCCAACACAGTGCTAGGCTGCATTAACAGAGGGATAGAATCAAGATCACGTGAAGTATTAATACCACTCTTCAATGCCTTGGTAAGGCCACACTTGGAATACTGCATCCAGTTTTGGTCACCACGATGTAAAAAAGATGTTGAGACTCTAGAAAGAGTACAGAGAAGAGCAACAAAGATGATTAGGGGACTGGAGGCTAAAACATATAAGGAACGGTTGCTAGAATTGGGTATGTCTAGTTTAACGAAGAGAAGGACAAGGGGGGACATGATAGCAGTATTCCAATATCTCAGGGGCTGCCATAAAGAAGAGGGAATTAAGCTATTTTCCAAAGCACCTGAAGGCAGGACAAGAAGCAACGGGTGGAAACTAATCAAGGAGAGAAGCAACCTAGAACTAAGGAGAAACTTCCTGACAGTGAGAACAATTAATCAGTGGAACAGCTTGCCTCCAGAAGCAGTAAATGCTCCAACACTGGAAGTTTTTAAGAAGAGACTGGACAGCCATTTGTCCGAAATGGTGTAGGGTTTCCTGCCCGAGCAGGGGGTTGGACTAGATGACCTCCAAGGTCCCTTCCAACTTTACTATTATTATTATTATTATTATTATTATTATTATTATTATTATTATTATTATTATTATTATTATTATTATTATTATTATTATTATTATTATTATTATTATTATTATTATTATTATTATTATTATTAAAATTACTAAAATTTGTGCTGAGAGTCATCTGAAATGGCCTGATGCTTTACCTTTAGCTCTATATGCTGTGAGATGTGCTCCTTGTAGACAGTACAAACTGTCCCCATATGAGCTGATGTTTGGGCGTCCTCCTACGCTGCTGAAAAGAAATTTGGCTGGATGGCCTGATTTGGGCCATCAGGGGGGAGTGTGGACTCTGGAAATGGTGCAGGAACTGAATAGGCAGGTGGAAAAACTTAGAAACTATGTTATTGAGCAAACCACCTAGATTAGTAACAAGATGTCATCCCTTTAAACCTGGAGATAAAGTGTGGGTGAAACATTGGAAACGTGAACAACTGGAAGGGAGATGGAGAGGGCCTTATGAGGTAATAATGGCCTCTCCTTTAGCTATAAAGATTGCAGAATCTAAGTCCTGGATCCACTGGACCAGAGTCAAGGCGGCAGCAGATCCCCTGTGGACAGTGACCAGGGACCCAAAGGTCTCTACAAAGCTTACTCTTAAATGTGTTTAATGAATATTTTATTGTTTGTATAACAGATATTATAGTATTACAAGTGTATCCTGCACATATATCTACGGCTGTTCGGCTGGAATTCAACACCCCTGGAAAGTCACTCCAGAAGCTGGCTTTCTACGCACGGGAGAAGAAAGGATGAAAGGATTATTATTGCTTTTATATAGTACTATTGTTGCATGTAATAATGTTTGTCTCTTTAATCTAGGCCAATGGAGCAAGCCAGAAGAGGCTCCCAGTATTGTTCAGTCTTATGCTATAGGCACTGGCACTTGTGATGGTCACCCCCTATTGGTTTTTCACCAGAATGCTGGAATGGTATCTTGCCTCATCCTTGTCAATTTCCACTAGTGTTTGACAGAATAGTTAAAGAAACTTGCATCACTAGACAACCTGTCAACCCAGAAGCCTGTCAATATGCTGGATATATCCTTAGGAAAGGCATATGTGTTAGGGTCCCTTATAAGAAGCCTCCTCCTCCTGTAACCTTGGAATGTGGGCCTCCTTTATTTTGGGGTTGGGAGCAAGTTACCCTAGTCTCGCAGTTAAAAACGGGATGGAAGGGGACTTGTATTGTACGTGTAATTCCAGTGGAGTTTGGAGTCACTATCCGGAAACCACAAAGGAAGCGGCCAGAGAGAAAAAGAAGTAAAAGGTCCAACCAGAATAAGGATGTGCCCCATCCATTGGAGTCAAGGATGCAATATAATTTGTGGGTCCAGTTGGCTAAAATAGCCAACACAACAGATTTTTGCCTTTCTGAAGCATATGACATGGAGAATTTACTGTCCACATGTTTAATACCAGTGTGTGTTCCAGTCACAGTGGCTAAGGAGTTTGGTCACTATGTGTTTAAAGGGCATATAGGGTATGAAATACTGTACAGTTGGGGTCACATTTCTAAGTTTTTGCCACCCGATGCTCTAGCCTTACATACTCCTAACGTAGCCATTCCAGAAGACTTACAATGTGCACATATTACAGGTTGTGAGCAAAGTACGCCCCTACCTCATTGCCTGAAAGTGAGCCAAGAAAAGCTGAATTGCACATCTTTTCAATCAGTGTCTTTTGGTTTGGTTATGCCAACATATGGTTGCCCAGGGGTTGGTTCTTCACTTGTGGAAAAGACACTTTTAATTACATTCCTGCCAATCTAAGCACAACATATTGCTGTCTAAGCAGACTGACTACTTTCCTACCAGATAGGTCACTTTTTACCTCCTTTAACGTCACACGTTACAAAAGGGCTGAAGTTTTGAATGAGGACTGTGACTCCTCTCGTACTCTTCTGAATGCTGCTGAATATAATGCCTTGGCTATCTCATTGGTGGGAGTTCCTGCACTGGCTGTAAGAGCTCATGTCAATATAAACTCTGTGGCCTGTAACTTGGCTAAAACTATAAATGCCACTTCAATAGCCTTGTCTGATATCAATCAGGAAATGGTAGAACTACGCAAGGCGATTTTACAAAATAGGGCAGCCATAGACTATCTCCTGCTCCACCAACATATGGGATGTGAGGCCTTTGAGGGGATGTGCTGTTTTAATCTATCAGACCAATCCCCAGTTATAAACAAGCAGATTAAAGTGCTCCATAAAATGGCATTGGATTTGCAAATAGATTCCCTGGGAAGTTGGTGGAGTAACTTATGGTCTTGGCTCCCAATGGGTCTTATTGTTACTATCATAAGAGCAGTAGTCATTTTTATTGCTATTCTGATTAGTAGTTGTTGTCTTATGCAATGTGCCTTTTCATTGATGCATAACATAACACTGCCAAAACGTGTGTCACTACTTGCAGAAAGAAAAGCAACTGCTCAAGTTATGGCTATGTGGGAATTCAAGAACCAGGAATATAATAACATACATACATCAGACCCAAGTATTACAGGTTGAAACTTATCTGCAAGGTTGAGATAAGTCTCAACAGGGAGGAGTAAAGTGGGAGGCTGGAAAAATACTGATTGTCTGACAGAAATTGTGGGTGAAAGGGAGGTTTTCCTGTTCCCAGATGACACTTAAATTTAGAAATGCCAGACTAGCCTGATATCCTGTTTTTAACTCTGCACATGATATATTGCAAACTGCCTATCACATGATATATTGCAAACTGCCTATCACTTGAAATATTGCAAACTGCTAAAAGCATTCCTATGTTAAAATAAGGAACTATAAATTATAACCATGTCTAGTAACCTTCCTATGTTAGAATAAGGAACTATAGAATGTACCCATGTATGGAATATGTCCTGATCAGGAAATACTTACATATTGGGGGTTATAAATATGATCACCCATGCCCCTGTTGGGTGTTCAGACCCTTTAAGCTGTGATTAGCTCTCTGAACCTGTGCAAATAAACTTTCCTTCCACAAAAGAGCTGACTCAAGTCTCTCACTTCTACAACAGCTTAGTACTTTAGAATCGGAGTTACAAACTGATCCACAAAAGAAAAAATTGAAGAAACAAATGGACTTAATAAAACACAAATTAAATTTACTTGACATGGATATATTGGCACAACAGATTAAGCGAGCCAAACAGAACTTTTTTGAAAATGCTAATAAACCGGGAAGATGGCTTGCATATAGATTGAAAAAAGAAAGAGAAAAAAGATTAATAAGTAAACTCCAGGATTCAAAGGGAGAGTTACATTGTCATAATGATGCAATGAAAAAAATTATTAAGGCCTACTGCGAGACACTATAAGGCGGAGGTGGTTTCTAAAGAGGCAATTCAGGACAATTTAAAACAGTGGTTCTCAACCTGTGGGTCGCGACCCTTTTGGGGGTCAAATGACGCTTTCATAGGGGTTGCCTAAGACCATCGGAAAACACATATTTCTGATGGCCTTAGAAACTGAGACACAGGTCCTCTATCCGGCCACTGCTGCCACCCTCCTCCTCCGCCGGGTCCTCCGCCTCCAGGGCGCCCTTCTCTGACAGTGCCTGCTCCTGCCGCTGCAGTGCCATCGCGCGCGCCCCCGACGCCGCCCTGGGCTGGCTCAGCGGCTGGCCCGAGCCGAGCCGGGTCTGGGCTGCTGCTGGTGCTGCTGCTGGGCTGCTCCGCTGCTGCCGCCACAGCCGGATGAGCTGAGTTACAGTGCCGAGCCGGTCTCCACGCCTCCTGGTTGCCCAGCCGCGCTCCACCCCAGCTGCCCTCCGCGCCGTGTGGGAGCCTCCCCCGTGCCACCCAGCCAGCCTCCCTCGCCGTCAGAGGCCACCTTGGCCCTCTGGTGCCTGGCATGGCTGTGGGGCTGCCGGGCAGAAGCAGCTCCTTCCCGACTCGCCGGGCTCCGGGCCTTGGAAGCGGCCAGGGGGCAGGGAAGAGGGCGAGGTGGCAGCGATGCCCGCATGTGCGTGGGAGGCCAGCCGGCCGGGCTGGGAGGGGAGAAGCAGCGCCTTCCGAGCAGGAGCTGGTGCTCTGGCCTCACCCCTCTTGCGTGCGATGGGCTGCACGGCGTGGAAAGGGGCTCCCGCGACCCCGCCACTGCGATAGCGCTCAGGAGGCTGGAGGGGTGGGCAGGTCCTGGGGGGGTGGCTGGGAGAGGGCAAGAGGTGCCAGGATGAGGATGGGGGGCTCCAGGTTGCCAGGTGTAAGAGGGCAGCCGGCGGCTCTAAGGCGCGCGGATCCTCCGCGCAGCTGCCGAGGCTCCAGATGTGCCACTGCTTGGCTCTCCACCAGGCTCTCCGCCAGAGCCTCCCCCCCTCCCTGGGCAATTGTGCGGAGCTGCTTGTACGTCCTTGGCAGTGCCTCCCCCCTTCAATCTCTCTCTCCTTCCTTCCTTCCTTCCCCCTTCAATCTCCTTCCTTCTCCATCTCCTTCCTTTCCCCTTCAATCTTCCTTCCTTCTCCATCTCGTTCCTTTCCCCTTCAAACTTCCTTCCTTCCTTCCTTCCTTCCTTCCTTCCTTCCTTCCTTCCTTCCTTCCTTCCTTCCTTCCTTCCTTCCTTCCTTCCATCTCCATCTCCATCTCTTGGTGGGTGTGAGAGGGCGGCCGGCGGCTCCGAGGCACGCAGATCCTCCGCACAGCTTCTGAGGCCCTGGATGTGCCGCCGCTTGGCTCTCCACCAGGCTCTCCGCCAAAGCCTCCCCCCCTCCCCGGCCAATTGTGCGGAGCTGCTTGTGCGTCCTTGGCAGCACCTCCCCCCTTCAATCTCTCTCTCTCCTTCCTTCCTTCCTTCCTTCCTTCCTTCCTTCCTTCCTTCCTTCCTTCCTTCCTTCCTTCCTTCCTTCCTTCCTTCCTTCCTTCCTTCCTTCCCTGTCCAGTGCTCCCTCCCACTCAGTCTGGTCCCGGGTAGCTTTTGCAATTGCCCGGGAACCTTGCAATGTCCTGAGCCTGCATTTGCAGGCTCAGGACACAACACCCCTCCCCCCTTAGCTAGAACACACATGGTACTTGTTCTTACAATCCATACAAGAATATAAAATAATTTATAAAAAATAATAATAATATTGTTTCCATCCTACAGACACTCCATTCCACTACAACTTTTTTGCCACTCTCTAATGTGTGCTTCGTGGGTTCTATTGCTACCCACATAGTTTCCAACTCCTCACCGTAGACTTGTACTGTTCTTATGCTGACAAGAACCTTACATACTCATTTAGGTGTTTAGGAGGGGCCTTAACCTGTTGGGACCTTTGCAGGATGAGGAAGGGTGCCTGGCCTGACAGCTCCCCTGCTCGACTGGACAGACCAGGACTTGACCTTAAGGGCGCCTGGCCTACCGACCCGTCTGATGGGCTCACTAGACCAGGACTTTTAGGCACAGGTTTTGCAGGTGACCCCTGATAGGACGTACCGGCAGAAATGCCAGAGTTTCCCCCAGGCTCTGTGAGAGCAGCTGCACTCTCCCAACCTTCTGAGTTGGCTGAGGATTCCAGAACTACTCTGGATGGTTCCTGAGAACCTATGTCCTCGAGCCAGCGACCATTTTCGGACGTGCCCTGTGAAACAGGTGTGTGTAAGGGGCCCCAGTATTCGGGAGACCCGAAGGTCATGCCTGAAATGCCAGAGTCAGGAGAGGCCTCTCTGCTTGCCCACCTTACATAGGTCCTCCTTTTGGAAGCAGTTGCAGAATTGAACCTGCTTCCTAGCTGGGTTGACAGTTCTTGCGTGTTCTGTGAGTTCTGTGGATACCCCCGGTTAACCTCCTTGTCTGGAGTGTTACTGTTTCTATATGGAATATGTGGATGCCCCCAGGGTGACTCCCTGGCTGGAGTGCATCTTGTTGTGTAGGGTAGTTCTCTGCCCCATGAATTCTTGTTTGGAGCACTTGCAGAATCTCGGGATGGAGGATCAACGATCTCTTCAGCTGCCGGCACTGGCTGCTGATGTTGATCCTCAGAATGTATTCTATAACCTTCCTCCCCCCCCAGAGCAGAGCCAGGAGCGGAAGGGTGAGACTCCAGCCTCGCACGCAGCTGATCTATGTGCCACCAAAGAACACAGCCGTCTTCCAGGGACACTTCATAGGACAAGAGCCCCAAGACCTTGCAGACCACAGCTGGTACCCAGAGATGACCAGGCCCATAGTTCCGAGTCCAGACTGGAGCACCCACTTGCAGACTCCTCGGTGCCCACAGATGCAACACCTGAGACGCCCCCCTATCCGGATGCAGCCTGTCCAGCTTAGTAATAAGCCGGCAACCCCAACGAAGTTCAGCAGGGCTCTTCCCGGTGGCTGTGCAGGGTGTGGTGCGATGTGCAAGAAGAAAGTCTGCTAACCTGTGATGTCAGTCACTGTAAGTCAGTCTCTTAAGGGCATCCTTTGTGGTGCGCACCATACGTTCAGCCATTCCGTTGGTGGATGGGTGGAAAGGAGCAGAAGTTGCATGGAGGATCATGTTGGCCTGGAGGAAAACCTGGAACTCAGAAGAGGTAAATTGAGGACTGTTGTCTGAAACTAGAACATCTGGAAGGCCATGAGTTGCAAAAATACTTCTCAGCACCTGGATAGTCTTGGCAGCAGTAGTGGAGGACACAGGAACAACCTCTAGCCACTTAGAATGGCTATCAACAACAACAAAGAAGAATTGCCCCTGAAAGGGCCCAGCATAATCTATATGTACCCTGGACCATGGGGTGTGAGTTTCCTCCCATCTATGAACTGGGGCCTGAGGCATTTCAGGCTGGGACTGTTGGCACACATGGCACCCATGCACTTGAGCCTCAATGGCTTTCTCGAGGCCAGGCCACCACAAATGGCTGTGTGCAAGCGCCTTCATCCTGACTATGCCAGGGTGTCCCTCATGTAAAGAATGCAGCACTCTAGTCCTTAGTGAGGTAGGGATTACTACCCTACTTCCCCATAGCAGACAACCCTTCAAAGTGGACAACTCATGTCTTCTTTGCCAGAAACTCTGAAACTCAGTATCAGGGCATCTGTCAGGCCATCCTGACAACACCCATGACAGAACACGTGTGAACGTGTAGTCAGTGGCAGTTTCTGCAGCCACATCCCTTGCATTGAGGGGAGACTCAGGCAGCTCTTGAATGGACAGAATATTAATGGATGGAGCAGGATCAGGCTCCAGTGTTGGAAGGGGTAATCTACTCAGAGCATCAGCATGACCCATTTCCTTTCCAGGCTTGTGAATTAAAGAGTAGTCATATGCTGACAGGAAAATGGATCAACGCAGCATACGAGGAGAAAGAATATGTGGGGTCTGTTTGGTTGTGGTGAACAACCCTAGCAGAGGCTTATGGTCAGTGTAGACCGTGAAATGGCGGCCGTATATGAAATCATGAAACTTCTTAATGCCAGCCACAATGGCTAGCGCCTCCCTGTCAATCTGAGCGTAGTTCCGCACAGCAGAAGACAAGGTTCTGGAGTAATATGCTACAGGGACCTGTGTTCCATCAGCCAACAGATGGCTAAGAACTGCCCCCACTCCATATGGAGCAGCATCGCAGGCAATGCAAACAGGCAACTGCTCATTGAAGTGAGCCAGTACAGCATTAGAAGTAAGCACGGCCTTAACCTCATTGAAACTTTTTTCATGGACCTTAGTCCACTGCCAACAGGCTTGTTTGTCTAAGAGCCTATGCAATGGCTCAGCTATAGCAGCTTTGTTAGGCAGAAAGGCATGGTAAAAGTTTAGTAGCCCCAAAAAGGCTTGTAGTTCCCCTTTAGACTTAGGGGTTGGGGCCTGCTGAATAGCCTTTAATTTAGCTTCAGAAGGGTGGATACCTTGAGTATCTATCCTGAATCCCAAAAAGTCAGTAGAATTGACTCCTATCTTACACTTGTCCTTTTTTAACTTGAGACCTGCTTCCCTAAAACGAAGCAAGACAGCCCTTAATCTCTCTGCCAAGTTTTGAGGTGATTCTCCTGCAATGAGGACATCATCAAAATATGGACAGACTCCTGGAATACCCCTCAGTGTGTTCTCTATAATACTCTGGAAAATGCCAGGGGTACATTTACCCCAAATTGCAATCTCTTCACTTTAAGAGCTCCTCTATGAGTCACAATCGTCTGAGCCTCAGCAGCTGCCTCATCAACAGGCAACTGTTGATAGGCCTGTGCCAGGTCAAGCTTCGCAAAAATCCGCCCCCCCTTTAGGGAAGCCAGAATGTGACTTACTACAGGTACTGGATAAGCGTGTTGCTGTAGTGCCTTGTTTAGTGTGCACTTGTAGTCCGCACAAATACGAATGTCCCCATTAGCCTTTAAAGGCATTACTATGGGGGTTTCCCAAGGACTAGAATCTACAGGCTCTAGAATGCCCTGCTGGAGCAATTTGTCCAGTTCAGCATCAATCTTGTTTTTAAGTGCAAACGGAACTCTCCTAGGCTTGACCCTAATGGGTGCTATGGATGGATCTAATCGTAGTGCAACTGGAGGCCCCTTGTAGGTTCCAAGCTCAGAGCTAAACACATCTGCAAATTCCCTGCAGACTTCTGCAAGACTAGACGTTTGCAAGTGGTGCAGCCCCGTGACCTGAATTCCCAGAGCCTCAAAACAATCGAGTCCAATAAGACTTGCATGTTCACCCCCCAACAACCAACACATCTAAAGGACCCTCAAAATCCTTGTACTGTACCTTAAGGGTGGCCTCCCCCTTAACACACACCTTAGAATTCTGAAAGTCTGTAAGTATCACAATGGATGGCCTGAGTTTCACTTGAAGACCACTGCTGCTGCAAATCTTCCTGAATGTGTTGAGGGAAATTATGGAGAGAGCATAATTCCATGGATAAGGGAACCCCCTGCAACTTTACTTTAAGGGACAACTTCTTTTTTAGGGGTTTATGTGTGCCTGTCCTCAGAATACTTCTGTGTGTTGTGCAGAAACCCACCCTATTTTGGCTGGGGACCCTGGTACCTTTCAGATGCAATTCTTCTTTAGGTTGTACCTTCTGATGACTCAGACATACGGCTGCAATGTGGCCTTGCCTTCCACAGGCCCTACAAATGGCGAACCCGAACCGGCAGTCTGCTCTTCTGTGGCGTCCTCCGCATCCGAAGCATTGTGGAGTTATTGAAGCCTTTTCTGTGCGATCCCTCTGTCTCCTTATGGCTGCCTGGTAGAGCTTATTCACCTCATCTTCAGGAACATCTTCCGAATCCTCTTGCACGTTCTCCTGGTGGACAGCAACAGTCTCTGGAGACCTTCTGGTGGGCCGCATGTTTTTTACTGCTCCGCCTGCTGCTTCCTCTGCTGTAACTTCTCGTAGAGCATCTTGGAATGAAATGTCTTCTTTTGCAAAGATCCTTTGCTGTAAGTCTCTATTTCTCAGTCCACACACAAAACGATCACACAGTCTTTCCTCTAAATCTTTAAATTCACATGGTCTAGCTGCTCGCCTCAATGCTGCGATAAAGTCCTTAGCAGATTCTCCTGCCCTCTGATCCCTTTGTTCAAACGTGTGCCTCCATGCAATGATGGACAGCTTGGGCTGAAAATGTTCCTTTAGAAGTTTCTTTAAGTCTGTGTACGTTACACCTTCCAGAGAAGCAGAAGCCACGAGGTTTTCAGCAATTTCAAAAGTCTCTTGGCTGCATACACACAACAATGTGGCAGCCTTCAGCCCATCTTCACGAACTTGGTTAACCCTAAAATAGTTCTCTACTCTTGCAACGTATGTGTCAATGCTGCAAATACTGTATATTCTTGCTTTGACAATATGCAAAACTGTCTGGCATTTATTGGGTTAATACTTAGCTTAGACTGAGCGGGGGAAAAAGCCCGGGAAAGAAAGAGGAAGTAAACGTTTGACCTTCTCACTAATTGGATAATGTGACCTGTGACTGCATGAGAAGGGAGGGGTTGAGCAAGGAAAGCTTGATGCCAGTGACAGGAAGTTCAGATTCTGGCATCAACCAGTCTATCATTGTGACCGGCAAAACTGTAGCTCTGAAAATAAAGATTTTAGGAAACATGCCTGAAAATTCTTTGAAGTGCTTCATTAGTCGGAACCTGTGACAGTATGATTCCCATCGTTCCGGGTGTGCGACGTCGAATTCTGACAAGCGACCAATTTTTGCCATTGTAGTTCGTGCTGCCCCACTCACTTCTGCAGGGAAAGGGTCTCTCAGCCAAACTCACCCTCCAGCGACGCTGTACTGGCAGGATAGCTGCTGAATTTAACACTGTTTTCCCTTCCAGGACTTCTTTTGGGTAAGTCTTAAAGCTTCCTTCTAGCTTTCCTTGTTAAGAATCTCATCCTCGTCGCCAGTGTTAAGTCCTGGGAGTGATGGCAAATGAAGAATACACATGTTTCTGGAACAGCTCTTTATTGCGCTTATTTCAAACTCCAACAACAACGAGCAAAGGCACGCAGGCCTCCTTTTATACATCCCAATTCCCCGGACAAGATGGCAACATCACTAGGCACTTTTTGCGCCTTGCGCATGCGTGCTCAGCCGGCGCCACTCAGTCTGGTCCCGGGCAGCTTTTGCAATTGCCCGGGAACCTTGCAATGTCCCGAGACTGCATTTGCAGGCTCAGGACACAACACCAAGGATGCTGGTTTGTTGGGGCAGCCTTCCCTCACACAGCTCCCCTGCCGCCACCACCTGCTGTAGGTTGGGGCCTACAGCAACTGGGGTGGCCACAAGAGCAGCAGGAAGCCTGTCAGACCCTGCCTTTGCCGGCCAGAGACCCCAACCCTGAAGAGAGGGTGAGTTCCAGTCTGAGGCATCTGCAGCAATGGGTAGATGGGTTTCCCCAGCAGATGAATGATCATCAGCAGTAGGGGGCACCATCCAACCCCACTGGCCAGCAGCAGAGGGCCCAGCGGCCGTGGAACCAGCCCCAGTGGGGGCCACAGCAGCCTGTGTTCACACCACCCTTCAATGCAACCTTTGATGGGGACCCAGAGAAGCTGATTTTTTTTCTCAACCAAGTGCGTTTTCACTTGAAACGCTGGGCCTATCTGTACCCGGAATCAGGGGCCATGGTCGATGTTATTGCGTCCAACCTAGAGGGAGAAGCATCTGAATGGCTGAACAATCTATATAGCGAGCAAGCCCCCGAATTGGAAGATCCCCACCGCTTTCTTTTAAGTCTGAGAGAATGATTTGAGGACCCATCCATTGGCCTCAAAGCAGCAGGACAAATTCACAAAATAAAACAAGCTGGGAGGCCTGCCCTGGAGTACGTGCGAGAATTCCGCAAGATAGCAGGTCGAATAGAGGGGTGGCCTGAGCAGTCCCTCATCCATTTCTTCATTGAGGGATTAGATGATCACCTCTCTCAGGCCTGCATCTATCGAGAAATACCTGATCGGCTTCAGGAGTGGTACCAGACAGCCGTGAAGCTAGATGTTAAGCTCTCTCGCTATAAAAAGCCTCCCCCACAGGAACCCGAACAGCAACCAGAGCTACCTGGACAGCAATCACCCACACGAAAGCCTTCAACTACTGCAAGGGCTGAGAGACCCAGGCCACCTGCACGCCCTTCCTTCGAGTGTTTCCGGTGTGGATAAGGAGGACACCGAGCGGCCACCTGTCCAGTCCCCTACCCTCGACTGCAGAGCAAGCCAGGACCGGCAATGCAAAAGAAACCTGCTCAGTGGCTAACAAGAGAAAAATCCAATCGACCCACGCAAGAACCAATTGCCCAGGTTACACCTCACACACAGGAGGATGCCAAGACTCCAGGTGGACCTGCCCCTGCTCTTCCCTTCTTTGATAGCGACGATGAAGGAGAAAACGACCCAATGGTGAGTCAACAAATCCTGCCTTTTTCACTGCCCGCCAAACTTGTAATCCCTACGTCTGGGGCACAAATAGACTTAAACGTACTAATTGATTCGGGATGTACCCGCTGCATTATTAGTCTGGCGTTTGCCATGAAAATGGGCATAAGGGCAAAACAGCTTTCCAAACCGATGAGATTTGAGCAAGCCGATGGCTCCCTGATGGGAGGGACTCTTATTACACAATTAACTGAGCCCTTACGCCTAGAAATAGGTGCACACTGGGAGTTTATTCGTTTCCTGGTGGCTCCAAAAATGACCGAGGCAGTGATCCTAGGACTAGCCTGGTTGGACAAATGGAAGCCTTTTATCTGGTGGGAGAAAGGAATGAGAATTGTGAGACTACCTATAGGGCCTGATCCCCCCATTGATTCAACAGACGTTACTGGGCATCTTAGGCCACCCAATGAGCGAGCGCACATGGCCGCCTCACTGACTCCAGGTGAACCAGTCATCCCCAAAGAATACTTGGACCTGGCGGAGGTGTTCAGTGAAAAAGAATGTGATGCCCTACCCCCTCACAGACCCAATGACTGCTCCATCGAACTGGTGCCCGGAGCCAAACTCCCACGTCCGAGGATGTATGCTATGTCCCCCCTCAAAATGGAGGAGATGCAGCGATATGTGAACAAGAACCTAGCGAGGGGGTTTATTGAACAGGCCAAATCTTCCGTGGGAGCCCCTGTGTTGTTCAAAGAGAAAAAAGATGGGTCTCTTCGTCTCTGCATAGACTACAAGGGACTCAATGCTGTACGTGTGGAAAATAAATACCCCCTCCCCCTTCTAAAGGATTTATTGACCCATCTGGCTAAGGGGAGTGTCTTCACTAAGTTAGACCTAAGAGAGGCATACTACCGGGTGAGAATAAAAGAGGGAGACGAGTGGAAAACTGCCTTCAACTGTCCAATGGGGAGCTATCAGTTCAAAGTCATGCCATTTGGACTACAGGGGGCCCCAGCTGTATTTATGCAGTCGATCAATGAGGTTCTACATGATCACTTGTACAAAGGGGTTTTGGTGTATCTTGATGATATCCTGATATACAGCACAAACATGACTGATCACATAAAGCTAGTGAGAGAAGTGTTAAAGAAACTATCGAATGCCAAGCTTTATGTCAAATTGTCAAAATGTGAATTTCACCAAACCCAATTAGACTATCTTGGCTACCGAATTTCCAATGAGGGTATTGAAATGGATCCGGCCAAGGTGAAAACTTTAATCGAATGGCAGCCCCCAAGGACTCGCAAACAGCTCCAAAGCTTTCTGGGTTTTGCCAACTTTTATCGTCAATTCATCCCTTCTTTTGCCGAGATTGCCCTTCCTCTTACAGAACTACTCAAAACAGGCAAAGGAGGAAGGAAGCCACAACCGGGCCAACCACTAGCATGGACAATGATCTGTCAAACAGCTTTTGAGAATTTAAAGAGACTATTTGCCGCTGAACCGGTTCTAAAGCACCCCTGCCCAGGGGAACCCTTTGTGATTCAAGCCAATGCCAGCGATGTGGCGGTTGGAGCAGTGTTACTTCAAAAGAACAAAAATGGGATCCTGCAACCCTGTGCCTACACCTCTAAGAAATTCACTGAGAGCGAGCGAAGATGGGCAATCTGGGAGAAAGAGGCCTTCGAAATTAGGTGGGTGCTATTGAACTGGCGACACTATCTAGAAGGGAGCAAGGTGCCATTTGAGGTATGGACAGATCACAAAAACTTAGAGGCACTGAAAACTCCCCGCAAATTGTCACCAAAGCAAGTACGGTGGGCACAGTACTTTAACAGCTTCAACTTCACTCTAAAGTACATACCAGGAGGAAAGAACTTTCTAGCTGATGCGCTATCCCGGTTACCCCAGTACAAAAGCGAACGAGAGCAGGTTAACGAGGCAATTATCCCCAATCCACAAACCGTTGCTCAACTTACACCTCGCAGGGTCCCGAATCCGGATGACCCTGGAGTGAAGAAAATAAAACGAGAGCTCCTCACTGACCAATGGTTCAAAGATAATCAAGCGTCCCTAACATGCAAGGATGGCTTGGCTTACAAAGGGGGGAAGTTATATTTGCCAGAAGCGCTCCGTCTTAATGCTCTCAACCACAGCCACAATGTAAAGCAGGCTGGACACTTTGGATATTTGAAAACCCTACACCTCACCCGCCGGCAATTCTGGTGGCCGGGGCTGAAAAAGGATGTGGAAAACTATGTAAAAAGTTGTACTGTATGTGCCACAATGAAAAGAATCCCGGGGAAAACTCCTGGGTTACTGCAACCCGTGGCAGACCCTTCTCAACCCTGGGAAGAAATAGCTATGGACTTTATAGTGGACCTACCTGAAAGTAGGGGAAATACTGTCATCTGGACTGTGATAGACCTGTTCTTGAAACAGGCTCATTTCATCGCCTGCAAAGGACTCCCATCTGCCCAACGCCTGGCCAAATTGTTCCTGAAACATATCTACCGGCTGCATGGTGCCCCTAAGCGAATAATCTCAGACAGGGGGGGTGCAATTCACAGCGAAGTTTTGGAGAAATTTCCTTACATTGATTGGATCATCTCAAGGGTTATCATCTGCTTTTCATCCAGCCACCAATGGGGCCGCTGAAGGCGCTAACAAAATGGTGGAGCAATATCTTAGGTGCTACGTTTCTTACCAACAGACGAACTGGACTGATCTCCTCCCTTTTGCGGAGGTGGCGTACAATAATTCCGTGCACAGCAGCACTGGCTACACGCCTTTCAAAGTAGCCACAGGGAAAGAATTCAACCCAATACCTGAATATCCTCAGTTGCCCTCCGCTTCACAGACACTTGATCAGTGGGTGAGAGGGTGGGAAGAAGTTTGGAAAAACACAAAAACTGCTTTAAAAAAGACTTTTGAAACCGATAAAAAGCAGGCTGATAAAAAGAGGGCTCCCCAAAGAACATTCCAAGTTGGGGAAAAGGTCTATCTGTCAACTAAATATCTACGCCTCAAATTGCCCAGCAAGAAATTGGGACCAAAATTCTTGGGGCCTTTCCCCATAGTAAAGGTCATCAACCCAGTCACAGTACAACTAAAACTCCCTAAACTGTTAGGGAAAATTCACCCAGTTTTCCATTGTAGTTTGTTGAAGCCTTATCGGGGCTCCACTTTGAGACCTCCTCCAAAGAAGGCACCTGGACCCCTCGTAGTGGCAGGGCAGACCCACTATGAAGTGAAACGTATTCTTGACTCCAGAATCTTTAGAGGGAAATTACAGTACCTAGTACAATGGAAGGGATACCCGTTGTCTGAAGCCACCTGGGTGAAATCTAGTGAAGTGAAGGCCAACAGATTGATCGAAAGGTTTCATGTGAAACACCCCAGCAAACCGAAAGATAACCCTTAACATATGCTTTTGTTTACTTTACAGGATCTGTCCTTCTTGTAAGGGGGGCTGGATGTCAATGCTGCGAATACTGTATAGTCTTGCTTTGACAATATGCAAAACTGTCTGGTATTTATTGGGTTAATACTTAGCTCAGAGTGGGGGGGGGGGGAAGCCCGGGAAAGAAAGAGGAAGTAAACTTTTGACCTTCACACTAATTGGATAATGTGACCTGTGACTGCATGAGAAGGGAGGGGTTTAGCAAGAAAAGCTTGATGCCAGCGAAAGGAAGTTCAGATTCTGGCATCAACCCGTCCATCATGGTGACCGGCAAAACTGTAGCTCTGCAATAAAGACTTTAGGAAACATGCCTGAAAGTTCTTTGAAGTGTTTCATTAGTCGGAACCTGTGACACCTGGGTTTGTTCAAGGCATGTCCATTTGCATAACATTGTAGATATGAGTCTACAGAACAAACATAATTAACTTTTCTCAGTATATAGCCAAGGGTTGCTGCTATTGCAAACCTAATAGAATAAAAGTTACATTGTTTAATCTAAGAGCCTATATATTCAAAGAAGCTTTCACATCTCTAATTTTGCCTATTTCAAAAAAACAGATTTAACTGTAAATATGCCAATATTGTTAGGCAAGCTGGGAGCAATACTTTTAAGTATGAGGCAACTAGCAACAACATGAACAGAATATTCAGTTGCTTAAATTACACCTCTTTAAAACAAAACAAAGCAAATCACCAGAATTCCAATATTAAGGAATAGATTCAATATACTGAATTTATTCAATATATACATAATATATATATCATAAGCCAAGTGTTCATGATTTATAAAACACAAAGACTGAATTCACACAACATACTATGTTGAGTGAGATCTATGGCTTAATGAAAGCAAGACACAATGTTACACAGAGAATAGTATTTGGGAAAGCACTGAAATCTAAATAAAGTATGTTCAACTAATCTCACTGCTAAGTGTATAACTTCCTTCCACCAGTCCAACCACTTTGTCCCAGAATACACTGTGGCTTCAGAGTAATAATCTACTGTAATAGCTTACTGGCTAGAAATCATTTAATGGGGTGTAACTTGATAAAATGGTGGGTAAATCTAAAAGACTCACTATGAACCAGAAGGACAAATCACTCATAAGGTCAAATGCACTGTATAATGTAAAATACAATTGTGATAACACAAAATAAGCACCATGTTTAAGCTATTAAAAAACCCCATAGTGTTTCTTTTCTGCAACATAATACTATTTTCATTCCTTAGCAATGTGTTAATCAGTTTTTGATCAAACTTAAAGAAGATTTAGTCCTTTTATTGAACATTTCCAGGGTAAGGAAGAAAAAAGAAAAGCATTTACAATTAAAGAATAAAAAATAAAAAAAATAATAAATGTCATTTCTCATTAAGACTGAAAGTAGAGAAAAAACATTAAGTTATGCAGCAGCTTCTAATACACATTAACAGAGTTAGACAAAAATTCCCTAAACTATTATGGTCTATAAAATATTATTTAGTATGGTTCCCGTCCTTGATCCCCTTAGCTTAATACAATGAGATAAGAAATCCAGTATGTATATGTGTGTACACACACACACACACACATACACACACAGAGGTATCAGTAAAACTGATAAGCATTATCTAGGACTGCTTACTAAACTGAAAAAGGACAGTTGATAAATATCATAAAACTTGGAGAGATAAAATCTGTTTATTAGCAACCTCAGAAAAAATTGACCTTATTGTCTAATATAATGCTATACTGGGGTGGGGAACCATGGCACTTTTATGACCTGTAGACTTCATCTCCCAGAATTCTTGAGCTAGCATGGCTGGCTCAGGAATTCTGGGAGTTGAAGTTCACAAGTCATAAAGGGGCCGTAATTCCCCACCTCTACATAGACTATGGGCCCAGGATAAGGATCCCCAAGCATGTGGATGGGGTTACACTAGAACAGAGCTTTTCAACCTTTTCACCGATTGTACCACTTTTAGGATAAGGCAATATTCGAGCACCACCAGTCGTCTAGCAAGGTGTCAAAAACTTGATGACCCCCCCCCAAAAAAGGAACAAAGTGATAAAGTACAGGCAGTCCTCAACTTACAACAGTTCACTTAGTGTCTGTTCAAAGTTATAATGGCACTGAAAAATGTGACTTATGACCATTTTTCACACTTATGACAGTTGCAGCATCCCCAGGGTCACATGATTTACATTCGGATGCTTGGCAACTGATTCATATTTCTGATGGTCACAGTGTCCCAGGGTCATGTGATCCCCTTTTGCAACCTTTTGACAAGCAAAGTCAATGGCTGGGGGGCGCTTGTGCGGGGGGCGGGCAGGGCTGCGGGGGATCCAGGGGTCTCCAGTGGAGGAGGGGTGGGACTGGGGTGGGCACCAGGGCATGGTCCATCAGAAAAGCCTCACCGTGACTTCCACTTCTGGATCACGGCAGGCTCAGCCATACGAAGAGCTCTCGCTCTTCATTGGCTGTTTTCTCTCTACAGGTAGATCCTTATGCAGGTCTTAAATCGCCCTGGAGGGGCGACCATTGTCGAGGAGGCTTTTGCTCAGTTGCAGTGGAGCGACAGCTCCCCCTACAGTCCAAGCTAAATCTTTAGGGCCGATGGAGAAGAAGATCGGCCAGTAAAATGGCCGATCACTTCGCTGTGCCAGCTGAAGTCAGAAAATCATCTAAGCATAAAGAACCACTGTGGTGAATCCGGGTGAGACCTTTCCTCCCTCTCTCCATCCTGACTATTTCCTTGAACTATTTTTCCTGCAAAGAGCTTGCTTTTTGGATGACTTTCCTGTTCTAAGAAAGCGGCATCTGTCTGTTTGGGGGAAAAAATACTTTAAATAAAACTACAGAATAGCGCTTATTATATTTTGAACCTTTTGGATATTGGGCATCCCTGGAAAGATTTGTAATTTAGAGCACTATTTTACTTACTATACTGAAGATATTTGCTTTTTTCTGTCTCTTTCTTTGTCATTCTTAACAAAATAAAGGCTTTTAACGTGCAAAGAAAAAATTTTCTATAGCTTACTGAGGACATCTTGTGGCAAAAATATTTACTGCAATTCTAATGTCTTTGCTTTGGTGTTTGGAGATGTTTTTGACCTTCAGGAATTAACAAGAAGAAAAGATAAAGGCTTGGAAACAGCTGTGGGTTGTGTTTGTGATTTAAAAATTGTGGAGGCGGATGTATATGGACTCTTAATAAATATAGTTTCCACAAAAAGATTAAAAGGCTCTTTTACTATGGAAATAGAAGACTTTTACCCACAGCTTGACTATGAGCTGATATTGGAAAAAATATTGGAAATGACAGAGGAGATGAAGTTATGGAGAAAAACTAAAAATTATTTTGCAGAACCACAAGCTGAGCCTCAAACTTTAAAAGATCAACCTCTAGGCCAAGAAGAAGCCTATATGCAACAGTATACACAATCTGAGATGGAAGAAGAATTTACTGATCAATTGAATTCTGGACTGGATTATGAGCTGATATTGGAAAAAATATTGGAAATGACAGAGGAGATGAAGTAATGGAGAAAAACTAAAGACCATCTTCTAGAATCACAAACTGAGCCCCAAATTTTAAAAGACCAATCTACAGGCCAAGAAGAAGCTTATATGCAACAGTGTACACAATTTGAGATGGAAGAACTCACTGATCAATTGAACTTTAGAAAAATTCTGGACCCAAAATCCCAGATTGAGACCTTAAATGACTACTCTATAAATCAACTAACTACTACAAAGGAGGATATTTCACAAGTTTATGTACAAACGGAGAACTTTGAAGATCAAAAAATGACTATAAGTGAAGTACTCCCATTGCTAAAATTAACAGGAATTGACAGCCAGATGCGATCGATTGAAAGTTATGACAACCTGGATAATCAAGCTGAAATTATAATATGGAATAAAATGGACTATATTGCTTTCATGATACTGGAAGAAGGGGAAGAGAATTTTGATCAGATCGATTTGTTGATAAACATTAGTACTCAAATACTGAGATTTGATGACATAGATGCGACATTACGGAAACCAGCTTGGTATAGAAAAAAATCCAGAGTTAGATTTAAAAATGTGATTTAAAATCGTAATTATTGGGTCAAAAAGGCTTTAGAGATTTGGACTGATTTGACAATCTAATTGAGTAAACGAAAGCAGTAAGATAATAATTGGTGTAATAATATGTTTGTCTTAGATACGATAGTTAATTTGGTTGAGAGTTAAATTTTACTTAACAGGTCGAAATGATTCTTTTTTTGTTTTTTTACTCTGTTTATATAGAAAACTATTTTGTAATAGCAGAAGAATTAGAGAGATCTATGATAAGAGAAGAAAGGGTATTAATTAATGATGTATTAAATTAAGAGATGGAATATATGTGAAAATATTAGAATGTTATTCTTGGAATATTATGTGTGTTGGAGAAGGGATACCCAAAATTTTATTAATATGTTTGTTTAACATTAATTGGAATATTTTAATTGAAATTAGTGGAGCTTAAAAGCAGGAGTGATTTATGTAGATGTAATAGTAGGGATGATTCTGTGGATTGATTGAATTTTAAGAAGAAATAGATTAAACTAAATTTGTTATATCATGTGAGGAAATAGAGGGGGGAATTTTTAAGGTATTAATTTTAGTTATATATATATATGAGTTGTTTTGCTATGATTGATTACCCTTTCTCCACGGTGTTTTCCTAAGAACTTTGATGTTAAAATAAAAAAAAAAAACCAATAAAATGTGTATTAAAAAAAAAAGAAGAAAAGCCTCACCGTCCTGCTTGGGCCGCGAGGCGGACTCCCAGTGGCACGGGCTTCCCAGAGCCCTGGGCAGCAGAGGGCAAGCGCCCAGCCCAACCCTCAAGCTCCCGGGGCACCAGAACCCTGCAGCTCAACCCAGTATAGCCTCACTTTCCTGAGGGGGCGCTGGCTGCGCTTACCTCCTCCTCAAGGCTGCTGCTGCTGTGCTCACTCTCCTTGGCCAGGTTGCTCATGGTGGGTGCAGGAGGGCAAAGTGGATGGGTCAGAGGGAGGCCCACTTTCTCTCCATGTGAGGAGACCCAGCTTTGTAACGAAAGCATCCTTCGCAATAGGATGGGAGACCACCAGGTTAGGCCAGGAGGGGGCAAGGGGATGGCAAAAGGGCAGCAGGGCTGCTGGTGACCAAGTGCTAAGGCAGGACTTCCCTCAGAGCCTCCCTTCCTCTCATTATAATCACCTTCCTTCCTTCCTTTCCTTCCTTCCTTCCTTCCTTCCTTCCTTCCTTCCTTCCTTCCTTCCTTCCTTCCTTCCTTCCTTCCTTCCTTCCTTCCTTCCCTTCCTTCCTTCCTTCCTTCCTTCCTTCCTTCCTTCCTGTTCTGTCCCAGCCTACATGAGTCCTTGTTATGCTCACAAGGAGAATCCCCTCTTCCAAGAAACAGGCAGGAACCGCAAGAAAAAACCAAGCCCTTTTATTCTCACAGACCTGAGTCAATGTCCAAGGCAAACAAACAGTCCACAGAAACTTGATCCTCAACACGAATGATTGCCTTTGGCAACCAGCACCTCCCACATCTTCCCTTTTATAATTCAGCCAAGGTGTGGCTTCCTAATGCCTTCTCTTTTGCCTTTGGAGCTGCCCCATTGCATTCCTCTCCTACTCACTTCTCTTCCCTATGCATTCGTGCATCTGGGATTTGTCCCAGCTGTTCTTCATCACTGTCCAACTCAGGCTCCCAGCACAGCTGTGTCTCAGCCTGAGTGCGAGTAGAGGGGCCAGGCTCCTTGACCGACTGTAAGTTTTGGAGCTTCTCAGAGCCTTCCTCTGACTCTAATGTCACTCCAGGCCGCTCCTCCTCATCTGATTTCTCAGACTCAGCTGCCGGATCCACTGGCTGGCAAGGAATCACAACACTTCCTTCCTTTCTTCTTTCCTCCCTACTTCCCTTTTCTTTTTTTCCCCTTCCCTCTTCATTCTCCTTTCTTTTTTCTTCCTTCCCCTTTCCTTCTTTTTCCTTCCTTGCTCTCTTCACCTCTTTCCTTTTTCTTTGTCTTCCCTCTTTCCCTTTCTCCTTTCCTGTCCTTTCTTGGATGCTCAAATGCAAAAGGGGAAACATTTCTCGATGCCTCCTTGCCTTGTGATCAAATGCCACTTTTGCTAGTAGTTTGTGTCCACTTAAAAGATTGAGAAAAACCAGGCTTAGTTTATCCCGTGCTTGCATTTAGTGGGGGCATCCACAGACAACAGTACAGCAAAACTGTCAAAATGGTGGCTGTGATAGTTGATCAGAGCTCCTCCATTTTTTATGTCCAACAGCTTTAGCATTTAGGAACAGAGGTAGCTTAGTTGCTTTTCTATTAATACATAATCCTTAAAAAGGCTCTCTTGTAGGGATCCTGCTTTGGTCTAATTCAGACTAGAAATATAGCAAAGGAAAATATTTTTCCCCACTCTGCTTTGTCCTGTTTTCCCCACTGGAAATGGCTGTTACAACACACAAGGGGATACTTTCCTAAGAGCTCACAATTCAAGAATACCAATGTTAACTTGGATTGCCAACAAAGTTCTGTCTGTGATAAAACAGAACACAAAATTGGTTTCTCCTTTGAACTGGGGCATTTCCAACTGAATTGCCTCTTCCTTCCTTCCTTCCTTCCTTCCTTCCTTCCTTCCTTCCTTCCTTCCTTCCTTCCTTCCTTCCTTCCTTCCTTCCCCCCCTTTTTTTAAACTGCCAGAGGCTCCAGGCAGAAGTGGCAACAGGTAGGCAGTGGTGGGCAGAGGCTTTACATTTTGACCCCTCCCCCCTGCGTGGCTCTCAGCTCACCTCTCCCAGACCTGTGCACGTATTTGTGTGTGTGTGTGTGCGCGCACAGGCGGGCAGGGGTCTCACCCCTTCCAGCCCCTCGTCCTCAACAGAGATGTTCTGTGATGGCAGGCTGCAAACTAATGAAAGCTGTTCTTTTGGAGTACTTGTTTCTTTTTCTCAATATGCTGCCGATCGCATCGCACCCTGCCCCACTCAGCTCCCACCCCCAGCCCCATGGAAGGCTGCAAGAAGCTCCCATCGCAGCTTCTCTTATCTCTCCTGTTTTTTTCCTCCCCAATGTCACAGCGTGGGGCTGCAACAAGTGAAACACTGTTAGGAATAAAATTTTAGAATAAAAAGTAAAGTTAAGTGACACGTACTCTGCAAAATTTCTACACGTAGACAGAAAGATTTCTACACAAAATTTCTACACGTAGACTGCAAGATTTCCACACAATTTCTACATGTACACGTACCTTGGAAGAGTTCTACACGTAGGCTATAGGATTTCCACACTGAGCTATAGGATTTCATGATAAAGTACATATAAGGGAATAGGTGAAGCAAAATAGTAAGGGGCAAGGATAATGTATTTTGTTTAGCCGATCCTGATAAGATTGTAACCTCAGAGGAGGGGCCAAGGCATTGGGATAGAATGTATATAATGTGTGTTTTTGCTGTGACTAGGTGTGGCTCAAATATTTATTTGGAGTCCACCACGCTTTGCAAACCGTTGTAGCCAATAAATCTCTGTCTAATTTCAACTTGCTGTTTGGTGTCATTCAGTGGGCTAGAATTTCTACCAACAGTTTTGGCACCCAATGTGGGGCTTGAGACCGAGATCGTTTGTCTGCACCAGATCCAGAAGGTGACGTGGAAGGCATGCCCTGTTGATTTCGACAGTCTATCTCATCTTGTTGGTAACAGAGCAGCAGCGCTTTCCTCGGCAAACCCATAAAGTTGATGTTGGACAGAGATAAGAATTGAACCAGTGTGTGTGTGTGTTGCTGGCTTCCAGTAACTGGGCAACTCCGTGCACGGACCTAGGTAAGTGTTCTGGGGTGGCCAGTATACACTGCCTAGGCAGTCGGTGGGAAGACTGGGTAGGCCTGTGTGAATTTGAGACAGTGTGTGTGTGACGTCCCAAGTATCCACTTAGCGAAAGTGGACCTCTGATATGCGAGTGCATATCTAGGGGGATCAGGGGGAAGTGAATTAAGGAATTTACATGAAGTCTCAATTAGAATACACAGGACGGTAAAGCAGTATGGGCAACACAAGGAGTACTCCAGGAAAGAAGTGTTTGAGAAAAATAAGGAGGAACCCCAAATTAAATATAGATAAAGTCCATTAGGGATTTTGTTGAGTAATTGGGGAAAACCTCCGTATAATGAAATAATTAGTAAACTAGACATAACCAAGGAAGATATGGTTAATTTGTGTTGTTATGTCTGGTGGGAAGATGAAAAAGTAGAGTGGCCTACATTAGGAACAAATGACTATTTTGCTTGTCAGAATTTATATGAGTATGTGTCAAGGAAAACATGCAAATCATTAGTCAATGAGTTAGACTATGCTTTAATTTGGAACCCAGATAAATGGCTCACCTTGACTATGAGTGGCCCTAGTCCTCATAAAATAACCTCAATATATTTACAAGAAGAAGCAAAGAATGAAATAGGAGAACAAGAAGATGAGGAAAAATCCATGAAATATTTACCCCCACCTTATAATCCTAATCCACCAGAACCAACCAATGTACAAATACCTACTCCACCACCCCTACCAGCTCCTGTAATACAAGTTCAGGGAGCTGTGGGAGGTGGACCCTATAAGGGATTAATAAAAGAATTGGAACAATTGAAGAAAGATATAAAGAATTTTCCCTTTAAGGATAAACCACCACAGACTTTTCCTTTAAGGGAAGTACCCAATGGAGTAGATGGCCAAGGACAGGCTCGTATCAGTTTTGTACATGAGCCCTTAAAGGCATCTGAATTACGTGCCTTCAAAAAAGAAATGAAAAGCATGATAGAAGATCCAATAGGGGTAGCAGAGCAACTGGATCTGTTATTAGGAGCAAACATATACACATGGGATGAATTAGGAGTGATACAGAGCACGTTATTTACAGCAGAAGAGAGACAGTTAATTCAAAGAGCAGCAAGAGACATTTGGACAAGGGAACATAACCCCCAAGCACAGGGGGCAATTTTGGCAGATGCAAAGTTCCCTTTAGTAAGACCAAATTGGGACAATAATAATGCTGCAGATAGACAAAACATGGAAGATATGAGAGTATTATTAAGAGGAATAAAAGAAGCTGTCCCAAAAGCACAGAACATGAGTAAAGCCTTAATGATAGAACAAGAAAAAGAAGAATCTCCAGCTGCATTTCTTCAGAGACTGAAGGAAGGAATGAGGAGGTATTCAGGGACTGATCCAGATGACCCAGCAAATACTCCTCTGGTAAAAATACAGTTTGTGGTAAAATCTTGGCCGGATATAAGTAAAAAGCTACAAAAGCTGGAGGGATGGACAGGAAAGAGTGTGGATGATTTGTTAAAGGAAGCACAGAAGATATATGTACAAAGAGATGTAGAGAAAGTTAGGCAACAGAATAAAATGATGGTTGCCACAATAAACCAAGTAATAAAACAAAAAGAAAAAGAAAAGGAGAAGGAAACCTGGAATCCATATAAAACAGAGCCAGGAGAAAATAGGTGGACTCCAGAAGTTAAAGGAATATACAGGGGACACGCAAAAAGAGGAATCTATGGAAGAGGACGTGGCAGCTTTAGAAGAGGAAGTGGACAAAGATATGACTATAACCAAGAAAGAACTTGTTTTCAATGTGGTATGAAAGGACATTTCAGAAAAGACTGTCCCCGTCTTAAGAAAGAACAACAAATTTACAAACTGACCGAGGAAGAGGAAGAACATTTGTACTAGGGGTGTCAGGGGCCCAACCTACAACCCCACCAGGAGCCCTTGATAAATTTAAGGGTGGGGCCACACAAAGAGGAAATGATATTTTTAGTAGACACTGGAGCAGCCCGCACCTCTGTGTCTGTTTTAAGTCCTGGATTACAGTTAAATGATAACAGTATGAAGGTGCTGGGAGTGAAAGGAGAAAGCTTCAAAGTACAAGAGATAAAAGAAGTAGAAATAACTAACCAAAAAGGAGAAAGCATTCTGGTTCAGCCATTATATGTACCAGAAGCAGGAATAAATTTATTAGGGAGAGATGCCTTAACATTATTTGGAATGACCATACAATTTGACTCCAGTGAAATAAAAATTAGAAAGCTGACAATAGAAGATGAAAAGGACATAAATGAGGAAGTCTGGGTAAAAGAAGGAAACAGGGGAGGATTACAAATACCTCCTTTAAAACTTGAGTTAAAACACCCAGAGGAAATAATAAAGCAAAAACAATACCCTTTGTCAATGGAAGGTCGAAGAGGACTTCAGCCAGTAATAGATACTTTGGTGAAAGATGGATTGTTGGAATCTACTATGTCCCCATATAATACACCTGTATTACCAGTAAAGAAGCCTGATGGCTCTTTTCGCCTGGTTCAGGATTTAAGGTTACTGAACCACATAGTTAAAACTAGACATCCTGTGGTTCCAAATCCTTACACTTTGATGGGACATATACCAGTAGAACACCAGTGGTTTAGTGTAATAGACCTGAAGGATGCATTCTGGGCTTGTCCCTTAGCAAAAGAATCAAGAGCTCTATTTGCCTTTGAGTGGGAACACCCAGAAACAGGAAGAAAGCAACAATATCAGTGGACAGTGTTACCACAAGGATTCACTGAATCTCCAAATTTGTTTGGACAAGTATTAGAACAGGTCTTGGAAAAATTTAGTTTGTTACCAGACACATATATGATACAATACATGGATGATTTGCTAATTTCAGGAAAGAAACAAAGCCAAGTTAAGAAAGTGACTGACCTGTTACTAAACTATTTAGGGCAACAAGGATTGAGAGTAGCAAAGAAGTTACAATATGTGGAAAAAGAAGTGAAATACTTGGGACATTTGATTAGTAAAGGAAGTAGAAAAATTACTAAAGACAGAATAAGTGGTATAGTTCAACAAACATTACCAAAAACAAAAAAAGATTTAAGAAAGTTTTTGGGGCTAGTAGGGTATTGCAGACTATGGATAGATAACTATGCTGGGATGACAAAAAGTTTGTATGCTAAACTAACAGAAAATGAACCATGGATCCTAGCATGGGAATCTAAAGAGAAAGAAGATTGGTAAAAGCTAAAAGCAACATTGGTAAAAGCTCCAGTATTAAGTTTACCAAATTTAGAGCCATTTCATTTATTTGTGAATGTTGAAAGTGGAATTGCCTTTGGAGTTTTGACCCAAAGTTGGGCTGGACAACGCAAACCAGTGGCCTTTTTATCAAAAATAATGGACCCTGTAATACAGGGGTGGCCAATCTGCATTCAAGCCATTGCAGCTACTGCACTGTTAGTCCAAGAAAGCAGAAAATTAACTTTTGGGGGTGCACTAGTAGTAAGCACCCCACATCAAGTAAGATCAATTTTACAACAAAAAGCCAGCAGATGGCTAACTGATTCAAGGATCTTAAAATATGAAGCCATTCTGTTGGAACAAAGTGATTTAATACTGACCGGATCATAATACTAACCCTGCTCAATTTTTGTCCAACTTACCCTTGGAAAAGGAAATGGAACCAGAACACTTTTGCTCGGAAGTAATAGATCTGCAAACAAAGATTAGGCCTGACTTGCAAGAAGTACCATTGGACAATGCTAAGGAATTTTTTATTGATGGGTCCTCCAGAGCAGAGGCAGGGTGCAGGAAAAATGGCTGTGCTATCATAGATGGGAACAGTAAAAGTTTAATGCAATCTGACTGTCTTCCGACAAATTGGTCTGCCCAAACTTGTGAATTGCATGCTTTAAATCAAGCCCTTGCTTTATTAGAAGGGAAAATAGGAAATGTATATACTGATTCTAAATATGCCTTTGGGGTAGTACATACATTTGGGAAAATTTGGCAAGATAGAGGACTGATTAACAGTAAAGGAAAGGAACTGGCTCATGAACGTTTAATTATTGAAATCCTGAAATCCTTACAAAAACCCAAAAGAATAGCTGTGATACATGTAAATGCACATCAAAAAGGAAATTCATTTGAAATAGTTGGGAATCAACTTGCAGACGAAGAAGCAAAGAAGGCTGCAAACATAACAAAATGTTATGCATTAATCCCAGAAATCAAAACCAATATACCATTACCATTGTTTAGTGAAAAAGAATTGATAAAGATTCAACAAGTGGGAGGACAAAGGGGAGAAAAAGGTGAATGGTACTTACCAGACGGCAGACAAATCATTAATAAGGAATTTGCGAGGGAACTATTGTGTCATCTACATGAAGGAAGTCATTGGGGAACACAAGCTTTAGTAGACACATTTTTGAAAGTTTATGCTTGTTTTGGTATTTATACTATTGCTGCCCAAATCACTGAAGGGTGTTTAATTTGTAAGAAAGTGAATAAACAAGCACTGAGAAAAAAACCCATAAGAGGGAGACCTCCACCATTCCGTCCATTTCAATGCATACAGGTAGATTATACTGAACTACCTAAAGTAGGATGTTATAAGTATTTGTTGGTAATAATAGACCATTTGACTGGATGGATTGAGGCTTATCCTGTATTAAATGCTAATGTGAAAAATGCAACCAGAATATTGCTGGAACAAATTATACCAAGGTATGGTTTGGTAACCCAAATAGATAGTGACCAAGGAAGTCATTTTACAGGAAAAATATTACAAAATATAATGGAGAGCTTGGGCATTGCCTGGAAATTTCACACTGCTTGGCATCCGCCCTCTAGTGGTAAGGTGGAGCAAGCTAATGCTCGCCTAAAATTGGGATCAAGTAAAATGATGATAGAAACTCAAATGACTTGGATAAAATGTTTACCTTTAGGATTGTCTCCGTATGAATTATTGTATGGTGTGTCATTTATGCCTGGAAACATTTGCATGGATTCCTTAGTAACAAGAGATAAAGTAATAAGGCATTATGTACATAAACTGTCGCAGTATCTTGATCATTGCAGGAAACAAGGCTTGCTGATCCAAACACCCCCTTTGGAATTTCCTGTCCATAAGTTTGAAGTAGGACAGTGGATCTTGATCCGAATGTGGAAAGAGGAGAAACTGCAACCTAAGTGGGAAGGACCATTCCAGGTGTTGCTGACCTCTGAAACTGCAGTTCGGATGAAAGAAAAAGGGTGGACTCATTATACATGAGTAAAGGGACCAGTAGCTGAACCAAAAGGACAGTGGACCTGTGTTCCGGGTGATGACTCGCTTAAACTAACAATTCGTAAAATTCCTGTTTAAATGTGTTGATACTGTGACTGTAAATCCATATTAATTGATGCTGTTGTTTCCATGGTACTGACTGTGTAAGATGTATTAGATAAGAAGAACACTTTTGGATCATATGGTATAATACTCATTGAGAAGAAATTGAAACCTTTTGAGGAATATACTGAGATATTGACTTGGGTGGTAAGATATACTTTAAAATCCAACTAGTCCAGGAAGAACAACGAAAAGCCTTCATAAAATATCACAGTTTAGAAGATTAATATAAAATGCAACTCCCTAGTGCTGTATAGTTGTCCCTGGCTGTATACCTCTCCCTCTCTAGGGAGCGATATAGAAGAGCATCAGAAACAGAAGGATGTGAAGCCTGCATCATCAATGCTACCCAAGGGAACGTAGTAATTAAAACCTTGGTATACCATACTCAAGCACCTAAGGGATGTATATTTCAAACCACATGCCAATTAAATAGAACACAGTATTCAGTGTGTGAGAGAAGAGATAAAAAGATACAGTGCTATGATCCATCAATACCAACATATTTGAATTTTAGTATATATGTGGGTTTAACTAAAGTAGGAGCAAGACAGAGCCCTGAAGGTGAAGGAAGATTAATATACGCCAATTCTACAAAAATATTAGAAAAGGGGACAGAAAAAGCTTTGATACAATTTGATGCATGCACAGTATTAAGTTTATCTTATCTCGCCACAAAGTGTGGAGACTCTAGTTGGATCTCAGCCTATAAACAAAATCATAAATATATATGTCCCACCAATTTGAACTTTGCAAATGGGAACCCCAATCAATGGTTACCCTGTGCAGGATCTATTAAATGTTCAGGGTGGAGTTGTGTGTGTGATTACACTGGAGGAGGTTATCCAGGATGTAATGGTATTACTAAATTTAAAAGAATATATGGAACTAATATGATGGAGCTGGAAATCACTAAAAACCATCCTGATATAGTAAGTTATGGATTTGGGATAGACGGAACAGGAACAGATCCATCAACTTATAATAATAATAATAGTAGTAGTAAAGTTGGAAGGGACCTTGGAGGTCATCTAGTCCAACCCCCTGCTCGGGCAGGAAACCCTACACCATTTCGGACAAATGGCTGTCCAGTCTCTTCTTAAAAACTTCCAGTATTGGAGCATTTACTGCTTCTGGAGGCAAGCTGTTCCACTGATTAATTGTTCTCACTGTCAGGAAGTTTCTCCTTAGTTCTAGGTGGCTTCTCTCCTTGATTAGTTTCCACCCGTTGCTTCTTGTCCTGCCTTCAGGTGCTTTGGAAAATAGCTTAATTCCCTCTTCTTTATGGCAGCCCCTGAGATATTGGAATACTGCTATCATGTCCCCCCTTGTCCTTCTCTTCATCAAACTAGACATACCCAATTCTAGCAACCGTTCCTTATATGTTTTAGCCTTTATATTACTATAAAGAAAGAAAAGATATATGCAGGAGAAGAAAAAACCATTGGATGGTCAGTTTACAATACTTTAAGACAATTAAAAGAAAATAGATATCAGTGAAAAAGCAAGTAACTTGTTTATGGATATGGCCAAGGATATAGCCAAAACCTTGACCATTAAAAATTGCTTTGTATGTGGAGGAACTAATATGGGACAACAATGGCCTTGGGAAGCATTAGAAGCAGACCCAGTGATATTCAACAACATGACTAAACAAGGAAATATTACAGGGCGATCTGGAAATGACCAACAGATTATATGGACCCTAAGTACTAATTTAGTAGGGAAAAACTGTTTTAAAAGAAGTGGAATAAAAAAGGTCGGAGATTTGATATGTTTAGGATACTGGAATGATAAATATGAGCAATGGACAAGTGTAGGGAATCAAAGTAAATCAGAAAAGTTTAACTTCACTGGATGGGGGACATATTTAAATAAAACAGATGACAGTACATGGATAGCCCCAAATAATATGTATTGGATTTGTGGTAACCAAGCCTATGAAAGTTTACCTAGTAATTGGGGTGGATCATGTGTTTTAGGATGGATCAAACCATCTTTCTTTTTATTACCCCCAAGAACTAAACCAGTGGTTCTCAACCTGTGGGTCGGGACCCCATTTGGGGTCGAATGACCATTTCACGGGGGTCGCCAAACCACGCAGTCCGCCATTTTTTCCCCTTTTCCCTAGCTGTCCTACTTCCTCTTATTGGTGGCCACACCCACTTGGGGGTCACCACAACATGGGGAACTGTATTATGGGGTCACGGCATTAGAAAGGTTGAGAACCACTGAACTAAACAGACTCTGGCGATTCCTATTTATGATCATTTAAATCGCTATAAAAGATCTATTGACTCAGATATACCATGTAATGTTGAAACAATGAGAGGAAATGAATGGACACCAGAGAAGATTGTATGTGTTTATGGGCCTGCTACATGGGCCGAAGATGGATCATGGGGATATAGAACCCCCATTTATATGTTAAACAGAATAATAAGATTGCAAGCTGTATTAGAACTAGCTGGAAGAAAAATAGACACTGCTTTAAATATTTTAGCAAAAACTACTGATAAGCTTAGAGTGGCTGTGTATCAAAATAGATTAGCATTAGATTATATATTAGCTAAAGAAGGAGGTGTGTGTGGAAAGTTCAATTTAACGAATTGTTGCCTACAAATAGATAAAGCAGGTGCAGTGGTGAAGCAATTAACCACTGAAATGAGACAACTTGTACATGTTCCAGTCCAAACTTGGAATGGTCTTTTAGATGAAGGGGGATTTTTGGGAGGAATCTTTCGCAATTGGAAACAAGCATTATTCATGGTGGGCATAATACTGTTATGTTCTCCTGGCTACTTTCCTTCGTGACCAGAGGCAAGCTCGCCTGACCAATAACCAGCCAAGACACAGTGAAGGACTTTTGTTTCATTTATTGCAATAAGCGGGGAGAGAAGCTATCAAAGCTTGGTTCTCTGCAGAGTTTTAACCCAAAATATCTCCTTCTTTTATTCATCCCTATCACCGGCCGCTACAGCCCTCTTCTTTCCCCATTGGCTGAGGTAGTATGAGGTTACACTCTTTCCGACCGCCTATACACATTTCCTGATAACATATTAAATCATATTCACATATACAATAAGAAAAATTAGACATTTAAACGGTTATTTTAAACTCAGTAGATATTTATGTCCCCATTTTAAACAATAAGTTCTTTTCCTGCTTTTCAATTCAGTGTGCCTATTCAGCTTATTTTCCTATTCTCCAACCTGTCTTTTCCTGGCTAGCCATTTCCTTTTACAACTATATACAGTAGATGTTTATGGCTTCTCTTCTTCCTTTCTCAGACCCAACTATTTTTGCCTACATATTTCCTTTACATCCTTTCTTTGTTAACCTTTCCTCTTTCCCACTATAGCTTCTCTACTCAGTATATTTCCACTGCAGCAAATTCAATTTTAAATTTCTCTTTCAATATTAAATTTTGAAGATCTTTCATTTACTTCTATCAGTGTTATTCAGTGGGCTAGAATTTCTACCAACAACACCCCCCCCCACACACACACAAACACATGCACGGGTCTTGGAGAGGTGAGCTGAGAGCCACGCAGAGGCCCTTCAGGCACAGAGGGAACAATGGGGGGGAGGGGTCAAAATGGAAAGCCTCCTGCCTGGAGCCTCAGGCAGCTAAAAAAAATAAACCTGAGAAGCGCTCAGAAGGCAGTCCCTTTCCCAGCTCCTTCCTTCCTTCCTTCCTTCCTTCCTTCCTTCCTTCCTTCCTTCCTTCCTTCCTTCCTTTCCTTCCTTCCTTCCTTCCTTCCTTCCTTCCTTCCTTCCTTCCCTGCTTCTTTTTCCTTCCTCTGTGCTCAGGAAGGGATTATGGGAGGGGGAGAGATTGCCAGTGCTGCCGGTGGCCATGCTGCCACCGGCTGTAGCTATCCCATGCAGGCAGGGGCAGTCCCAGTGAAAGGGAAGCCTGGTAGCTGCGAGGCTAGGTGAGTGAGCGAGCGTGGTGCTGATCTACTGGTGGGGGCCATCAAAGCCAGAACACGCTCAGCCTTAGATCCACGGGGAGCCCTGGAGCCAGCGAGGACTCCCCGCTATCTCTGCCCCACCCACTAGGGGTGCATAGAGAAGGTGGCGAGCACGCAAGCGCTGGCATCTTGGACGAAAGGAAAGCGCTTCTCTTGCCTTTTTTCTTTCTCAGTGGTCAGCAGGGACAGTCAGCAGGGATGCCAGGCACTCGCTGCCTCCTCTTTGCATGCCCAGGGGGCGGGGCAGCCCCTTGCTGGCCCTTTCCCGCCAAAACCTCCTTTTATATCCTCTCCTCTCTTCCCCCCCCCCTTCTCCTTTTGTCTTCAGGGCACCTTCCTGTAGGGATAAGAGACAGGCGAAAGTTGCGAGCAGAAAACTGCTCTACCAACGCTTGTGCCTTTGTTATGCATCTTACGTGACGCAGGTCTCTGTGACCTTGCCAAGTTGATAAGGCTAAATTGGTGAACAACAAGTTTTCCTGTTTATGGCCTCTAACTTTTTACTCTTGAGGATTGGTAAAGGATTTTAGCCAATGAAATGCTGTTGCCATGCTGTATCTATTGCTATTTGAAAAACTCTATAAAAACAATAAACGGCTACGTTCGGGTGGCCATTTCTTTGCACCCTTCAATGACTAAGGAGTGATTACTACAGCTGGCGCCCTTAGCAGGGACATTTTGTTTTGGGACCCCTACGGGAAGAAGCAGCTGCCAACATACTTACCATCGTCTGGAACAGACCCCTAGGTGCACTTTCGTCTTACGAGACCCCTCAGTGAGTAAGTATGGGCTGTAAATTATCTCACCCTCAGCAAAAGCATGTACAGGAGTTCAGACTCCTGCTACAGAAATCAGGCTTGGCAACGCTTGAAACGAACATAAGGAAGCTGATTGGGGAGATAAGAAAACAGTGTTCTTCGAATCTTAAGCATCGGACGCTTAGGCTAAAACACCTATAGTGTTCACTCCTGTCAAAAGGGAGGAAAAAAAATGTACCCAAATACTTCAGAATGGCAATTAACTATCAGCCCGCTTCTGCTTGCAACTAAGTAAAATTTATTCCTTCAAAAAACATCTTTAATTGGATTTTCAGCTTCTTCTGAAGAGGCTAATTCTTTGCTGATTAGTTAAAGTCATAAATCAAATTTACTCCCTCAGAACAAAGTCTTTTGAGCAATCGGAATGCTCTGCAATATATTAAGTTAGCCGTCAGACAAATGTCTGGTTGTGTTTTGTGTTATGTGTGTGTGTGTGGCCACTCAGAACATTATGCTTGGGCTTGGAATGGTGAGAAAAATGGGAAATGATTAGGGCCCTCAAAACCACTTTTGGGTTAAAATCACCTTGTCATTTTTCTCGCTTCTTGCAAGACAAGTTATATGTCTAAATAAATGTTGTTGTAACAGTATTTGTGTATATATGTTTGTCTGTGTTGTTCTGTGTTATTCCAAGACTTGGAAGAGGCTCAAAGCCCTCTCTGATAACAACAATATAAAAAGGCCTTGCTAAGAATATATGGTTTGCCTGGAGAAAGTATAAATGAAATAATTGTATGTGGAATGGTTTTATGCAAACAGTCAGTATGGAACTGAATGAGTTAATTTGTTGAAGTGTGTCTTAGCTTTTAAAACCCACCCATTTTTTCCCTAACTGTGAAAATAATAATAAATATTTGTATGAGAAGAATTTCATGGAGAATGTATGAAAGAATTTATTGCAAAATACATAGGAAGGAGGTGAAACTATTTTTGGGTGGTGAGATTTCTCCCCCCTGTCTCTTTCGGCTGGCTGCGTTGCTTAAAGAGCCAGAGACAGGAAGGAGGGGGGGGGAACTGTTCGTTTAAAATTTTTTTTTCCTCTGCTTGGAATTGTATCTGAAGAGTGATGAGAGGGAAGAAACGAGAGGAGAGAGAAAAGAGTAAAGGAAGGGAGAAGGAAGTAGGAAGTAGGAAGGTTGGAGGAAGAGGAAAGGGGAGCAGAGTGGTTAAGGAGAGGAGAGGAAGAAGAGGGAAGTAGGAAAAGAAGAAAGGGAGAAAGAAGGTAGAGAAGAGTGAGTGTGGAGGGAATGTATCGTAATATCTGATAAGTATTACGGTATATGTATGGGGGAGAGTTTGGAAAAATAAAAAATAATTGTAATCTGAGAAGAGTGGAGTGAATCTGAAACTTGACATTCACCTATGCAGTTTCGACAAATAAATTTTTTACTCAAAAGAGAAACAGTAATGTTGGACAATATTTTTTATATCCAACAGCCAAAAGAACTAACTGAATTACATTGTTATAGATTTATAAATGTTTAACCTATTTATATACAAATTGTTTCCATCTGAATGGAGTTTGCTTAAATTGAAGCACCAAAGATACAATTTAATTGGCTTTCAAAAAATATAAAATGATTTAGGATTGCAATAAGTCCCAGAAAAAAATATAGTTGCACAAATTGATGACATCATGAATACTCAATTTGTGGACAGAATTTTACACTTTTGATTTTTTCCTACTAGTAAATTACCTAATGGAGCGTTAACTGTAATAGAAGTACAGAAAGTATATTGAATTGAATAATATTTACCTACCATATCCCATTCCAAAATGTTTTATTTTTTATCCAGGTGGTTTCTAAAATGATAACCTTAGGACGCACAAGAGCTTGCCGTGGAAAAGGAACTGATTAATTAATATTGTTTTCAAAAATAACTTATCTCTTTAATGTGCTTTAACTGACTATATAGGCTGTATTTCATATCATTTGCCTAATGATCTTTGACTTGCTTGTTTCCTTTCCAGTCCAGACACTATTTTCTTCCTCTTTCTCCCTTGCCACAAGTTATTGCTTTTTCTGATGGAGGGTGAATGAGAGGAGCAATTGCTTACAAGGATGATACCTGGAAAGTGTCCTACACTGCAATGCAACCCTTATCACAATGCTCAGAATTATTTTAGCTTTTCAAATCTTTTCTCAACAGTCTTTTAACTTAATCTCTGACTCTCATTATGTGTGCCAACTTACTTTTACTTCTTCAGGTGCTTACATCACGCCCAGGATTGGCCCCAATCTTATGACTTTGTTTTTAACTTTGCAGCAGCTGCTCCATAACTGAAAGCATTTATAATTTTGTTTCTCATATACACAATCACTCCTCCCTTCCTGGGCCTAATTTTTTTATGTCTTTTGTATGTCTTTTTTATGTCTTTTATGTGGTTTTGCCTCTAATCAACTATGACAAATGGACATTATCCATGTTTTCTTTTTTTGGGTTTTTAGAAATGTATATTCACAAATAGGTATTTAGGAACAACTTCCCCCACCTCTATGAGGGGAAACAGGTTCACATGTTATTTTTCATCTTTTTTTGGACAATTTTATACAACCTGAAATATTGTTTTTACTCATGGTCTTCTCTATAATTCCACGGGTCAAGCTATCGTGGAACGTGCTAATTGGTCTTTTAAGGACTGCCTTCACAAACAAATAAAAAAGGACAGATTATCTAGGATACCCAATTTGTCGTGGGTAATACAACAGGTTCAAAAAGTATTATTTACATTACACCAATTGAATATTTCCATTCCAAATTTGACTGCTTATCAGAGACACTCTCAACAGAAAACAAGCTTGCCTCCACCTCTGGCATATCGGGCATTACCAGACAAAGCATGGTTGGGACCAGTCCCTCTGATCACTTGGGGGCAGGGCTACGCTGCTGTGCTTGCTCCAACAGGACCTTTGCGGATTCCAGCGCGTTGTGATCACCCAGCCAGGGATGTCGTTGCACCAGTCCCTGGACCCTCAGTCCCAGAAATGGCAAGGGTGACTCTACAGATGGCACAGCAAGTAATCCAATCCTGACATGCCAGGCAGCCAGTGACGTGGGGAGATGTAAAGAACTTGATCCCCCGAGAACCTTTGTGCTGCCATTTTTGCGGTTTTAACTGCAAATTTCTTATCCATCATTTGTTTATGTCTGATCGTTAACATCTGCCCTTTGACAACTGTAACTGTCATCCCACTCAAACAATCATTCGAACAACGAATGAAGCAAAATCTAACATCACACAAAATGACTTCTTTTATCTGAAATGTATTACATGTAATTTGCTTTTTATATGTTTAGTCTTTGTTTGCACCCCTTCTGCAGTAATTCAAAACTTCACTGACTCTGGGAGGTTATTGCTTAAAAAACCTCACTGTCATCGCATTGGCTCACCTGCTTTAAATTGCACAGCTTCAATAGAGACTTCCTTTCATTTTGGACATGCTTGGCTACTGCAAGGAGGGTTTTTATACGTGTGGTCAAGAAACTTTAAATTATATTCCTGCTAATATTAGTGAAGTGCAATGTTGCCTCGGCCAGCTGATTCCTGTTTTGCTTTCCAAACAACAAGTTCACATGAACCATTCTCCACGTGATGTCATGCTAGACAACACTTGTGACTCTGAGACAACCTTATTTTGTAGCATTGGCTATATCTCTAGTGGGCGTGCCAGGACTTGCTGTTCGTGCCCACCTCAACATTAATGCTATTATATGAAATTTGGCAAAGACAATTAATACTACTTCAACTATTTCAGCGATCAACCATGAACTGCAAAATTTGAGAACTATTTTGCAAAATCACGCTGCAATTGATTATTTGCTTCTACACCAACATTTGGGTTGTAAACGTTTTGAGGAAATGTATTGTTTCAATATTTCTGATAATTCACGAACCATCCAGCACCAGATTTAAATTTTACACAATTTGGCCTTTAATTTGAAAATTGGTACCTTAGGATCTTTATGGGTGCTGTTTATGTAATGTATTTTTTTTATTTTGCAATATATGTATTAGAGCTTTAAATCCCAGCAGATCCTCTCTCACAATGCCTCAGGGTCAAGTTTTGGCCCTATATAAACAATTGCAAGGATGCTCCTCTCCTGATTATAATCTTTTTATTAACCCTGCTTATGGCAATATTTCGTCTAACAAAACAAAAAGGAGTGAGATGTAGGGATAAGAGACAGGCGAAAGTTGCGAGCAGAAAACTGCCCTACCAACGCTTGTGCCTTTGTTATGCATCTTACGTGACGCAGGTCTCTGTGACCTTGCCAAGTTGATAAGGCTAAATTGGTGAACAACAAGTTTTCCTGTTTATGGCCTCTAACTTTTTACTCTTGAGGATTGGTAAAGGATTTTAGCCAATGAAATGCTGTTGCCATGCTGTATCTATTGCTATTTGAAAAACTCTATAAAAACAATAAACGGCTACGTTCGGGTGGCCATTTCTTTGCACCCTTCAATGACTAAGGAGTGCTTACTACAATAATAGACCTAATTCTTACTAATAGAGAAGAAGTGATCGAGGGAGTTGAAGTTGCCAGAACCTTGGGGAAAAGTGACCACGTCATACTGGAATTCAATATAATGCAAATGCAAGCAATAGAAAATAATTCAACCAATGTCTTAAATTTCAAAAGAGCTGATTTTTATAATTTTTATTTTTATAAAATATTTTATTGATTTTTAACAATTACAATCTTTAGTGCTTAGTAAACAAAGTGTTGTCTGGGTTCACATATTTAACATTCACTTCTTCAATATCAATCAGTTCAGTACTGCACAATCCAGTGTTTTTTCCCTGATCCTCCTTTCTTCCCAAATTGTTTTAATTTTCCCAACACTACGCAAATACAATTCTTGCTATTATTAATACCCTCCTGCCCAATCCAACCCAACCAGAAGCAGCCCCATTAAAACTGAGCAATTGATATCTCCCCTTAGATGGAAACATGCAGACCCACAACCTCCCCCTCAAAGAAAACATGCAGACACCTAGCAAAGAAACAACTTCAGATATCCCTTAAAAAGTCACATCAACAAACACACCTGAGATAAGCAGAAAATCACCCCAGACTGCACCCCCCCCCCAAAAAGGAAGGTGAGTGATAGTAATAGGACAGGGGTTTCAAACTCAATTTCATTGATGGCCGCATCAGCATTGATGCGGCCATCAATGGGGCCAGGTGGGTGTGGCCAGGTTGGGTGCACCCTACTGGGTGGGTGTGGATGGAGTGGGTGTGGCCTACTGGGTGGGCGTGGCCAGCTCTGCATCATTCGCGTCAAGGGTGCCTGTGGGGGCCTGGGCAGGAGTGGGACAGATCTGAGGGTCTCTGGCAGAAGGGGGTAGGACCAGGGCAAGTGCCAAGGCATGGTCCATTGGAGGAGCCTCACTGTTCCTCTCAGGCCACGCGGAGTGGGCTGGATGGTGGTGTGGGCTTCCAGGAGCCCTGGACAGCAGAGGTCAAATGCCCAACCTGGCCCTCGAGCACCCGCGGCACCAAGCCCAGCCCCACTTCCCCAAGGGGGTGCCCAGTTGCACATACCTCCTCCTCAAGGCTGCTGCTGTTGTGTTGCTCTCCTTACCCAGGTTGCTCATGATGGGTACGACGGCAAAGTCAGAGGGAGGCCCATTCCCTCTCCATGGGAGGAGACCTGGCTTTGTATCCAAAGCTTCCTTAGCAATAGAATGGGAGACCCCCAGGATAGGCCAGGAGGAGAGGGCAAGGGGATGGTGAAAGGGCAGCAGGGCAGGACTAAGGCAGGACTTTCCTCAGACCCTCCCTCTCCTTCTTTCCTTCCTTCCTTCCTAAGTACAGAGTGGTGGGAAAATATTTGAGATGAGGGAGGGAGAAAAACAGGCAAGAAACGCAGCTGGGGAGGTGTCACCCTTCGTGAGGAATAAAGAAATGCTGGAAGTGGCCAGCACATGGCCCTCACCTACTTCACATATCTGGCTTGGTGGGCTTTGGGGGAGGGGATGCCATGAGCAGCGTGAGAGTCAACATTACCTGCACAATGCCACCCAGTCCCCAGCCTGCCCAGTTTCGGCAGGCAGCGGGGCGCTTTCCTCACAGCGCCAAGAGGCTGAACCAGGTGGCGCAAATCCAAAAAGAATCACGATGCCGCCCAGCCCTCAGCATGCCTGGTTTTGGCAGGCAGTGGGGTGCTTGCCTCACAGTGCCGAGAGGTTGAGCCGGGCAGTGCAAAGCTCACCAGCTTTGGACCTTGCTGCCTACTGAAACTGGGCAGGCTGGGGGCTAGGCAACATTGCACTTCTCATCAGATTTGCACCACCCGGCTCAGCTCTTGGCACTGTGAGGATAGCGCCCTGCTGCCTGCTGAAACCGGGCAGGCTGGGAGCTGGGCGGCCTCGCATTTCTTTTTGGATTTGTGTCGCCTGGCTCAGCCTCTCAGTGCTGTGAGGAGAGCACCCCGCTGCCTGCCGAAACCTCTCTTCCAGAGCCCATCAATTTGTGAAGTAGGCAAAGGCCATTTGCTGGCCACTTCCAGGCGATGGTGCATTTCTTCATTCCTCACAAAGGGTGACACCTCCCCAGCATGCACCCAGGGGGTGGGGCCGACACAGCAGGGGCTGGTTCATTGCTGTTTCCAGACAGCCTTGTGGAGCTAAGACTGAACATATTTCAGCATAGATGGTCACCACAAAATTGTACATTGGCTCCCGGCCTGCCTGGGCCAGGGCCAAGGCAGCGGGGGCCATTCCCTCACTGTTTCCAGGATGGCTTCACGGGCCACATGAAACTACTTTGTGGGCCACATCCGGCCCCCGGGCCTTGTGTTTGACATGTCTGTAATAGGAGATTCTATCCTCAAAGGAACAGAATCAACCATATGCAGACAGGACATACAATCCAGAGAGGTATGTTGTCTACCTGGATCAAAAATCAAAGATGTGGCTGAGAACCTAACCAAAATAATTAGACCTACAGATTACTACCCTTTCCTCCTCCTCCACATTGGGATGAATGACACAACAAAGAACCTGAGTACAATAGTAAGAGATTACAAACAACTAGGCAATAAAGTTAAGAAGCTAGAAGCGCAAGTGGTGTTCTCATCAGTACTCCCAACAAAAGGCCATCACCCATTGAGGGAAAAAAGAATTTTAGAAATGAACCATTGGCTAAAGGGTTGGTGTCTCCAAGAAAACTTTGGTTTCCTGGACCATGGACTGCATTTACTACGCAACGGACTCTTGGCAAGGGATGGGCTGCACCTCACAAAAACAGGGAAAAATGTACTTGGAAAAAGACTGGCCAAACTCATTAGAAGGGCTTTAAACTAAAATTGAGGGGGAAGAGTGACCAATCTTTGGAATCTCTAGAACACAAAACCAATCATAAATCCCAAGAAAAAAAAAATCAAACAATGAGGTAGGCAGTGATGAGAAAAAAGAAAAACTCAAACAGCAATCAGGAGATGCAGGAAACATACACACGGACAGGCATAAAAGTCTTAAATGCTTATATACTAATGCTCAAAGCTTGGGGAACAAACAAGGTGAACTAGAAGCAATAGTACATGAGGGCAGGTATGACATAGTTGGCATTACAGAAACCTGGTGGGACGAAACCCATGAATGGAATGGACTGATGGACAACTTTGTCACCCAAAAGGTGGAGGAAGGAACCAGACGTAAAGCTATACTGGACTTAATTCTTACTAACAGAGAAGAAGTGGTACAGGGAGTTACAGTAAAATTGCCGGAACCTTGGGTGAAACTGACCATGTCATACTGGAATTTAATATAATGCAAACACTAGCAATAGAAAACAATCCAACCAATGTCTTAAAGTTCAAAAGAGCTGACTTTAACAAACTCAGAGAGAACCTAGGAAAGATACCATGGATGAAAATCCTAAAGGGGGACTTCCGGTCTTATGCCATGACGAGACGGGTGGAAGAAACTGGGGCATTGTCTTCTTAGCCCAATTTTGTTTGGTCCGGTGACCCCAAGGGGTCGGAAAGTTGCCCTGGAATGGCAACGAAGAAGAAAGGAAACTTTGGAAGTCTGGACCAGATGGCAGTTGGTCCAAATGGACTGAAGAAACCTTTCCAAAGGATAGAAGAAAGGCTGCCTTGTAAGCACAGGCAGTCCAAGTGATCATCAGCCAGAAAAAAAAGCGAGGAGCCACAGTGCTCTGCCAAACAGCTAATTGTCAACAGCCTGCTGAAACTGGGTGAGACTGTTTTATATTCCTTTTCCTTATGGACTTGGAAATACTGATCCCCTGATTAGGAAAAATCTATGAAGTAAAGACCCCAGAAGGACTAGGGGAGAAGAGAGTTAAAATTGGCGAGAAATTACAAGAGGGGGAAGAAATTTAAGGAATATAAAAGAATACTTAAAAATGGAACTAATAATAGTAATAATAATAATAATAATAATAATAATAATAATAGTAATAATAAAGTTGGAAGGCACCTTGGAGGTCATCTAGTCCAGCCCCCTGCTCAGGCAGGAAACCCTATACCATTTCAGACAAATGGCTGTCCAGTCTCTTCTTAAAAAACTTCCAGTGTTGGAGCATTCACCGCTTCTGGAGGCAGGTTGTTCCACCGGTTAATTGTTCTGTCAGGAAATTCCTCCTTAGTTCTTTTTTTTTATTGAAGAGTTTTATAAAAGTTACAATATAAACCCCAAAACCAACCCACCTTAACCCCTCCTCTCCCTCCCCCACTTCCCAGAGCTGAATACAGGGTTACAATTATAATAATCATAATCTAACTAACATTAACCAACTATATCAATAACCAAGTCCATAATGCGCTTTAACTCCCCTTTAGCATAAATATAAACAAATTAAAAGTAAACATAATAATAATAAAAACATAAACAAACATAATATCCTAATTATTAAACTAATTATTAAACAATACAATATCCAAATTGTTAAACAATACTAATACTAAAAATAATAATAATATTCCACTATAATAAACTATTAATAATACTCTAAAATTTACTCATAAACTAAGTGGAACTTTTTAGTCCCATATTTATTCTGAATATAATCTATCCATCTTCTCCAAACCGAAATGTATCTTTCTTGTGAATGATCCTTCAAATAAGCAGAAATCTTAGCCATTTCTGCTAAGTTTGACACTTTAAGCGTCCATTCTTCTATAGTAGGCAAGCAATCCTTCTTCCAATATTGCCCTACCAATAACCTTGCTGCTGTTATCAAATTCAACATCAAATTAGTTTCTTTAGTATCACAATCTATAATAACACCCAGTAAAAATAATTGTGGAGTAAACTTTATCTTTCTCTTAAAAATCTTTTGAATGTTCCACCAAATCTTAATCCAAAAAGCTTTTATATTTTTACAAGTCCACCAGATATGAAAATAAGTAGCCTCCAAACTACCACATCTCCAACATTTGGGCTGTAAGTTAGGATACATACAAGACAACTTTTTAGGATCCAGATGCCATCTATAAAACATTTTGTAAAAATTTTCTCTTAAATTTTGGGCCTGAGTAAATTTTACATTTCTAACCCAAATTGTCTCCCATATATCCAGTGAAATCGGTTCTTGAATATTTTGGGCCCACTTTACCATACAACCTTTAACTAATTCCATTTCCGAATCCGATTCTATTAAAGCATTATAAATTCTCTTTATATGCGCTCGATTTTGATCTTTAATCTGTTCTACCAAATTCTCCATTAATGTAATACCAACCTTTTGATCTAACTTCCACCTAACCAACAATTGAGTATACTGAAACCAAGACTGTACAATATTTTCTTGCTTTAACTCAGCTAACGATTTTAAATGACAATCATTCCCTACCAATCTAAGTAATTCCTTATAAGAAATCCTATCCAAATTCACACCCATAGATACCCCTTCTATCGCGTGTCCAGGAATCCCCCAGATTGGTATTTTATAATTTAACTTATAATAATACTTTTTCAAGACACGCAATAAAGCACTTCTTAAAATATGAGATTTAAAAACCTTGTCAACTTTTTTTATTATAAATTAGGTATGCATGCCACCCATATAATAAATCCCATCCCTCAAGATGAAGTATACTTTTATTTGTTAAATTAAGCCAATCACTAACCAATGTTAAAACCACTGCATCATAGTATAATTTCAAATTAGGCGCCTTAAGTCCTCCTCTTTCCTGTGCGTCTTGTAAGATCTTAAATTTAATTCTTGGTTTTTTCCCTGCCCAAATAAATTTATTAATACCCTTCTGCCATTCATCCAAATTGGTATCTTTTTTCAAAATAGGTATCATTTGAAACAAGAAGAGAAACTTTGGTAGAACATTTATTTTAACAGCTGAAATTTTCCCCAACAAGGATAATTGTAATTTTTTCCAATTATTTAAGTCCTTTTGCACTTTAAACCATAGTACCTCATAATTATTTTTATACAATTTTACATTAGAAGCTGTAATATATACTCCCAAATATTTAACCTTTTTCACTATTTCGAAACCTGTCAGTTGAACTAACATTTCCTTTATCTTCATAGTCATATTTTTAGATAATATTTTAGTCTTATTATTGTTTACTTTAAAACCAGAAACTTTCCCATATTGAGTTATAACTTCCATCAAGTCTAAAACTGATTGAATCAGTTGAGATAATGTCACAACCAGGTCATCCACGAAAGCTCTCAATCTATAATCATTCTGTTTTATTTTTATTCCCTTTATTATAGTTGATTCACAAATTTTAATCAGTAAAATCTCCAATGTTAAAACAAACAACAATGGCGACAACGGACATCCCTGTCTTGTACCCTTTTCAATTTTAAATGCCTCTGTTAATCCCCCATTTATTATAATTTGTGCTGATTGTTGTTGATATATAGCCCTAAGAGAATATAAAAATTTATCCCCGAAATTCATTTTATCAACAACTTTCAATAAAAATTGCCAATTCAACTGATCCAAAGCTTTTTCAGCATCCAAAAATATCAATGCCACAGGGACTTGGTTGTTCTTATCCAAATACTCAATTAAATTGACAATTTGTCTTACATTATATTTCATATATCTTCCAATTATAAATCCAGACTGATCACTATGAATCATTTGCTTCAATACTTGCATTAATCTATTTGCCAATATTTTTGAGAAAATCTTATAATCTGTATTCAAAAGCGATATAGGTCTATAATTCTTAGGCTTAAGAGGGGGAGGAGAGTTTTCCACGGGTAGAGGTAGAGCTCCCCTAGACCTCCTAAATTATTTGAAGGTCGGAGGGTGAGAGTTCCCTCAGAGCCCGAGGCTTTCTCTGCACTCCAGGACGCCTTTGCCCTGAGCTTCAGGAGCAAAGCAAGACGCCACTTCCACATCTGCATCTTAAAGGGACTTGTGAGTAAATTAAAAGCAGACAGAGCTGACCAGGAGAAGTTAAAATTGCAAGTGTTGGAATCTTTAACTCGGGGAGAAATAATCTTCTCCATATTTTCATTTGACTTAAAAGGAAAAATGGTGCCAGAATGCTGAATGAAAGGATAGTGTCAAGAAAGAGATACAATTGGTAACCAAGTTTAAGGGGAAAGTGAAACTTATATGAAGTGGATTCATATAGGCAGGAAAATGGCTTCAAAGCATGTAGGAATTTCTGCTGTTTCTAAAAGTACAATTTCTTCTCCTGTAGCACAGCCTGTAGTTCAATCTAAACCTAAATCCCCCCCACCTTCTCCCCCACCACCTGCATTTACGCTTAAAGATATTCAAGATGCTTTAAAGCAAGCAACACAAGAAATAAAGGAGGAGATGGCTGATCTTCTTGAGAATAAAAATAGAGAAATGAGGGAAGATATATTGCTTGCACTTCAAGGGTTAGCTACACATATTGAACGCTTGGATGACTGGGTGGATGAAGTTGTGGAAAATACTGAAAAACTAGAAAGCAGAGTTGTCAAGGTTGAAAATAGGATTGATATGGCAGAGGATGAAGTTACTATTTCACAATATAGAGATATGGAATTTGCATTGCGAATAAGAGGATTAAAAGAGGATCCACGAGAAGATTTGAAGGAGGAGGTGGCAAAAGCAATAGCTCCTATTCTGGGATGTGTACCTGAAGAATTATCAAGAGAGATGGATAAAATATTTAGGGTCAATTCATGGATTGCGAGGCAGAAAAACTTACCCAGAGATGTGGTTATTTATTTTTCTAGAAGATCACTTCGAAATGTAATTATTCAGGCTTTTTACAAACAGAGATTTCAAATTACAGATCAAAATATTATAATTTTAAAAGAGATACCTCCAAAAATTCTTAGAAAAAGAAAAGACTTTGCCTTTCTGTCTGAGGAGCTTAAAAATTGACAGGTCCAGTTTAGATGGAAGATACCTATTGGAATAGTGGTGAATTACACAGGGACACAATATAGACTTAATACAATTTTAAAGGCAAAAGATTTTTATACCAATGTCCTGAAAGCAGGTTCACCACCATCTTCATGAACTAAGATAATAGAAGAAAGGCTAGAAGATAAACAACCAGTTGAAGGCGCAATGTCACTGGTTGTAGGAGATTTACCGCAGGCTGAGCCTACTGATCAGAGTTTGGAGGTAAAGGATGATTCAAAGGAACAGAGGATGACCCGTGCTGTGTATAGATGTAAAGAAAAGGAGCAAAAGCAGAAAGCTAATTCTGGACCAATGACACAAGGCCCGATTACTACAGAGCCTGTGGGAGGGGCACGACGGAAGACATCAACGGCTGATCTTCAAGTAGTGTTCCAAAGGCTACAGGCCACTAAGGATGGCAAAGCTTTTGACATGGAATGTTAATGGCCTGAATTCACCACAGAAAAGAAAGAAAGTATTTCACTACTTGAAACAACATAAAAATGACATTGTTTGTTTACAGGAGACTCATATTGTTGCGAAAGATCAAAAGTACTTGATCAATTCTCAGTTTGGATCACATTTTATAGCTTCTGCCCCAGATAAAAAGGGGGGAGTGGTTATTTATGTAAGAAGAGATTTATCAGCTAGATTAATTGAAGCTGATGTACAAGGAAGATATGTTATTATTGAACTAGTGCTACAAGGCAAGAAAGTTCTTATTATTGGATTATATGCCCCTAATCAACAACAAAAAAAGTTTTATAAGTTTTTACATCATAAACTAACTCAATTGGATTATAAATCTGTTATTATGATGGGTGATTGGAATGGAGTTTTGGATTCAAGTAAAGACAAGAAGGGATCTTTCAAAAATTCTCCTAATTATTCTAAATTACCTAAAGCCTTTTTTGATTTGAAAGATGATCTGGAATTTAGGGATATTTGGCGAGAATGGAATATGGAAGATAGAGACTTTACTTTTTTTTCGGATAGGCATCAATCATTCTCCAGAATTGATTTTTTTTTTTAATTACTACTGATCTTTTCTTCAGGGTTAAGAATGCTAAGATTTTTCCTAGAACATTGTCGGATCATAGCCCTGTATGGTTGGAGTTATTTGCTGAAGATGGGAACAGACGATCTTGGAGACTGAACGAAAATTTATTTAGATATGAGATGCTTTTGCAGAAGTGTAGAGAACATTTGAAAGAATTTTTTGTTTTGAATATGCATAAAGGTACTTCGATGTCAATGGTTTGGGATGCTAGTAAAGCTTACATGAGGGGTTTTTTGATTGATATGAATAATGGATATAGGCATAAACAGATGCAAAAACGTAAAGAGCTGGAAGAAGAGATTAAATTGAAGGAAAATGCTTTTATTTTGAACCCATCAGATAATAGATTAAAGGTTTCTATAAATATGTTGAAAGAGCAATTTAATATGTTAATGGCTGATCAGATTGCAACTAATTTGCGTTGTGCGAAACATAATACGTTTTGTAATGCAAACAAGCCTGGTAGGTGGTTAGCTTATGAATTATGGAAGAAACAGAAATCACGTATTATAGAGAAAATAGAATATAAAGGTAAAGAGGTATATCAACAAAAGTTGATTAAAAAGAGTTTTTTAGATTTTTATACAAAATTATATGCTAGTGAAAATATACAAGCTTTAGATATAGATAGGTACCTACAGGCAGCATATTTTCCTAGACTTTCAAATGAACAACGAAAGGAGATGAATTGTTTAATTACTTCGGAGGAAAGTATTTGGGCAATTAAACAGTTAAAAGGGGGTAAAGCTCCTGGTACAGATGGATTATCAGCAATTTATTATAAAATATTATCTTTAGAGATGATAGAACCATTAAAGGAACTTTTTAATAGTATCCAGATTGGGGGAGAAGTGCCTCCGTCATGGAGAAGGGCTTTTATATCGCTGATTCCAAAGGAGGATCAAGACATTCCTCCTTAGTCCTAAGTTGCTTCTCACCTTGGTTAGTTTCCATCCATTGCTTCTTGTCCTGCCTTCAGGTACTTTGGAGAATAGCTTGACTCCCTCTTCTTTGTGGCAGCCCCTCAGATATTGGAATACTGCTATCATGTCCCCCCTCGTCCTTCTCTTCATTAAACTAGACATACCCGATTCCAGCAACCGTTCCTTATATGTTTTAGCTTCCAGTCCCCTAATCAGCTTTGTTGCTCTTCTCTGTACTCTTTCTAGAGTCTCAACATCTTTTTTACATTGTGGTGACCAAAACTGGATGCAGTATTCCAAGTGTGGCCTTACCAAGGCATTGTAAAGTGGTATTAATACTTCACGTGATCTTGATTCTATCCCTCTGTTAATGCAGCCTAGCACTGTGTTGGCTTTTTTGGCAGCTGCAGCACACTGCTGGCTCATATTTAAGTGATTGTCCACTAGGACTCCGAGATCCCTCTCACAGTTACTACTATTGAGCAAGGTACCCCCTATACCATACACGTACATTTGGTTTTTCTTGCCTAAACGTAGAACCTTACTTTTTTCACCATTGAATTTCATTTTGTTAGATAGCGCCCAGTGTTCAAGTCTGTCCAGATCCTCCTGTATCTTAAGCCTGTCTTCTGGAGTGTTGACTATTCCTTCCAGCTTGGTGTCGTCTGCAAATCTGATGAGTTCCCCATCTATCCCCTCGTCCAAATCATTGATGAAGTTGTTGAAGAGCACTGGGCCCAGAACAGAGCCCTGGGGCACCCCACTACACACTTCCCTCCATGTAGATGTGGTTCCATTGAGGACCACATGCTGAGTACGGCCAGTCAGCCAGCTACGAATCCATCTGGTGGTGATGCTGTCTAACCCACATTTTTCTATCTTATCAAGTAGTAGGTTGTGATCTAATTTATCATATGCCTTACTGAAGTCCAAGTAAATTATATCCACAGCATTCCTCTGGTCCACTAATTTTGTCACTTGGTCAAAGAATGCAATAAGATTTGTCTGGCATGATCTGTTTTTGACAAACCCATGTTGGCTTTTAGTAATGACTTTGTTTGCCTCTATGTGTTTGCTGATTTGTTGTTTGATTATCTTTTCCAGAATCTTCCCAGGTATTGAGGTCAGGCTGATAGGTCTGTAATTTCCTGGATCCATATTTTTCCTTTTTTGAAGATGGGAACTACATCAGCTCTTTTCCAGTCCTCTGGTAGCTCCCCAGTGCTCCAGGATCATTGAAAAATATAGTCCAGTGGTTCTGATATCACATCTGCCAGTTCCTTGAGAACCTTGGGGTGTAATCCATCTGGTCCTGGTGATTTGAACTCGTCTAGACTGGACAGGTGCTCACTTACCATTTTCTTGCCTATCTTAACTTGTGTTTCTATTCTGTTTTTTGATAGGTTGGTCTGTTTTTTCCCTTGACTTAAAGAAAAACTGCTTAACCTCCAGGATGTGGAAAAACTTTTTAGATTTAATTTTTAGGGTAAATAACTTACAAAGAACTTTTTTAAAAACTTTGTAAACATCTTTTAAAACCAGATATAGACAATACAGTGCATGAGGACATCTAGTGGTGAAAGGAGATACTACAGTAATACCAAACATTAAAAGAACTTGTAAAGTGTTTGACCTTGAAACAACACCTTGTGTAAACAAAGTGCTTTTATATGACTTTGCATGAGAAAGACTCTCTACAATTATATCTTTTGACTCTGGATATAACCAAAACAGGAATTATTTGGAGACAGAGGGTGCTTTACATCTGTGATTTGACTGGAGGATTTGGATTTAGCCTAAAGTAGATGGCTTGCTTTTATGGTTGGATTTTAGCCTAAGATAGTTGGTTTTTTTCTTTTTCCACTTTTTCCTCTTGTTTTTTCTCCTTGTGGACTTGGATCTAGCCTAAAGTAGTTGGCTCCTTTCATGGTTTGGATTTTAGCCTAAGATAGTTGACTCTTTTTTTTCTCTTTCTCATTTAATTTATTTTCCTTTGTGGATTTATAAATTTACCTATTCGAAAAATGAGTGCACCAAATATCACTAGACTTATGAAAAAAACTTCGTCTGCACCTTCTGTTGGAACATCTAGCCCAACAAGCCAGGGATCTATTGAAACAATGTTGCAGCATGAGAAAATAAGCACTGCTCAAACTGAGATGCAAACCACATTAAAATTAATTCAAGAATCAATACAGAGAAATCATGAAGAGCCGAAAAGTAATTTTGATAAATTAAACGAACAAATGCTGGACATAAAGATACAATTTGAACCTCATCAGCAAATGATTGTTAAAAATGAACAAAGAATTCAGAAAATGGAAAATAAATCAAATGATATTGACAAAAAAAAATGGAAGTACTAATGCAAGAAAATGAAAAATTAGAACAAGCAAATCAAAGCTTAGAAGAAATGGTGGCAGTTTTGGAAATGGAGAAAGCGGCACACTATTTAAGATTTCAAAATATTCCTGAAGACAGAGAAGAAGATATAGCAGTAGTGATTATTAATTTACTGGCAGAGCCTTTAAAAGCAGACTGAGCAGAGATACAAATGGAGATAGACGAAATATTTCGAATGAATTCAAGCTATGCAAGGAAATATAAATTACCCAGAGAAATTCATGTAAGATTTATAAAGAAAACAAGAGATGAGATACTGAGAAGAGTCAGAGATGAGCCATTACAATACAAGAATAAAGAAATTTTGGTGTTAAAGCAGATCCCCAAGAGAGTAAGAGACACCCAAAGACAATATCACTTCTTAACTACAAAGCTAATTGCAAAAGGTATAAACTTCAGATGGCTAATGCCAGAAGGGATCTTAATCAAGTGGAATAATACAAGATATTGACTGGACTCAATCTGGAAAGCAGAAGACTTTGAAGTAAGAAATCAAGCAGTCTTGGAGGTTTCTGGTGACGTAGCTGAAGAATAGACCCAGGGGAAAGATTCTTCTCTCCCCAGGTCCAATTTTTGCATGCCGGTGGGTCCATTTGGACTGAAAGCCGCCCTGGAGAAGGGGTAAAGTTTTGGGGACCGCGGGTTGGCGGTAGCCGGCTCACTGGAGCCAAGGAGCCCCTGGAATTGGCAGAAGAAAGGCGGACCGCATTTATGCAGTCCGCCATTGCCAGCTGATCGTCGGAGACAAAGAAGAAGCTTAGACTGACAGCAAACAGCTGAGCTGGGTGAGAATACTTTTCCTTTCTCACTGGAAGTGGATTCCTGTTTGGCAAATAGCTCCTTTACAGCTTGAGAGAGTGCCTTTTACTTTTAGGGAGGGGGTGGAACTTTGTTTTTCTTTCCCCCCCTCCTGAACCTAAGCAGCAGTTTAACCTTTTTGGAAAATTAAAAACTTCCTATGCTTTAAAGCTGTCTGAGGCTCAAGATAAATTTGGGAAGCTCCTGTTCATATTGAGATTTTTTGTCTTTGTTCTTCATTGAAAAGCCATTGTAATGTTTACTTTCTAAACTTCCTGACTTTTTACTTTTACTTTCACCATTTTTCCCCTCCTCTAAACGCGCTGGGAATGGATACTTAGTGCCACCTTGTGGTTACATTGAGAACTATTTCACTTTCCCTTCATTGAAGCTTATTCAGATTAGAATTCTGGCTGCATGCCCAGACAGTGTTTATTTGAAAGACTTTGAAACCTTGCTGGAGAAAGACTTTTTCTTGGTTTACTTGGCTTTATAAGATAGACTATATTTACAAACAAATAGTATTTGGAGCCATCTGCCTCCCTGGACTATAAATACTGTGTCTTTTGGAACTATAACAAGCTGTCCTAGAGGAATTGAAAATTAAGAAACTTCCCAAAACAGATTTTGGTGGATTATAATTTTGATATTTTTTCTTTTTGCTTTTTCTTCTTTTTTTCTGTGTATTTTGGGAGCATTTTTCCCTCTCCTTTTTTTCTCCTTTTTTCCCTGTTGCTATTTTTACTTTTACCTTTTTCTTTTTTTTCTTTTTTCTTTTTATTATTTTTTTAACTACTTCTATGGATTTCCCCTCCTAATTAATAAGAGCCTATGGGATTATAAAAGCTGGCCATTTGGCTACCTGGTGGATTACAATTCAAGAGGTAAAGGCAAAGATGAGCACTTCAAATCTATCTAAATTTGAGAAAAAATGATCTTCTGCCCCTGCCTCGACTTCTGCAAGTCCAGTATATCAGAAATCAATTGCGACAATACTGCAGCAGGAAAAGATGGATGCTCACCAAAAGGACACTGAAGCAATTTTATAAGCAATTGCAGCCCAGATGGCAACCTCAATGAAAAACCATGAAGACTTGAAAAATTATCTTTACAAAATGAACCAAAAAATTACTAATATAGATTCCCAAATTGAAAAGTTTAACCAGATGATTACAGACAATCAGCAAAGAATTCAAAAAATAGAAGATAAGTCAGTTGAAATTGACCAGAAATTAGAAGCTTTAAAAGATGAAAATGAAAAATTGGCCCAAATAAATGGATAATTGGAAGACTCGTTGGCGGTCATAGAAATGGAACGAGCCTCATATTTTTTAAGATTCCAAAATATAATAGAAGACAAGGAAGAGGATCTTTTGAACTTGATGATGGAGTTACTAGCAGATGTCCTAGGAATGGGGAAGATTCAAATGGAAGGATAATTGGATCAGATCTATAGAGTCAACTCAAACTATGCTAGAAGAAATAAAGTGCCCAGGGAAGTCCATGTTAGATTTCTTAAAAGATCCATAGGAGATGAGATTTTGAGAAAAGTAAGAGATCAACCATTAAGATATAAAGAAAAAGAAATAGTAGTTCTCAAACAAATTCCTAGAAGGATAAGAGAGGCCCAAAGAGACTATCAGTTTCTAACCAGGAAATTGGCTGAAAAAGGAGTGAATTTTAGATGGTTGATTCCAGAAGGGATCTTAATCTACTGGGACACGAAAAGATACAGACTGGACACACCACTTAAAGCAATGGAATTTTTTGGCAACCACAGAGCTTTCTTGGAAAAAGGTGATCCTGAACCAAAGAAGCAAGAAGAAACAGTAGTTGAAGGAGCCGCTAAACAAACAGAGGAGGAACAAGTCAAAAATACATACCCAGAAGAAGGAGTAAGACCAAGAGACCAGAGACAAATAAGATCAGCTAGAAGACTGGGACCTAGATATAATTGAAAGAGATGGAGGAGATTGGAATTTTATCAATAAACATAAATGGACTAAACTCTCCCTTAAAAAGAATTTTTTTTAAAAGACTACAAAACTAAAAATGGACATAATTTGCCTCCAAGAGACACACATTAAGAGACAACATTCCAAAATTCTAGAACAACCAAAAATTGGCAAACTTTATTTTACACTTGCATCTCAAAAGAAAAGAGGAATAGCCCTTTATATTAAAGAAAAGATGAACCCCAAACAAATCTATGCAGATGAAGAGGGGAGAATACTAATGGTGGAAATTGTGGTGGATCAAAAACAGATATTGATGGTAGCAATATATGCACCTAACGATAAGGAAGAGCAATTTTATCAACAACTGCACAAGAAAATATTGGACTTAAATTACCAAAATCTTTGTATAATGGGAGACTTTAATGCAATAGCAGATGCGACTTTGGATTATAAAAGCCATAAACAAGGGAGAAAAGGAGGAAATGCACTACCTAAAGTGTTTTTAAAAATGAAAGAAGAATTGTGTATTCAAGACATGGAGAGAGAGAAACCCAGAAAAACTACAGTATACATTTTATTCAAATAGTCATAAATCATGGTCTAGAATTGACATGTTATGGACATCTTTTGACTTGAAAATGATAATACAAGAGGTGGAGATAGAAACTAATGTTTGGGCAGACCAGAACCCAATAAAAATGATCTGGAAAGGAACCAAGAAAAAACTAAGATGGTCTCTGAATAAATCTATATTAAAAGAAAAAGAATTCTTACAACTAGCAACAAAGGAAATGGAATTCTTTTTTAAATAAACAAGAAAGAAGAAACATCCTTTCAAAATGTATGGGACATGGCCAAAGCATACTTCAGAGGGCTGGCTATAACTTATGCTTCTAAAAAGAATTTAAAAAAAGAAATGATTACAGTTAAAGCTGAGAGAAGAACTTAAAAAATTGGAACTAGAGTTACAAAAAGACCCACAAAAGAAAGTCCTTGAGATGGAAATAATGGCTCAACAGATTAGATGGACTAAACAGAATTTCATCAAAAACGCTAATAACCTAGGGAGATGGTTAGCATATAGATTGAAGAAAGAAAAAGAAAAAAGAATGATAAATAAGCTACTAGATTCAAAAGGAGAATTACAGTTCCAAAATGATACAATGAAAAAAATCATTAAAGACTACTATGAGACACTTTATAAGGCAGAGGAAGTTCCTAAAGAAAAAATACAGTCGTACTTATAAAAAGTAGACTTGCCAAAAATCCCAGAGAATATTCAAAATATACTAAATGGAAAAATATCAATGATGGAGATTATAGAAGCCATAAAAAGGCAAAAAAAGAGATAAGACTCTGGGTCCAGATGGACTTCCCACAGAATTTTATATAGCATTACAAGATGTATCAAGTCCAACATTAAAAGAACTGTGTAATAAAATCTTGTTGGAGACTAAAATACCAAAGTCGTGGACTGAAGCCAATATTACTTTAATACCTAAAGAAGATGCTGACTGTGCTTGACCAGTATGTAAATCTGGCCAGAGCATATATTTAGCTTAGAAAACTGTGTCTAGAGCAAGTAGGGTTAAAAAGCCCTCTCCTTAAGAGATGGACTTCTGGGAAATGTAGTTTATTTCTTACATGGTTATATCTGTGTTCTGATTGGCCACTGGAAGGGTCTTGTGTCTTTATGACCAGACATCCTGTTACATACCAGGTTTTCATTATCCTTCCATGAATCCTAGCCACATGGCGAGGCTAGGAGCTCCGTAACAGCAGCATGTAAGATTTACATAGGATGGGGGAAATCCATTATTCCTTTACCTACAAGATGAGTCCAGATTACAACCTACATTCTGGAAGAACTTCTGCAATAACTGTGAGTTAATGTTTTGAGGATACCTGGAAAATAAAAGTAATCTCATATGACATCATCCATTGAGTTTATTCTGAGCCTGTTTCAAGTAGAATCCAGCAACTTTCTTTGTATGAGACAGGAAAGTAAAGGAATAATGCATGTTTCTCTCTTCTCTAAAGTAAAAAATTAAAGGAGTAGATTGCATCCTCGCTAAAAGTAAAAAAGATTTAATTTATCTTCCAAGAAAGTACCTGCATGCCAAATTTGTCTGCCTGCATTAGTAAAAGAATATTGTGTGTTTCTCTCTTTGTTTAACATCAAGTGTATCAATCTTTCTTCTGCCTGCTTGCTAATCTTTCATCTGGACAGACTTTAAGCTGCAGCCAGACCCCCCATTTTGCTTGGAATGAAAATAATTGTGTCTGTAAAACCTCTGCCTGCACAGGCAAAATCAGAACTCAGCATTCAAAGAATTCTGTTTCTTTTGTCTGCACATTACTCAGAGCAGCTCAGCAAACCACCGGGGCTTCTGACCAGTTATAAAAAGGCAATTAGTTGCTATGACAATGGGCAAGTGGTGGGTGAAAGCTGATTCCTCAGCCAGTGGCCCCTCCCCTTGGAATGCGAGAGAGAGAATCAAATGTATCAAGCGTGTATTTAACAATACAGGCCAGCCTTTCTCTGGGAAGAAAAATAGCAAACTCAGAGATGTTCTTTTGACATACTAATGGAAAGAAAAAATATCTAAATTGGTACCCAATTTCAGAGAAGCATTTTAAAATCCCAGAAGATTTACAGCTCATTAAAAGGGATCAAACAGAGAAAAGCCTATTCCAAGCATAGTCTAAATGCAACAGCACACCCTGGTGGCTGATCTGCAAATAACAGGCTTGCCTCTACCCACACAGACAGCGCACCCCAGTGGCTGATCTGCAAATAACAGGCTTGCATCTACAGACGCAGACAGCGCACCCCGGTGGCTGATCTGCAAATAACAGGCTTGCTAAAGTCTTTACCCACGCAGACAGTGCACCCTGGTGCCCAATGAGTGAACTTCACTGAAGTCATTACCCATGCAGACAGTGCACCCTGGTGGTCAAAGAGGGGACTTCGCTGAAGTCTTTACCCATGCAGACAGTGCATCCTGGTAGTCAAAGAGGGAACTTCGCTGAAGTCTTTACCCATGCAGACAGTGCGCCCTGGTTGTCAAAGAGGGAACTTCGCTGAAGTCCTTACCCACACAGACAGTGCACCATGGTGGCCAAAGAGTGAAATTCACTGAACTCATTCAAAATATCTAGGAAATCTTCTGAACCTTCCCCAGTCATGGCAGAGTGCCCTATTGAACAAGAAGAGCTGGTCCAACCAACTAACCTCAATTTGTATGCAGAACCTGATGCCCATAATTTGGAACATGCAGAAACGTCTCAGAAACCATATGACTTGAGGCAACAAAGAAAGCCTACTGAAGTCATGTGGTCGAGCCTAATTGAGAAATGGGATAGGCTCCATCAACGTCATAAGGAATCCTGGGAGAAGCTGCGGAGACTCTGCAACGTGTCCGAACATAAGCTTTCCCCAAGGCGCATTCGTTCTTTGGAAGAGGATATAGACAGGTATTTCCTAAAATGTAATAATAATAATAATAATAATAATACAATAATAAAGTTGGAAGGGACCTTGGAGGTCATCTAGTCCAGCTCCCTGCTCAGAGAGGAAACCCTATACCATTTTGGACAAATGGCTGTCCAGTCTCTTCTTAAAAACTTCGTATTGGAGCATTCACCGCTTCTGGAGGGAGGTTGTTCCACTGGTTAATTGTTTAACATTCAGGAAATTCCTCCTTAGTTCTAGGTTGCTTCTCTCCTTGGTTAGTTTCCATCCGTTGCTTCTCGTCCTGCCTTCAGGTGCTTTGGAGAATAGCTTGACTCCCTCTTCTTTGTGGCAGCCCCTGAGATATTGGAACACTGCTATCATGTCCCCCCTTGTCCTTCTCTTCATTAAACTAGACATACCCGATTCCAGCAACCGTTCCTTATATGTTTTAGCTTCCAGTCCCCTAATCATCTTTGTTGCTCTTCTCTGTATTCTTTCTAGAGTCTCAACATCGTTTTTACATCACAGTGATCAAAACTGGATGCAGTATTCCAAGTGTGGCCTTACCAAGGCATTGTAAAGTGGTATTAACACTTCACGTGATCTTGATTCTATCCCTCTGTTAATGCAGCCTAGCACTGTGTTGGCCTTTTTGGCCGCTGCAGCACACTGCTGGCTCATATTTAAGTGATTGTCCACTAGGACTCTGAGATCCCTCTCACAGTTACTACTATTGAGCAAGGTACCCCCCTATACTATACCTGTACATTTGGTTTTTCTTGTCTAAATGTAGAACCTTGCTTTTTCACCACTGAATTTCATTTTGTTAGATAGTGCCCAGTGTTCAAGTCTGTCCAGATCCTTCTGTATCTTAAGCCTGTCTTCTGGAGTGTTGACTATTCCTGCCAGCTTGGTGTCATCTGCAACACTACACACTTCCCTCCATGTAGATGTGGTTCTATTGAGGACCACACGCTGAGTACAGTCAGTCAGCAATATGCACTACTAAAAGAAAAATTTGGAAAGTTAGAAACAGAACTACAAAAAAATCTGCAGAAAAAGACTTTGAAAAGAGAAATGGAAACAATAAAACACAAACTAAATCTGTTGGATTCAGAAAATTTGGCACAGCAGATAAAAAGAGCAAAACAATTTTTTGGGGAAAATGCAAATAAACCAGGAAGATGGTTAGCTTATACACTTAAGAAACAGAAGGAGAAGAAAATGATATACAGCTTAGTAGATGAAAAGGCTGTCTACAATTTAAAAATGAAGAAATAAAAAGATAATTAAGGAATATTACAAGAAACTGCATGACATAGAACAAACTCCAAGAGAGAGAACAATTCAATATCTAGAAGAAAATAATCTTCCAAAGATTCCAGAGACATTTAAGACTATGTTAGAGGAAAAAATCACAATGATGGAAATAACAGAAGCCATAAGAAGGAAAAAAAAAAAACAAGAAAACACCAGGTCCAGATTGACTACCGGTGGAGTTATATAAAACCCAACAAGATACACTAAGTGAACCATTGAAAGACATTTGCAATGAACTTTTGTTGGAGGCTAAACTCCCAGCCACATGGATGGAAGCAAATATTACTTTAATACCAAAAGAAGATTCAGATTTGACACAGATTAAAAATTATAGACCGATATCATTACTGAATGTGGATTATAAAATTTTTACCTCAATAATGGCAGAGAAACTGAAAAGATACTTAATTGAATTTATACATCCAGACCAAAATGTTTTTTTTTTTTACCAAAGAGGCAAATTAAAAGCAACTTAAGAGTGATAATGGATGTATTAAAATATTATGAACTACATCCAGGGAAACAACTGGCACTAATATTCCTAGATGCTCAAAAGGCATTTGACAATGTTTCCTGGCATTTTATGACTCACCAACTACAAATAATGGACTTTGGACAGAACGTTATAAATATGATAAAAACCAATATATAATAAACAAACAGCGAAAGTGATGGTGAATGGAGATTATACTGAGAACTTTAAGATAAGAAAAGGTACAAGGCAAGGATGTCCACTATCTCCATTGTTATTCATTTTCACTCTGGAAGTTTTAAATAGAAATGTTAGACAAGATACAGAAATTAAGGGACTGGAAATAAAAGGCAAAACATATAAATTACAAGCATTTGCTGATGATTTGGTATTTATTTTAGAAGAACCTTTGGAGATGATTCCTAAATTACTGGGAAAGATAGAACAATATGGAGAAATGGCAGGATTGAAAATAAACAGAGAAAAAACCAAAGTAATAGCTAAAAACCTCACAGATAAACAAAAAAAAAACACCAAATGTCAGAAAAAACAGAATTACAGATAGTTAAAAAGGTTAAATATTTGGGTATACATTTAAGAGCAAGATGTTCAACAATAAAAGAAGATAACTACATAAAATTATTGAATCAAATAAAACTGGATTTGGAAAAATGGAAAAACTTGCAATTGTCAATACTAGGAAGAATTGCTACAGTGAAAATGAATGTATTACTGAAAATCTTATTTCTATTTCAAACAATATCCATAAAACTTGAGAAATTTTTTTTGAAGATTTAAATTCACTAATTCTGAAATTTGTTTGGCAAGGAAAGAAAGCTAGAATTAAGATGAAAATATTACAAGATGCCAAGGAAAATGGAGGATTTGGTTTACCGGAGTGGGTTTTGTATTATCAAGCATCCGTATTAACATGGATAAAAGAATGGATAACTCTTAGAAATAAAAGGCTGTTACATCTGGAGGGGCATGATTTACAATTGGGGTGGCACACCTTTTTATGGTATGGGAAAAATAAAGTTCATAAATATTTCCAAAACCATTATATAAGAAATGCATTATTAATAACATGGGGAAAAATAAAAAGTAAAATATACTTGAAAATTCCAGGGTGGTTGTCAACTATGGAAGCATTTGTACACCCAAATTTGGTGGACTTTGAAAAAATCTGGACATATAGAGATATTCTAAATTCTGAAGGGAATTTAAAATCTAAACAAGAAATGGAAAATCAGGGCATCAACCTGTCATGGTGGGCACAGTTACAGATGCAAAATAGATATGAAAAAGATGTGAAATTGTATGGATTTTATAAAGAACAAACTGTATTTGATAAGATTTTGTTAACATCAGATGAGAAATTAATTAAGAAAACGTATAATTTTTTGTTGATACTGGAAATGGAAAGCAAACAAGTTAAAGAAACAATAAGATGGGCGAAAAATTTTGCTTATAATATAGAACTACAAAAGTGGCAAAAGTTATGGGAGAGGAACTATAAACTGACAATGTCAACCTCTTATAAAGAAAAGTTATATAAAATGTTTTATAGATGGCACCTGCCACCAGCAAGATTAGCAAAAATGTTTTAAATATCTCAGATACATGCTGCAAATGTATAACTCAGGCACTTATTATCATATTTGGTGGACATGTAGTAAAGCTAAGGTCTATTGGAAAATGATACATGCCTGGTTAGAAAAAATGTTGGGAGAACATGTAGATTTTAAACCTGAACTTTTCTTATTAGGTATAATGCCAGAAAAGATTAATAAACAAAGTCTATATTTGATTTTGCACATCACAACGGCAGCAAGAATAATTTTTGCGCAATATTGGAAAAATGAGGAAGAACTAATCAGAAAAATATTGGAATGTGCAGAGATGGACAGATTAACTATCCTTATCAATCCGTCGTCCCTCTCCTGGATCTTGGGCAGGTTGCGTCGTTATCTCCCTCTTTTCATTTGTTGTGCTTGTGTGTTGTCCTGTGAGCGGCTTTGGTCTTTTTTGCCCCTTGTTTTTCTATGTATGGGCAGTGCTTTCCATTGTTGTTCATGCCCCCTTAGTGCTTGGTAAGCCGGCAATAGGTCTATATGGCAATTAATTGCATGCTCATCTAACATCCAGGCTTCCTTGAGCAACCAGCCTCCCTTGGAGGTGTCTTGGGCAATAGCTTCCACTCCTATGAAATCAAACGAATGGTTGTTGTTGGCCATATGTGTCCATATCTGCGAGTGTAGCTCATGCCTTTTAATGGCCAGCCTTTGCTCATGGAAACATGCAGACCCAGAACCTCCCCCTCAAAGAAAACACGCAGACGCCTGGCAAAGAAACAACTTCAAATTTCCCTAAAAATGTCACTTCAAATATCCCTAAAAAAGTCACATCAACAAACACACCAGAGATAAACAGAAAAGCACCCCAAACTGCAGCCCCCCCCCCAAAGGAAGGCGAGTGCTGGTAATAGGAGATTCTATCCTCAAAGGAATGGAATCATCCATCTGCAGACCGGACATACAATCTAGGGAGGTATATTGTCTCCCTGGAGCAAAAATCAAGGATGTGGCTGAGAAACTAACCAAAATAATTAGGCCTACTGATTACTACCTTTTCCTCCTCCTCCACATTGGGACGAATGACACAACAAAGAACCTGAGTACAATAGTGAGAGATTACAAACAACTAGGCAATAAAGTTAAGAAGCTAGGAGCACAAGTAGTGTTCTCATCCATACTCCCAACGAAAGGCCAACACCCATTGAGGGAAAAAAGAATTCTAGAAATAAACCATTGGCTAAAGGGTTGATGTTGCCAAGAAAACTTTAGTTTCCTGGATCATGGATTGCATTTCCTACATGAAAGACTCTTGGCAAGGGATGGGCTGCACCTCACAAAAACAGGGGAAAATGTACTTGGAAAAAGACTGGCCCAACTCATCAGGAGGGCTTTAAACTAAAATTGAGGGGGGAGGGTGCAAAAGACAAATTAGAAACAAAAATTAAAATAAGCAAGAAAATGGTAAGAGAACACCTATCCGACCTTGATGAATATAAATCACTGGGGCCTGACAGATTACATCCCAGAGTTCTGAAGGAGCTGGCAGATGTTATCTCAGAACCATTGCACCACAACTTTCAAAAATCCTGGAGCACTGGGGAAGTACCTGAGGATTAGAAAGGGGCTGATGTGGTTCCCATCTTCAAGAAAGGGAAAAAAAACAGACCCAGGAAACTACAGACCAATCAGTCTAACATCAATACCTGGGAAGATCCTAGAAAAGATAATCAAAAAACAGATCTGCGAACAACTAGAAGCAAACAAAGCTATAACCAGTAGCCAACATGAGTTTGTCAAAAACAGATCATGCCAAACCAATCTTATTTCATTTTTTGATAAAGTGACTAAATTAGTAGACCAGCAAAATGCTGTGGACATAGTATACTTAGATTTCAGTAAGGCATTTGACAAAGTAGACCGCAACCTGCAGCTTAGTAAGCTAGAAAAAGGTGGGATAGAGTGGAATTCCCAGGAGAATTATTAGAGTTTGGGAGACAGAAGGTATATATCCTACCTCTTCTATCCTCTGTATTCTCAACAATACTTGCAAAAACACAGAAACTGCCAGGTAAGCGGAATATATCAACTTGGAAAGCTATTTGGGAAGAGAAGAAGGCTAGATACAGAATCAAGAGATTGACTTCCTGTGATGGCGGCGGCGATGGCGGCTGTTTTCAGCCGTCCGCCCTGGAATGTGTCAAAGCCAGCTGAGACAGCGAGCAACAGCCGTCTCACGGCTTGGAATCTCTCTCCCTGGGCGAAAGGGAGGAGATGAGTTTTTTCCCTCGGATAGTGGCAGGGCTCCCTGAGAGACCCCTCTTTGGAGGTCGGAGGGTGAGAGCTCCCACGGAGTCTGAGGTGTTCTCCACATTCCAGGATGCCTTTGCTCTAACTTTTTTTGGGGGGGCAAAGCTAGACGCTGCTTACACATCTGCTTTCAAAATGAACTTGTGAGTAAAATTTAAAGCAGACAGAGCTGACCAGGGAGATTATATCTGTGATTATTTTGAGACTTTAACTCTGGAAAAGATTTCATCTTCTCTCTTTTCCTATTTGAGAGAGGTGAAAAATGGCGCTGAGATGTTGTTTTTAAGAGTGAAAGGACCGGAACTTTAATTTGAAACAATGTAACAGCTTTTTTTTTCCTTCTTTTTTTTATTTACACAGGGGGCTTTTGTTTTTGTTTTTTTTCCCTCCTTTTGTCTTCTTTTTTTTCTCTCTCTTTTTGTTAAAGGTTTTATAAGATTTTAAGAGTTGTTTTTTTTTTTTCCCCCAAGATGGCTTTAAAGCATTTTGGAGCTTTTGTTTCTAAAGCCTCAATCTCCTCTTCGGTAATGCAGACAGCTCAGCAAATTGAGTCTAAATTTCCACCACTTTTCTCAGCTTTACCAGCAGTTTTACCTAAAGACCTACAGGACGCTTTGGAAGATAGTGTACGACGGATTGAAAAAGAGATAAGTGAAATTATTGAAAATAAATTTAGGAAATTGAGAGAAGATATAGCATCTGTGCTTCAGAAGTTTGCTGATCACATAGATCATTTGGATCAGCGTATTGATGTTGCTGTAGAAAATTCTGAAAAATTGGAAGATAAAATAGAAAATAAGGTGGAAATAATTCAGGATGAAATTACTATGTTACAATACAGAAGTATGGAATTCGCTTTAAGAATAAGGGGAATGCAGGAAAATAATCAAGAAGATTTGAGACAAGTGGTTGCGAAGGATATAGCTCTTATTTTGGAATCCGAGCCTGAAGAAATATTGAGAGAGATAGAAAAAGTTTTTAGGGTCAATTCAAGGGTTGCAAGACAGAGGAACCTGCCACGAGATGTGGTTATTTATTTTTTTAGTAGATCACTTCGTAATAAAATTTTACAAGCCTTTTACAAGCTGAGATTTCAAATTGCAGCCCAGGATGTTATACTTTTGAAAGAACTACCTTCAAGAATTCTTAAAGTAAGAAAGCATTTTGCTTTTTTGGCTGATGAGCTTAAGAGGCGACAGATTCGTTTCAGATGGGAGATACCGGCTGGAATGGTGGTGAATTATGCAGGGACACGCTATAGACTTGATACAATTTTAAAAGCGAAAGATTTTTATACTTCTGTTTTGAAGGCGGGCTCTTTATTACCTACAGCTGAGATATTAGAAGAAAAGTTGGAAGAGAAATTGATACAAGATATGCAGGTTAAACCTTTGCAACAATCTCTCTTGACAGAAGATTCATTAATAAAATTGAGTACTTGTGGAGCTTTTAGAAGTAAAGTAAAGGTGGAAGAAAAGCTGGAAGAGCAGCTGACTGGAAAAAATATGCAGGTTGAACCTTTGCACCAGTCCTCCTTAACAGAAGATTCATCAAAGAAACTGGGCATGACTCGCGCAGCTTTTAGAACTGAGGTATTAGAAGAAAAGTTGGATCAGCAACTGATAGAAGATTCGCAGGTTAAACCTTTGCAACAATCTTTTTTGACAGAAGATTCATTAATGAAATTGAGTACTTGTGGACCTTTTAGAAGTAAGATAAAGGTGGAAGAAAAGCCGGAAGAGCAGCTGATTGAAGAAGATATGGAGGTTGTACCTTTGCAGCAGTCCTCTTCAACAGAAGATTTATCAAAGAAATCGGGCATGACTCGTGCAGTTTTTAGAAGTAAAATAATGGAACAGCAGAAGGTTTTTCGTCATCTTCTAAGTAACAGATAATAGAAGGAGAAGTTGGAATATCAGCCGGCTTGTTATAAGGAGTTTTGTTAAATTTTTGTTATTTATGATTTTTGCCTGGGAGAAGACTTGATAGGCTTTAATCTAGGGATTTAATATCTGAGAGTATCTACTATGATTTCTGTTCGAGAGAATAGTTGATAGGTTTTAATTTGGTGATTTAATATTTGAGAGTACTTATGATATATCAAAAGTGAATAAGAATGTTATAAGGTTTTGATTTGGGAGAAAAGGGTATTACATTCATTTGGGTCTGGGGGGGAAAGAGTTAAGAGCTAAGTTTATATTGTTTAAAAGAAATACACATCTCGGTGTGGAGAAGGTGGATAAATTATATGAAGAATAAATATGGGATTTAATGGGTAAATTATGATTAGAGTAGATATGATTTAAAGTATTGTTTGGATGATGAATAATTTCCGTTTTACTTATTGTGATTTAGTTTGTATTAGTTAAAGTTAAAATATGTTTGAAAAAAAATGGGTAAACTTTGATTAGAGTAGATATCAGAATCAAGAGATTTGACTCACCCTATCAGATGGAGTATTACATGAGTAAACACTTGTTTGAATATGGTTAAAAGAATAGAGAACTTTGAACATAAAGGGGCTCTATAACAAGAGGGATAAGAGATTTAAGTAATATAGTATGTTTTACAATATATGAAATGTAAAAATATTGGGATGATGTAACTTTTATAAATATAAGTGAAATATAAGCTGATCAGAAAGGATGTTATACCCAGATGTTATAAGATAGACAAGAAGCACAGTATTTTTATAATACACGAAATATGAAAATATTGGAATGGTGTACCTAAATGGAAAAATTTGGATAGTTAGATGATTAACATTGAGAAAATCATGACTGATAAGAATGGACTGAATAAAAGGGGAAATTAAGCTTAAACAAAAATCACGAAAATAGGATGCATGATGAACTAATGAGATGATGGTTATAAGAATAATATAAGCTGATAAAAATGTGTTATACATAGATGTTATCACTATTTGTATAAGTATGAAAAAATGTCTATATTTAATTTATATATTGAAGATATTAAGAATTATATTTTGGTTAAGGTTGAAGAAGGAGAATACAAATGGGAGAAGGGAAGATCAAGGAAGTATATTATTAATTAATATACTAATTATGGAATTATCAAATTTAATCATTATTGACTGTTAATTATTATTGCCTTTTTAATTTCTTTCTTTTCTTTTTTTCAAATATATATACCAAGACAACACACTGTACACCAGGCACTGGAGATTGTTATTGTTAAAAACCAATAAAATATTTATAAAAAATAATAAAGAAAAGGAAGATGGGTCACTGAGATTGTGTATTGATTTCCGTGGGATTAACGGAGTGTGCGTGGAGAACATGTACTCCCTCCCTCTCATGAAGGACAGGCTAGGGCATTTAGCCAAAGGGAAAATATTTACGAAGTTTGACCTGAGGGAGGTGTACTATCGGGTGAGAATCAAGGACGGCGACGAGTGGAAGACTGCCTTCAACTGCCCCTTGGGAGCTACCAATTTAGAGTGATGCCTTTTGGACTGCAGGGGGCCCCTGCTGTGTTTATGCAACTCATAAACGAGGTGCTACATGAGCATTTATATAAAGGGGTTTCAGTGTACCTGGTTGACATTCTTATTTACACTGAGACCATGAAGAAACATATGAAACTTGTGCAACAGGTGCTGAAAAAGCTATTGGATGCTAAGCTGTATGCTAAACTGTCAAAATGCGAGTTTCACAAAACCAGCCTAGACTACTTGGGCTACCATGTCTCGTGCAAGGGCATTGAGATGGATCCAGCAAAAGTGAAATCCATCTTGGAGTGGCAAGCCCCCTGCACCCACAAGCAGCTACAAAGTTTCCTAGGGTTTGCAAATTTCTACAGACAGTTCATCCCCTCCTTTGCCAAGATTACCTTACCAATTATGGAGCTTTTGAAAACAGGGAAGGGAGGGGAAAAGCCTCAACCAAATCAGCCCTTGAACTGGACAATGGAATGCCAAGTGGCATTAAAAAACCTAAAGAGGCTGTTCACAGCTGAGCCAGTCTTGAAACACCCAGACCCAGAGGAACCATTTGTAATTCAGGTGGATGCCAGTGATGTAGCTGTGGGGGCAGTCCTCCTCCAGCGAAAAAAGGAGGGAAACTTACAACCATGTGTGTACACATCTCACAAACTGAATGAAACAGAACGGTGGTGGGCTATATGGGAGAAAGAGGCATTTGTGGTATGATGGGCATTATTAACATGGAGGCAATTCCTGAAGGGAAGTAAAGCCCCATTTGAGGTGTGGACTGACCAAAAAATTTTTGAAGCCCTGAAGACTCCCTGCAAGCTCTCTCCCAAGCAAATTTGATGGGTGCAGTACTTCAAAAGATTTGATTTTGAGTTGAAATACATTCCAGGGGGGAAGAATTTCCGTGCTGACACCCTGTCCTGCATGCCTCAGTATAAAAGCACTCGGGGGGAGGTGGTGAGTTCCATTGTTCCCAATAGCCAGCCAGCAGCGCAAGCTACAACCAGGCAGCAAGAGAAGAAGAGGAGATCACCTCCCACCGATGCATTTGCCCAACAACTGAAGCAAGAGCTTCAGACCGATGCCTGGTTTGTAGCTCATCAAAGAGATTTAACCATGAGGGATGGTTTGGCATGGAAGGGGGACAAGCTATATGTCCCAGACAGCCTGCGACTGCAAATCCTGCAACGTAGCCACAATGCTAAGCAAGCAGGCCATTTTGGATGAGCCGAGGTGGTGCAGCAGTTAGAGTGCAGTACTGCAGGCCACTTTAGCTGACTGTGTTCAGCAGGTCAGCAGTTCAAATCTCACCGGCTCAAGGTTGACTCAGCCTTCCATCCTTCCGAGGTAGCTAAAATGAGGACCCAGATTGTTGGGGGCAATGTAAATATATATATACATTGCTTACTGGTGTACACTGCTTAGAGAGTGCTTGCACTTAAAGCGGTATATAAGTCTCATAAATAAATAAAGACTTTGCACCTTGCTAATTGTCAGTTCTGGTGGCCAAAGATGAAAAAATACATTGAAATTATGTAAGGAGCTGTGTGGTTTGTGCGGCCAGTAAGAGACTACCAGGGAAGAGTCCAGGACTGTTGAAGCAGATGGCTAATCCAACCAGACCCTGGGAGGAGATAGCCATGGACTTTATAGTGGAGCTACCAGAGAGTGGGGGAAACACCGTGATTTGGACTGTGATAGACCTGTTTTCCAAGCAAGCCCACTTCATTGTGTGTGCTGGACTACTTTCAGCCCAGAAGCTAGCAAAGATGTTTTTGCAGCACATGTACTGGCTGCATGGGGCACCTAAGCGCATCATTTCAGATCGTGGGGTCCAGTTTACTGATAAGTTCTGGAGGGAGTTTGTAAAAATGATTGGGTCTTCCCAGGGACTTAGCTTTGCTTTCCATCCAAGTACAAATGGGGCTGCAGAATGAGCTAACGCAATGGTGGAGCAGTACCTGCGTTGTTATGTCAACTACCAGCAAACTAACTGGGCGGGACTCCTGTCGTTTGCGGAAGTGGTGTATAACAATGTGGTGCATAGTAGTACAGGGTTCACACCATTCAAACTAGCCACTGGGGTGGAGTTCATGCCAATGCCAGAATGCCCTCAGGAGCCTCCCTCCTCGGGTACCTTAAATGAATGGATAGATTCATTCCAGCGTGTTTGGAGCGATGCAAAGAAAGCTTTAGCTAAAGCAGCAGAAAATCAGAAGAAACAGGCAGACAAGAAACGAGCTTCCCAGGGGGTGTTCCATGTAGGAGATAAAGTGTATCTATCTACTAAGTACCTCAAATTGAGACAAACGTGCAAAAAACTAGGTCCAAAGTTTAGGAAAGGGGCTGATGTGGTTCCCATCTTCAAGAAAGGAAAAAAAACCAGACCCAGGAAACTACAGACCAATCAGTCTAACATCAATACCTGGGAAGATCCTAGAAAAGATAATCAAAAAACAGATCTGCGAACAACTAGAAGCAAACAAAATTATAACCTGTAGCCAACATGGGTTTGTCAAAAACAGATCATGCGAAACCAATCTTATTTCATTTTTTGATAAAGTGACTAAATTAGTAGACCAGCAAAATGCTGTGGACATAGTATACTTAGATTTCAGTTAGGCATTTGACAAAGTAGACCACAACCTGTGGCTTAGTAAGCTAGAAAAAGGTGGGATACAACAACAACACTAGATGAATCTGTAGCTGGCTGACAAACCGTACTCATCGAGCAGTCCTCAATGGTACTACATCCATATGGAGAGAAGTAAGCAGTAGGGTACCACAAGGCTCCATCTTAAGCCCAGTACTCTTTAATATCTTCATAAATGACCTAGATGAGGGAATAGAAGGGGAACTCATCAAATTTGCAGATGACACTAAACTGGCAGGAATAGCCAACACCCCAGAAGACAAACTCAGGATCCAAAAAGATCTTGACAAACTTGAACAATGGGCCCTATCCAACGTAATGAGTTTCAATGTGGAGAAAAGCAAAGTTTTACATTTAGGCAGGAAAAATCAAAGGTACAAGTACAGATTGGGCAAGACCTGGCTTAAAAACAGTAACTGTGAGAGGGACCTTGGAGTCCTAGTGGGTGATCACTTAACCATGAGCCAGCAGTGTGCAGCAGCAGCCAAAAAAGCTAATACATTGGCCCTTTTTCTATTATGAAAGTTATAAACCCAGTGACAGTGTTTCATTGTAGCCTGTTGAAGCAGTTTCAAGACTCCACAATGAGGCCAGTGGGGAGAGCAGTCCCTGGTCCAATAATGGTGGTGTGGGAGGGAGACGCACTATGAAGTCCAACAGATTCTGGATTCCAGAATCCACAAAGGGAAGTTACAATACCTGACAGAATTTAGATGGGTAAAGGCTGATCATGTAAAAACGGATCGTTTGGTGAAGCAATTCCACATTAAGTATCCCCAGAAGCCTGGGGCCCCACAGGGGACGAGGTAACATGGTATAATGTATATCCATCCTGTTTTCCAGGTTCTTTCCAACTTCTGGGGGAGGGGGTGTCAGCCTGTCAAGTTTAGGAAAAAAAACTCCATGCTGTTTCAGATTCTTTCTTTCCTTGACTTGCCAACAGAGACAGGAGGGGGAGAATGGAATGTGGGTTGTATCTGCAGTTGTAGAGATTGTTTTGGAAACTGAAGGTTCTTTCTCATAATAATTGTCTGATGCTTAATTGGGTAATGTGACCTGCACTGTCGGGGGGGAAGGGAGTTGCTATGCTTTGCTATGCTTTGAATATACTGCTTTCATGCCAATTTAATCAGAGCTAACTTGGAGATCATTACTGCCAGTATGCATTTCCTAATAAAGTCTGGCATTAGAGATTGCAATGTCTCAGGTGTGTCTGCTTTGTTGGGATCATCAGCCGGAGTGGTGACAATAATACTTCACATGATTTTGATTCTATGTCTCTGTTTATACAACCAAGGATTGTATTAGCTTTTTTGGCTGCTGCTGTGCACTGCTGGCTGATGTTTAAATGATCGTCCACTAGGACACCAAGATCCCTCTCATAGTTACTGTTTTTGAGCCAGGTTTTGTTGCCTCGTGAAAAAGCATCTTTGGGACAACTATGTCCTGGATGACTGAGATTCTCCATAGACACACACAATAGAAGTTTAACCAAATTTAAGCAAGAATGGTTCCCATACGTACATCACACAGCTTGTCTGGTTTCTAAGGGGGCCTAAATGTGTACAATGGTGGTAAATTAGCAGATGTTTAAAAAGGGTGAAGTTACAAACCCAATTGTTTTTTTTTCTTTTTTGGTATTTTAAACATTATTAAATTTGTTTTGCTTGTTTTGCCCTTTTATTAACATGTAAATATATAAATATATGTGTGTGTACATATATTTACATATATATGCAAAAGGTAGTACACACAGACACACCCATTGTCAGCCCTGCATCAGCTCAAACCTTTAAGTAAGAATGAACCTTGACTCCATTTGGTGAAAAAGGTATAGTTTACTAAAGGTCAAACAGAATAAAGTAGAGCAAAGCCAGAACTGGAGTTTGCGCACCAAAACTCCAAGTGAAAACTTTTCCCTGCTTAGGCACTTCCCATTGCTGGGCCCCCACTGTCCAATCACTTTTGTCTTAGTCTCCAGGCCTTTCATCATTTTAGTTGCTCTTCTTCAAACTTTTTCCAAGGTCTCAACATCTTTTTTGTAGTATGGTGACCAAAATTGGTAGCAGTATTCCAGGTGTGGTCTTACTAGGGTTTTATAAAGTGGTACTAATACTTTCTGTGATCTTGATTCTATGCCTCTGTTTATACAACCCAGGATTTTATTAGCTTTTTTGGCTGCTGCTGAACACTGCTGGCTCATAGTCAAGTGATCATCCACTAGGACTCCAAAGTCCCTCTCACAGTTACAGTTTTCGAGCCAAGTCTCACCTAATCTGTACTTATACCTTTGATTTTTTCTGCCTAAATGTAAAACTTTGCTTTTCTCCCCATTAAAATTCATTTTGTTGGATAGGGCCCATTGTTCAAGTTTGTCAAGATCTTTTTGGATCCTGAGCTTGTCTTCTGGGGTGTTGGCTATTCCTGCCAGTTTAGTGTCATCGGCAAATTTGATGAGTTCCCCTTCTATTCCCTCATCTAGGTCATTTATGAAGATATTAAAGAGTACTGGGCGACTTCCGGTGGATCTGCGCGCGCGATGGCGGCTACTTTGTAGCCGTCCTCCTGGGTAAGTGTTTGAATCGCTATGAACAGCGGCCATCAGCTGTTCAGCAGTTCAAAATCCCCCTCCCGGGCAAAGGGGGGGAAGAGGGTTGTCTGAATAGTGGTAGAGCCACTCTCATGCACCCCCAAGGCTTTTTTTGGGGGGTGAGAGGAGTGCTCCCACGGAGTTCAGACTGTCTCCGCTTCCCAGCTGCTTTTGTCCCTAGGGACAAAACAAGCCGCTGCAACCACCTCCGCGATTAAAGTGATCTGGTGAGTTTTTTTTAGAGGCAGACAGAGCTGAGTAGAGGATTTAGCTTTTGCTTTCTTTGATTTTATTTGGATTTTAAGTTTAAAGATTTACTTTTACTTTTATATTCCTTCTTTTTATTTTTTTCCTTTTGTTGAAAGGGAAAGTAAAATGGCGATCGGCAAGCCTTTCAGTTTTTTTTGGGGGGGGGGGGAAGGTAGAATGGCGATCGGCAGGCTTTTTGGTGTTTTTTTTTTATCCTTTTCCTTTTTTTTTAATGATTGGAACGGAATGTGGATTTGATTTTGATGTTGGGTTTGGATTTTAGAAGCATTATTATTTTTGTTTAACTTCTTTGTTTTGCTTTTTGTACTTTTAAAAAAATGGAATGGATTTTTTCTATTTAATTATATTTTTCTTCTTCCCTTTTCTTTTTTTAACTCCTTTCTTTTTATTATAATGATCTCCTTTTGAAGGATTTTTTGATTTTTTGGAGTTAATCTCTCTTTTTCTTTTGTTTAATTTTTGTAACTTTTAAGAAGGAGTAAATATTTTTCTAAGATGGCTCCAAAGCGTTCAGTATTTTTTTGTTATAATGATCTCCTTTTGAAGGATTTTTTGAATTTTTTGGGACTTAATCTCTCTTTTTCTTTTGCTTAATTTTTGTAATTTTTAAGAAGGAGTAAAGATTTTTTTTAAGATGGCTCCAAAGCGTCCAGTAATTCCTACAGCTCCTAAGGTGGTTTCTTCTTCGGTGTTATCATCAGTGCAACAACCTAAATCAATAGCTTCACCCTCTTCCTTGGTACAGCCAATAATTGTGAAGGATTTGCAAGATATGATGGGAAATGTTATATCTCAAATTAGGGCAGAAATGAAAGAGATTTTAGAGGAAAATAATAAGATTTTGAGGCAAGAGATAGTTTTGGCTCTAAAAGGAGTTGCCTCTGTTCTTGAAAAGCTGAACTTTCGTGTAGAAGAGGTAGCAGAAAAAGTGGAACTGATGGAGGGAAAATTTGAAAGCATGGAAAAAGAAATGGAAAATGAGATTCTTATGCTTCAATATAGACAAATGGAATATGCCTTAAGAATCAGAGGTTTGGAAGAGTCTGTGCAAGGAGATCTGAGAGAGATGGTTGCAAAGGACTTTGCTGTGATTTTGAATAAAGAAAAAGAGGAAATACTTAGTGAAATTGAAAAATTATTTAGAGTTAACTCTGTGGTGGCAGTGCAAAAGAATTTGCGAAGAGATGTGGTAATTTACTTCAGGAAAAGATCTCTGCGCAACGAAATTATACAAGCTTTTTATAAGAAGAGATTTCAAATTGCTTCACAAGATGTTATAATTCTAAAGGAGATCCCATCTAAAATTTTAAGAAGAAGAAAGGAGTTTGCTTTTTTAGCAGATGAACTTAAAAAGAGACGAATCTTGTTCAGATGGGATGTTCCGATTGGAATGGTGGTGAACTACCTGGGGATATGTTATAGACTTAATACTGTTTCTCAAGCAAAAGACTTTTATACTTCGGTCCTGGGGGTATGTTCATCGCCATCTATTAAGTTTAAAGCTTTGGAAGAAAAGAAGGTAGAATTGCAGTCTGAAGAGCCTATACTTATGAAAATTGGGAAACCTCAGTTTGAGGGGCCTCAACAAGTTGAGATGGAGGAGCAGAGGATAACCTGTGCAACATATAACTGTAAAGAAAAGGAGCAACAGAAGAAGGTTAGGGAAGCCTCACAACTGTTGGTTTCTGAATCTGTGGGAGAAGTAGGATTTATACATTTTTGGGAGAAACCTTTGGGGGTGGAATTGCAGTCTGAAGAGCCTATATTAATGAAAAATGGGAAATCTCAGTTTGAGGGGCCTCAACAAGTCGAGATGAAGGAGCAGAGGACAACTCGTGCAACATATAATCGCAAAGAAAAAGAGCAACAGAAGAAGGAGTTTAAGGAAGCCTCACAAGTATTGGCTCCTGAGTCTGTGGGAGAAGCAGGATTTATAAACTTTTTGGAGCTACCTTTAAGGGCAGATTTCAAAGCACTTCTTTCGAGATTTATGGATAAGAGAGACTGACAAGGATGGAGATCGAATGAAAATTCTAGATAAGATGTTTAAGTTTAAGTACTTAGTTTAAGTATTCAAAAGAGTACTGAGTCTGTGGGAGAAGCAAGATTTACAAACTTTTTGGAGTTAGCTTTAAGGGCAGTTTTCAAAGCACTTCTTTTGAGGTTTATGGACAAGAGAGACTGATAAGGAATGTGTTTATTGTGGATGGAATTTGTTATTGGTAAAGATTTAAATGTGTATAAGGGAATTTTAATGGTTTATGGACAAGAGAGACTGATAAGGAATGTGTTTATTGTGGATGGAATTTGTTATTGGTAAAGATTTAAATGTGTATAAGGGAATTCTAATGTTTTAAGTAATGTTCAAATTTGTGTTTTGGAGGGAGTTTATAAAGAATGATGGATAATAACGTAAGTATGATATGAAAAGGTTCAGAGTATATTATAATGTGTTTAATGATTGGGGTTTTATTATTATTATTATTATTATTATTATTATTATTATTATTATTATTATTATTATTAAGAGAAGATAACGTGTTTAATTAAATGTACCTAGATTTGTTTAGGATTTATATGTCTTTTAAGTTTTTTTTTGATAGGAGAGAAGATTATGGAGATTGAATGAAAATCTTAGATAAGAAGTTTAAGTTTAAGTATTTAGTTTAAGTATTCAAAGAGTATTTAGTTTTAATGGTATAATGAAGGTTTATATGTTTATTTTTGTGTTCTAGGATAAAGAAAGAGGGAGAGATTAGATTTTATATTGTAGGTATAGATATTCAAAGAAAGTAATGTTTAAATTTGTGTTTTGGAGGGAGTTTATACAGAATGATGGATAATAATATAAGTATGATACTAGAAAATGTTTAGAGTATGTTATAATGTGTTTAATGATTGCAATTATTATTTTTTAGAGAAGATAACCTATTTAATTTAATGTATTTAGATTTGTTTAGGATTTATATGTGTTTTAAGTTTTTCTTTTCTTTTTCTGAAAATTTTTAATTAAGCCTGTACTCAGCTCTGGGAAGGTTGGGGGAGGGTTTGGGAGGTTTGGGGAGGTGGGGGAGGGTATGGGAGGGTGGGGGGGTTTGGGGAGGGGATTTGTTTTGTAAAATTTAAAAAACTTTCAATAAAAAAAAAAGAGTACTGGGCCTAAAATGGAGCCTTGTGGTACCCTACTGCTTTCTTCTCTCCATGTGGATGTAGTACCATTGAGGACTTACTGAAATCTAAGTATACTATCTCCACAGTGTTTTGCTGGTCTACTAATTTAGTCACTTTATCAAAAAATGAAATAAGATTTGGCTACCGGTTATAACTTTGTTTGCTTCTAGTTGTTCGCAGATATGTTTTTTGATTATCTTTTTTATGATCTTCCCAGGTATTGATGTTAGACTGATTGGTCTGTAGTTTCCTGGGTCTGTTTCTTTTCCTTTCTTGAAGATGGGAACCACATCAGCCCTTTTCCAATCCTCAGGTACTTCCCTGGTGCTCCAGGATTTTTGAAAGATATGGTACAATGGTTCTGAGATAACATCTGCCAGCTTCTTGAGAACTCTGGGATGTAATCTGTCAGGTCCTGGTGATTTATATTTGTCAAGGTCGGATTGGCGTTCTCTTACCATTTTTCTGCTTATTTTAATTTTTGTTTCTAATTTTTCTTTTGTAGTGGTTTTTTTGGTATGTTGGGCTATAATTTCTTTTTCTGTGAAGACTGATGCAAAGAATGAGTTAAGCAGCTCTGCTTTCTCCCTACTGCCTGTTACTTCCTTGCCATCTTCTCTCTTTAGTGGACCTACAGTTTCCTTGACTTTTTTCTTGTTATTAATATGTTGAAATAAACTTTTTTTCTTGTCCTTGATTTCTGTTGCAAGTCTTTGTTCATTCTGAGCCTTTGCTTTCCTGACTTCATCTTTTCATGTTCTGGCTGTCTGCTGATAATCAGCCTTAGTTATATGTCCCTCTTTCCATTTTTTGTACTTGTCCTTTTTTCTTTCAGTTTGTCAGAGAGAACTTTGTACAGCCATGCTGGTTTCTTCTTGAATTTCTTGTTTTTCTTTTTCAGTGGCATTGTGCTGGACTGGGCTTTTATGAACCCATGCTTTTTGCGTTGTTTTCCCCTTTAGGATTTTCATCCATGGGATCTTTCCTAGGTTCTCTCTGAGTTTGTTAAAATCAGGTCTTTTGAAGTTTAAGACTCTGGTTGGGTTATTTTCTTTTGCTTGTGTTTGCATTATATTGAATTTCAGCATGATGTGGTCACTTTCACCCAAGGTTCTGGCAACTTTTGAATAAGATGTTTTGGAAATGGCTACTGTGATTGTAGCCTGGCTTGCAGCTTCATTCTTTTCATCACAGAGTGACATTGAGACACAGTCTCAGCCAGGCACTCTCACTCTCTTACCTTTCAATCCCCCCCAGGCACTCCCCCTCTCCCCAGGGTTCATGGCAGACTGGTGCCAAAGTGATTGTAGAAACCAGGTGTGAGGTGGCAGTTCTCACATCCTGTTCCCCCTTGGAGAAAGGGCTAGATCTGGAAAAGAGAAAAGAAAAGAGAGAATTATTAGAGAGGAGCTTATTGTAAAGTCCTGCCTCAGCTGTCCCCTCAGGAAAGCACTACTCAGGAAACAGGCATTGTTTCAAAAAGGATCTTTTACTGAGAGATAGTGATTGCAGAGTAAAAAGGTGGAATCTGAAGTTCCCACACAAAAGCGTTAACCTAAGAGTTCTGTTTCTTCATCCCCACCCCAATGTCCCAGTCCATCAGGAGCTAATCCACTGGTGTGAAGGTGTTATGAGAATTTCAAGCCTAAAAGGTGATAACCGGCTACTGTATTTCCCAGGTGCCTCGGTCTTGCCAGTTGGCAGGAGTGAAAACAAACATGACATTCTGCCCCCCTAAAAGAAGGGAAGATCCACCTAGAGAAGAGAAAAATAACAAAGAGGGGAAAAGAAATAGTGGTTAAATGGTCATTTAGGTTTATCGGGGTAGCAGTCATGAAAGTGTTTAATTAGTCTAGGGGCTTTTACATGATTCTTTCACATCCACTCAGGCTGAGCCCTGGAGGATCTTTCCATGTTACTAGTTACTGGGTGGCTCCCTGGTGTGTGCGTGAGTCTAGGATTTCTTTAATCTCAAAATGCTGTTCTCCCTCCACTATAATAGGCTCAGGGACCAGAGGGGATGCTGGCCTTAAGGGCGATACCACTTCTGATTTAAGGAGGCTGCAATGGAACACCAGGTGGACTTTTCTCAATGATGTTGGTAATTCTAATTCCACTGTGACTGGGTTAATAATTCATTTTATAGGGAAAGGCCCTATATATTTTGGCCCTAGCTTCTTTGAAGGTTGTAGGGACTGAAGGAAGTGGGTGGACGGTCCCCCATGTGGAATGGTTTAGGTTCCACTCTCTTTTTGTCAGCTTGGGCTTTACAACCTGCCTGGGCATCCAACAAGGATTTGTGCAGGACAGGCCACATATTTTCCAGTTGATCCACTCTTTTAAACAGGGGATCATGGGTTCCTGGGCTGGTAGTTCAGGCATTGGGTTAAAATCTTGCCCAGTTGCCACTCAAAATGGTGTGAAACCTGTGCTGGTATGCACAGCATTGTTATAAGCTACTTCAGCAAATGGCAAGAGGTCCGTCCAGTCATCTTGTTGATAGTTCATAAAACAATGCAGGTATTGCTCCAGTACTGAGTTCGATCATTCTGTCCCGCCATTTGTCTGCGGATGATGACTAGAACTGAGTCCTTGGTTGGTTTCTAGGAGGTCCAGAAAAGCTCTCCAGAACTTTGATGTGAACTGGACCACCCTGTCCAAAATAATGCATTGTGGTGCTCCATGTAAGTGATAAATGTGATACAGGAACATCTTGGCCAGTGCTTTAGCTGTGGGAATCTTCTGGCAAGGGATGAAATGGACTTGCTTGGAGAATAAGTCAGTCACCACCCAAATTACAGTGTTTCCTGAGCTTTTGAAGAGTTTTACGATGAAATGCATAGAAATCTTTCTCCAGGGTGCTGAAGGTTCAGCTACTGTTTGGGGTAGCCCTGGCATTTTTTCCCTGCCTCCACTTTGCGGAAGCACATATGGGGCAACTGGAAACATAACTTTCAATGTCTTTTCTGAGTGAGGGCCACCAGAACTGTCTTTTGATAAGGTGTAAGGTTTTCACAAACCCCAAATGTCCCACTAGTTTCAAGTCATGGCATGTTTGCATAGTTTTTAGCCTCTGGCTGGCAGGCACGTACAATTTACCACCTACCCATGCTAGTCCATCCTGTATGGAGCAGAGGTTTTTGTGGCTGCCAAACCACTCATCTGTTTCCAAGGCTTGTTTTAAAGTCAGCTGCGCTAACATTGTCTATGGGCATTTTCCCCTTCTGTTGTGCTCTGGTAGTTACCTGAGCTGCCAGCTGATTTATGGGGAGAAGAGGCTTTATTATTTACACCTTGGAACTGTTGTATTGTGGCATTCTTGACAAAGCATCAGCCAGGAAGCCCCCCCCCCCCCCCGGTAAGTAGCGTAGGGTGAAGTTGAAGTGCTGGAAATATTGAGCCCACCGTGCTTGCTTTGGAGACAGTTTCTGGGTTTTTTTTAAAGCTTCCAGGTTTTTGTGATCAGTCCAGACCTGGAATGGGATTTTGCTACCTTCTAATAAGTGCCTCCATGTGCGGAGAGCCCATCTAATCACATAAGCCTCTTTCTCCCATACTGCCCACCGTTGCTCCATTTTGGTCAGTTTCCATGATGTGTATGCTCATGGCTGCAGTTTTCCCTACTCATTTTCTTGCAACAGAACAGTCCCCACCATGATGTCACTTGCATCCGTTTGGAGGACAAAAGGTTTTCCTGGATCTGGGTGTTTCAGTACCGACTCAGCAGAAAAAGGTCTTTTGAGCTTTTTGAATGCCGCCTGGCATTTCATAGTCCAATTCAAGGGTTGGCTGGGTTTTGGTTTGTCCCCCCCCCTTGGTGATAGGGAGGGCTATTTGAGCGAACAAAGGGATGAACTGCCGGTAGAAATTGGCAAATCCCAGGAAGCTTTGCAGTTGTTTCCTGGTTTGGGGAGGTGCTCACTGCAGAACCTCCCATACCTTCTCCAGATCCACCTCGAGGCCCTTGTGAGAGATCCAATAGCCCAGGTAGTCATTTTTTTCTTTGTGAAACTTGCATTTGGAAAATTTGGCATACAATTTGGCTGTGTGGAGTTTTTTCAGTATGGCCCTAACCATCTTCATATGCTCCGCTTTAATTTTGGTGTAAATAAGAATGTCATCAAGGTACACTAGGACCCCCTTGTACAAATGTTCATGGAGCACCTTGTTTATCAGCTGCATGAACACTGCGGGTGCTCCTTGCACACCAATGGGGAGTACTTTGAACTGGAAACAGCTTAGCAGGCAGTTGAAGGCAGTTTTCCATTCATCCCCTTCCTTGATTCTGACGCGGTAATAAGCCTCCCACAAGTCTAATTTTGAAAAAAAAATGTCCTTTGGCCAGGTAGGCTAACATGTCCTTCATGAGGGGAAGGGGGTCACGTTCTCCACACAGACCACTTTTAATCTGTGATAATCAACGCAGAGACGAAGAGAGCCATCTTTCTTTTTTTGGAACAAAACAGGTGCTGCCACTATAGGTCGGGCTGGTTGGATGAACCCCCGGGCTGGATTTTTGTCAATGAAGGCACACAGTTTGTCTAGTCATTGAATAAAGTTTGAGCTTTGGCAACTTAGCCCCTGGAACAATCTCAATGGCACAGTTGGTGGGTTGGTGAGGAAGGGAGTTCATCTGAGCCACACTCACTAAACACATCTCTTAGATCCTGGTATTCTTTTGGAATGTCTGGCATTTGCTCTTCCTTTGCAGTTGCAGCCATTTCCTGTTAGGGGCCCCTCTGGGGAGGGTCATGATGTTTAGCACCTTGTGGGGTTCTTTCCCTCCCTGGGAATTTCAGGAGCCCTTTCCTCCAGTCCACCCATGGGTTCCATTTCTTTAGCTAGGCCAAGCCCAGGACGAGGGGTCTTTCCATTCCCGGTGCTACTATGAAACTTAAAGTTTCTAAGTGGGTCCCTATTTTCATCCCCAGGGGCACAGTGGTGAAAGTGGCTGGGATTCCTCCTGTGACTGACCCATTAGTTGGCAAAAGGTGATGGGAGTTTTTAGCTTTCTCAAGTGAATCCCCAACTTCTCCACTAAAGCTGGGCTAACCAGACATCTGGTACATCCTGAATCTCACAGGGCTTTTAGAGAAGCACCCTTCCCAGCCTCAGGGAGGTGAAACTCTACAGCAGACATGTCAAACTCGCAACGTCACGTGACATCACGCAATGTATCAGAGATTTTTTGCCATTGCTGGCAACGGGGTGGGCGTGACTCCAGGATGATGAAACCGGCCCGTGGACCAGCAGTTTGACACCCCTGCTCTACAGGCATAGTCACTGGATTGGCCCACTTACTAAGAGGTCATCCTCGTAGTCAGGTTTTGGAGTCGTGGCTCCGTTGTAAAATCAGGGGCCTTTGACTCGTGGGCACATAGAGTTTGGTTCCAAACCAAGTGAGGCCATTGTGCACGGTGACATCCTCTTTGTGACATGCAAACCAATTGTTTCCTGCCAGAGCTGTTTTCAAAGATTGGGTGAGATCATTGGTTATATTGGGTTTTATTTTATCTTGCACTCTGGTGACAGCTGGGCCCACTATCTGGTTGGATGGGATGATGGAATTCACTACATTCTCCCTGGTGCTATTATATTGGGGTAGCCTGGAGAGGGTGTCAGCAAGGAAATCCCCCCCCCCAGGCAGGAAATGTAGTGTGAAGTCAAACTGGTTGACGTACTGCACCCAAGTACTGCACACTTGTTTAGGCAACAGCTTCCGGGGCTTTTTCAGTGCTTCTAGGTTCTTATGATCAGTTCACACCTCGAAAGTGTTTTTATTGCCTTCCAAGAAATGACTCCACATGAGTAATGCCCATCTCACCACATAGGCCTCTTTTTCCCAAACTGCCCACCTGTTCTCAGCATCAGACAATTTCCTGGACACGTAAGCACAAGGTTGCAGGCAGCCTTGTTGGTCCTTTTGGAGGAGGACAGCACCTACCGCAACATCGCTGGCATAAGCTTGGATGATAAAAGGGTGGATGGGATTGGGGTCTTTGAGAATGGGTTTAGTGGCAAACAATCTCTTGAGCTTCTCGAATGCCACTTGGCATTCCATGGACCATTTAAGGGGCTGTCCCGGCCTGGGTTTTTTTCCCCTTTGGTTTTGAGTAGGTTTCTTATTGGCAAGGAAATTTGGGCAAAAGCAGGGACGAACTGTCTATAGAAGTTTGTGAAGCCTAGAAAGCTCTGCAGTTGTTTCCAGGTGCAGGGTGCTTTCCACTCAACTACTGCTCATACCTTTTCTGGGTCCATCTCTGTTAGAGAATTTTATATTCTCTATTGGTGAAAAATAAATCAGAAGCTCTCACAGTTGACTGCATTTAGCTGATTCAAATAACTTTATATTTATATAAAAATATTTACAATACCATTCTTCTTTACAGCAACATAGCTTAATGAAGACTTCTTACAGAGACAGACCAGAGACAAAACTTGAGACTGGAAATCCAGCTCCTAACCCAATACTCTTTTTTTTGCACAGACTCAGTAGCACTTTCTTCACATTGGCTGACTGAGTTACCACATGACTCTTCCTGTTCATGAATATTCCAACACTCCTCCCTTCATGACAGGAAGAGACATCAGACCTATAGACTTAATACATTTTCCATAGTGAACATTACCCAATGGTTTAGTCATCATGTCTGCTAAATTATCCTCAGAAGAACAATGATGTAAACTAATCAATTTTCCTTTTACAGCTTCCCTGACATTACAATACTTAATGTCTACATGTTCACTTCTGTTCTTCACCCTGTCACCAGTTGCCATTTTTATACAGGCAGCATTGTCTTCAAATACCTTTACAGATTCTTTTACATTAATATTTAAATCTTGCAACAACTGTACATACCATGTTACTTCAGAACACAATTCAGATAAAGCAATAAACTCTGCTTCCGCTGTTGAAATAGCAACAGTTGTTTGTTTTCTGGACTTCCATCCAATCAGAGTCCCTCCAAACAATATTATAATCCCAGAATTTGATTTCCTTGTGTTTATGTCATTTGCATAGTCACTATCGACATAACACTTTAATTTCAATTCCTCAGTAATCTGTATTTGAAGACCCAAATTTATAGTTCCCTTTAAATATCTGAGAACCCTTTTTACACCCATCCAATGTAACTTTGTAGGTGCAGAAGTAAAACGACTCAAAATGCTTACTGCGCAAGCTATGTCTGGTCTGGACCACTGTGATAGATATAACAAACTCCCTATTGCTGAGTGATATATCTCTTGATCACAGGTTTCACCTTTGTCCACACTTAAACTATTATAAAAATCTGCACTCATGGGTGTGGGAGCAGTATTGCAATCCTTCATATTATATTTCTCCAATAACTGCTCAATTTTTCTTCTTTGACTGAGAATATAACCACCTTTTTCATTTTTCTGTATCTCTACACCAAGATAATTTTTTATTTCTCCCAAATTCTTTAATTCGAATTTCTTTCCTAACTTATCAGCAAATTCCTTGACTTGTGATGCATCCTTTGCGATGAAGCAAAGATCATCCACAAATGATAACAGTAGACAATTCCCTCCTTGTAACTGTCCAGTATATGTACAATTATCAGCTTTGCAACTTTTAAAACCAAGATCCTTTAAAGTAGTATCTAAACAGATATTCCAGTTTCTGGCTGACTGCTTCAGCCCATAAATAGCCTTGTTTAATTTATATACCATGTTAGGTTTTGCAATTTCATATCCTGGTGCTTGGATCATATAAATTTCTTCCTCTAACTCAGCATTGAGGAATGCAGTTGTGATATCAAAGTGCCAGATTTTATGCTTATATGCCGCTGCCAACGCCAGTGCTAATCTTATACTCTCACTTTTCACAGTTGGCACAAATACTTCATCATAGTGCACATTCTTTAATTGTGAAAAACCTTGTGCCACTAACCTGGCCTTATACTGTATATCATTATTTGGCAATACCTTTTTCTTATATACCCACTTACAATCCACAGCTTTGGTTCCCTGTGGCAAAGTCACTGATTTAAATACTTCATGGTCTCCCATGGATTTCATCTCTTTATCCATGGCCTCCTTCCATCTTTCTTGTTCAGCTTTTGGTAATGCCAACACCTCTTTATAACTTCTTGGCTCATACCACACATTGCAAACCTTTACCTTGCTGGCAGAATACCTGTCAGGCGGAATTCCTTTGTTACATCGCTCTGACCTACGTGGTATTAACTGCTCCTGTGTCTCAAGTCTTTCTGGCTTCATGTCTTGTTCAGCCTCTCCTCCCTGAACATTGACATCTTCAATAATGATTTTTTCATCATTAGATGAGTTGTTGTCATTAAATAGATCACCGTCATTAAGTGAGACATACCCAGAATTTGCATTAATTCTGTCCCAATTTTATTCTGCAAAATTAGCAGACCTTGAAATTACATTTCTTTTACTTCCATCGCTAAAGCGATATCCTTTTGACCCTGGCTCATAGCCCACAAACCTGAGTTTTCTTGCCTTTTGCTGTCCCTTTCTTCTGATTGCCTTTGGAATATGTACCCATGCAGTACTTCCAAAAATTCTCAAATGTGCCAGTGATGGCTTTCTCCCATATAGAATGGCATATGGAGTATTATTAATGGAGGAACTCCACAGTCTGTTAACTATATAATTGGCAGTCAATATGGCTTCTCCCCAATATGACCTGCTCATACCAGAATCCTCTAATAATGAATCTTTCATTGTTTGCAAAACACCATTCCTTCTTTCAGCTACACCGTTCTCTGCTGCTATGTAAGGATTTGTACGTCTGTGTCTTATCCCCAACTGCCCCAACCATTGTTGGAATTTAGTTGACATAAATTCAGTACCTCTGTCAGTTTGCAACTGACACACTTGTTGTCTGTACCTTCTCTCTACAAAACTTACCCACTGTTTGAATTGTTGTAGCACCTCTGTCTTTCCTCTAAGCAGGTAACAAAAACCATACCTGCTGTAATCATCAACAATTACCAGTGCATATTTTGCTCCTCCCAAACTGGCTGGCATAGGTCCCACCAGATCTGCATGGACCAGCTGTAGAGCTCTTTTTGTTTGTCTTGTGCTATATTTACTAACTGGGAATGCCTTTGAGTTTGATGCTTTGCATACTGCACAGTCCAAATATGTTTTGCATCTCTTCAAATTTAGCCCTTCTGCAAACTCTTGCATTTGCTGCAAAACCTTAAAGCTTGCATGGCCAAGTCTTCTATGTAGAAGATGAACACACGAATCGTGCTCTGCAACATTCTTAAATATATGGGAACATTGAACCTTTTGTCCCTGCAACACATATAGATTATCTTCCTTTATGCCTTCTGCACAAATATTCCCATTCCTTTTGATGAGACACTTCCCATTTACAAAAATGGTCTCAAAACCTTGTTTGTCTAAATTAGACACACTTAACAAGTTATGTTCCATCTCAGGTACACAAAGCACATTGGTAAACTTTGATTCCAAATATGGAATTTTTACATCGCCTCTTCCGATGACTTTTGCTTTCTGGCCATTTGCCAAAGCCACCGCTTCTTGTGTCACTGGAACAAACCTGTAAAATAATTCAGAGTCATTAACAATTGTTTGACTTGCCCCACTATCTATTAGCCACTTGTCTCTGTTGTTACTATAGCAAACTTTTGCAACACCAAAATGTTCCTTTTGCAAATCAGTCTTCTTTGCTTGCACAAATGTCCTTCGCTGCAAATTGTTCCTCTGCAAACAGTTCCTTTTCAGATGTGTGCTTGCACCACAAATGTAGCAATTTTTCTCTTGCTGAGCTCTTTGTTGCAACTTGGTCCCATCTGCTGCTTGTTCCTTCTCCAGAGACTTGCAGTCTTTAAATTTGCAACATTTAGAAATTGTTCATCATCTAAATTCAAGATGAGATAAGCCATTGCTCGATCATGACTTTTCTGATCAGCAGCTGCAAACACTTGTGGTGGATTTTCTACAATATACCACAGCTCTTTAGCTTTCAGCAAACATTCAATTTTTACAGCCCACACAATGTAATTTTTCTGGCCCAAACAAGGCACAGAGTTTTCCTCAAATTCCATTGCAGCCATTCTGCTAATTCTGCCTTGTTCTTATACTTTCTAAACACAGGCAATTTCTTCCAGCTTTAAATTACAATGCAGTCCTTAGTAAGCTCTGGGCCCATAACCTGTTAGAGAATTTTTATTTCTCTGTTGGTAAAAATAAATGAGAAGCTCTCACAGTTGACTGCATTTAGCTGATTCAAATAACCACTTTATATTCATTATCAAAATATTTACAATACCATACATTCTTCTTTACAGCAGCATAGCACAATGAAGACTTCTTACAGAGAGATACAGAGACAGACCTGAGACTGAATAAAAAATCCAGCTCCTAACTCAATACCTTTTTTGCACAGACTCAGTAGCACTTTTCTCACATTGGCTGACTGAGTTACCACATGACTCTTCCTGCTCATGAATATTCCAACACTTTCCATATCACTTTCAGAGGATTATGGTCTGCCCATGTGCCCATTTCTATCTCAATTTCCTGTACATTCATCCTCAATTCAGACATCATCCAAATCATATCAATTCTTGACCAGGATTTTTGGCTATTTGAGTAAAAAGTATATTGTAATTTTTTGGGGTTGATTTCCCTCCAGGTATCTTGTATCCCAATTTCCTCTGAGATATCAAAGAATGTCCTGGGTAATCTTCTTCTTCCGTTTTTTCCTGTTTTATTGCTTTTATGATCTATTGTTCCGTCTGTTACCACATTGAAATCTCCTACTAGACAGATATTTTGGTACTCCATTTCTATTATTTTTCTATGTAGGCTTTGATAAAATTCTTCTTGATTGTTATTTGGTGAGTAAATTGCCACTAATAATGTTTGCTTTTGATGTAAATATGTTTCTACCATTACAATTCTTCCTTCTTTATCTGAATATATCAATTTAGAATCTATTGTCTCTTTGATGTATACAGCAACCCCTCTTTTTTCTGATGTGCTGATGTATAATAAAGTTTCCCAATTTTTGAATGTTCCAATAATTTGTGGTGCTGCTCTTTTATATATGTCTCTTCCAAAGAAATTATGTCTGTGTTCAATTTCTGTAATTTCCTAAAAAAAAATATTTCTTTTTGATGGGGAGTTTAGTCCATTTACATTAACTGAAAAAGTTCCATTTTCTTTCTTCATTTCCATTTCCATTATTTATATTTAGGTCTAGTCGCTCTCGTAATCCTCTGTTCTTTGGCAGGTCCTTCACCTTCACCCTCTTGTTCATCTTTCTCTTTTGGTTCTCCTGTTTGTATGTTGGCTCCTTGCATCATCTCTTTCATTTGATTCTGTCCTTACTCTCTCCTTGTTGTTGTCGCACTCCTTCATCCAAAATTGCTCTATTCCTTACTTCGAAGTCCTCTGCTTTTCAGATTGAATCCAGTCGATATATTATTCCAATTTATTAGAATGCCTTCCAGCATTACCCATCTGAAGTTTATGCCTTTTGCAATCAGCTTTGTAGTTAAGAAGTGGTAATGTCTTCGAGTATCTCTTACTCTCTTGGGTATCTGCTTTAAAACCACAATTTCTTTATTTTTATATTGTAATGGCTCATCTCTCACTTTTCTCAGTACTTCATCCCTTGTTGTTTTCTTTATAAACTTTACATGTACTTCTCTTGGTAGTCTATTTTTTCTTGCATAGCTTGAGTTCATGCGAAATATTTTGTTGATCTCCATTTGGATCTCTGCTCTATCTGCCTTCAGAGCCTCTGCCAGAAGATTAATAATCACAACTACTATGTTTTCTTCTCCATCCTCAGGGATATTTTGAAATCTCAGGTAATGTTCCGCTTTCTCCATTTCTAGAATCTTGACTGCGCCCTCTAGGTCTTGCTTTGCTTGTTTTAATTTTTCATTTTCTTGTAATAACATTTCCATTTTTTTCAACATTCTCTGATTTATCTTTGATTTTCTGAATTCTTTGTTCATTTTTAATAATCATTTGATTTTGGACTTCAAATTGTGCCTTTATATCCAGGATTTCTTCACTTACTTTTTCAAGTTTACTTTGTGTCTCTTCATGATTTTTTTTACATCATCTCTTGAATCAGTTTTAATGAAGCCTGCATTTCATTTTGGGTAGTGCTTATTTTCTCATGTTGCAGCATTGTTTCAATAGATCCCTGGGTTGTTGGACTAGATTGTCCCACAGAGGGTGCAGAAGAAGTTTTTTTCATAAGTCTAGCAATGTTTGATGTACTCATTTTACAACTCCCAGTCTTAAACCAAAGTCCAAAATGCAAAAGGGAGCCAGCTGTTTTAGGCCAAATCCACCTCCCCCAGTCAGGTCTTAGTTATAAAGTGTTCACTTTCTTCAGGTAGTGTCTGTTTAGTTTTAGCCAAAGTCAACAAATATCACTGTGAGAAGTCTTCTTCCTTGTAGTCTCACACCAAGGCACTTTGATGTTTGCAGGTGGCTCTCTCAAGGTTATTTATTGTGGAAGTATTTTTTCCACTGATTATTGGTTCTGTCATTTCTTCTTTCACCACTAGATGTCCTCCTTGGCTTATTATCAATGTCCAGTACTCTTTAAAACTTCTCCCCCTTTTGTAATTGCTCACTGCCTTTAAATTAATCCTTCTGGGGGTCTTTTCGTTTCAGCTTTTTCCCATCAGGGCCTCAACATTTTATAATCTTCAAGGAGAAGGAAAGGATTCTAGCTCACCCAGTCTCAGCACGCTGTTGACAGTCAGTTGTTTTGCGGAGCTTTCCTTCCGGCTGGAGATGACTTGGGCTGCCTCGGCTCACCTGGCAGCCTTTCTTCTACCTTTTCAGAGGGGTTCTTCAGTTTGTTCCGATTGTCTGCCACCTGATCTGAGCTCCTGGAGTGTCCTTCCTTCTTTGTTGCCCCTCCAGGGCAACTTTCCCACCCTTTAAGGGTCACTGGACGAAGCGAAACCGGACTGGAGAGCTGGAGCTTCCATCCATCCCATTGGTGACCAAACCAGAAAAGCGATATTTTTTTCCTGGTTCTCATTCCCACCATTTATTTCCCTTGCCCTGCTTCCACATGTAGTGTTGGGAAAGTCACAGTGCATAGGAGATGTACCAGTTTGTTTTCTTTGATTTCCTGACTTTATTGGTCTATGTCTTCCTATGCACATCATTCCTTTGGACCTATCAGGCAAGAGATTCTAAGATTACAAGCAAGAGTAGCATAGGAACATAAATCATAAGAATATGAAAATAATACAGTGATAGCCCAAGCCTTGTCCTATCCTGCATTCTGGTCTAAGGTCTCCTACAAGACCTCCAAGGTCCCTTCCAGCTCTATTCTGATTTATTAAGTGAGAACTTGATATCTATGAGAAGGCCACCCCACGAGATGGCTGCATGTAAGTAAGTAATGTAAGTAAGAATGTTCGTAAGAATGAATCCTTACTAACAAATATAGATAAACAAAATAGAGGTTTCTCTGCCAACTTTGGCAGAGATTCCCACCACCACAAAAAACTCTCCTTTGTAGCCAGGGGCTAAAAAGTGACCTCTTACTCCAACACACTCTCTATGTGTCTCTCTCTTCCTCCCTCCCTCCTTGATTAGTTACCCCCACATTGTGACATCAATAAATCATAAAAAGGCATAAGAGTACAACATAAAAAAACCTTTTATTAAGCAATTTGATAATTGTATGCTATGGCACGTAAATAGTCAATAGGGTTTCGATTTCCATATTCGCTTACAATCCTGGCAATGCGTTCATCTGCCATACAATACTTCTTGAGTTTCAGTGGAGGGCCATGTCCAGAAAGGAGCTGTTCATAAAATGCATCTCTACCTTTCTGGACCTCCCTCAGACCATTGATGAATTTCCAAATGGTTGGATGGCACATAGCCAACTAGGAACAGAGTCGCTGATGTGCAGCTTCTGAGTGATTGTTTGTACAGTCCTCTCCTACCTGCGTCTGTTCAAAAAGATTCCACATGGCTATTGGGAACAAAGGTGGCTGTCTTCCTTGTCCTCTCCTGCCTGGACGACCTATGTAGTTGTCCTCAAACCAGTTAAGAACAGGCTGCAGCTGCCCTGGAAGGAATTGTTTTAATCCAGAAATTTATAGTTCCAGGTTGGGGACAGGTACAAATGCCAAGGCCACAACCATTTTTGCCTTCATGGCAAAGTCCACATCATTGTTGAAGTCATGGGCAGTTCCAGTTCTTACTAAATGCTTCCTCATGTTCTGTGCAAGATGAAAGAAACAGCCTTTTAAAGCAACTTCTTGGAAGCATTCTCTGATGGCATTCATGGCAGCCATTTCAAAATCACAGTAAATGGAACGGGGGTGGGTATTAGCCACCAGGTTTTTCATGAAGTGGAATAATCTTTCATATGTACTGCACTGTTTGTTAGGAAGAAGTGCATACAAAATAGGATGCACTCCCTCATACTTCATTGCTAAAATGTCATAAACCTGAGCAAATAGATTGGGAGCAATTGCAAAAATCCCATCCACATACCAGGTGTCAGCTGTCTGCAGAATGTAAAGCCAAGTACTTCTGCCAAATATTAGGATCCTCCTAGATCCATCTCCAAAATTGCCCAGTAAGAATGGCTTTTCTATGCCTGGTGCTGGCAAGTAGATCTTGTATTCCTCAGGTAATACAAGCTCATCAAGGCTGCCTGGGTCTGAAGGTGCTGCTTGTATTTGGTTTCACCATTGCTGGATAATAATAATAATAATAATAATAATAATAGTAATAATAATAATAATAATAATAATAATAATAATAATAATAATAATAATAATAATAATAATAATAATAATTATTATTATTATTATTATTATAATTATTATTATTATTATTATTATTATTATTATTATTATTATTATTATTATTCAGAATGTAGAGGCAAACCAGGGGGAGTTGGCATTGAAGGAATCCAGCAGAGATATACAACTGTTCTCATTTGGAAACCAGGCACCTCTTCCTCAGGAAGAACAAAACCCTCTAACTAAAGAAATAAAAGAATTGAAACAAAGAATAACTGAGCATCTAGAACAGCACAAAAACAACAGAATAAGGCTGCCTGCATTGAAGCTTGTTCCAAAGAAACAGCTAGCACAAGCATTAAAAGATGCAAATACTGCAATATCAAGTATAAGCACCAATTCACTGCAAGAAACAAACCAACTAATGTACAGCACAGCTGCAGTTATAACTGAATACCTGGGATGCAAAATCAACAAAGAAGAAAAACAAACAAAGTGCACCAGAAAAATGGAAGGTTAGACTAGAAAATAAGATCAGCAAGTTAAGATCACATGCAAGCAAGCTAGAACAGATGAAAGAAAAGAAGCTGAAGAACAAGAAGACCAAAGAATACCTAATCAAGAAATACCACTTAGAAACAAGGAAGATCAAGGAAGCACTGGAAATAATAAAGCAACAAATAACAGCTATAGCCAGGAAAATCAGTAGATATGAAGCTCGGATTGCAAACTATAGGCAGAACCTCCAATTTCAATCCAATCAGAAATGTTTCTACCAATCCATCAATGGAGAAACTGCAAGGAATCAGTCAGTACCTGACAAGGAAGAAACAGTGCAGTTCTGGAAGCAGATATGGGATAACCCAAAGAAATACAACAAGGATGCGGCTTGGTTAAAAGAGGTGGATGCAAATAAAACAGAAGTTGAAATGAAAGAACTAGTAATAACAACAAAAATGGTAGAAAAAAGAGCAAGGAAGATCAAAAATTGGTCAGCACCAGGTGAAGATGAACTGCATGGGTTTTGGTTGAAACATCTAACTGTTATACATCCACTCATTGCCAAGCAGTTCAACAATATACTACAAGGAGGAGAAATTGAAAAGTGGCTAACAACTGGGAAAACCTATCTAATAATGAAAAAGCCAGCAAAAGGGGCAACACCAGGCAACTACAGGCCAATTACCTGCTTACCAACAACTTTCAAATTACTAACTGGTGTGGTAGCTGATGCAGTACAACAGCATCTAGTTGAAAACAATCTCTTTCCACCTGAGCAGAAAGGAAACCACCCCAATAGCAGAGGAACAAAAGATCAACTCCTAATAGACAATATGATCTTGGAAAACTGCAAGAAAAGGAAGACCAATCTGAATGTGGCATGGATTGACTACAAAAAGGCATTTGACTCTCTGCCACATGACTGGATAATCAAGTGCCTAGAAATAACAGGAGTCAGTAGAAACATCAGAAAATTTGTGCAAAGATCGATGGCACAATGGAAGACACAGTTGCAGATCAATGGTGAGAGACTGGGAGAGGTTAATATCAAGAGAGGAATATTTCAAGGAGATTCATTGTCACCATTACTATTTGTTATTGCACTGTTTCCTCTGTCAACAATACTGAATAACTCAGGACATGGCTATCAAACATCAAAAACATCTACCAGACTATCCCATCTCCTTTACATGGATGATCTGAAGCTGTATGAAAAAACATCATCTGAAATAGAATCGCTGCTCAACACTGTCTGTATATATAGCCAAGATATTGTTATGGACTTTGGCTTGGACAAATGTGCCATACTTACTATCAAACAAGGAAAAGTAGTGAAAACTGAAGGAATCAAGATGCCCCACGAAAATAACATTAAGAGTCTGGATGAGGAAGAGTACTACAAATACTTGGGTATCCTTCAAGCTGACAACATCAAGCACACTGAAGTCAAGAAAAAGATTAGAGGTGAATACATCAAGAGAGTGAAGAAGATCTTAAAGTCCAAACTCAATGGAGGAAATACCATAAAGGCAATCAACACCTGGGCAATTCCAGTCATTAGGTACACAGCTGGAATAGTGGACTGGACTCAAGCAGAACTAAAAGCAATGGATAGGAAGACCAGAAAAATAATGACAATGAATCATGCCCTTCATCCACGTAGTGACATTGACAGACTTTATCTACCAAGGCAAATAGGTGGGCGTGGAATGCTACAAGTACATCAGATGGTTGAAGAAGAAAAAATGGCTTTGGAAGAATATCTGAACAACAATGATGGAGACGCACTGAAATTAGTATATCAGGAAGGCTTACTGACTACTGGAGAGACCAAACTGGCCTACAAGAAAGACCAAATGAAGAACAGAATAGAGGCATGGGAAGACAAAGCACTACATGGCCAATACATTAAAAAAAATAGCTGGGAAAGCAGATAATAACAAGACCTGGCAATGGCTAAGAGCAGGAAAATTGAAGAAAGAGACCGAGGGACTAATTCTGGCTGCACAAGACCAAGCCTTAAGGACAAATGCATATAAAGTCAAAATTGAGAAGACAGCAACAGACAGTAAGTGCTGTCTATGCAAAGAAGCTGAAGAAACAGTGGACCACCTGGTAAGCTGTTGCAAGAAGATTGCACAGACTGACTACAAGCAGCGGCATGACAAAGTAGCAACAATGGTGCATTGGAAGATCTGCAAAAAATATCATTTGCCTGTAAGCAAAAACTGGTGGGATCATAAAATAGAGAAAGACATAGAAAATGATAAAATTAAACTGCTCTGGGACTTCAGAATTCAAACAGACAAGCACCTGCAACATAACACCCCAGGCTTAACAATTGTCGATAAGAAAGACAAAAAAGTCTGGATAGTGGACGTGGCAGTGCCTGGAGACAGCAGAATAGACGAGAAAGAACTGGAGAAGATAACAAAATACAAAGACCTACAAATAGAAATAGAAAGACTGTGGCAAAAGCAAGCAAGGGTAGTACCAATAGTAATAGGCTCCTTGGGTGCAATCCCAAAACAACTGGAGCACCACTTAAACACCATTGGCATTGACAAATTCACTATTAGTCATTTGCAAAAGGCGGCCTTACTAGGAACTGCTTCCATCCTGCGACGATACCTGTAATACCATCAAACATCCACATCTGCCTATCCCAGGTCCTGGGTAAGGACTCGATAGGTAGACAAAATGCCAAATACAGTCTGAACATCTGGCTGACTGTGCGATGATCCATAATAATAATAATAATAATAAAGTTGGAAGGGACCTTGGAGGTCATCTCGTCCAACCCCCAGGTGCTTTGGAAAATAGCTTGACTCCCTCTTCTTTGTGGCAGCCCCTGAGATATTGGAACACTGCTATCATGTCCCCCCTCATCCTTCTCTTCATTAAACTAGACATACCCAATTCCAGCAGCTGTTCCTTATATGCTTTAGCCTCCAGTCTCCTAATCATCTTTGTTGCTCTTCTCTGTACTCTTTCTAGAGTCTCAACATCTTTTTTACATCACGGTGACCAAAACTGCATGCAGTATTCCAAGTGTGGCCTTACCAAGGCATTGTAAAGTGGTATTAACACTTCACGTGATCTTGATTCTATCCCTCTGTTAATGCAGCCTAGCACTGTGTTGGCCTTTTTGGCAGTTGCAGCATACTGCTGGCTCATATTTAGGTGATTGTCCACTAGGACTCCAAGGTCCCTCTCACAGTTACTACTATTGAGCAAGGTACCCCCTATACTATACCTGTGCATTTGGTTTTCCTTGCCTAAATGTAGAACCTTGCTTTTTTCACCATTGAATTTCATTTTGTTAGATAGTGCCCAGTGTTCAAGTCTGTCCAGATCCTTCTGAATCTTAAGCCTGTCTTCTGGAGTGTTGGCTACTCCTGCCAGCTTGCTGTTGTCTGCAAATTTGATGAGTTCCCCATCTATCCCCTCGTCCAAATTGTTGATGAAGATGTTGAAGAGCACTGGGCCCAGAACAGAGCCCTGGGGCACCCCACTACACACTTCCCTCCATGTAGATGCGGTTCCATTGAGGACCACTTGCTGAGTACGGTCGGTCAGCCAGCTATGGATCCATCTGGTGGTGATGCTGTCTACCTCACATTTTTCTATCTTGTCAAGTAGTAGGTTGTGATCTACTTTATCAAATGCCTTACTGAAGTCCAAGTAAATTATGTCCACAGCATTCCTCTGATCCACTAATTTTGTCACTTGGTCAAAGAATGCAATAAGATTTGTCTGGCATGATCTATTTTTGACAAACCCATGTTGGCTTTTAGTGATGACTTTGTTTGCCTCTAGGTGTTTGCTGATAATTTTTTGCAAAGCTGCATTTGCAGGTATTGCAGTGAAGACCACTGGGTTCAGGTTGGCCAGACAAGTGTTGATAACTTGGGATGTCCCCTCCACAGTGTCTTCAGCTCTGCACTTAATCCCACTGAGGAACCTTGCTACTTCCACATACTCTGCTGAAGGAGAGTGGGAATGAACATTGATCCTTTTGACTATCTCTCCATTTCTAGTGTGAATTCTGTCCTTTCATTGCTCCCACTAGTCACAGCACCAAAATCTAATGGAAGAATCAACTGCACTTACTCTTTCGAATACATAGAGGTAGCCATCAGAAGAAACTTTTTCTCTTCCTCTCTGGCTTAGAATAGTAGCGGGCATCTCACATGTAAACATTGTCATCAAGGTATCTGGATGCCAATGAAAATTATTCTAATGTTTTCCCCTGTCAGTGTTGGTAGAGGGCTTTTATGGGGCTGGAGACCTGTGATCACCACTTTTAAACATTTCACACACAGAAACAGAACTGGAGACAGCACTACAAAGAAATAAAAACAGAGAGGGACTAATTGCTGGAGCCAAACCAAATTAGAGGGCATGAGATTTCACACCTATCCCATATTTCCTTTAACAAAGTAGATTAAGGACCATATGCACTACAAAGAAAAATTCCAATTGATATAGGAGATAAGACAAATTTATTTCCTCCAGTTCCTTGGGTCATAAAACCATGCAACACACTTGTATTTCCTTCACCACAAAGCCCTCGGAGGGGCAACTCCTGCTCCTTCTCCCCCTTCCCCACTTCCACTGTCTCAACCCTCCCCTGTCTTACAAATCATCTTCCCATCATAGATTATCAATTCCACAGTGTATATTAATGCATCTCATCCAACATCCTTCTACCAAATTAACAGGATTGCTACTTTACATGTTGTCTCTGGATTTCTTTATGCTTTGTTTATGTTCCTGTGTTTGAGGAATGTGAACTGCAAAGACAAGGCTAAGAGAGTAAAAAAAGAAACTGCCACACTGATGCCAATAGTTCCTGTATTCTTAGTTTTTATTTTCCTCAGTGAATAGTGAAATAAAAGTGTTAGTGATATCAGCATGAAAAAATTTTTTTTGAGAGATGCTCAACTGAATTGTGAAAAAACAGCTCACGTTAGAGAATTTTCTGTTACATAGCTTAACAACATATTAAATACTATAGAAGAGCATTTTACCTGGTTGCACAGTAGAATTTTGGCGGGACTGGTGGTGGTTGTGGTTGTAGCTATTTTACAGGCATGTAAGTCTTCTCTCAATGTGAACGTCCAGATTCCTTCTGGTAGCGAGGACAATCTCTTTTGATAAATGTAGTGTGTGTTTGTGTGTGTGTGTGTGTGTGTGTGTGTGTGTGTGTGTGTGTGTGTGTGCCTGAGCACTGTGAAAACCAAGAGAATGGAGCTGGATCCATTACACAGATTTTGTTTAATATGCATACTTTCTTCCTTTTGTATTTAGTATTTATAGCAGGTCCACATACAGCAGGACAATAACAAAAATGGATAGATTTTTGCCTTAATCCATTTGAGTAGTGTATTTCAATTACTACAGTACTGTAAACATTATCTGGTCCTAGAGCATCCTGTTTTCCAAGTTGCTGAGCCAGTGTAGTACTTGGATGTTTAGTCCTGTGTTTCTCAACCTTGCCCCCTTTAAGATGTGCTGTTGGCCCCTGTCAGAATTCCTCAGCCAGAATTCTGGATGTTGCAGGTCACACATCTTAAAATGACCAAGGTTGAAAAAACACTGGCTTTGCCTCTAGTCAGGGATGAGAAAAAATGCATACAGGGCAAGTCTAACAAGTGAAGCAAATTAGGCCTACATCCTTGTAAATGACCCATCACCAGGCACAGGTTTCTGTGACTTTCTCACTGAAAGTGTCAGAACCCATATATTATTAAGGGGGACTCTTTTCTATTTCTTTTATTTCATTGCTCCGGGTTCTGCCATTCTCCTGAAGGAGAAGGGGGAAGACGCTGTGGGCTGTCTCTTTGTTTCTTTCTGCCACTACAATGTATCCCTTCCGCTGTTTCTGCATATTTACTCTTTGAACTGTCTCTCCCTTGATGTTACCTTGGGGTGAGAAAAGAATGTGTCTCCGGCCATCTGGCTTATCTCCCGTTTTGGAAGGGAAGGTGTGAAGACCCAACAACATCGATGTGAGCCTGGGAAAGATCTGTGTTACCAGCTCGATGGGTGTCGGTGTTGTAGAAATGAGACACTTGAGTCAGCTCTTCTGGGAAAGGAATGGTTTATTGCGCAGGTTCAGAGAGCTAATCACAGCAAAAAGGGTCTGAACCCCGAACAGGGGCGTGGGTGAACATTCTTATACAATTTAATACGTAATTATTTCCTGATCATGGAATATTCCATACATGGTTATATTCTTGTTCTATCCCAGCCTATTGTCGTCCTTGTTAACTTCACAAGGACAAAACCCCTGCTATTACAATAGGCTGGAGACTTGCAAACAAAAACAAAAACCTCTTTTAATTTTGTTGACAAACCTGTCAAATACAGCAAACTCAAGTCCAAAAGAACACGATGAAAAGCAGACGTGAAGTCACAAGAGAAGTCACAGACCAAGATTCCAAGACGCCGTTTTCAAATGGTTGCCTTCAGCAACCAGCACCACCCACACCTCCTCCCTTTATTTAGCAGTCCTAAGGAGGTGCCTCTCCTTGCCGTTTCTTCTTACTTTGGAGGTGCCTCATTGACCTCTGTTGACTTACTCTTGCTAATTGACGTCGTCTGCGTGCGTCAATTAGCAAGTCCATCTGTTGTGATTCTTCCAAGTCTGACTCATGCTCCTCACACAGCTGAGCTTCATCAGAAACACGACTGGAGGGCCCAGGCTCTGCATCCAACTGTGAGTCCTGTACTTCAGAGCCTCCCTCTGGCTCTGATGGACCTTCAAATGCCTCCTCCACCTCCTCCTCAGATTCCTCCGACTCAGCTGTTGGGAGCACAGGCTGGCATGGAATCACAACACTATCCCGCACCGCAGGGCCCTTCCCCCAGGTCTGCCGATCCGGATGCGGTCGAGATGGGAATTGTTCATGAAAGGCGGTCACCAAGGCAGGAGCATGAACGGTAGACGCATCCTCCCAGGTGAACTCCTCCGGTCCGTAGCCTTTCCATTCAATCAAGTACTGGAAGCGTCCTTTCACCCAACGGGAGTCCCGAATGCTGGCAACCTCATACTTGGGGGCACTGTCTCCGTCACGTTGTTCCGGTGGGGGCGGTTCGGCTTGGCGAAATGGACACGCCGGTTGCTCAGGGACCAACAGAGAACAGTGAAAGACCAGATGTACCCACATGGAACGTGGCAGAGTTAAGCGATAGGCGACCGGATTGATGACAGCCTCGATTGGGAACGGTCCGACATATCGGTGGTCTAATTTCTTGGTTGGCCGGGTTGATGGTAGATTCCTGGTGGACAGCCATACCCAATCTCCCACCGATAGTGGAGGCATATCCCACCTTGACCGATCAGCAAACCGTTTGTAGTCAGCCTTGGCCTTCTCCAACTGTCGCTGCACCAATCGATGGATCGCCTGTAACTCTGCCAGGTAGTCGTTCGCTGGTGGTTCCGGTGCATCTAGTGGGGAAAGAGGGAAAAACCGAGGGTAATATCCCATATTGGCTAAGAATGGTGTCATCTGCGTGGAAGTGTGCTGAGAGTTATTGAACACAAACTCAGCAACCGCCAGTTAGTCTACCCAATTGTTCTGCTGCTGATTGACATAGCAGCGCAGATATTGCTCCAGGATTCCAATGACCTTCTCGGTCCCTCCGTCGGTTTGAGGATGATGCGCGGACGAGAGGCAGATCTTGACATACAACGCCTGCATCAACTCCTGCCAGAAACGGGCTGTGAACTGGGCCCCTCTATTGGACACGATCTTATCAGGAAGACCATGCAGACAGAACACTTGCTGGATGAACATGCGAGCAGTGGCGCGGGCAGACGGTAAGTCACGGCATGGAATGAAATGCGCCATCTTGGTCAACATGTCAACCACCACGAATACCGTTGTGAATCCAGAAGACGGGGGTAAATCCATCAAAAAATCCATGGACACCACCCCCCCAGGGTCTTTTGGGTGTCAGCAAGGGCTGCAGTAGTCTGGGTGGGGCCCCTGTCGCTGACTTGGCTTGCCTACAGGAAATACATGATGAGACGTAGGTCTGAACGTCATGTCGGATTCGGGGCCACCAGAAGGTACAGGATACCAAATTCAGGATCTTGAACAGGCCAAAGTGCCCCACTGCTGGATTATCGTGACACTGGCTGAGGATGAGTCCTCTGAGCAGGCCTCCAGGCACATAAAGCCGATCATGATAGTGGATGAGTCCATCCACGACTGTCCATGGTGAATTGGGCCCCAACTCCTCCTTTTGCTGAGCCACCCACCCATCCTGCTGCTGGGCCTCCCAAATCCGAGCCCGTACATCTATTGGCTCCCTCACCGCAGCAAAAGATTCAATAGGGAGCACTGTCCGGGGCAGAAGCTTGTCTTCTGCTTGGGAATATTCGAGCTTCCTGGACAGAGCATCCGCTCTTTGATTGTGACCGCTCGGTATGTACGTCACCCGGAAATTGAACCTTGCAAAGAAGAGAGACCATTAGATCTGGCGTTGGTTCAATTTCCGAGCGGTCTGCAGGCTTTCTAAATTCCTAGGGTCCATCCGGACCTCGATTTGATGCCACGCCCCTTCCAGATGATGCCTCCAGGTCTCGAACGCCACTTTAATGGCCAATAGCTCCTTCTCCCAGATGGTATAATTGTGCTCCACCGGATTCAATTTCCGTGAATGGTACGCGCAAGGGAAGAGGGCACAGCCGGGCGTCGTCGCCTGGAGTAACACCGCCCCAATGGCAATGTTGGAGGCATCCGTCTCCACGACAAATGGCCGTTGCGGGTCAGGATGCTTCAGGATGGGCTCCTTCATGAAGGCTTCCTTCAAAGCCTGGAGAGCCCGTTGTTCTGGAGCGTCCCACTGAAACAGAGTCTTTTTCTGCAGGAGCCGAGTAAGGGGAGCTGTCATCGTAGCAAATCCGGGGATGAAAGTCCGATAATAGTTGGCGAACCCAAGAAATCGCTGGACATCCTTCACACGATGTGGTGGTTGCCAACTCTGCAAAGACTCCACCTTACTCGGGTCCATAGCGATGCCCTCAGGAGAAATGCGATGACCCAGGAACTCGATAGTCGTCTGATAGAACTGGCATTTCTCTAATTTAGCATAGAGCTGATGTTCTCGAAGCCGCTACAAGACCTGAGGGAGATGCCGATGGTGCTCCTCTTCTGATGGGGAATAGATCAGGATGTGTCCAGGTAAATCACCACAAACTGATCTAACAAGTCCCATAAAATGTCATTCATAAAGTGTTGGAAAACAGCAGGGGCATTGGTCAGGCCAAAGAGCATCACCATGTACTCGAAATGCCCGTACCGAGTACCAAATGCCGTCTTCCACTCATCACCCGACCGAACTCTGACAAGGTTGTAAGCTCCGCGCAAGTCCAGTTTTGTGAAGATTTTGGCCTCGCGGAGCCGATCCAAGAGTTCAGGGATGAGGGGCAGCGGGTATCGGTTGCGTACTGTGATGGCGTTTAATTTCCGATAATCGCAGCAAAGCCGCAATTCACCGGACTTCTTGACGAAGAGTACGGGTGCAGATACTGGTGAGGACGAGGGCCGAATAACCCCCCGAGCCAAATTCTTGTCCAAAAAGTCCCTCAACGCAGCCAACTCAGGGTCCGACATGGAATACAAACGCCCCACTGGGAGAGGCGCATTAGGGCCTAAGTCAATGGGGCAGTCATAAGGCCTGTGCAGGGGTAATCGATCCGCCTCAGTCTCGCTGAACACATCAGCATACTCTGCCAATTCAGAGGGTAAGGAGACCCCCGTGGGCCCCTCTACCTGACCGGCACAGATGTGGCAGGTGTGGTCCACACACTGCAGGCTTGGAAAGGTGACCAAGTTCTGAGACCAATAGATCTGGGGGTCATGCACCCAGAGCCACGCCATTCACAAGACTACGGGAAAATGCAGGTCTGAGGTGATATAAAACTGAATGGCCTCCTCATGATTACTGATGGCCATACATAGCGGTTGTGTGGTGGCCTTAATTGGCCCAGACAGAAGCACTTGACCATCAATGGTCTCCACTAACATCGGCGGATCCACCAGGCATTGGGGAATTGCCCATTTAGCCACAAATGCTGCGTCCATAAAGTTCGTAGTGGCCCCAGAGTCAATCAACACATGGACAGGAATCCCCTTGGGCAACATAGGAAGAAGCAGGCGCGTCTCCAAAATCAAATGTTTTGGGGGTCCATGAGCAGTATCAGAAGGACGTGATTCAGAGTTGCGGGACGCCAGACCCAAAAGGCCTTTTAGGGAAGCCGAGGGCAGTCTCAGGACCGGCTCCGTCACAGATGCCTCTCGTTGCTTCTTCGGGCAGAAAGCAGCCAAATGTCCAGGGTCCCCACAATAAAAACACAAGCCGCCCGAACATCGCCTGTTCATCTCTGCCACCGATAGACGAGGTCTAGCAGCACCTAACTTCATTGGCTCTTCCCTCTGGACCAGGGTCGCACTCACAATGGGGGGCTTACGGATCTCTGGGGTAGCACGGCGACTCCTTTGCTGCTGCAGCCGGGCGTCGATCCACAGGCAGAGATGAATGAGCCCATTAAGGTCCGGGGGAAGCTCAACACAGGCCAACTCATCCAACATCTCCTCCGACAAGCCATCCTGGAAAGCGTCCATGAGCACAGCCTCATTCCAGGCGTAATCCTGGCTAAGCAGCCGAAATTCACTGATATAGCCCTGCAGGGAGCATCAGCCTTGCCTCAGGGCTTTCAAACGCCGGGTAGTTGTCTGAGTCTTGATGGGGTCCTCATACATCAACCGCATGTGCTCACAAAACCCCACAAAGTTGTCCAGCAATGGGCTACGTTGGGCTAACAAGGGTGTGCCCCAACGAGCTGCAGAACCAGAAAGCAGGCTTATCATAAACTCCACTTTATCCCGGTCAGTGGGGAAATCCTCTGCTTTGACACTAATGTACAACTGGCATTGTCCCATGAAAACAGGAAACATGTCCGGGTTGCCATCAAATTTGTCCGGCCTCGCTACTTGGCATTTTCTCATGGGTGGTGGTGGAGCAGCAGTAACCTGGGCATATAGCTGAGCAACTTGGGCAGATAACAAAGCCAGCTGCTGAGCAAGCTGAGCATTCTCAGCATGTAGCTGCTCCATGATAGTAGGGGGTGTGGCTGAAGGCAAACTGTTCTATCCCAGCCTATTGTCATCCTTGTTAACTTCACAAGGACAAAACCCCTGCTATTACAATAGGCTGGAGACTTGCAAACAAAAACAAAAACCTCTTTTAATTTTTTTGACAAACCTCTCAAATACAGCAAACTCAAGTCCAAAAGAACACGATGAAAAGCAGACGCGAAGTCACAAGAGAAGTCACAGACCAAGATTCCAAGATGCAGTTTTCAAACGGTTGCCTTCAGCAACCAGCACCACCCACACCTCCTCCCTTTATTTAGCAGTCCTAAGGCAGTGCCTCTCCTTGCCGTTTCTTCTTACTTTGGAGGTGCCTCATTGACCTCTGTTGACTTACTCTTGCTAATTGATGCCGTCTGCGTGCGTCAATTAGCAAGTCCATCTGTTGTGATTCTTCCAAGTCTGACTCATGCTCCTCACACAGCTGAGCTTCATCAGAAACATGACTGGAGGGCCCAGGCTCTGCATCCAACTGTGAGTCCTGTACTTCAGAGCCTCCCTCTGGCTCTGATGGACCTTCAAATGCCTCCTCCACCTCCTCCTCAGATTCCTCCGACTCAGCTGTTGGGAGCACAGGCTGGCATGGAATCACAACAATTCTATAGTTCCTTATTCTAACATAGAAAAGCTACTTAGGCAGTTTGCAATATATCATGTGCTAGGCAGTTTGCAATATATCATGTGCAAAGTTAAAAACAAGATATTGGGCTGATCTGGCACTTCTAAATTTATGTGTCATCTGGGAGGCAGGAAACCTCCCTTTCACCCACAATTTCTGTTAGACAATCAGTATTTTTCCAGCTTCCCACTTTACTCCCCCCTGTTGAGACTTATCTCAACCTTGCAGATGAGTCTCAACCTATAATGCTTTCTGTAATGCTTGGGTCTGCTGTTTGTATTTTATTGTATTCCTGGTTCCTATATTCCGGTATAAAGTGGTTTATTTTATTTTTATTTTTTTTATTAATTTTTTTTTAAATTTTACAATAAAAACCCCATTCCCCAATCCCTCCCAACCCACCCCAAAACCGTCCCCCATTCTTCCCAGAGCTGAATACAGGCTTAACTAGAACTTAAAAGAAAAAAAGTTTTAAGCCCAAATAAACCTTAAGCAAATATAATTACACTCAATAAACAAGTTGTAAAATACTTTAACTCCATTATATATAAAAAACAAAAAGAGGAAAAAAAAGGGAAGATAAAAAATAAAAAATTAAAGAATAATAATAATTACACTTCTAGATAATATCTTAAACATTAAATATAAATTATTCGAAAGCTAGATAATATTTTCTTATATCATACTTATATTGTATAAAATTTATCCATCTTTTCCACACCAAGAGATACTTCTCTTGCGATTGATCTTTCAAGAAAGCTGAAATTTTTGCCGTTTCCGCTAAGTAAGAAACTTTAAAAAACCATTCTTGCAAAGTAGGCAAAGATTCCTTCTTCCAATATTGTCCTATTAACAACCTAGCAGCAGTAATTAAATTTAACATTAAAATAATCTCTTTGTCATCACAATCCGGAACAATACCCAATAAAAAAAATTGTGGAGTAAATTTTATCCTTCTTTTAAAAATTCTTTGAATATTCCACCATATCTTAATCCAAAAAGCTTTTATACTTTTACATGACCACCAGATATGATAATAAGTAGCATCCAAGCAACCACATCTCCAACATTTAGGCTGCAGGTTTGGATACATACGAGACATTTTTTGTGGATCAAGGTGCCATCTATAAAACATTTTATAAAAATTTTCCCGTAAATTTTGGGCTTGCGTGAATTTAACATTCCTCACCCAAATAATCTCCCATGTATCTAATAAGATCGGTTCATCAAAATTTTGTGCCCACTTAACCATACAATCTTTAACTAGCTCTGCTTCTGAGTCCAATTCCACCAAAACACCATAAATTCTTTTAATGTGGGTTCGACTTTGAACTCTAATTTGTTTTAACGAATTCTCATCCTCTCTAAGCAAGCACACCTTATAATCTATCTTCCACCTTTCCAATAGTTGTCTATACTGAAACCATGAATAAATAATATTTTCTTGTGCTAATTCATCCATAGATTTTAATTGCCAATTTTTACCATCCCACTTAAGTAATTATGTATAAGAAATAGTATCCATCTTAACTCCTCTCCTTATTCCTTCTATTGCATGCCATGGAATAGCCCATAATGGAATTCTTGAATCACTTCTATAATATTTCTTCCAAACCCGAAGTAAAGAAATTCTTAAGATATGAGATCTAAAAACCCTATCAACCTTTTTATTATAAATTAAATAGGCATGCCATCCAAAAAGTAAATCCCATCCCTCCAGAAGGAGTATATCTACATTTGTTAGGTTAACCCAATCACTGATTGATGTTAAGACCACAGCATCATAATACAATTTCAAATTCGGTACCTTAAGTCCACCTCTCTCTCGTATATCTTGTAAAATTTTAAGTTTTACTCTTGGTTTTTTCCCTGCCCAGATAAATTTATTGATACCTTTCTGCCACTCATCTAAATTTGCTTCTTTCTTTAAAATAGGTATCATTTGAAATAAGAAAAGAAATTTTGGCAGAACATTCATTTTAATCGCTGCTATTCTCCCCAAAAGGGACAATTGCAGCTTTTTCCAATTGTCCAAATCCTTTTGTATTCTAACCCACAGTGTTTCATAGTTATTTTTATACAGTTTTGCATTGGAAGCAGATAAAATAACACCCAAATATTTTACCTTATTAACGACCTCAAAACCTGTCAATCTAACCAAGGCCTCCTTATCCAAGTTGGTCATGTTCTTAGGCAATATTTTAGTCTTATTATTATTAATTTTAAAACCTGAAACTTGTCCATACTGATTTATCAATGGTAACAACTCCGTTACGGAATGAATTGGTTGAGATAAAGTAACAACCAGATCATCTGCAAAAGCCCTTAGTTTATATTCTTTTTTATTAATTTCTATTCCTTTTATTTTCCATGATTCCCGAATTTTGATCAATAAAATTTCCAAAGTTAAAACAAACAGCAATGGGGACAATGGACAACCCTGTCTGGTCCCCTTTTCAATTGAGAATACCTCTGATAAACCTCCATTAACTATAAGTTGTGCCGTTTGTTTTTGATAAATGGCTCGAAGAGCCTGTAAAATTTTATCTCCAAAGTTCATTTCCTCAACCAATCTTAACACAAATTGCCAATTTAATTGATCAAAAGCTTTTTCAGCATCTAAAAATATCAAACCTGCAGAGATTTGGTTGTTCTTATCCAGATATTCTATTAAGTTAATAATTTGTCTAACATTATTTTTCATATACCTTCCAGTTATAAAGCCAGTTTGATCCATATGTATTAGTTGATTCAACACAATCATAAATCTATTAGCTAAAATTTTTGAAAAAATCTTATAATCTACATTCAAAAGAGATATAGGTCTATAATTCTTTGGTAGAGTAAGATCTTGGTCTTCTTTTGGGATCAAAGATATAAAAGCTCTACCCCAAGACAAGGGGGTCTCTAAACCCTGTAACATATTATTAAAAAGTTCCCTTAGAGGTTCTATCAACTCATCTATCAAAGTCTTATAATAAATTGATGTCAATCCATCAGTACCAGGTGCTTTACCTAACTTTAATTCTTTAATTGCTGTCATCATTTCCTCTATAGTAATCAATTCATTAATTTCTTGTTTCTGATCTTCTGTTAATTTAGGAAAATGAGCATCTTGTAAATATTTATCTATATCTGAAACCTGTACTTTCCTGCCCATATATATTTTTTTATAATAATCTAAAAAAGATTTCTTAATCAATTCCTTCTGGAATACCAATTTACCATTATAATTTATTTTATCTATAATTCTCAACTTCTGTTTCTTTCGCAGTTGATAAGCCAGTCATCTCCCTGGCTTATTAGCGTTACAAAATGTGTTATGTTTCATATACAATAAATTAGTTGCAGTCTGATCTGCCATTAACATATTAAATTGCGATTTAAGCAATTTTATGGATTCCTTAACCTTCTCATCTGTAGGATTCGAAATTAAAACTTTTTCTTTTAATTTAATCTCATCTTCCAACTCCTTACGTTTCTGCACCTGTTTCTGTCTATAAGTCTTATTCATTTGTATCAAAACCCCACGCATGTAAGCTTTACTTGCGTCCCATACCATTGACATTGAAGTTCCCTTATGCATATTTAAAACAAAATATTCCTTTAAGTGCTCTTTAAGTTTCTGAACATTCTTTTCTTGTCTAAGCAAGTTTTCATTCAACCTCCAAGATCTCCTCTCCTCTTTTTCAGTATCCAATTCCATCCACACTGGACTATGATCTGTCAATGTCCTTGGAAATATCTTTACATTCTTTACCCTAAAATATAAATCTGTTGTGATCAGAAAAAAGTCAATTCTTGAAAAAGATTGATGTCTGTCCGAAAAAAAGGTGAAATCTCTCTCTTCCAAATTATGTTCTCGCCAATAGTCTCGCAACTCCCAGTCCTCTTTCAAATCAAAGAAGGCCTTAGGTAATTTGGCCTGTTTAAAAGAAGTGGAAAGTCCTTTTTTATCTCTATATGTATCTAAAACTCCATTCCAATCTCCCATTAATATAACAGATCTATAATCCAGTAAAATCAGTTTTTGATGTAGCAACCTATAAAATTGTTCCTGTTGTTGATTTGGTGCGTACAAACCTACTATAAGTATTTTCTTACCATACAATCCCACTTCAATCATAACATATCTCCCTTGAGGATCAGAATCTACTAAACGAGCTGATAAATTTTGCTTAACATAGATAACTACACCCCCTTTTTTCCCAAGAGCAAAAGATACAAAATGAGATCCCAATCGAGCATTAACTAAATATTTTTGATCCTTAGAGATAATATGCGTTTCCTGCAAACAAATAATGTCATTATTATGTTGCTTCAAATAGTGAAATATTTTCTTTCTCTTCTGAGGGGAATTAAGGCCATTAGCATTCCATGTCAGGAGCTTTACCATCTCCCTCATCCAAAAGCCTGGAGAAGACTGCTTGAAGATCTGCCATTGAAGATTGTACCAAAGATCTCTTAGGTCTTTCTCCTCCCACAGGCTCAGAAACAAATTCTTGTGGAACTTCTTTAACATCTTTCTTCTGTTGTTCCTTTTCCTTACGTCTATGCGCTGCCCGAGTCATTCTTTACTCTTTCATCTCAGCTTGTTGAAACCACTCAGGCTGTGATTTTCCAGCTTTCATCAATACAGCTTCTTCAGACTGCTGTTCAACCTCCTTCCCATCCAAGACTTTAGACATTGTAGGTGGTGATGAGCGTGCTCCCAGGACCGAAATATAAAACTCCTTTGCTTTAGAAACAGTATTAAGTCTATAACGTGTCCCCGCATGGCTCACCACTATTCCAATCGGAATATCCCATCTGAATGGCATCAGCCTTTTTTTAAGTTCGTCTGCTAAAAAAGCAAACTCTTTTCTTCTTCTTAAAATTTTAGATGGGATCTCCTTTAAAATTATAACATCTTGTGCAGCAATCTGAAACCTCTTATTGTAAAAAGCTTGTATGATTTCATTGCGCAGAGATCTTTTCCCAAAGTAAATTACCACATCTCTTGGCAGATTTCTTTGCTTTGCAACCCAGGAGTTAACTCTAAATATTTTTTCAATTTCTCTAGATATTTCCTCTTTTTCTCTGCCCAAAATCACAGCAAAGTCATTTACTACCATCTCTCTCAGGTCCTGTTGCATGTCCTCTCTCAAGCCTCTGATTCTTAAAGCAAATTCCATCTCTCTATATTGAGACATAACAATTTCATCTTGAGAAATTTCCACCTTTTTTTCCATTCCTTCAAATTTTTCCTCCAACACCTCCACTTTATCTGCAACTTCTTCAACTTGAGAGTCCAATTTTTCAACCACAGAAGCAAGTCCTTTTAAAGCCAGAACTATATCTTGCCTCAAAATACTATTATTCTCCGCTAAAAGCTCTTTCACTTCCCCTCTAATTTGAGATATAGCATTTCCCATTATATCTTGCATATCTTTTACCGTTATTGGTTTCAGAGGAGGAGAAGATGGTGGTGTAGCTTTAGGTTGTTGTGCTGGTAATATCGCAGGAGAAGAGGCCACCTTGGGTACTGTAGAAGTCACTTGATGCTTTGAAGCCATCTTCAAAGATTTATTTCTTCTTTCCTCCTTCTTAAAAAAAAATACAAAAAAAATACAAAAAAAAAATCCCTTAAAAAAGTGACGAAAAAAAGTTAAACAGAGAGGGAAAATAATCCTCCTAAAACCCAGATCCACCTTCAGAAAATCATTATAAATAATCAAATCCATTCCGTTCTGTTCCAATCACTTAAAAAGAAAAAAGCCTGCCGATCGCCATTTTACTTTCCCTCTCAGCAAAAAAAAAAAGAAAAAAAAGGGAATAAAAATAAATCTTTAAACTTAAAGTCCAAAAAAAAAAAAAAAGTAAAATCCTCTATTCAGCTCTGTCCGCTTTTAAGATAACTCACCAGATCACATTAACAGCGGAGGTGGGAGCGGCGTCTTGCTTTGTCCCTAGAGACAAAGACAGCTGAGAAGCGGAGACAATCTGAACTCCGTGGGAGCACTCTTTTCACCCCCCAAAAAAAAATTCTTTGGGGGATTTCAGAGGCTCTACCACTATTCAGATGATACTCCCCTTCCTCCCTTTGCCCAGGAAGGAGGTTTTGAACCGCAGAACAGCTGATGCCTGCTGTTCTCAGCGGTTCTAACACTTTCTCAGGAGGACGGATACAAAGTATCCGCCATCGCCAGCGCAAATCCACCGGAAGTCCCTGGTTCCTATATTCCCACATAGCCATAACTTGAGCAGTTGCTTTTCTTTCTGCAAGTATTGACATTCGTTTTGGCAGTGTTATGTTATTCATCAATGAGAAGGCACATTGCATGAGACAACAGCTACTAATCATAATAGCAATAAAGATGACCACTGCTTTTATGACAGTACCAATAAGACCCATTGGAAGCCAAGACCATAAGTTACTCCACCAACTTCCCATGGTATCTATTTTCAAATCCAATGCCATTTTATGGAGCACTTTAATTTGCTTGTTTATAACTGGGGATTGGTCTGATAAATTAAAACAGCACATTCCCTCAAAGGCCTCACATCCCATATGTTGGCGGAGCAGAAGATAGTCTATGGCTGCCCTATTTTGTAAAATTGCCTTGCGTAATTCTACCATCTCCTGGTTAATAGCAGACAAGGCTATTGATGTGGCGTTTATAGTTTTAGCCAAATTACAGGCCAGAGTTTATATATATATATTTTTTATTGTAAATATTTATTAAGTTTTTTAAAATTTTACAGAAACAAAAAAACCCATCCCCAAACCTCCCCAACCCTCCCATTCCCTCCCCCGAGCTTCCCAGAGCTGAACATAGGCTTAATTAAGATTTCTTCAAATAATCTAAAAGAAAGTATAAACCATAATTAAATCTAAATACTAAAAACTTTAATTAAACAAATTATAAGATAATTAACAATAATATATATATAAGAAAATATAACTATCAAAAGAATAATACTTAAAAGAAAAAAGAATAAAGAAAAAAGAAAAAAAGAAAAAAAGAAAAAAAATAAAATCTAAAAAATATTTTAAATTTTAAATATAAGTTATTGAAAAGCTAAATAATATTTTTTAACGTCCAACTTATATTGTATAAAATCTATCCATTTTTTCCATACCGCAAAATACTTCTCCTGCGATTGATCCTTCAAGAAAGCCGAAATCTTTGCCATTTCCGCCAAATAAGAAACTTTAAAAAGCCACTCTTGCAAAGTAGGCAGAGATTCCTTCTTCCAACATTGCCCTACTAACAGCCTTGCGGCTGTAATTAAATTTAACATCAATGTAGTCTCTTTAATATCACAGTCAGTAACAATACCTAATAAAAACAATTGTGGGGTAAATTTTACCCTCCTTCTAAAAATTCTTTGAATATTCCACCATATCTTAATCCAAAATGCTTTTATATTTTTACACGACCACCAAATATGATAGTAAGTAGCATCCAAACAACCACATCTCCAACATTTAGGCTGTAAGTCAGGATACATACGAGACAATTTTTGTGGATCAAGGTGCCATCTGTAAAACATTTTATAAAAATTCTCCCTTAAGTTCTGGGCTTGTGTAAATTTGACATTCCTCACCCAAATAATTTCCCAGGTATCTAGTAGAACTGGTTCACCAAAATTTTGTGCCCATTTAATCATACATTCTTTAATTAATTCTGCCTCTGAATCCAATTCTACTAGCACCCCATAAATTCTCTTAATATGAGTTCGTCTTTGGTCTTTTACTTGTTTAAGAAAATTTTCATCTTCTCTAAGTAAACCCACATTACAATCTAACTTCCATCTATCCACTATTTGTCTATACTGAAACCATGAATATATAATATTTTCTTGTGCTAGATCTTCCAAAGATTTTAACTGCCAATTTTTACCATCCCATCTAAGTAATTGTGCGTAAGAAACACTATCCATCTTAACTCCTCTCCTTATCCCCTCTATCGCATGCCAAGGTATAGCCCATAATGGTATTTTAAAATCACTTTTATAATATTTCCTCCAAACCCGAAGTAAAGAAATCCTTATAATATGAGATTTAAAAACCCGGTCAACTTTTTTATTAAAAATTAAATAGGCATGCCATCCAAAAAGTAAATCCCAACCCTCCAAAAGGAGTATTTCTACATTTGTTAAATTAACCCAATCACTAATTAATGTTAAAACCACCGCATCGTAGTACAATTTCAAGTTCGGTACCTTAAGTCCACCTCTCTCACGAATGTCTTGTATTATTTTAAGTTTTACTCTTGGTTTTTTCCCCGCCCAAATAAACTTATTGATACCCTTCTGCCATTCATTTAAATTAATCTCATTCTTTAAAATAGGTATCATTTGAAACAAAAAAAGAAACTTTGGCAGGACATTCATTTTAATCACCGCAATTCTTCCCAAAAGAGATAATTGCAATTTCTCCCAATTTTTCAAGTCTCTTTGTATCCTGACCCATAACCTTTCATAATTATTTTTGTACAATTTTGCATTGGAAACAGATAAAGTAACCCCCAAATATTTTACCTTGTCAACAACCTCAAACTCTGTCAACTTAACCAAAGTCTGCTTATCCAAAATGGTCATATTTTTAGGTAATATTTTAGTCTTATTGTTATTAATTTTAAAACCCGAAACCCTTCCATATCGATATATCAATTGTAATAACTCTACTACAGAATAAGTAGGTTGGGACAGGGTGACCACTAAGTCATCTGCAAAAGCTCTTAATTTATATTCTTTTTTATTAACTTCTATTCCTTTTATTTCCTGTGATTCTCGAATTTTAATCAACAATATTTCCAAAGTTAAAACAAATAACAGTGGTGACAATGGACATCCCTGTCTGGTCCCCTTTTCAATTGTAAAAACCTCTGATAAACCCCCATTAACAATAAGTTGTGCCGTTTGTTTTTGATAAATAAGACCAAAAGCTTGTAAAAAATTTTTCTCCAAAATTCATTTTCTCAATTAATCTTAACATAAATTGCCAATTCAATTGATCAAAAGCTTTTTCAGCATCTAAAAATATCAGTCCTGCAGGAACTTGATTATTTTTGTCTAAGTATTCTAATAAATTAATAATTTGTCTGACATTATTCTTCATATACCTTCCAGTTATAAAACCCGTTTGATCCTTATGCATAACCTGATGCAAAACCCTCATAAGCCTATTAGCTAAAATTTTTGCAAAAATCTTATAATCTACATTTAAAAGAGATATAGGTCTGTAATTCTTTGGTAAAGTAAGATCCTGATCTTCTTTTGGGATTAAAGATATAAAAGCTCTACCCCATGACGGGGGAATCTCTAAACCCTGTAATATATTATTAAAAAGTTCTCTTAAAGGTTGAATCATCTCTTGCACCAAAGTTTTATAATAAATAGATGTCAAACCATCCGTACCCGGTGCTTTACCTAATTTTAATTCTTTAATCACTGTCTCAATTTCCTCACTAGTAACTAAACCATTAATTTCTTGTTTCTGATCTTCTGTTAATTTAGGGAAGTTAGCTTCATTTAAATAATTTTCTATATCTAAAACCTGTATTTTAGTACTCTTATATAATTTTTGATAATAATCTAAAAAAGATTTCTTAATCAAATCCTTATGATATACTAATTTACCATTATAATTTATTTTATCTATAATTCTCTGTCTCTGTTTCTTTCTTAATTGATAAGCCAACCATCTCCCTGGTTTGTTAGCATTGCAAAATGTATTTTGTTTCATATACAATAAGTTAGTTGCGGTTTGATCAGCCATCAACATATTAAATTGTGTTTTGAGCAATTTTATAGATTCTTTAACCTTTTCGTCTGTGGGATTTCGAATCAGAGATTTTTCTTTTGATTTAATCTCATCTTCCAATTCCTTGTGTTTCTGAATCTGCTTTTGTCTATGAGCGTTACTCATTTGTATCAAAATCCCACGCATAAAGGCTTTACCTGCATCCCATACCATTGACATTGAAGTTCCCTTATACATGTTTAAAACAAAATAATCCTTTAAGTGCTCCTTTAATTTTTGAACATTCTTTTCTTGTCTAAATAAATTTTCATTCATCCTCCACGATCTCCTCTCCTCTCTTTCATCAACCAACTCCATCCAGACTGGACTATGATCCGTCAATGTCCTAGGAAAAATTTTAACATTCTTTACCCTAAAATATAAATCAGTTGTAATAAAAAAAAGTCAATTCTTGAAAAGGATTGATGTCTATCTGAAAAGAAGGTGAAGTCTCTCTCCTCCTGATTGTGTTCACGCCAGTAGTCACGTAGTTCCCAGTCTTCTTTCAAATCAAAAAAAGCTTTAGGTAATTTAGCCTGTTTGAAAGAAGTAGAAGATCCTTTTTTGTCTCTTTGTGTATCTAACACACCATTCCAATCACCCATTAATATCACAGATCTATAATCCAACAAAGTTAATTTCTGATGTAATAATCTATAAAATTGTTCCTGTTGTTGGTTTGGTGCGTACAATCCCACTATAAGTATTTTCTTACCATATAAACCAACTTCAATCATAACATATCTCCCTTGAAGATCAGATTCTACCAAACAGGCTGATAAATTTTGCTTGACGTAAATAACTACACCCCCTTTTTTCCCAGGAGCAGAAGATACAAAATGAGATCCCAAATGAGAATTGACTAAATATTTTTGATCTTTAGGTATAATATGTGTTTCCTGCAAACAAATAATATCATTATTATGTTGCTTTAAATAATGAAAGATTTTCTTTCTCTTCTGGGGGGAATTAAGGCCGTTAACATTCCAGGTCAGGAGCTTTACCATCTCCCTTAACCAGAAGCCTGGAGAAGACTGCTTGAAGATCTGCCATTGAAGAATGTGCCACAGAACTCTTAGGTCTTGCTCCTCCCACCGGCAATGAAGCACTTTCTTGAAGAGATTCTTTAGCCTCTTTCCTCTGTTGTTCCTTTTCCTTGCGTCTATGCGCTGCACAGGTCATTCTTTGCTCTTTAATCTCTGCTTGTCGGGACCACTCCAACTGTAACTCTCCAGCCGCCATCACACCTGGTCCTTCAGACTGCTGTTCAACCTCTTTACCATCCAGAACTTTCTGCATCATAGATGATGATGAGCCTGCTCCCAGGACCGAACTGTAAAACTCCTTTGCTTTAGTGACTGTATTAAGTCTATAACGCGTCCCCGCATGGCTCAGAACAATACCCATCGGAATCTCCCATCTGAATGGCATCATTCTTTTTTTAAGTTCATTAGATAAGAAAGCAAAGTCTTTTCTCTTTCTTAAAATTTTAGATGGGATCTCCTTTAAAATAATAACATCTTGAGCAGCAATCTGGAATCTCTTATTATAAAAGGCTTGTATGATTTCATTGCGCAGAGATCTCTTTCCAAAATAAACCACCACATCTCTTGGTAAATTTCTCTGTTTTGCAATCCAGGAGTTAACTCTAAATAATTTTTCAACCTCTCTGCGTATTTCCTCTTTCTCCCTATTCAAAATAACAGCAAAGTCATTTACCACAATCTCTCTCAGGTCTTGCTGCATATCTTCTTTGAGACCCCTAATTCTTAAGGCATATTCCATTTCTCTGTACTGAGACATAACAATGTCATCCTGTGAAATTTCCATCTTTTTTTCCATGCCTTCAAATCTATCTTCCAAGATGTCAACCTTGTCTGCAACCTCTTCAACTCTAGAGTCAAGCTTCTCAACCACAGAAGCAAGACCTGATAGAGCCATAACTATATCTTGCCTCAAAATGGTGTTATTCTGCTCCAACAGATTCTTCACTTCCCCTCTAATTTCAGTTTTATTCTGATCTAGAAGCTCCTTCATTTCCCCTCTGATTTGAGTTACTGCATTTCCCATTATATCTTTCATATCTTGTACAGATATTACTGGCAGAGGAGGAGAAGATGGTGGTGTAGCTTTAGGTTGTTGTACCAGTAGAATCGCAGGAGAAGAAGCCACCTTAGGAACTGTAGAAGCTGCTTGCCTTTTGAAGCCATTTTTTTTTTAAAAAAAAAAATTTCTTATTTCCACTTTGTAAAAAAAAAAAAAATGGTCAAAAAATTAAAAAAAACAAAGGAGAGTTTAAAAGATATTTCAAAAACACAGGACCACTTTAAAAAAAAAGAGGAAAAAGCTTAAAAAGAAAAAAGAAAAAACTATATAATCCATAGCATTCCGTTTGACTCACTTTCTCTTTCCCCCGAAAAAAACTTTCAAATCGCCATTTTACTTTCACTCTCCACACGAACAAAAAAAACAAAAAGAAAAAGATCAACCTAAACTAAAAAGCAAATAAAACTCAATAAACCAAATCCTTTATCCATCTCTGTCCGCTTTATATATATATAAAAAAATCACTCACCCTGTCTCTTTAAACGCGGAGATGGTAGCGGCGTTTCACTTTGTTTCCCAGAGGAAACAAAGACAGCTGGGAGGCGGAGGCAACCCGAACTCCGAGGGAGCTCTCTTTCTACCCCCCCAAAAAAATCCCTGGGGGGTTTGAGATGCTCTACCTCTATTCGGGTGGTTCTCTCCCCCCTCCCTTCGCCCGGGAGGGAGATTTCGAGCCGCGGAACAGCTGGTGACTGCTGTATTCCGCGGTTCTCATGCTGTCCCAGGAGGACGGCTACAATGTAGCCGCCATCATCGACGCTAACCACCGGAAGCTGGCCAGAGTTTATATTGACATGAGCTCTAACAGCTAGTGCAGGAACTCCCACCCATGAGATGGCCAAGGCATTATATTCAGCAGCATTCAGAAGAGTACGAGAGGAGTCACAATTATCATCCAAAACCTCTGCCCTTTTGTAACATGTGACATTGAAGGAGGTAAAAAGTGCCCTATCAGGTAGAAAGGTAGTCAGTCTGCTTAGACAGCAATATGTTGTGCTTAGATTGGCAGGAATATAATTAAAAGTGTCTTTGCCACATGTAAAAAAACCATCCCCTGGGCAACCATATGTTGGCATAACCAAAGGACACTGATTGGAAAGATGTGCAATTCAGCTTTTCTTGGCCCACCTTCATGCAATGAGGTAGGGGTGTACTTTGCTCACAGCCTGTAATATGTGCACATTGTAAGTCTTCTGGAACGGCTACATTAGGAGTATGTAAGGCTAGAGCATTGGGTGGCAAAAACTTAGAAATGTGACCCCAACTGTATAGTGTTTCATACCCTATATGGCCTTTAAACACATAGTGACCAAATTCCCTGGCCACTGTGACTGGAACACACACTGGTATTAAACATGTGGACAGCAGATTCTCCATATCATATGCTTCAGAAAGGCAAAAATCTGTTGTGTTGGCTATTTTAGCCAACTGGACCCACAAATTATATTGCATCCTTGACTCCAATGGATGGGGCACATCCTTATTTTGGTTGGACCTTTTACTTCTTTTTCTCTCAGGCCGCTTCCTTTGCGGTTTCTGGATAGTGATTCCAAACTCTACTGGAATTACACGTACAATGCAAGTCCCCTTCCATCCCGTTTTCAACTGCGAGACTAGGGTGACTTGTTGCCAACCCCAAAATAAAGGAGGCCCACAATCCAAGGTTACAGGAGGAGGAGGTTTCTTATAAGGAGCCCTAGCACATATGCCTTTCCTAAGAATATATCCAGCATATTGGCAGGCTGCAGGATTGACAGGTTGTCTAGTAAGGCAAGTTTCTTTAACTATTCTGTGTCAATCTAGGTCCATTGTCGTCCCGAATGAAGAAAAACAAGAACGCAGGAACGTAGTGCAAGTTAGGTAGTTTAATCCCTAACAAACAAAGTCAGCACTGGGAGTGGTTTGCTCCCAGTGCTTCTTATAACAGCGCCACACCCAAAACCCCACCCTCCACCCAGAAACCACCATCCGCCCGGCTGCCTTTAAAAGTTCATATGTCTGACCCAGGCCCTCCTTCTACTGAATCCCGCCCCTCCATTCCACCCCCTGGCTGACCAAGATGGAGCCGCTTAGTGCTGCATCGTGTTCCGACGCCTTTGGAAATGGTGAGTCTGCTTGTGCCTTGCAGCTCTCCATGGAGAGCAGTCCTTCTGGCAATTCTTCACTCGGCCCACTCTCTTTGCTGTCCTGTCGGCCCCCGACGTCCAGCTGATCAGCGAGGCACCTATGCCCGACCTGTGTAGATGCCGGCTGAAAGGCGGGGCAACGATGTATGGGTAGCCTGGCCGCCGACTGGAAGGGAGGGCTGTGCAGCGCTTCTATCTGGGCCGGCTCAGGAGTGCTGGGTGCTACGCAGCCAGTTTCGGGGGCGTCCTGCCAGTTCCCGACGCCCAGCTGGCTGGCTGAACTTGCGGCCGTGATGTCCATAGCAGCCGGCAGGAGGGCAGGGCGTCAGGGCTCTTGTTGTGCGGCCATCCACCAGTTCCCGATGCCCAGCTGGCTGGCGGAGCTTCCGGCCCCGGTTTCTGCAGCGATTGGCAGGAGGGCGGGGTGTCGGGGTTCGTGTTGTGCGGAGCGGCAGCCTGGAACGGCAGTGGTGGGTCGCCTCCTATATTCCCCCCACTGGCAAATGGCAAGCCCCGTAGGGCTTGACATGCGCCCCCCCCAACACGTTTTCACCTGGAAGGTAAGAAGGATAAAGTGAGTGCACTTGTCCACAGTTTGTACTACTTGGCTTCTCTGGGCATCGGCAATGGAATGCCCGCAGGAGCCGAGGAGCATGTACATCCGCCACCCCTATCCATGAAGCCTCTGAAAGGGGATACCCCTTCCAATGGATGAGATACTGTAGTTTACCGTGGTGTACCCATGAATCAATCACTTCCTGCACCTCATACTCTGACCCGGTGACTGGTCCTGGTGCCTTACTACCCACCGGGGTCCCATGCACAGGTTTTAGCAGACTGCCGTGAAACACGGGATGTACCTTTCCCAACAATGGAGGTAACTGTGAGCATACTGTTACCGGATTGATTACCTGGACTATTGGGAAGGGTCCTATATACTTTGGCCCTAGTTTCCTTCTGGGCACTTGCAAGCGGAGATATTTCGTGGACAGATACACCCAGTCCCCCACTCTGAAAGGCTTGTGGTCGGCTCTCTTTTTGTCAGCCTGAGTCTTAGCAATTGCCTCAGCCTGTGCTAGAGCCTCCTTTACGTGCCCCCACAGCCCTGTCACCCGTGCTATCCATGCTTGGTGTGTGTGTGCCATGCCCGCTTCCTTGGACCATTCTGGGATGGGCACAAACTCCACTCCGTTTACCACCCGGAAAGGGGCGAACCCGGTGCTACTATGAACTGTATTATTGTACGCCACCTCGGCAAACGGTAACAGGTCTACCCAGTCCGTTTGTTGGAAGGTGACGTAGCTACACAGGTACCATTCTATCATGGCGTTTGCTTGCTCTGCAGCCCCATTGGTACAGGGGTGATAGGCAGAGCTGAGGCCTTGGGACAATCCTACCAGTTGGAGGAATGTACGCCAGAATTGTGCTGTGAACTGCACCCCTTGGTCTGAGATTACATGTCACGGCACCCCATGCAGATGGTAGATGTGTTGTATGAAGAGCCTGGCCAGTCGCCGTGCTGATGGCAACCCCTTGCAAGGAATGAAGTGAGCCTGTTTTGAGAAGAGATCGATGACTGTCCATATCACTGTGTAGCCTCGGCTTGGGGGCAATTCGACTATGAAGTCCATCGTGATCTCTTCCCAAGGCTGGGCTGGATCAGCTACCTTTTCCAAGAGACCCATTGGCTTCCCCACCCGTGGTTTTGCGGTGGCACAGATATGGCAGTTCTTGACATAGGTCTCCACGTCAGGCTTCATTTGGGGCCACCAAAATTGCCGCCTTATGTAATGTAGGGTCTTTAGAAAACCGAAATGCCCAGGTTGTTTGGCGTCATGGCACCTCTGGAGGATGGTTTGTCGTAGGCCTTCGGGGACATAAAGTTTGTCGCCTTTCCAAGCCAGCCCGTCCCTCTGTGTCAGCAGGCTCGGATGTTCTTGTAACCACTTGTCACCTGTTACAGCGTCCCTTAGCTCTGGCAGCGTAACGTCTGCCGACTGCCCGGCTGTCATGTGTGCCACCCTGTGGGTGCAGGGAGGTATAATTGCCTGTACCACCTCCTCCCTGTTGCTGTGGTATTGAGATAGGCGAGATAATGCATCCGCAAGGAAATTTTTACCTCCCGGCACGTACTTCAGGGTGAAACGAAAGCGAGCGAAATATTGGGCCCAACGAACATGTTTAGGCGACAGGCGCCTAGGTTTTTGTAATGCTTCCAGGTTCCGATGGTCGGTCCATACTTCAAATGGTTGTGTAGAGCCCTCCAACAAATGCCGCCACGTTACCAGTGCCCACTTCATGGCAAAGGCCTCTTTTTCCCAGATAGCCCACCCTCTTTCTGTCATAATAAACTTCCGGGACGTATATGCGCAGGGTTGCAACACCCCCTGTTGGTTTTGCTGCAGCAATATGGCTCCCACAGCCACGTCACTTGCGTCAGCTTGGACCACGAAAGGGGCATCAGGGTTCAGATGGAGCAACACTGGTTCTTTGGCGAAAAGGGCTTTAAGCTCCTCGAAAGCTTTCTGGCAGGCCATGGTCCACCCTACTGGCTGGCCAGGCCGTGGTTTACTTTTTAGGTGTTTTGTCCGTAACAATTGGGTAAGGGGGTGGGCCACGGCGGCGAATGAGGGGATGAATTGCCGATAAAAGTTGGCGAACCCCAGAAAGCTTTGTAGTTGTTGTCGGGTGCTGGGCGCCTGCCAGTCCAGAACTGCCTGTACCTTAAGAGGGTCCATCTCCACCCCGCTTGCTGATATACGATATCCAAGGTAGTCCAAACGGTCACGGTGAAATTCGCACTTGGACAGTTTCACATACAACTTTGCCGCAAGTAGCTTTTGCAATACCTGCCGTACCAGGCTGATGTGCTCCTCCAAGGTATAAATGAGAATATCATCGAGATATACTAGGACCCCCCAGTAAAGGTGTTCATGCAGCACCTGGTTGATCAACTGCATGAACACCGCGGGGGCCCCCTGCAGCCCGAACGGCATGACTCGGTATTGGAAGCTACCTAATGGGCAGTTGAATGCTGTCTTCCACTCATCTCCACATCGTATCCGGACCCTGTAATACGCCTCCCGAAGGTCCAGTTTGGTGAATACTCGTCCTTTTCCCAACTGGGCCAGTAGGTCTTTCATGAGCAGAAGAGGGTACCGATGTTCAACACACACGGCGTTCAGGCCCCGGAAATCGATGCAGAGACGGAGCGACCCCTCCTTTTTCTCCCGGAATAGGACAGGTGCAGCAACTCGGGAGCAAAGGCAGAGCCGCCATCGCCATTGTGAAGGGGTCGTTGAGGCTGCGATCCACCGGGGAGGACGGAGGAGGACGAAGAGGCGAGGCGAGACACTGTTGCCCTGCCGCTGCGAAGACGAGGCCGAAGATGAGGGAGGAGGGAGCCGCCGCTTCTGCGGCCATGTTAGAGGCCTAACTGGCCCAGCGCCGCGCCTGACGGGTGAGGCGGCCTCTGGGGGAGCCGAGGAGCGGAGGCCTGCTCGCCCGCCAGCCAGCCATGTCCTGCGTGCACTACAAGTTCTCGTCGAAGCTCAATTATGACACGGTCACCTTCGACGGGCTGCACATCTCGCTCTGCGACCTCAAGCACCAGATTAACAACTGTAACAACTGTTGTCCGCCATTTTAGAGAATGTTTGTTGTGAGTATGTGTATGTATGCAGATGAATGGTTGCCCTGTTAGTTATAAATTTTTGTTATTGTATTTAAGGGCGTATGAATGTGGATTATCTTTTATGTACATTAACTGAATGTGAATGTGTATTGAGTGTCTGTGGTAGGAGAATGGTAGAGTTGGGGGTGGAGCCTGGTGCCCCCTCTGCTGAGTGCAATAGCAAAAACAGGACTTACCCTTGGGCTTGGTGTGCATGGAATGCTAGTCTGGTCGGGAAGGGAGAAGGTTGGTGAGGGTGGGGGTACTCCGGGGATGGGAGAAGGTCGGAGCATCCCGGTTATGACTGGGATGGGCAGATATGGGAGGAGCCGAGGGGCAGGCCATTTTCGGGGAACGAGGACTCGCTATATTAGAGTGATTCCTTGTTCCGGCCCCTCAAAAGGCCCATCCTGTAGTACTGGTGACAGAAGAGTACAGCGCCCTAGTTGTAGGCTGCTGTTGCTTACTGCCAGGTCCATTGTCAACAAAACCCCCCGTTGTCTGTGATCTAATATTGGACAGGGGGGCGGACCTGGCATGTATAACCAAAACCTGGCTGGGCCCTAAGGGGGGTGTTCCCCTCTCGGAGATGTGCCCAGACAGGTTTGTGGTGCTTCATCAGCCTCGACATCAGGGCAGGGGAGGGGGAGTGGCAGTCATCACTCGGAGGTCCCTGAGTCCTCGTGGGATTCCTGCCCCGGAGATTGTTGGGTGTGAGTCCCTCCTATTGAAGTTGGGTTCAGTTGGGCTTGTTGCTGACATACCTACCTCCCAGCTGCGTTGCAACAGCCCTGCCTGCACTACTGGAGTCAGTAGCCGGGTTGGTGGTGGAGTTCCCCAGACTTATGGTACTGGGGGACTTTAACCTGCCATCACTCGGCAAACGCTCAGAGGCGGTGCAAGAGTTCATGGCTTCCATGGCAACCATGTACCTGACCCAGGTAATCCAGGATCCGACTCATAGGGGTGGTCACACGCTCGACCTTGTGTTTCTCTCGGGGCAATGGAGACATGATCTGGAATTAAGGGGAATAGAGATCTCTCCCTTGTCATGGACAGATCATTTCCTATTGAGGCTGGACTTCAGAGCATCACTCCCCCACCACAGGGAGGTGGAGCCGACTAGGTGGTTCCGCCCCAGGCACCTAATGGACCCAGATCGGTTCCAGGAGGAGCTTGGGGAAATACCTGACTCCCTTGTCCACAACTCATCCGGGTCCCTGGTTGTGGCCTGGAATGAGGCGGCGTCCAGGGCCCTGGATCGAATTGCGCCTTTGTGACCTCTCTGTGGTAGTGGTCCCTGGAGGGCGCCTTGGTTTACTGAGGAGCTCCGGGAGATGAAGCGCCACAAGAGACATCTAGAGCGATGTTGGAGGGCCAGTAACTCTGAATCTGACCGATCACTATTAAGAGCCTATCTTAGGACTTATTTAGTGGCGATAAGGGCGGCAAAGTGTGTTCACTTTTCTGCACTTATTGCGTCCGCAGAATCTCGCCCGGCCGCCTTGTTTAGGGTGACCTGATCCCTTCTTAAAGTGGAGGAGGCGGAGGAACCCTTGCAGGGGAGAGCTGAGAAGTTTGTTCAGTTTCTTTCGGACAAAATCGCTCAGATTCAGAGGGACCTGGACTCTGACTGGGCAGTGCCAGCCGAGATGCCGGGGGCTGGTCTTAGTCATGTTATCTGGAGTGAGTTTGAGCCTGTGACCCCTGATGAAGTGGACAAGGCTATGAGGGCGATGAATACCGCCACCTGTTTATTGGACCTGTGCCCCTCCTGGCTGGTTTCTGCCAGTAGGGAGGTGACATGAGGCTGGCTCCAGGCGATAATCAATGCCTCCTTGATGGAGGGGTCTTTCCCGCAACCTTTGAAGGAAGCAGTGGTGAGGCCCCTCCTCAAGAAGCCTTCCCTGGACCCAGCTGTTTTGAAGAACTTTTGTCCTGTCTCCAACCTCCCCTTTGTGGGGAAGGTTGTAGAGAAGGTGGTGGCGTCCCAACTCCTGCGATCCTTGGATGAAACGAATTATCTGGACCCTTTTCAATCTGGTTTCAGGCCCGGCTACAGCACTGAGACTGCTTTGGTCGCACTGACCGATGACCTCTGGTGAGCCTGGGATAGGGGTCATTCCTCTATCTTGGTGCTTCTTGACCTCTCAGCGGCTTTCGATACCATCGACCATGGTATCCTTCTGCATCATCTCGGAGAGGTGTGGGTGGGCGGCACTGTATTGCGGTGGTTCTCCTCCTACCTCTCTGACAGGTCGCAGTCGGTGTTGGCGGGCGGACAGAGATCGACCCCTAGGTGCCTTGATTATGGGGTGCCTCAGGGCTCGGTCCTGTCCCCCCTCCTTTTTAACATCTACATGAAACTGCTGGGTGAGATCATTCAGCGACACGGGGTGAGGTATCATCAGTCTGTGGATGATACCCAATTGTATATCTCCACCCTGTGTCCTTTCAGTGAAGCAGTCGACGTGATGTGCCGGTGCCTGGAAGATGTGAGGGTCTGGATGGGGGTGAACAGGCTTAGACTCAACCCTGACAAGACCGAGTGGCTCTGGGTCTTTCCCCCCCAAGGGTCATCCTGATGGTACATCATTAGTCCTGGGGGGGTAAATTTACCTCCCTCAGTGCAGGCACGCAATTTGGGTGTCCTCCTGGACTCACAGCTAAATTTGGAACAACATCTATCGGCTGTGGCCAGGGGGACCTTTGCCCAGGTTCGCCTGGTGCACCACTTGTGGCCTTATTTGGACCGGGAAGCTCTACTCACGGTTACTCATGCCCTTGTCACCTCAAGACTGGATTACTGTAATGCGCTCTACATGGGGCTACCCTTGAAGAGCGTTCGGAGGCTGCAGGTGGTTCAGAATGCAGCTGCGAGAGCGATTGTGGGTGCACCAAGGTACACCCATGTGTCACCTATCCTCCGCGAGCTGCACTGGCTTCCTGTGGGTCTCCGGACACAATTCAAGGTGTTGGTTATCACCTCTAAAGCCCTTCATGGCTTAGGACCATGTTACTTACAGGACCACATACTGCCGCATAGTTCCCAGAGACCGGTGAGGTCCCACAGATTGGGCCTCCTTCAGGTCCCGTCGGCCAGACAATGTCGGCTGGCGGGCCCTCGGGGACGGGCCTTTTCTGTGATGGCTCCGACGTGGTGGAATCAACTTCCCCCTGAGATTTGAACTACTCCCACCTTGCCGGCCTTCAAGAAAGCCATTAAAACTCTCCTGTTCCGGCAGGCCTGGGGTTGATGTCCCCGGGGGAGCCGGGATACGATTGGGACATGCTGTATGAATGCACTCATTTTTATTGTTATATTTATTGTTTTAATTTTGTACGCCGCCCTGAGTCCCTAGGGATTGGGCGGCATATAAATTTTATTAATAAATGATAAATAAATAAATAAATAAATAAACAGGCCGGCTGGATGAATCCTCTTGCCAGGTTTAAATCAATAAACCGCCGTAACTCCTCCAACTCCCTAGGTGACATGGCGTACATCCGGGGCTTTGGTAGCTTAGCCCCCGGTTCGATTTCGATGGCGCAGTCTGTCACCCAGTGAGGTGGGAGCTGGTTGCACTTTTCTTCACTAAACACCTCAGCCAAATCCTTGTACTCTACAGGGAAAGGGTCCTTCCCCTCCCCTATGGCCCCACACACCGGAGCTTGGTTTGTAGGACACGGTCCCAGGGCCTGGTTTGTCGGATGCGGTTCCAGGGGTCGGGGCCCAACACCAAGACGTACCTTGCAGTACCCACCCTCCCACCAAATGGTGGGTTCCCATCTATCCAACCATGCTAGGCCAAGGATCACCGCCTCAGTCATGGCTGGAGCCACTATAAAGCGGAGGATTTCCCAATGACCCCCAAGCTCCAGACGAACCGGTTCCATGATATGGGTAGCTGGAGCCCCACCCAACAGGGATCCATCCACCTGTTCAAAATGCACGGGCTGGGCCAATTTATGTAACCTGATGCCACTTTCCATGGCTACCGCCCGACTTATCAAACACCAGGTGCAACCCGTGTCTATTAGAGCACGACACTCCGTGCCCCGGTCTGTGGACTCGTTAGTACTATGGGCAAGACGAAGGGTGCTATGGGCTCGCTTACCATTGGATCGTCGACCGGGTTGTCGTCACTATCATCGTCAGCTGGATGGTATCGCACTACAGCCGTGGCGTCTTGGTCTGTCGGCAATACCCATTGCGTTGCCGGGGTTGTTGGTTGCTTTGCTTCCTTTGACGATTCAGCCCCTTTCTTTGGTGTTGGAGCAGTTCCTCTAGGTGTTCCGGATCCCCGTGGAGTAGGAGCTGGGCATTTGGCCACCCGATGCCCCGGTTGATTACACCGGAAGCAACGGAAGGAAGAACCACCATACGGACCGGCAGCTCTGGGGTAACTGCCCGAACCGACCGGCTGGCCTTGCCCACCCTCCCACGGCTTCCCCACTGGTTGTCGTCCCTGTCTAGCATCCCGGCTTTTCTGAAACTCTCTAAGATTAGTATCTAGATCTGCCGCCACCCAGAACCATTCTCGAAGGCGGTTGGGTACACCCCTATAGATGCAGGCTTGGCGTAACTCCTGGTCGAGCCCGGCCCGGAAGTGATGGATCAACAGCCGCTCCGGCCATGACGAGCTGAGTTGTCCCACCAACCTGCGGAAGTCGCGGATATAATCTCCTACTGTCCGCTCTTGTTGTTTCAACAAGAGGAGTTCCGCTTCTGCCCGCTGGAGACGGGAGACATCCTGGAATCGTCCATGTAGTGCTTCCAGAAGAAACCCACATTGCCGAGCTCCCTGGCATGGTCACTATAGAGGTCGGCAGCCCATGCTGCCGCCTCCCCCTGCAGCCCTGCCATGACAGCCACCACCATTGCCCATTGGGAGGGGTATAGGTGGGCATATTGATCAAGGTGGCTGACCACATGGCTCAGGAACATAGCTAGTCTGTCAGGGTCCCCATCGAAGGAGATGGGGATAGATGGCGGGCCCCACGTGTGCCCCGGACCCCATTGGGCCGCAGGTGGCATCATACCACCAATCTCAGCAGGCGTAGTTGAGCCAGGCGCAGCACCCCGGTTGTGTGCTATCCTGCCTGAGGGTTGGGCCCACCCATCACCTCCTGGACCACTGAGCCATGCTGCCTGGCCCGAAGTACCTGCAGAACCCTGCCCAGAGGTAGAGGCTCCTGTTGCCGCTGCACCCACCAGCTGGGGAAGTTGGAGCCTGGGACTGCTCAACCGGAACTGCGAGGTTTCTGTTCATCCAGAAGGGCCATCCGTCCGTTGCCTAGCCGACAGCCCCTGATAGCTGCCTTCACCAAAGCGCTCATGAAGGACATCCAATGTGTACTCCCCCGGGGCGGTGGAGTAGCTCCACTCATCCTCTTCGTCCCCGATCAATCGCCTTTCCCTCCACCCCAGAAGCGACAACCTAGCCGGAGGGTTGCAAGGCCGTCCAGCATCCAGAGTTGTCAAAGCTGGGCTCTGCCACCACTCTTCTCTCGGCCTTGTGGCCACAGCCTCCTGAGACTCAGCCAGGGGCCCAGGCACCTGGGTGGCCTTTGGTCTTACCGCCGGCTGCTCCTCCTGGGTTATGGCCGCCTCGAGAGAGTCTGCAGCATCAGCCACTGCAGCTTCCTCCACCTGGGGAGCGTCTTGAGTGCCCTCCACCATTCCCTATGGTGGGGTAAAGGCAAGGAGAGGCTAATAGAAAGGGAGTGCTGACTTACTGTCAATCTAGGTCCGTTGTTGTCCCGAATGAAGAAAAACAAGAACGCAGGAATGTAGTGCAAATTAGGTAGTTTAATCCCTAACAAACAAAGTCAGCACTGGGAGTGGTTTGCTCCCAGTGCTTCTTATAACAGCGCCACACCCAAAACCCCACCCTCCACCCAGAAACCACCATCCGCCCGGCTGCCTTTAAAAGTTCATACGTCTGACCCAGGCCCTCCTTCTGCTGAATCCCGCCCCTCCGTTCCACCCCCTGGCTGACCAAGATGGAGCCGCTTAGTGCTGCATCGTGTTCCGATGCCTTTGGAAATGGTGAGTCTGCTTGTGCCTTGCAGCTCTCCACGAAGAGCAGTCCTTCTGGCAATTCTTCGCTCGGCCCACTCTCTTTGCTGTCCTGTCGGCCCCTGACGTCCAGCTGATCAGCGGGGCACCTATACCCGACCTCTGTAGATGCCGGCTGAAAGGCGGGGCAATGATTATGGGTAGCCCAGCCGCCAGCTGGAAGGGAGGGCTGTGCAGCACTTCTATCCGGGCTGGCTCAGGAGTGCTGGGTGCTACACAGCCAGTTTTGGGGGCGTCCCGCCAGTTCCTGGTGCCCAGCTGGCTGGCTGAACTTGCGGCCGTGATGTCCATAGCGGCCAGCAGGAGGGCGGGGCGTCGGGGATGTTGTGCGGCCATCTGTCGGTTCCCGACGCCCAGCTGGCTGGCGGGGCTTCCAGCCCCGGTTTCTGCAGCGATTGGCAGGAGGGCGGGGCGTCGGGGTTCGTGTTGTGCGGCCACCAGCTGACGGGAGGTACTGTGCAGAGCGGCAGCCTGGAACGGCGGTGGTGGGTCACCTCCTATATTCCCCCCACCGGCAAATGGCAAGCCCCGTAGGGCTTGACATTCTGTCAAACGCTAGTGGGAATTGACAAGGATGAGGCAAGATACCATTCCAGCATTCTGGTGAGAAACCAATAGGGGGGTGCCCATCACAAGTGCCAGTGCCTATAGCATAAGATTGAACAATACTGGGAGCCTCCTCTGGCTTGCTCCATTGGCCTAGATTAAAGAGACAAACATTATTACATGCAACAATAGTACTATATAAAAGCAATAATAATCCTTCCATCCTTTCTTCTCCCGTGCATAGAAAGCCAGCTTCCAGAGTGGCTTAGCAGGGGTGTTGAATCCAATCGAACAGCTGTAGATATATATGCAGGATACACTTGTACTACTATAATATTTGTTATACAAATAATAAAACATTCATTAAACACATTTAAGAGTAAGCTTTGTAGAGACCTTTGGGTCCCTGGTCACTGTCCACAGGAGATCTGCTGCTGCCTTGACTCTGGTCCAGTGGATCCAGGACTTAGATTCTGCAATTTTTATTGCTAAAGGAGAGGCCATTATTACCTCATAAGGCCCTCTCCATCTCCCTTCCAGCTGCTCACGCTTCCAATGTTTCACCCACACTTTATCTCCAGGTTTAAAGGGATGACATCTTGTTATTAATCTAGGCGGTGTTTGCTCAATAACGTAGTTTCTGAGTTTTTCCACCTGCTTATTCAATTCCTGCCCCATTTCCAGAGTCCACACTCCCCCCTGATGGCCCAAATCAGGCCATCCAGCCAAATTTCTTTTCAGCAAAGTAGGAGGACGCCCAAACATCAGCTCATATGGAGACAGTTTGTACTGTCTACGAGGAGCACATCTCACAGCATATAGAGCTAAAGGTAAAGCGTCAGGCCATTTCAGATGACTCTCAGCACAAATTTTAGTAATTTTCTCTTTCAAAGTGCGTTTCATCCTTTCTGAATTCGCACCTGACTGAGGATGGAAAGCACTATGAAACCACCACTTAGATCCAACTGCAGTAGCCACTGCTTGATTGACTTGATGAATAAATTCAGGACCATTGTCAGAAGAGATAAAGGAAGGACAGCCAAAGCGAGGTATTAACTCTTTTAACAGCACTCTAGCCACTTCTCTGGCCTGTTTAGTCTTTGTAGGGTAAGCATCTGGCCAGCCAGTGTATTTATCTACAAACACCAACAGGGCTTTGTACAATCCACATCTAGGCATGTCTGTAAAATCAACCATAACAGAGTCCATAGGAAAGTATGAGACAGGTATTGTCCCAGGTGGTAAAAGGGGCCCTTGTCTAGGATTGACTTTCGCACAGACACCACATTGTGAAACTACTCGAGCAGCTATCCCAGCCAACCCATTTACATAGTAATCCCTTCCAATGGCTTCTTCCAACCCTGTTTTTCCCATGTGTGTAGCATCATGAGATGCCTGAAGTAAAGTCCATGCTGAAGACTGTGGGACAAAAACACGTCCATCAGGCAACAGATACCACCCATCTTTAATAGTAGCTTTAAGATCATTCACTGCTTTCACACACTCCTGCTGTGAATATGTTGGCTTAATGACAGGGGGCAGGACCCCCAAGTCCATTGCAAGATATATTGATAAATCCGGTGTAGGTCCTGTTCTTATTGCCACCTTCTTAGCTTCCAAATCAGCCTTTCGATTTCCTTGAGCCACCTTATCCACCCCCCGCTGATGCCCTTTACAATGCATAACTGAAACCTTCGCTGGCTTTTGTACTGCATCAAGAAGACGCTTTATTAAGTGTCCATGCAACACATATTTACCAGCAGAATCCCTAAATCCTCTCTCTTTGTACACAGCACCATGAGCATGTAAAGTCAAAAAGGCATACTATCTGTCCAAACATTCAAAGTCTCCCTTTCTGCCCTTTCCAATGCTCTGATGAGTGCCCACAATTCTGCTACTTGAGCACTATAGCCAGTTCCAAGCGGACTACTCTCCACCACCTTCGCATCATCCACAATAGCATATCCAGAAACCTTTTGCCATCATGCATGTAACTAGAGCCATCTGTATACCAATTCAGGGCAGCATCCGGAAGAGGGATATCAGATAAATCTGGACAGCTTGAATATACAGTCTCTAACACTTGTAAACAGTCATGCTCTGATTCAACTTCTGTAGGCAATAGGGTGGCAGGGTTCAGTCGATTGGACACCACTAATTTTACTTGAGGGTTTTCAATCATCATTGCCTGATACTTAAAAAGCCTTTGACTGCTGATCCACAAATGTCCTTTATTATCCAAGATAGAATGGACTGCATGAGGGGTGTGGACACTTATGGGACATGAGAAGGTTAATTTATTGCAATCCTGTAAAAGGACTGCTATAGCAGCAAGAACCTTCAAGCAATGTGGCCAACCCTGGGCTACCCCATCTAATTGCTTAGATAAGTAGGCTACCGGGTGTTGCCACTGCCCCAATTGTTGAGCCAACACCCCCAAGGCGATATTCTTCCTGGTGTCAACATACAGATTAAAAGGCTTTTCCAAGTTAGGCAAAGCTAAGGCTGGTGCCGATGTGAGGGCCTGTTTCACTTCCTTAAAAGCTCTCCTTTGTTCTCCCTCCCATTCGAAGGGCTCTGCATCACCCCCTTTTGTAGCCGAATAAAGAGGTGCTGCTAATAAGGCATAATTTGGTATCCATATTCGACAAAATCCTGCCAAACATAAAAAGCCCCTTAGCTGTCGCCTATTTAGGGGTTCAGCAATAGCTAACACTGCTTGCTTTCTTTCCCAGCCTAAAGCTCTATACCCCTCCTCAATGTCATACCCTAAATACCTTACTCTCTGCTTGACCAATTGTGCTTTCTTTCTGGAAGGCCTATAACCACACTTCAGCAACAAATGTAAAAGGAACTCCGTGTTCTCCCAACATGTCTCCTCTGTCCTACCTGTCACCAGCACATCATCTACATATTGCAGAATAGTGTCGCCCCTCTTCCGGGGCACAAAATGCTGTAAATCTTCTGCTAGGGCAGTCCCAAACAGGGTGGGTGAATTTTTAAAACCCTCTGACAGTCTAGTCCAGGTATACTGTGCCTTTTGTCCTGTCTTTGGATTTTCCCACTCAAAAGCAAACAAAGGCTGACTAACCTTATGGATGGGAATCATGAAAAAGACATCTTTCAAATCTACAACTGAAAACCACTTCGCAGTTGGAAGAATCAAGCTCAACAATGTATAGGGGTTGGGCACGACAGGGTGGATCATGACAGTCACAGAATTTATGATGCATAAATCTTGGACCGGCCTAAAGGAACCATCTGGCTTCCTTATAGGTAAAATAGGTGTATTCCAAGGTGACTGAATAGGTACCAAAATGCCTGCTTTCAAATACTTCTGGATGCTCTCATGTATCGCAGCTATAGCCTCATTGGAGCAGGATCTCTGCCTAATATGCACAGGCGTTGCTAAAGGTTTCACTTCCACAATCACGGGGGGGGGGGTGATGGGCTGCAAAACAAGGGGGGTTATCCTCAGCCCATAGCCCCAGTACTCCAAAATCCCTCCATTTCTCTTCCAGAACTTCCTCCTCAACAGGCCTATTAACCATCAGTCTCCACATAGCCTCAGGTTGGTGTTTTATCTGAAGCGTTTGTTGTCCATCATCAAAGGAAATAGTTGCCCCCAGCTTGCTAAGTAAGTCTCTACCTAACAAAGGCACCGAACATTTGGGGACATATAAGAACTCATGTTGAATCTTTGAGCCTTTAAATACACAAGTGACAGGTTGTAGAACTGGCCATCCTAAAACCTGTCCTGACATTCCTTGAACTTTTATCTTATGGGGTCCTATTTTAGCAACTTGACTATTCACAACTGATCTCCCTGCTCCAGTATCCACTAAAAACGTTGTCTGTTGACCCCCTATGTTTAAAGTAACCAATGGCTCGGGGGGGGGGGTCTCCTCTAAGCCAGGTCCCCGTCAATCCGTCCAACCAGTCCCTGCCAATCCAATCCCTTCAATTTCCCTTTCTCTACTCCAGTCTCTTGTATACCCTTGAGTCCCCCTCTGCCCTCTTCCCCTAAAGGGAGAGTGCGTGGGGGGTCCGCCCTCAACACCTTCACGTCCTCTGCCTACCCTTCCTCTCCAGCCTCTTCCTCTCATCTGCCTTCTAGGACATTCCCTTTGCCAATGACCTTCCTCTTTACAATTAGCACACTGATTAGGTCCCAGCACAGTCCCTCCTTGCAACGCCACAGCCAATAACTCTGTCTTTTTATGCATCCTGGCCTCTCTTTCCTTCTTTTCAACCTTATCCCTGTTAACAAACACTTTCCTTGCTACTTCCAACAACTCTGTAGTATTCTTCCCTAATGCTCCCTCCAACCTCTGCAACTTCTTTCTTATGTTATCATAGCTCTGCGCTATGAACCTCTCGTTCAACATTCTCACGTTATCTGCACTCCTGGGATCAACCTGAGTATAAAGCTCATAAGCCTCAATCAATCTTTGCAGGAAACTCTCCGGACTTTCATCTGCTTCCTGCATCACTAAAGACGGCTTTGACATGTTCACCGGAGGCTTTCCAGCCTTGCGAAGAGCCTCTGCTACTAAATTCTGATATTCCTTCAGCAATCTCATCTTTGCTGGATCTTGTGCATCCCACTCTGGATCCTTTTCTGGTGCCCTTGTGTCCAACTCTGGCTGAATATCCTGTATAGCCAACAATCTATCTCTCAAGCACTGCCTAACAGCAGCCTTCCACTTTTCCCTTTCCTCAGGAGTCAACAAAGTATCTAACAATTGCTGTACATCCTGCCACGTCGGATTATGGGTTCTCATAATAGTCTGAAACAAACTTGCCATTTTGGCAGGTTTAGAAGACAATGGACCATAATGTTGTTTCCAATTTAACAAATCTGTTGTAGTTAAAGGAACATACTGAAACATGGACTTAATCTGTACTGCTCCCTTCTGGTCTGACACTGCCTGATCAACCTGCCTCAGGCAAGCTATAAATTCTGGTCTAGCAGCCCCAGCTCTCGCTGCTGCCGATCTTGTCACTACTCCAGAAGCCACAACTATTCCAGCTTCACTCTCCACTTCGTCCTCCTCACTCAGTTCCCCCCTAACTTCCACAGGGAGAGCTGTCTCCCTTTTTTCCCTTTCCTCCTTTGGGGCTGATGGCTTCCCCTTCTGTTTTTGTTTCACAACTGGCTGCATGTCCCCGGACACAGCAGGAGCAGTCAGCCCATCCCCAGGCACAGCAGCTGCTACAGCCAGCACTGGGGGCATGGGGGAGAGGCACGGAACATAGGGAGGGGGTCTAAGGATCAATTCCTCCACTTCCACCTTTATCTCTTTCTTGGCATCTGATACCTTAGTCTCTGAAATCTTCACATCCTTGACTCTTTTAGTCTCAACCTGTAGCTTTTTCCCTTTAGGTCTAGCCACACACAAACGAACCATTTCAGCCTGACATTGCAATAACTCATCTGCCTGCCCTGCTACTGCATCCCCCCACTGATCTATATATTGAAATTGGTTAGGATAGTTTTCCTCATTGGCTGCTATCAGAGAAGTGAGATCATCAATGATTTGATTCTTAAAAGTTCCCTCCGGGGGCCACCCCACATCCATGTGAGGCCATTGATGCTCACATAAAAACTGCAGCCTATCCCTAGTTACCTTAGGGTAGGGGACCCTATACTGGGTATGATTAAAGTACTTATCAAATCCTTTTAACATGCATTCCAGCGGTGTGCTGGGAACACTGCTACACCCCCCTCCATCCTAAGACACTGCCAATGACCTACAGCGCCGGACGTTCCAACGGTCACTAGTAGGAAATCCACTGGCTTAACCACCCACACAGCTTAACACAGACTTCTTTAGGACCACCGTCCCGAGTCCAGGGGGTTGATCAAGCCCCCTCTTCTATCTTCAAGTGAGATAGGTACAATTAGTTTAAACACATACTTGCCTGCCTTGTTGTTACACTCGTCCTGGCCAGGAGCTGGTTCAGACCTCCTTTCCTTTCCAAAAGGGTTCTTGGACTGGCTCTCAGCACTTTCGGCTCTGCTGACAAGCCACAGCTGTCTCCCGGAGGAAAACACCCCCGTGGCGCCTGGAGAATTGTTCAGAGATGGCTTTCCAGCAGGTCCGAAGGGTCAAGCCACCCTCAGCGAAACATTGCCTCACTCAAGTTTCCCGGCCAATGCACCAGAAACTGTTGTAGAAATGAGACACTTGAGTCAGCTCTTCTGGGAAAGGAATGGTTTATTGCACAGGTTCAGAGAGCTAATCACAGCAAAAAGGGTCTGAACCCCGAACAGGGGCATGGGTGAATATTCTTATACTCTTTAATACGTAATTATTTCCTGATCATGGAATATTCCATACATGGTTATATTCTATAGTTCCTTATTCTAACATAGAAAAGCTACTTAGGCAGTTTGCAATATATCATGTGCTAGGCAGTTTGCAATATATCATGTGCAAAGTTAAAAACAGGATACTGGGCTGATCTGGCACTTCTAAATTTATGTGTCATCTGGGAGGCAGGAAACCTCCCTTTCACCCACAATTTCTGTTAGACAATCAGTTAGACAATCAGTATTTTTCCAGCTTCCCAGAAGGAAGACTGGGAGAAGAAAGCCAGAAAGGTGACACTCAGATGAGGCAGTCATCAACCAGGTTGGAAAGTCGAGATGGAGAGGTCACTCCACCTTAGCAAAGACGAGGATGACTGACCACCACATTCCAGCCAGTTTTTGGAACAAGCCATTGACATGTTGAGCATCGCTCTCGACTCCATGAGGGAGGAGGAAACTGACACACGCCGGGGCATCGTCAACCTGGGTTCCGCAGAAGGGAAAGATGAAGGGGGGGGGGCGAGCCAGCAGTCCCAGGCCCTTCCACAAGCACTGCTGAAGCCGCAGCCATCACAGCCACCACTGCCACCCCTGGCCGAACAGCACCCGCAGACGGAGATGGACGACGGCACAGACGGAAGAAGGGACATCAATCCATCTGGAAGTTCCTGCTGCTGGAGGTGAAGTACTGCGGGGAGCCACAGTGCCTGGGATTTTTCCTAATCCAGGTGCTAAACTACATGGAAGAATATGGCCGTGACATATCAAGTGACCGGGGCCAGATTCGCATCGTGCAAGCAGCCCTGGATGGCACTGCAGTGGACTGGGTGGTAGATCTCCACAATGCTGACGCCCCAGAGCTGCAAAATTTTAACCAATTTATGGCAGACCTTAGACATCATTTTGAAGACCTCCTAGCTGACTGTAAGGCATGGGCACGAATAAAAACCGTCCGGCAAGGCAGGCAACACATAGTGGACCCATACACCCAACAATTCCAAGCCCTGGCCAGCAAACTAAATTGGCTGGAGGACATCCTGATTGGGCATTTCAAGGATGGCCTGAACTACAACTTATATGATATCTGCATTTCCCAAGGAGACTATGACTGACTTCAAGACTGGTACGTCCTGGCCGAGGAGGCAGAGATTGACCGGGCTAAGAGGCAATGGCACAGGGGGAGATCATGGGGAAGGTTACCATCAGAGCCGACCCGTGAACCATTAAAGCAAGCTCCAGCCACCAAAAGAACGTCAGGATGCTTCAAATGCAGAAAAGAGGGGCACTGCGCAGCTGAATGCCACTCACACACCCCTGTCTGGAAACCTGATCAAGCCCCAGCCGGAAAGCCCAGGAAGACTCCAGCAAAGCTGAAAGAGACAGCCATGAAGAGCACAGAAGTCGTTGAGTTCCTTGCCTCATCCAAATGAGGGAAGAGAAGTCTGACACCCCCAGGAGAGATGTCCAACTTGTCAGATGACAACTCAGAAGACGAGCCCCTGGTAAGTGGACCCATTGCACCCCTCACCAGGACAGTAGAATTGTTTAGCCTCGGAATGCCCGAGAGAGTGGAAATCAGGGCATTAATTGACTCTGGCTGCACCCACTGCCTCATAAGCCCAAAGTTAGTGGGGAATTTGGGGATTCCAGTGAGGAGGCTGAAGAAACCGATCTCATTCAGTCAATTAGATGGGTCCATAGCAGGGGGTACACCCGTCACACTAGCCACACTGCCAGTCCAACTCACCATAGGGGACCACATAGAGACTATAACATTTGTGGTGACCCCTGGCATGGAATGCCCCCTTATCCTGGGCATGGCATGGCTGACCAAGTGGAACCCGCGGGTGGACTGGAGAACAGGAGAACTCATGTTCCCAAATGGGGAACCAGCCAAGGCCCCAGCTCAACCCCAAAATGGTGGAAACCCTGCTGAGAAAGCCACAGTGGGGGGGGGGAAGGAACTACCAGAGATTCTGGAGGAATACAGAGACCTAGCTGAAGTGTTCAGCAAGGAAAAATCCGATGAACTGCCCCCTCATTGGTCCATGGACTGTTCCATAGAGATCAACCCAGGCATGAAGCTCCCCAAACCCAAATTGTATTCCATGAGCCTGCAAGAATTAGAGGAGATGCAGAAGTTCATAGACAAAAATTTAGAAAGAGGTTTTATTCAGCCAACGAAGCCGAAAACCACTGCCCCTGTGTTGTTCCAAGAAAAGAAAGATGGGACTCTTCACCTCTGTGTAGATTATAGATCTCTGAACACAGTGAGCGAGAGCAATCTATACCCTCTTCCCCTCATGAAAGACATGCTATCCCACCTGTCAAAGGGGAAAATCTTCTCAAAGCTAGATTTGAGAGAAGCCTATTACAGGATCAGAATAAAGGAGGGGGATGAATGGAAGACAGCCTTCAATTGCCCCTTAGGATGTTACCAGTTCAGGATTCTACCCTTTGGACTACAAGGAGCACCTGCAGTATTCATGCAATTGATAAATGACATACTTTGGAAGCACCTGTACAAGGGGGTGCTTGTTTACCTAGATGGCATCTTGATATTCACTGAGACAATGGAAGAGCATGTGAAACTAGTCAGAGCCATCTTAAAAAAGCTCCAGGCAGCTCACCTATATGCCAAGCTTTCTAAATGCGAATTCCATAAGGAGAAAATTGACTATTTGGGATATTGCATCTCACCAAATGGCATAGAGATGGATCCCGAGAAGGTCCAAGCAGTATTAGAATGGGCTCTGCCCCGCACCAGAAAACAATTGCAGAGCTGCCTTGGCTTTGCTAACTTTTACTGGCAATTTATCCCCTCCTTTGCCCAAATTGCATTACCAATTACGAACCTACTGAAAACCAAAGGGGTGGGGAAACCCAAGTCAAGCCAACCATTAAAATGGATAGCGGAGACTTCCAGTGGTGACGTCAGGGCAGTGCGGAGGCAAGAGGACAGTCTCTGTCCCCTAACTCCGATCTTTCTAGGATTGGAGACCCCCTCAGGGGCATAGAGAGCCTGGAGGGCTACGCGTGAGAAAGGGGTGAAGCCGGAAGAGTAACGAGGTGAGAGGCGATCTCCCGTTAGAACAAAGGAAACCCCCTAAATCCAGCATGGAAATTTCTGCCATCAACAGATGGCAAATCTGAGGCCCTGACAAAATCACAGAGGATGCGGACGCAAAGAGGAACTTAACAGACTGTGTTAATGAGTGAGTTAAAATAGCCTAAAATATTTCTAAGGAATAATAGAAAAGGCTAAAAAGATCTATGTGTCTATTAGGGTGGGTGTTGAAAGGAAGCTCAACTGGTGAGGGAATCCTCAATGCAAGCGGCGACCCAGTGGGAAGAGCTGTGAGTTGACAGATTTAACAACCAGAGGATTAACAGGAGGGAGACATAAAAAAAAGACCTTGTGGTAAACATTTGAGCGCAAATACGAGGAAGATGGTGGAGGATTAAGGAAGAAAAAGCTGAGAGACAGTGGCGAAGGTGGAGTTGGTGGAGCCTGTGAGACAAGAGAAGTGAAGGGAGAAGATTTATAAGCAAACAACTGGGAAGGAAAAGAAAATGGCAATTTAGGAGGAGCGGAGGAGTGAATATGTGGTGAAGCATTAGAGACCTTTGGAGAAAGTGGCTGGAGAAGAAAGTTGGAGACAGACCTGAATGTGGTGAGGACTCGGAAAGCCAAGGAGATGACGAGAATACGTGTTTAAGTGCGAAAGAGAGTGGCGCGCAGTAAAAATCCGGAAGGTGAAAGAGACGGCGAGAGGACACGACAGGAGATGAAGGCGAAAAGAACGGATTGACGGTGAGAGAGACGAGATCGGAAGGAAAACCCAGAACTTAATAGGGACGGTGTCTTCAGTCAAAAGAGGCGAGAGAGGAGACGAAAGTGAAAGGAAGCCGTTAAAACTCTCCTGTTCCGGCAGGCCTGGGGCTGATGTCCCCGGGGGGCCAGGATATGATCGGACTCGCGGTATGACTGTTTTATTTTATTGTTTTATCATTGTTTTAACTTTGTACGCCGCCCTGAGTCCTTTGGGATTGGGCGGCATATAAATATTTGAAAATAAATAAATAAATAAATAAATAAATAAATAAAGGAACGGATTGATGACTGGAGAGACGAGATCGGAAGGAAAATCCGGAGCTCGATAGGGACGGCATCTTTAGTTAAGAGAGGCAAGAGAAAGTGAATACGGTGACGAGCATGAGCGGAAAGGAAGGAGACGACGAGAGGACGGGACACGATGTTGGAAGTGACAGGAATGTGGATGAGGTTTGGAAGGCAAAGGAGACGATGAGAGAATGGGATAAAGAGATAAGAATGGACTAACGATTGATAATATATGATTGGAGAAGTAATTTGGATTTTTTAGAAAAACTGTGTGATAAGTAAGAAAGAGGAAAGAAAGTGAAGAGGGTTAGAGAAGGTAAAGAGAGACTTGGGGAATTGTGATTGTGGCAGTGGAGGTAGTCTCAGAGGAGTTGAGGAAGGGAAACGAAAAACCAGAAGTTTAGAGCAACAATAAAGTTAAATAAGCTGTTGGCTAAATAGAGTGATATTCAGAAATAGAAAAAATTAGAGAAGTAAGTGATAACTATGGCAACACTGAGGACAGGAAAAAAAACGGTGTCAAGCCTAACACTGACAGCCTCATCTCCACCTGGTCAAAGAACACTAGAAGGAATGTTTGGTACAGAAAAACAGAGCGTAATAGCTAATATGCAAACCATGCAGACAACACTTCTTACTATACAAGAAACAATGCTAAAAATGCAGGAGACAATATCTAAGAATCACATAGAAATGAGAGGGGATATGAATAAATTTGATAATAGAATTGAGATGATTCAACAAACAATTGAGAAAAATGAAGCAAGAATCCAGACAGTAGAAGTGGGGTTGGATAAAGTAGGGAAAAAAGTTGATACATTAGATACAGAAATGATGGCAACTAATAAAAAAATGGAGGAATCGATCATCCATCTATAAATGGATAAGGCGGCATTCTACCTACGATTTCAAAACGTGGTAGAGGAGAAGGAAGAGGATTTGGGTGCTATCATGGTGGATTTAATTGCCGAGGCCCTACAAAGGGACAAACAAGAGATTTTGATTGAGATACATGAGGCGTACAGAATTCATACAAATTATGCCAGACGACATCTTAGGAATCTTAGGAATCGACATCTTAGGAATCAGCGAACTAAAATGGACAGGAATGGGTGAATTTAACTCAGATGACCATCAGGTATACTACTGTGGGCAAGAATCCCTCAGAAGAAATGGAGTAGCTTTCATAGTCAATAAAAGAATAGGAAAAGCAATACTGGGATACAATCCCCAAAATGACAGAATGATCTCAATTCGAATCCAAGGCAAACCATTCAATATCACAGTAGTCCAAATCTATGCCCCAACCACTGGTGCTGAAGAGGATGAAATTGACCGGTTCTATGAAGCCCTACAGCACCTTATAGAATTAACACCAAAAAATGATGTCCTTATCATCATGGGGGATTGGAATGCTAAGGTAGGAAGCCAAAAGATAACCGGAATAACAGGCAAGTTTGGCCTTGGAGTACAAAATGAAGCAGGGCACAGGCTAATAGAATTTTGTCAAGAGAATACGATGGTCATAACAAACACTCTTTTCCAACAACCCAAGAGACGACTCTACACATGGACATCACCAGACGGTCAACATAGAAATCAGATTGACTATGTGCTCTGCAGCCAAAGATGGAGAAGCTCTATACAGTCAGTAAAAACAAGACCAGGAGCTGACTGTGGCTCAGATCATGAGCTTCTCGTTGCAAAATTTAGGCTTAAATTGAAAAAAGTAGGGAAAAGCACTAGGCCACTCAGGTATGAACTAAATCATATTCCTGATGAATATACAGTAGAGGTGACAAATAGATTTAAGGAACTGGATCTGATAGACAGAGTACCTGAAGAACTATGGATGGAAGTTCGCAACATTGTACAAGAGGTAGCAACTAAAACCATCCCAAAGAAAAAGAAATGCAAGAAAGCAAAATGGCTGTCTGAGGAAGCCTTGCAAATAGCTGAGGAAAGAAGGGAAGCGAAAGGCAAAGGAGAAAGAGAAAGATACACCCAATTGAATGCAGAATTCCAGAGAGTAGCTAGAAGAGATAAGAATGCCTTCTTAAATGAACAGTGCAAAGAAATAGAAGAAAACAACAGAATAGGGAGGACCAGAGATCTCTTCAAGAAAATTGGAGATATAAAGGGAACGTTTCATGCAAAGATGGGCATGATAAAGGACCAAAATGGCAGAGACCTAACAGAGGCAGAAGAGATTAAGAAGAGGTGGCAAAACTACACAGAAGAACTATACAAGAATGAGCTTAACATCCCAGATAACCACAATGAGATGGTCATTGACCTCTAACCAGACATCCTAGAATGTAAAGTGAAATGGGCCTTAGAAAATCTGAGCAACAACAAAGCTAGTGGAGGTGACAGTATTCCAGCTGAGCTATTCAAAATCTTAAAAGACAATGCAGTAAAAGTGTTACACTCAATTTGCCAGCAAATTTGGAAAACTCAACAGTGGCCACAGGATTGGAAAAGGTCAGTTTACATTCCAATTCCAAAGAAAGGCAATGCCAAAGAATGTTCAAACTATCGCACCATTGCACTCATTTCACATGCTAGTAAAGTTATGCTTAAAATCCTACAAGCTAGACTCCATCAGTATGTAGATCGAGAACTACCAGAAGTACAGGGAGGATTTCGAAGAGGCAGAGGAACTAGAGATCAAATTGCCAACATACGCTGGATCATGGAGAAAGCTAGGGAGTTCCAGAAAAACATCTACTTCTGCTTCATTGACTATGCTAAAGCCTTTGATTGTGTGGATCACAACAAATTGTGGCAAGTTCTTAAAGAGATGGGAGTACCAGACCATCTCATTTGTCTCTTGAAAAACCTATATGCGGGTCAAGAAGCAACAGTGAGAACCGAACACGGAACCACTGATTGGTTCAAAATTGGAAAAGGAGTCCGGCAAGGCTGTATACTGTCGCCCTGCCTATTTAACTTATATGCAGAGCACATCATGAGAAAGGCAGGGCTAGATGAATCAAAAGTTGGAATTAAGATTGCCAGGAGAAATATCAACAACCTAAGATATGCAGATGATACCACTCTAATGGCAGAAAGTGAAGAGGAACTAAAGAGCCTCTTGATGCGGGTGAAGAAAGAGAGTGCAAAAGTTGGCTTGAAACTCAACATTAAGAAAACCAAAATCATGGCATCCGGCCCTCTCATTTCCTGGCAAATAGATGGGGAAGAAATGGAGGTAGTGACAGATTTTATTTTTCTGGGCTCCAAGATCACCTCAGATGGGGACTGCAGCCAAGAAATTAAAAGACGCTTGCTCCTGGGGAGGAAAGCTATGGCAAATCTAGACAGCATTCTAAAAAGCAGAGACATCACCCTGCCAACAAAAGTGCGTATAGTCCAGGCCATGGTTTTCCCAGTTGCAATGTATGGCTGTGAAAGCTGGACCATAAGAAAGGCTGAGCGCAAAAGAATTGAGGCCTTTGAACTATGGTGCTGGAGAAGACTCCTGCGAGTCCCTTGGACTGCAAGGCGTTCAAACCGGTCAGTCCTAGAAGAGATCAACCCCGACTGCTCTTTAGAAGGCCAGATCCTGAAGTTGAAACTCAAGTACTTTGGCCACCTAATGAGAAGGAAGGATTCACTGGAGAAGAGCCTAATGCTGGGAAAGATTGAGGGCAATAGAAGAACGGGACGACAGAGAATGAGATGGCTGGATGGAGTCACTGAAGCAGTAGGTGTGAATTTGAATGGACTCCAGAAGATGGTAGAGGACAGGAAGACCTGGAGGAACGTTGTCCATGGGGTCGCGATGGGTCGGACACGACTTCGCAATTAACAACAACATGCCAGATGCAACAGACTTCCATGAGAAGTACATATCAGATTTGCTAGGAAAAAGGTGAGAGATATAATCTATAAAAATCACAAAAGAGGATCCAATGATTTAAAAAGGTGTGGAAATACAAACTCTAAAACAGGTACCAAAGAAGATAAGAGAACAGAGAACAGAGAAGGGATTATAGATTCCTCAGTGCTTATTTAATCAAAAAAAGTATACCGTTCAGATGGTTAATCCCGGAAGGGATGTTGATATCATGGAGGGAGAGGAGGATTAAGATAGATAGCCTAGAGAAAGAATGGGAATTCTACGAACAATTGGAAGGAGTGGAGGAAGAGAATAGCAGCAAGGAAGAATTGGAATCTAAAAGCCAGGAAGACCAACAACAGGAAGTAAGGGAAATAGAACGAGAGTCAAAAAGCAAGGAAGAAAAAGGACAGAGGAAAGAAAGAGGAGTAGGTCCAAGAACAAGACAAACACACAAGTAGAACACACAAGTAGAAAATGGAAAAAGAGATTAGACTATTATCTATTAATATAAATGGATTAAATGCACCCGCAAAGAGAAAACAAATACTAACAAAATTAGCTAAACAACATATAGATATAGTTTGTTTACAAGAGGTACACATCAAAGAACAACACGGGAAATATTTAGAGTTCCCCAAATTAGGAGTATTATATACAGCACTAGCTGAACAAAAACAGAGAAGATTAGCGGTTTATATTAGAAAAGAAATTAATGCTAAATTGAAGTACCAAGATACAGATAGAAGAATATTAGCAATAGAAATACAAACCAAACAGAAATCATGGCTCCTAGTGGTAATATATGCACCAAATGAAAATCAAAAAGAATGTTATTATAAATTACATGAGAAACTTATAGAAATTGGACAGGGAAATATTTGTATAGTAGGAGATTATAATGCGGTAGTGGATGTAAAAAAAGACTATATTAGTGATATGAAAAATAAAAAGAAAAGGAAAACACTACCAAAGACATTTTTTGATTTGGCATATGAATTTAATTTATCTGATCAGTGGAGGAAGCGGAATCAAAAAAAAAAAAAAAAAGAATATACATTTTTCTCGAACCTACATAAATTGTGGTCCCGAATAGACATGGCATGGATGAATGAAGAAGTAGGGCAAGACATAGAGACAATAGAAATAAAGCCAAATATATGGGCCAATCATAATCCTCTGGAAATAATTAGGAAAGGGCAGAAAAAAGTAAGAAGAAGATGGATAATGAACTCTCACATTTTGAAAGAAAAAGTATTTACAGTAAGGATTAGAAGGGAATTGGAATTTTTTAAAAAGAGAATACAAAACAACAATCATCAGTACAAATTATTTGGGACACTGTGAAAGCATATTTAAGAGGTTTAGTAATAGCTTATATAGCAAGAAAAAATAAGGTGAAAAGGCAAATGCAAAATATACTCCAGGAAGAGATTAAAAAATTGGAATCTAAATTACAAAAAGAGCCCCAGGATGAATTGATTAAAACGGAAATGGCTTTGGCTAAACATAAATTAAACATGATAGATCAAGAGGAAAGAGCAAAAGAATTGAAATTAGCAAAACTAAATTTTTTTGAACACGCAAATAAACCTGGGAGATGGCTCTCTTATAAATTAAAAAAAGAGAAAGAGAAAAGATTTATTCAGGAACTACATGATAAAAATGGAGAGTCACAATATAAAATGGATAAAAAGAAAGAAATAATTCAGAACTATTTTGAGTCACTATATAAAAAAGAGGAAATAGATGTGGAGAGCATTAAACAATACTTAAAGGCCAATGGCTTGCCAGAATTAAAAGAAGGACAGAGAGAAATATTGAATGGGAAAATAACAGCCCTGGAATTAAAAACTGTGGTGCAAAAACAAAAAAAAATAATAAAACCCTGGGACCAGATGGCCTTCCAGGGGAAGTATACAAGACTTTTTACGAGGACTTTGAAAAGATATTATTGGATGTGTATAATGATGTATTGGACAAAGCTAAATTACCAGACTCCTGGATAGAAGCCACCATATCCCTTATCCCGAAAGAAGACACAGACCCCAAACAGATCAAAAATTATAGGCCGATCTCGTTGCTGAACACTGATTATAAAATTTTTACTACCATAATTGCAGAAAGATTGAAACTAATATTATATGATATAATACACCCAGATCAAAAAGGTTTTTTACCTACAAGACAAATTAGAAATAATACGAGAACAGTGTTAAATGTCTTAGAATATTACGAAGCACACCCGGGAAAACAGGTAGCACTAATTTTTTTTAGATGCTCAGAAAGCATTTGATAATCTCAGTTGGCAATTTATGTTCCAACAGATTGAGGACATGAAATTTGGAGGGAAATTCGAGAACATGATAAAGGCAATATATAAAACACAAAAGGCCAGCGTTATAATTAATGGAGATAATACAAAAAGCTTTGAAATAAATAAAGGGGTAAGACAGGGATGCCCAATGTCACCTCTACTTTTCATTTTGACTTTAGAAGTGCTACTAACTCAAATTAGAGCTAATAAAGAGATAAAAGGGGTACAGGTTAAGACAGAGGATTAAAAATTAATAAAGACCAAAATGTTAGTCAAAAACCTAACTGAAAAACAGAAAAGGAAATTAGAAGAGAATCTGGAATTGCAAATTGTAAAAAAGATCAAATATCTAGGAATCTGGCTTACTACAAGGTGTTCCTCAATAAAAGAGGATAACTATAAAAATTGATATTACAAATGAAAAAAGATTTTGAGACCTGGGGGAAATTACAATTATCATTATTAGGTAGGATTGCGTTGATTAAAATGAATATATTACCAAGATTATTATATTTATTCCAAACAGTCCCAATAAAATTAGAGAAATTTTTTTTGAAGAATTGGACAAAATAATAAACAAATTTATTTGGTTGGGCAAAAAAGCACGGATAAACATAAAAATATTACAAGATAGTAGAAGTAGAGGTGGACTTGGGCTCCCAAAATGGGAAATTTACTATCAAGCAGCTGGACTACTCTGGATCAAGGATTGGATAAACCTAGACAATAAAAGGGTTTTAATGATCGAAGGGCATGACTTACAGGCTGGCTGGCATGCCTTTTTATGGGGAAAACATAAGAAAACACACATATTTTTATCAACATCAGATAAGAGATGCGCTGATTCGGACGTGGGAAAAAGTTAAAAAAAGGCACTATAGGAAAATCCCAAATTGGATTTCACCAATGGAGGCAATGATCCACCCTAACACCTTGGAGAAAAAAAGATGATTAGATACAAAGAACTATTAGATAACCAGGGAAAACTCAAATTAAGAGAAGAATTAGAAGAACAAGGAATAAGCATAGATTGGTGGCCATATTTACAGATCCATTCTAAACATAGTAAGAATATGGAAGAGCATGGAATAAGCCAGACCCCACATCAATTGGATAAAATTTTAACGGGTAAGGAAGGAAATTTTTTAACAAAAACCTATAAATATTTATTAGAGGTGGATTTGGAGGAAGAGATAGTGAAAGGGCCAATGATAGCATGGGCACGAAATGTGGGCCAAAATATAAAACTGGAAGAATGGGAAAGATTATGGAACATAAATTGTAAACTGACATTGTCAACTGCATATAGGGAAAATCAATACAAAAAGTTCTATAGATGGCATTTAACACTGGCGAGATTGGCCAAAATGTACAAAAATATGAATCCGGAATGTTGGAAATGTAAAAATAAGGAAGGAACATTCTATCACATGTGGTGGCTGTGCCCTAAAGCAAAGACCTATTGGGAACAGATAAGGAACTGGATACAGGAGATAACTAAGGTTCAAATTGAACTCAAACCTGAACTATTTCTTTTGGGTATAATAAATTTAAAGATGGAAAAACAACTCCAATACATCATTATACATATATTAACAGCAGCCCGCATAGTATACGCCCAGTGTTGGAAGGGTGAAAACATACCTACAAACGATATGATTATATACAAAATTCTAGAATGTGCAGAAATGAACAAACTTACGCTAGAATTAAAAGACAAGGAGGCAACAGAATTTTATGAAATATGGAACAAATGTTATGATTGGCTAGAACAGAGAAAGAAAAAGATATGATTACTGATGTAAATAAATTGTAAATAATATATATGAGATGTATAACACAGTTCTGTTAAGTGGAGAAAAAATGTATTTTTCATTTTTATTTTTTGTTGCATAGTGAAAAAGGAATAAATAAAAAAAAATAAAAAATGGACAGTGGAATGTCAAGCCACATTTGAAAGGCTTAAAAGACTATTTTCTGTGGAACCGGTTTTGAGACACCCCGACACTGATAAACCTTTTGTAATTCAGGCTGATGCCAGTGATGTAGCTGTGGGGGCTGTACTTTCACAGGAAAATGATGAGGGGAAATTACAACCCTCTGCATACACATCAAGGAAGCTCACAGAGACAGAACAAAGGTGGGCAGTCTGGGAGAAAGAGGCTTATGTAGTTAATGGGCTCTTATCACTTGGAGGCACTTCCTGGAGGGGAACAAAATTCCTTTCCAAGTGTGGACCGACCACAAGAACCTGGAAGCACTAAAAACATCCAGGAAATTAACTCCTAAACAAGCGAGGTGGTTGCAACATTTCCACCAGTTTAACTTCACGTTAAAACACTTGCCGAGGGAAAAAAACTTTTTAGCAGACACTTTGTCCAGGCTGCCCCAGTATAACAGTAATCGAAGTGATGTAATGAAACCACTCATGCCAAATAAACAACTAGCAGCACACGTCACCACCCGAGCACAAGCCAAACTCCAAAAACCTTTAGCAAGCCAAGCAGGAATCAAGTTCAAAAAAGCTCTAGAAACAGATTAATGGTTCCTAAGCCACAAGAACCTATGCACCATAACAGATGGTCTGCCATGGGTCGGGGGGAAGTTGTACATACCCAAAAGCCAGAGACTAACATTCATGCAGTTGTGCCACAACTCAAAGTCAGCAGGCCATTTTGGGTTTGTGAAAATGTTGCACCTGGTCAAAAGGCAATTTTGGTGGCCATCAATAAAAAAGGACATTGAAAGCTACGTGGCTAGCTGCCCAATCTGTTCCTCAGTGAAGAGATTGCAAGGAAAAACACCTGGATTACTGCAACCAGTAGTGACCCCCTCAGCACCCTGGAAGGAGATTTCCATGGACTTTATTGTGGAGTTACCAGAGAGTGGGGGGAACACAGTCATCTGGGTCTTAACAGACCTATTCTCCAAACAAGTACATTTTATTCCCTGCCCCAAAATCCCCAATGCAAAGACACTCACAAAACTGTTTGTTCAACACATATACCAACTTTATGGAGCTCCACAGCACATCATATCCGATAGAGGAGTACAATTCACATCAGAGTTCTGGAAAGTGTTCCTAAGCTTGTTAGGAGCCAACCAGGGACTGTCATCTAGTCATCATCTGCAAACGAATGGTGGGACTGAACGGTCAAACTCAGTAGTAGAACAGTACCTATGATGCTTTATTAATTCCCAGCAGGACAACTGGACTGATCTACTTCCCTTTGCAGAAGTTGCCTACAACAATGCAGTTCACTCCAGCATGGGTTACACTCCTTTCCAAGTTGCAACAGGACTGAGTTTTAACCCGATGCCTGAACTTCCTTCAAGCGACCCTATCATCCCCTCCCTAAAGGAGTGGATCGCACAACTAAGAAACACCTGGCCAGTTGTGAGGAAAGCCTTAGACGAAGCTAGACAAGCATATAAAATGCAAGCTGATAAAAAGAGAACCAAGCCAAAAGCTTTTAACGTAGGGGAGAAGGTTTACTTGTCCACCAAATACTTAAAATCCCTACAGCCCTCAAAGAAACTAGGACCAAAATTTGTGGGACCATTCCCTATTACCAGAATCATAAATCCTGTAACAGTAGAATTAGAACTCCCAAAAACACTCAGACAGTTTCACCCTATTTTCTACTGCAGCATTCTAAAACGCGAGCAGCAATCAACCTTAAGACCAGCTGCTGCTCCTCCCCCTCCTCCCATTATGGTGGAAGGAGAACAGCATTTTGAAATTAAAGAAATCTTAGATTCCAGGAAACATCATGGCTCCACCCAATACCTAGTAGAATGGAAGCATCTTCCACCCTCCTAAAATGAGTGGGTCCACAAACGCCACATTAGGGACCCCAAGCTCCTTAGCAAGTTTCATGCAGCATATCCCGATAAACCTGACTAATCCCTGTTTCCTTTTGTTTTCTGTTTTCTCCCACAGGTGGATCTCTCTTTTAAGGGAGGCAGGATGTCAGAACCCATATAATATTAAGGGGGACTCTTTTCTATTTCTTTTTATTTCATTGCTCCAGGTTCTGCCATTCTCCTGAAGGGGAGGGGGAAGATGCTGTCTCTTTGTTTTTTTCTGCCACTACAATGTATCCCTTTTGCTGTTTCTGCATATTTACTCTTTGAACTGTCTCTCCCTTGATGTTACCTTGGGTGAGAAAGGAATGTGCCTTTGGCCATCGGGCTTATCTCCCGTTTTGGAAGGGAAGGTGTGAAGACCCAACAACATCAATGTGAGCCTGGGAAAGACCTGTGTTACCAGCTCCTTTCCTGCAGTGGACTTAACACCTGTGTCATGGTTCTGAAAAGAAGCAGTTTTTCAAAGAACTTTGAGGCTTATTCCTCTAAAAGAATCTTTTATTTTTCTGCATAGCTTCGGCACTAACAAAGTTCAGCCAAAAACTGAATCCTCCCTCCCCCAAACACCCGTAACCAAGCATAACTCACTCCTTCATTTTTCAGTCATCAATCACATTCTCCAATTAATGTGAAGTGTGAAGTGCCCCTCCCATTGCAGCTGACCTTGGCCACACTGTGCTCAGACATTGTTATGATAAAGTAGCATATTTTCCCATCCACTAGACCAGCGGTTCTCAACCTTTGTGTGACGGCGACCCCCGTCACACGGATGCGCCGCCCCCATGCGCGGTGCACATGCGCGGTGGCGCCCCCATGCGCGGTGGCGCCCCCATGCGCAGCGGCGCCCCCATGCGCGGTGCCCCTGAGGGGGGGAAATGGCGGATCGCGTTGTTTGGCGACCCCCGTAAAATGGTCATTCGACCCCAAATGGGGTCGCGACCCATAGGTTGAGAACTGCTGCACTAGACTATTATTATCTGCTTTAACTCTAGAAGTGCTATACAGGCTAAATAAAATAGGCTTGATTCTTCATATATGGCAAGCAAGAACATCCGATGTTAGCAGCAACATCAATGTGAGCCTGGGAAAGACCTGCGTTACCAGCTCCTTTCCCACAGTGGACTTAACACCTGAGGATTGGCCCATTCATACTGACTGGATGAACTATTGGGGTGGGGTTTGCTTGGGACTCTTTTAACCTATTGATCTGAGCAGGAAACCCTCAAATCCTGTCTGTCATGCCTGCTATCAGCTTCTCCTAATAAAAGTTCCTTTTGGAAGAAACTGCTTCCACAAGTTCTGCTTTCTTAGGATGAGGTTTTGAAGTGGGCCCTGACATTAAGCATATATTCTAATCCTCCACAAAATTCCTAGTAGTGAATTTTAAGAAAATTAAGATATACCACCCCCAAACATAATTGTTAATTTGAGATTTCACATCGGGGTACTAGGTAATGCTCCAATGGCCAACACCTGATAAATAATATTGCTTATATACTGAAACTTTATAAAGGACAGCAAAAATGACCAAGAAGCTGAAGCAACTTGCCTAACTGAAAATGATAGAACCTTGGAGGCCTTCAGTTTAGAAAAATGGCAAACAATGGGAATATATAATATATGGGATGTGGAGACAGCAGATAGACACCTCTTTAATATTTCTGGAATTGAGTTCATATGATTAAAAAGAATTAAAGTAGATTCTCTCTTACCGCGCCCTCCCCCCCAAAAAAACCTCATAACCAAATACTTCTTCATAGTTAGACAATCAAACTTGGTAACATAAAATGTGGCAAATCCCATCTGCAAACAGCCAGAAAAGGGGCTAGCCAACTTCACGTAAGATAGGTTTTGTTTATATTTGTTAGTAAGGATTCATTCTTACGAACATTCTTACTTACATTACTTACTTACATTCAGCCATCTAGTGGGGTGGCCTTCTCATGGATATCAAGTTCTCACTTTATCAATCAATCAGAATAGAGCTGGAAAGGACCTTGGAGATCTTGTAGTCCAACCCCCTGCTCTAGCAGGAGACCCTAGACCATTTCAGACAGGTGGCTGTCCAGTCTCTGACAATGCAGGATAGGACAAGGCTTGGACTATCACTGCATTTTTTCATATTCTTATGATTTATATTCTTATGCTACTCTTGCTTGTAGCCTGATAGGTCCAAAGGAATGATGTGCATAGGAAGACATAGACCAATAAAGTCAGGAAATCAAAGAAAACAAACTGGTACATTTCCTATGCACTGTGATTTTCCCAACACTACATGTGGAAGCAGGGCAAGGGAAATAAATGGCTGGAATGAGAACCAGGAAAAAAATATCACCATTTATTAAATACATTGTGATAATCTAAAAATTCAGTGCCCGATAAAGCATAACACACAGTATATTACTGTAAAGCTAGTTTGCCTCATATTCCAAAAATAATACCACAACGTAGAGATGGAAGGTGGTATCCAAAATCAAATTGCTAGGGTATTTGGGGGGGGGGGGACAGGTGGATGGGGGGGGAAGAATCACAGGAAGAACGGATGGGCTAGATGCCAAAACAATGCAAGATTATGTCATATGGGGAGTTTGGCAAGAACAAGGAATGCTAATTCACAGGGAATATGCATGTGTAAAGCTTGTAACAATTCTGGCTGGTTAGAAAGCTGATAAAAGTAACAAAGACTTCGGTATCTTGCAAGCTCAGCTACAAGTTAGGAACAGAGATGGCCTGGAGCAATAGGATGTGTATTAGATAACTCCTGAAGCATTCATTAGCCAAGGCTTAGGAATACGGACGGCTAGAGACCAATAGAATAATTGTTAGATCATTATTGAAATATTTATTAGATGATATTTCTTATATATCCCAGCCTATCCCACCTTCTCCTTACTGAAAATGTATAAAGCTTTCTTAATTCTGTGGTTCGAGGTTCCTTGACACTTTGGCCAGGTTCCCTTTTCTTGCAGCACTTCAATAAAAGAAAACAAAACCTGCACCTCGTGTCAGGTGTTCTTCATTGGCCTCAGCACCAGGCTCAGACCCGAATTGGGGAAAACAGAACTATGTCAAACTACTGAAAATATAAAATATCCACCCTCCCCTCCTTTTCCTCCATTTCCACCCTGCCTTCCCCATTTCTGTGGATTTGATCAAATGGGCAATAATGAATCCCTTTCCTGCTTCAGTGAGATTTCTGAATTTATAACTCTAAAGAAATGTAGAGGTTACATCCAGCACTGATCATCCTCACGTGCTCCATGTTATGAACCAGCCCCCCAAACACAGCAGAGAAATCTCTGCTCAGAAAGCAGCAAGAAAAAAGGAACGTTTCTCTAAAGGGGGAGGGGGAAATCCACCCTTTGCTTTTCAAATTTTGCTTTTCTCCCCATTAAAATTCATTTTGTTGGATAGGGCCCATTGTTCAAGTTTGTCAAGATCTTTTTGGATCCTGAGCTTGTCTTCTGGGGTGTTGGCTATTCCTGCCAGTTTAGTGTCATCTGCAAATTTGATGAGTTCCACTTCTATTGATATGCAGGTTCTGAGGTTTTGCTTGATAAAAAATACAGGAAACCAGAAGTTGCATTCAAGCTTATGTGTTTATTCAGCTGAATAGAGATGGGCTTCTGTACAAAAAGACCAAAAGTCCCAAATATCAGAAAAGCCTTATTTTTATACATACTTTGATTACATAAGCAATTCACCCAGCAAAGCTGACACACATAAGATTAAGACTTTGCCCTTTAAGGCTGGCACACTGTAGATTAGAAAGCAGAAGTAGCTAGTATGTTCCCTTTTGGGTGTTTCCGCCAAGACCATATGTTCAATCTTGCGTGGTTTGGGTGTTTCCCCAAGATACCAGCTGTCCTCGGGTGGGTTTAGAATATTGGGTGTTTCCTTTGCTGTCCTTTCATGACCCTGCATTCATGGGCCTGCAAGTGACCAGAGAGAGAGAGGGGCCATCTGCACATATTCACAATTAATACTGTCCCCTAAGTCCTGGTCATCATAATCCCCCCTTTCATGCTTCGAGCAGTGCGCTGGAGCATGACCACCCAACTGAAGAGACAGAGGATAAGCTTCTGTAGTACGTTGCCCAAATCACTTACGACAAGCAGAGGTGACTAAGGGCAAGCAGTGAAGGACACAGCAGGAAACAAGAACAAGGAATACTACAAAGAGAAGACCAAGGAATAATTCCCTAAACCATCCCCATCCTGGGAGCCAACTGCTAAGAAATGAGAATATACCATTGAAGACCTCCCATACAGTATCAGTAGAAATCTTCAGATCTTTAGGGTAATTCCTAATTCCTTCTTCCATGAGATAGATGGTATGACTAATGTTAACTTGATAATCAGTTATAAAAGTGCAGCAATGTGAGTGAACTAAAGCACACACCCCACCTTTTGCAGCCAGTACCATATCCAATGCTTGACAATTCTGTACCACTACCTTCCGTATTTCCCCGTTCCTTACTGAGTTGTGTAAATGCCTGTATGGTGTGGTTAAACATTTCCTCTGTCCAGTCACCTAATTCTATAATAGAGTTATAATTCAAACCAACTCCTAAAGCTGGAATTAATGCTCGTGCAATAGCATTTCCCAGGTCATGAGGTACAGGATGGTGTTTAATATGTTCTTCATGCTCAAGGTGGTCCTCATCCCGCCGATTGTGGATGCAAAAGTTCCAGTCATGATGTTGGATAATACGAACAGAGGGAAAGATAATTCCTATGGTACATGTACCAGACCGGTAAGCTGGCACAGATTTATAGGCAAACCGACCACAAAGAAACCACCAGTCCGGGTGGTTAGTAAGATAAATGCCTAGTTTGCCTTCCAACTCCTCAGGCATATAAGCTCTAACACCAGACATATAAGCCACGACTACCATTGCTGCAAACAAACTACAGAGAGCAGAGGGGTCCTTCTTGTAGTCAAGGCCAAAGGTCTTATGACATCTATGCCAGTCATCCCACATGCTAGTACTGACCTTCCATGTGACTGTGCAAGGTGCATAGATCCCTGACTTATATTTGGAAGAAGAATTAAAATGACTAAGGCAAGCTGCTGCAGGGTGCTGTATACGCACCCCTAGTTTAGCAATCTGCAACTTTCCTGCCCCAAACACAGAAAGTGTCCAGCCCCTTGTTACATTGTTCATGCTGAACATAAAGGCTCCCAAGAGTGTAGCTTCCATGACCAATCCATGTGTACCAGTGGGGGGGGGGGTATGTGTGTGCAGATCCAGCAATCTGTTATGTTCAAAAGCTTAACCCATGCTTGCATATTCTGTATATGGGTGTTGGAACCCCAAATTCCTAAAGAGGGACTGGGAAATTGGGGACCACCTTGGCTTTCTATTTTACTGGGAAAGAGGGGGAATGATGTTTGTAATTCTCCAGACAGTTCAGGTACAGAATCAGAAGGAGGTGGCTGTTGTGCCAAGATATGATCAACTGAAAATGGCAGGACCCCTTCTTGATGTCTGTGTCAAGGTTCCAACTAATGAAGCACTTCAAAGAACTTTCAGGCATGTTTCCTAAAGTCTTTATTACAGAGCTACAAATTGCCAGTCACCATCATGGACGTTTTGATGCCAGAATCTGACTTCCTCTTGCTGGCATCAAACTTTTCTTGCTAAACCCCTCCCTTATCTTGCAGTCACAAGTCACATTATCCAATTAGTGTGAAGGTCAAAAGTTTACTTCCTCTTTCTTTCCCGGGCTTTTTACCCCCCCCCCCCCACTCTAAGCTATGTATTAACCCAGTTGTCAAGCCCTATGGGGCTTGCCATTCGGCAGTGGGGGAAAAGGAGAACATGACCCGCCACCGCTGTTCCAAGCCGCCACACAATACGAGTCCCGGTGCCCCACCATCCTTCCAGAAGCTACGGAGACCGGCGCCGGGCGTTCCGCCAGCCAGCCGAGCAGCGGGAACCAGCTGGTGACCGCCCAGACCAAGCCCCGACATCCTGCCTCCCTGCCGGCCGCTGTAGAAACCGCGGAAACCGGCGCCGGGCACTCCGCCAGCCAGCTGAGCAGCGGGAACCAGCTGGCGACTGCCCAAAACAAGCCCCGACGCCCTGCCTTCCTGCCGGCCACCGTAGAAGCTGGGGCCGGAACACTTACCAATCAGCTGGGCATCAGGAACTGGCGGCCCGGCCCCGAGACCAGCTGCACTCCTGGCGGTCCCGAGAAAACGCGGCACGACGCATGGCACAGCCCCCCCTCCAGCCGATGACCAGAAGCCCAGGTAGTCTGCTGGATGTCGGAGGCCAGCAAACCAGCAGAGGGGGTGGGCCATGTGACAGGCCACAACAGGGAGTGCTCTCCATGGAGAGCTGCAAGGCACAAACATACTCACCAGTGTCGGAGGAGCCAGGACGTGAGGCAACAGCAAACGGCCATGCCTTGGCCGGCCAGACGGTGGAACAAGGGGGCGGGGCTTCATGGAAGGAGGGCTTGGGTCAAACGTGTAGCTTTATAAAGGCAGCTGGGCGGATGGTGGTTTCTGGGTGGAGGGTGGGTTTGGGGCGTGGTATCATTATAAGGAGCACTGGGAGCAAACCACTCCCAGTGCTGACTTTGTTTGTTAGGCATTAATAAACTACCTAACTTGCACTACGTTCCTGCATTCCTGGTTTCTTCAGTCGGGATGACAACGGACCTAGATTGACAGTAAGTCAGCACTCCCTCTCCATTTGCCACTCTCTGCCTTTACCCCAACCATAGGGAATGGCGGAGGGTACGCAAGACGCTCCTCAGGTGGAGGACATTGCAGTGGCTGGTTCTGCAGCGGCTGCGCCTGCAGACTCCCTCGAGGCAGCCATAACAGGGGAGGAGCAGCCGGTGGTAAGACCAAAGGCCACCCAGGCACCTGGACCCCTGGTTGAGTCCCAGGAGGTTGTGGCCGCCAAGCCAAGGGAGGAATGGTGGCAGAGCCCAGCCTTGACGTCTCTGGATGCTGGATGGCCTCGCAACCCCCCAGGCAGGTCATCGCTTCTGGGGTGGAGGAAAAGGGCGAATATTCACCAAATTGGACCTTCGGGAAGCGTATTATTGAGTACGCATACGACATGGAGATGAGTGGAAGATAGCGTTCAACTGCCCGTTAGGTAGTTTTCAATACTGAGTCATGCCGTTCGGGCTACAGGGGGCCCCCGCGGTGTTCATGCAGTTGATCAACCAGGTACTGCATGAACACCTGTATCGGGGGGTCCTAGTATATCTCGATGATATTCTTATCTATACCACTACCCTGGAGGAACATGTTAGCCTGGTACGGCAGGTATTACAAAAGCTACTTGCGGCAAAGTTATATGTAAAACTATCCAAGTGCGAATTTCACCATGACCAGTTGGATTACCTTGGATATCGTATATCAGCAGTGGGGGTGGGGATGGACCCTCTTAAAGTACAAGCAGTGCTGGACTGGCAGGCGCCCAGCACCCGACGACAATTACAAAGCTTTCTGGGGTTCGCCAACTTTTATCGGCAATTCATTCCCTCATTTGCCGCTGTGGCCCACCCTCTAACAGAACTGTTATGGACAAAACACCTAAAAAGTAAACCACGGCCTGGCCAGCCAGTAGGGTGGACCATGGCCTGCCAGAAAGCTTTTGAGGAACTTAAAGCCCTTTTCGCCAAAGAGCCAGTATTGATCCATCCGAACCCTGACGCCCCTTTTGTAGTCCAAGCTGATGCAAGTGACGTGGCTGTGGGAGCCGTATTGCTGCAGCAGAACCAACAGGGGGTATTGCAACCCTGCGCATATACGTCCCGGAAGTTCACCATGACAGAAAGAGGGTGGGCTATCTGGGAAAAAGAAGCCTTTGCCGTAAAATGGGCACTGGTAACATGGCAACATTTGGTGGAGGGCTCTACACACCCATTTGAAGTATGGACCGACCATCGGAACCTGGAGGCACTACAAAGAAATCGGCGCCTGTCGCCGAAACATGTTCGTTGGGCCCAATATTTTGCTCATTTTCATTTCACCCTAAAGTATGTGCCGGGAGGTAAGAATTTCCTTGCAGATGCATTGTCTCGCCTACCTCAATACCATAGCGACAGGGAGGAGGTGGTACAGGCAATTATACCTCTCTGCACCCACAGGGTGGCACACATGACAGCAGGGCGGTCGGCTGACGTTACGCTACCAGAGTTAAGAGACACTGTAACAGGTGATAAGTGGTTGCAGGAACATCCGGGCCTGCTAACACAGAGGGACGGGCTGGCTTGGAAAGGTGACAAACTTTATGTTCCCGAGGGACTACGACAAACTGTCCTCCAAAGGTGCCATGACGCCAAGCAAGCTGGGCATTTCAGTTTTCTAAAAACCCTACATCACATAAGATGGCAATTTTGGTGGCCCTGAATGAAACCAGACGTGGAGACTTATGTCAAGAACTGCCATAAACTTATAAAACTGTTTTATAAGTTTTTACATCAAAAATTGATTTTATTGGATTATAAATCTGTTATTTTGATGGGAGATTGGAATGGAGTTTTGGATACACATAAAGACAAGAAAGGATCCTCTACTTTCTTCAAGCAAGCTAAATTACCTAAGGCTTTTTTTTTATTTGAAAGATGACTTGGAACTGAGAGATATTTGGCGGGAACGTAATATGGAAGAGAGAGACTTTACATTTTTTTCTGATAGGCACCAATCGTTTTCAAGAATTGACTTTTTTTTGACTACTACGGATTTATATTTTAGTGTTAAAAATGTAAAAAATTTCCCAAGGACATTGACTGATCATAGTCCTGTATGGTTGGAATTAATTCCTGAGAAGGAGGAGAGAAGATCTTGGAGGTTGAATGAAAATTTATTTAGATATGAGGTGAATGTACTGAAACTTAGAGAATATCTAAAGGAATTTTTTATTTTAAATATGTCTAAGGGAACTTCAATGACAATGGTGTGGGATGCCAGTAAGGCTTATATGTGGGGGGTTTTGATTCAAATGAATAATGTTTATAGGCGAAAACAAATGCAAAAACGTAAAGAATTGGAGGATGAGATTAAAATAAAAGAAAAAGCATTAATTATTAATCCTTTGGATAAGAATGTAAAGGCTTCCATAAATTTGCTTAAAACACAATTTAATATGTTAATGGCTGATCAGGTTGCAACTAATTTACGTTATATGAAATATAATACATTTTGTAATGCAAATAAACCGGGCAGGTGGTTGGCTTATCAATTAAGGAAGAAACAGAGGTTGAGAATTATAGATAAAATAAATTATAATGGTAAAGTGGTTTTTCAGAAAGAATTGATAAAAAAATCTTTTTTAGATTTTTATACAAAAAAGGTCAAAAAATCACTCCCAGTGCTGACTTTGTTTGTTAGGCATTAATAAACTACCTAACTTGCACTACGTTCCTGCATTTCTGGTTTCTTCAGTCGGGACGACAACGGACCTAGATTGACACCAGTAAATACCAGACAGTTTTGCATATTGTCAAAGCAAGAATATACAGTATTTGCAGCATTGACATCTGGCCCCCCTTACAAGAAGGACAGATCCTGTAAAGTAAACAAAAGCATATGTTAAGGGTTATCTTTCGGTTTGCTGGGGTGTTTCATATGAAACCTTTTGACCAATCTGTCAGCTTTCACTTCACTGGATTTCACCCAGGTGGCTTCAGACAATGGGTATCCCTTCCATTGGATTAGGTACTGCAATTTCCCTTTAAAAATTCTAGAATCAAGAATACGTTTTACTTCATAGTGGGTCTGCCCTGCCACTACGAGGGGCCCAGGTGCCTTCTTTGGAGGAGGTCTTAAAGTGGAGCCCCGATAAGGCTTCAACAAACTACAATGGAAAACTGGGTGAATTTTCCCTAGAAGTCTAGGGAGTTTTAGTTTTACTGTGACCGGGTTGATGATCTTTACTATGGGGAAAGGCCCCAAGAATTTTGGTCCCAATTTCTTGCTGGGCAATTTGAGGCGTAGATATTTAGTTGACAGATAGACCTTTTCCCCAACTTAGAATGTTCTTTGGGGAGCCCTCTTTTTATCAGCCTGCTTTTTATAGGTTTCAAAAGTCTTTTTTTAAGCAGTTTTTGTGTTTTTCCAAACTTCTTCCCACCCTCTCACCCACTGATCAAGTGTCTGGGAAGCGGAGGGCAACTGAGGATATTCAGGTATTGGCTTAAATTCTTTCCCTGTGGCTACTTTGAAAGGCGTGTAGCCGGTGCTGCTGTGCACAGAATTATTGTACGCCACCTCTGCAAAAGGGAGGAGATCAGTCCAGTTCGTCTGTTGGTAAGAAACGTAGCATCTGAGATACTGCTCCACCATCTTGTTAGCGGCTTCTGCACCCCCATTGGTGGCCGGATGAAAAGCAGATGATAACCCTTGAGATGATCCAATTAATGTAAGGAAATTTCTCCAGAATTTTGCTGTGAATTGCACTCCCCTGTCTGAAATTATTCGCTTAGGGGCGCCATGCAGCTGGTAGATATGTTTCAGGAACAATTTGGCCAGTCGTTGGGCAGATGGGAGTCCTTTGCAGGCGATGAAATGAGCCTGTTTTGAGAACAGGTCTATTACAGTCCAGATGACAGTATTTCCCCTACTTTCAGGTAGGTCTACTATAAAGTCCATAGCTATTTCTTCCCAGGGTTGAGTAGGGTCTGCCACGGGTTGCAGTAACCCAGGAGTTTTCCCCGGGATTCTTTTCATTGTGACACATACAGTACAACTTTTTACATAGTTTTCCACATCCTTTTTCAGCCCCGGCCACCAGAATTGCCAGCGGGTGAGGTGTAGGGTTTTCAAATATCCAAAGTGTCCAGCCTGCTTTACATTGTGGCTGTGTTTGAGAGCATTAAGACGGAGTGCTTCTGGCAAATATAGCTTCCCCCCTTTGTAAGCCAAGCCATCTCTGCATGTTAGGGAGGCTTGATTATCTTTGAACCATTGGTCAGTGAGGAGCTCTCATTTTATTTTCTTCACTCCAGGGTCATCAGGATTGGGGACCCTGTGAGGTGTAAGTTGAGCAACAGTTTGTGGATTGGGAATAATCGCCTCATTAACCTGCTCTCGTTCGCTTTTGTACTGGGGTAACCGGGATAGCGCATCAGCTAGAAAGTTCTTTCCTCCTGGTATGTACTTTAGAGTGAAGTTGAAGCTGTTAAAGTACTGTGCCCACCGTACTTGCTTTGGTGACAATTTGGGGGGAGTTTTCAGTGCTTCTGGGTTTTTGTGATCTGTCCATACCTCAAATGGCACTTTGCTCCCTTCTAGATAGTGTCGCCAGTTTAATAGTGCCCATCTAATCACAAAGGCCTCTTTCTCCCAGATTGCCCATCTCCGCTCGCTCTCAGTAAATTTCTTAGAGGTGTAGGCGCAGGGTTGCAGGATCCCATTTTTGTTCTTTTGCAGTAACACAGCTCCAACTGCCACATCGCTGGCATCAGCTTGAATCACAAAGGGTTCCCCTGGGCAGGGGTGCTTTAGAACTGGTTCAGCAGCAAATAGTCTCTTTAAATTCTCAAAAGCTGTTTGACAGCTCATTGTCCATGCTAGTGGTTGGCCCGGTCGTGGCTTCCCTCCTCCTTTGCCTGTTTTGAGTAGTTCTGTAAGAGGTAGGGCAATCTCGGCAAAAGAAGGGATGAATTGACGATAAAAGTTGGCAAAACCCAGAAAACTCTGGAGCTGTTTGCGAGTCCCTGGGGGCTGCCATTCGATTATAGTTTTCACCTTGGCTGGATCCATTTCAATACCCTCATTGGAAATTCGGTAGCCAAGATAGTCTAATCGGGTTTGGTGAAATTCACATTTCGACAATTTGACATAAAGCTTGGCATTCAATAGTTTCTTTAACACTTCTCTCACTAGCTTTATGTGATCAATCATATTCATGCTGTATATCAGGATATCATCAAGATACACCAAAACCCCTTTGTACAAGTGATCATGTAGAACCTCATTAATCAACTGCATAAATACAGCTGGGGCCCCCTGTAGTCCAAATGGCATGACTTTGAATTGATAGCTCCCCATAGGACAGTTGAAGGCAGTTTTCCACTCATCTCCCTCTTTTATTTTCACCCGGTAGTATGCCTCTCTTAGGTCTAACTTAGTGAAGACACTTCCCTTAGCCAGATGGGTCAATAAATCCTTTAGGAGGGGGAGGGGGTATTTATTTTCCACACTTACAGCGTTGAGTCACTTATAGTCTACGCAGAGATGAAGAGACCCATCTTTTTTCTCTTTGAACAACACATGGGCTCCCACAGAAGATTTGGCCCGTTTGATAAACCCCCTCGCTAGGTTTTTGTTCACGTATCGCTGGATCTCCTCCATTTCGAGGGGGGACATTGCATACATCCTCGGTCGTGGGAGTTTGGCTCCGGGCACCAGTTCGATGGAGCAGTCATTAGGTCTGTGAGGGGGTAGGGCATCACATTCTTTTTCACTGAACGCCTCCCTCAGGTCCAAGTATTCCTTGGGCATGACTGGCTCACCTGCAGGCAGTGAGGCGGCCATGTGCGCTCGCTCACTGGGTGGCCTAAGATGCCCAGTAACATCTGTTGAATCAATGGGGGGATCAGGCCCTATAGGTAGTCTCACAATTCTCATTCCTTTCTCCCACCAGATAAAAGGCTTCCATTTGTCTAACCAGGCTAGTCCTAGGATCACTGCCTCAGTCATTTTTTGAGCCACCAGGAAGCGAATAAACTCCCAGTTTGCACCTATTTCTAGGTATAAAGGCTCAGTTAATTGTGTAATAAGAGTCCCTCCCATCAGGGAGCCATCGGCTTGCTCAAATCTCATCGGTTTGGAAAGCTGTTTTGCCCTAATGCCCATTTTCATGGCAAACGCCAGACTAATAATGCAGCGGGTGCATCCCGAATCAATTAGTACGTTCAAGTCTATTTGTGCCCCAGACTTAGGGATTATAAGTTTGGCGGCCAGTGAAAAAGGCAGGATTTGTCGACTCACCATTGGGTCATTTTCTCCTTCATCATCGCTGTCAAAGTAGGGTAGAGCAGGGGCGGGTCCATCTGGAGTCTCGGCATCCTCCTGTGTTTGGGGTGTAACCTGGGCGACTGGTTCCTGCGTGAGTCGTTTGGATTTTTTTCTCGTTGGCCGCTGAGCAGGTTTCTTTCGCATTGCTGGTTTTGGCTTGGTCTGCAGTCGGGGGTAGGGGACTGGACAGGTGGCCGTTCGATGTCCTCCTTGTCCACACCGGAAACACTCGAAGGAAGGGCATGTAGGTGGCCTGGGTCTCTCAGCCCTTGCAGTAGTTGAAGGCTTTCGTGAGGGTGATTGCTGTCCAGGTAGCTCTGGTTGCTGCTCGGGTTCATGTGGGGGAGGTTTCTTATAGCGAGAGAGCTTAATATCTAGCTTCACGGCTGTCTGGTACCACTCCTGCAGCCGATCAGGTACTTCTCGATAGATGCAGGCCTGAGAGAGGTGATCGTCTAATCCCTCGATGAAGTAATGTATGAGGGACTGCTCAGGCCACCCCTCTATTCGACCTGCTATCTTGCGGAATTCTCACACGTACTCCAGGGCAGGCCTCCCGGCTTGTTTTATTTTGTGAATTTGTCCTGCTGCTTTGAGGCCAATGGATGGGTCCCCAAATCGTTCTCTCAGACTTAAAAGAAAGCGGTGGGGATCTTCCAATTCGGGGGCTTGCTCGCTATATAAATTGTTCAGCCATTCAGATGCTTCTCCCTCTAGGTTGGACGCAATGACATTGACCATGGCCCCTGATTCCGGGTACAGATAGGCCCAGCGTTTCAAATGAGAATGCACTTGGTTGAGGAAAAAAATCAGCTTCTCTCTGTCCCCATCAAAGGTTGCATTGAAAGGTGGTGCGAACACAGGCTGCTGTAGCCCCCACTGGGGCTGGTTCCACGGCTGCTGGGCCCTCTGCTGCTGGCCAGCAGGGTTTGATGGTGCCCCCTGCTGCTGTAGGCCTCCCAATGGTGGCTGCGCAAGTGGGGGTTGTAGTGGTCTTCTCTGTTGTTGGACTGCAGGGGGTGGTGACGCCCTCTGCTGCTGCTGATCATTCATCTGCTGGGGAAACCCATCTACCTATTGCTGCAGATACCTCAGACTGGAACTCACCCTCTCTTCAGGGTTGGGGTCTCTGGCCGGTGAAGGCAGGGTCTGACAGGCTTCCTGCTGGGCTCCCCACTGCTCTTGTGCCCCCCCCCAGTTGCTGTAGGCCCCAACCTGGCTGCAGATTTATGCCCAGGGGTTGCACGTTTGGGGGCTGTGGCCAACCTCCTTGCTGTGGCTGTTCTCCCAACAGCTGCTGATCTCCTGGCTTCTGTACTACCCCAAGGCATTGCAAGGCCTCTATTAGCTGTGGTAAGTTCAGAGGACATGGATCAGCCACCTGCTGGGAAACCCAATTTCCCCCTTGCTGCAGAGGATTCAGACTGGGATTCTCTCCCTCAGGGCTGGAGTCCCTGGCAGGAACATTTGCAATAGAAGGGCTGTAGGTTTCACTTTGTAGGAACTGATTTCTGTTTTTCATATCTGAGTTTTGAAATCTTTCCAGTGACTCACCCTCGACTGTGTTATCTGTCCATTCTGCTTTTGAAGTCTTTGCTCTCAGCTAGGAAATCTGCCAAATTCCTCTCTCCCCCGGCTTGCTGGCTGTCACTCCCCCTCCCCCCCGCAGGGAAACTGCTGCAGCCACGGGGCTGGCCTCCGGCAATCTTTCTTTCTCCATAATGAGATTTTCCCCAAATCTTTGCCAGCTCCTCTCAAGCGTAGAGGCAGCTGATGGAGTTCGGGACCGCAGGTCGTTTGAAAAGAATGTTGGATTCTGCCATGATGTCAAGGTTCCGACTAATGAAGCACTTCAAAGAACTTTCAGGCATGTTTCCTAAAGTCTTTATTACAGAGCTACAAATTGCCAGTCACCATCATAGATGTTTTGATGCCAGAATCTGACTTCCTCTTGCTGGCATCAAACTTTTCTTGCTAAACCCCTCCCTTATCTTGCAGTCACAAGTCACATTATCCAATTAGTGTGAAGGTCAAAAGTTTACTTCCTCTTTCTTTCCCGGGCTTTTTGCCCCCCCCCCCTCTAAGCTATGTATTAACCCAGTAAATACCAGACAGTTTTGCATATTGTCAAAGCAAGAATATACAGTATTTGCAGCATTGACAGTCTGGTTTCTCCCGGAGGCAGCATATCAGATGTCTTACTTTGGGCTTTATCGTGCAAAACACCCCTTTTAGGTCCGCCCACAGCGTTATGGGAAGCATCTGGCATCTTACCAGGGCGAGATACACGTGACGGGGCCTGTGGATTTTCCTGGCCAGCATCTGGACTCTCCTGACTATGAGACCTTCTCCTCCAAAACATAGTAGGAGGCCTCAAACGTGGCAAAGTATCAAGGGAGTCCATGCCTGCAGGGTCTGTGCCCTTTGCCATGTCACATACCTCAACCATGGCCAGAACCCGACCACCCCTGCCATAATCCCCCCGTAAGGGTAGATCAGGCTCCACAAAAAGAAAGAAAGAAAGAAAGAAAGAAAGAAAGAAAGAAAGAAAGAAAGAAAGAAAGAAAGAAAGAAAGAAAGAAAGAAAGAAAGAAAGGAGTAGGGCAAGAAAAACAAGATAGAGTAACAAAAAAGAAAATAAGAACAACCCAAACAAAAAACCAGATGTCAGCCAAGGGAGAGAGGAGCGATGCCTGCGGTGCGAGTAAGCAGGAAGCCAGTGAGAGGAAACTGTCCTCCATGCGCCCCGAGGATTGGGGCCTGTAAGCTGAATGAAGCTGCAAATCAATACCCAGGGCCTGTAACACCTGCTGGGTAATATCAAAGATAAAGTGGGGCCCATTGTCAGAGCCAATGCCTTGGTAAGGAAAGGAAAAACGTGGGATAATTTCCCTAAGAAGGGCTTTGACTACCTCACGTGCCTTGTTAGTACGACAAGGAGAAGCCTCAACCCATCCAGAAAAAGTATCCACAAAAACAAGCAGGTATCAAAAACCCTGTTTCCTTGGCAACTCAGTAAAGTCAACCTCCCAAAAACTAGCAGGAGCATGGCCAGCCCTAAGCCTCCCCAAGGGAAACTTAACAGTCCTCTCTGGATTATTACATTGACAAATGATACATTGCTTGATTGTTGTGAGGGCCTTGTCATATACCCCAGGACAAATATAATCCTTTATAAGAAATTCAGCCATGGTCTTATAACCCCAGTGAGTGCTGGCATGCAATTCCCATAAGAGGGCCCATAATTCATGTTCTGGGAGAAGGCATTTCCCATCCTTCTCCAGCCATTGTCCCTGATAAACAGCATCCATTTTATAAGCTTTGTGCCTATACTGTGAAGTATATCTTGGAGCCAGCACAGGCAAAAGTGAAGGTACAAGTGCACCCATATACCAAGGGGACAGGGAACTGGATGCGACAGACTTTGTGGTGCGGTCAGCCAAGGCATTTCCCCTTCCATGTTTAGTATCATCCTTACCATGGGCCCTCACATGCATGACAGCCACCTTGCGCAGGAGAAAAATAGCATCCAGCAGCTTCAAAATATCCTGTCCATATTTTACAGGGGTACCTTGAGAAGTGAGCAAACCACGTTCCTTCCACAAGGCCCCATGTACATGTAGAACATTAAAAGCAAATTTACTATCAGTAAAGATATTAACAACCGCACCCTCTGACAATTACAAGGGCCTCGTCAAGGCAATGAGTTCAGCCTTCTGAGCTGAGGTACCTGCAGGGAGAGCTGCTGCTTCCACCACCTGGTCCAACATGACCACGGTATAGCCAGTTAGCCTTCAACAGGATCCAGGTGTTTGGAAAAATAAGCTACAGGGTGAGACCAAGTACCAAGAGTTTGAGTAAGGACCCCAACAGCCACATACAAGGTGAATGGTTTAGTGACATCAGGAATGCCAAGGGCTGGAGCATTGACTAAAGCAGTTTTAATGTTATCAAATGCCACCTGACAATCCTTGGTCCATTCCAAGGGTTCTTTATCTGTGCCTGTAGTGGCCTGATACAAGGGCTTAGCCATTAAAGCAAAATTTGGAATCCAAATACGACAGAAACCTGCCTCATCTAAGTCGTTAATGAAGATATTAAAGAGTCAGGGTTCTGATAGATGAGACCAGTAAAGCAGAACTCCAAGGCAAGAGGTTTCCTTAAAGAACATGTTTATTGGTTACAAAATATCGGCACAGTCAAAAGTGAAACCAAGTCTGGAGTTCCCTCCAAAGCGTTACAATGTTACAAAGCTGAACTTCCCACCCCAGCACAATGTAATCAACTACGTTCCCCAATAGAATACTTTGGCGGGCTTTCTAACGGAAGGCTCAGCCCGCCAAAAGTCAGGCAGCAATGACCTTGGTTCCCACGGGACAAAAAATTGTTTAGTCTAACATTAAAACCATCCATCCACCCTCCCAGTACTGTGGTAACTGAAAACGAAGCAAAAATGGCTTCAGTCAAGAGCATTGCAGTGTTGACAGTTGGGTCCCCTAGAGAGAGAACAAATCCTGCAGACAAAGAAAAGTTAGAATTAGGAATCTCCCTGAGGCTTATGAAGATGCTTATCAAAAAATCTCTGTATTAGTGCCTTGATGTCAGCACTTTTTACCCACGTAGCTTCTGATAGTGGGTATCCCTTCCACTGTACTAAATACTGTACAATCTAGAATCAAGAATTCATTTTATTTCATAATGGGTTTCCCCCTGCACTAAAAGGGGACCAGGTGCTTTCTTGGGAACAGGTCTTAAGGAGGACTCCTTGACAGGTTTTAGTAAACTGCAGTGGAAAACAGGGTGGACTTTCCCCAATAAACGAGGGAGTTTTAATTCTACTGTGACAGGGTTTATAATTCGAACTATAGGGAAGGGACCAAGGAATTTTGGTCCTAATTTTTTACTAGGCAATTTGAGTCTTAAGTATTTTGTAGAGAGATAGACTCTCTCCCCCACATGAAACAGCTTCTGAGGAGACCGTTTCTTGTCTGCCTGCTCTTTGTAAATTTTTGAGGCTTTCACTAAAGCTTTTTTTTGCATTGTCCCAAACAGTTTTCCAGTGAGGCTCACAACAAAGGTCAAAAATAATAATAATAAAAGTTTCTTTCAACATATGGAAAACAAAAAAAAGTCAAAGAAGCAATTGATCCACTTATAAGAGTACTGTAAATGATAAGAAAGTAACAGGTAGTACAGAGAAAGCAGAACTGCTTAATTCATTCTTTGAATCTGTCTTCATGCAAAAAGAAAATATAGCCCAAACTACCATAAACATAACCATAACAGACAGACCAGGAATACAAATTAAAATAGGCAAGAAAATGGTAAGAGAACACCTGTCCACTCTATACTAGTTCAAATTACCAGGAAATAATAGAATAGGATGGGATGGGATGGGATGGGATGGGATGGGATGGGATGGGATGGGATGGGATGGCATGGCATGGCATGGCATGGCATGGCATGGCATGGCATAGCATAGCATAGCATAGCATAGCATAGCATAGCATAGCATAGCATAGCATAGCATAGAATAGAATAGAGCTGGAAGGGACCTTGGAGGTCTTCTAGTCCAGATGTCAGAATCCAATTATATTTCATTTCTATCTACCTACTCTGATGAAAAACCAATTCTTACTCTATTCTGGATTCTGTCATACTACGAAAGGGGAGGAGGGAAAGCATGGGGGGTTTATGACTCTCACTTCCTTCACTTCCTCTCACTTCCAAAAATATTATTTTTTTAGAGAATGTTTGTTGTGGGTGTGTGTATGCATGTAGATGAATGGTGGCCCTGTTATGTATAAATTTTATTATTGTATTTAGGGCGTATGAATGTGAATATTTTTATTTTTATGTATATAAATTGAGTGTGAATGTGTATTGAGTGTTTGGGGTATGAGAATGGTGGAGTCGGGGGTGGAGCCTGGTACCCCCTCTGCTGAGTGCAATAGCAAAAGTAGGGGGGGCAGGACTTACCCTTGGGCTTGGTCTGTATGGAAAGCAAGTCCGGTCAGGAAGGGAGAAGGCTGGTGAGGGTGGGGGTACTCCGGGGAGGGGAGAAGGTCGGAGCATCCCGGTTATGACTGGGATGGGCAGATATGGCGGGAGCCGAGGGGCAGGCCATTTTTGGGGAACGAGGACTCGCTATGTTAGAGCGATTCCTTGTTCCGGCCCCTCAAAAGGCTCATCCTGTAGTACTGGTGACAGGGGAGTACAGGGCCCTAATTGTAGGCTGCTGTTGCTTAATGCCAGGTCCGTTGTCAGCAAAGCCCCCCTTGTCCGTGATTTAATATTGGACAGCGGGACGGACCTGGCATGTATAACCGAAACCTGGCTGGGCCCTGAGGGGGGTGTTTCCCTCTCGGAGATGTGCCTGGACGGGTTTGTGGTGCTTCATCAGCCTCGACATCAGAGCAGGGGTGGGGGAGTGGCAGTCATCGCTCGGAGGTCCTTGAGTCCTCGTGGGATTCCTGCCCCGGAGGTTGTTGGGTGTGAGTCCCTCCTATTGAAGTTGGGTTCATGGGTTCAGTTGGGCTTGCTGCTGACGTACCTACCTCCCAGCTGCGTTGCAACAGCCCTGCCTGCGTTGCTGGAGTCAGTAGCCGGGTTGGCGGTGGAGTTCCCCAGACTTATAGTACTGGGGGACTTTAAACTACCATCACTCGGCGATCGCTCAGAGGCAGCGCAGGAGTTCATGGCTTCCATGGCAACCATGGACCTGACCCAGGTAATTCAGGATCCGACTCATAGGGGTGGTCACACACTCGACCTTGTGTTTCTCTCGGGGCAATGGAGACATGATCTGGAATTAAGGGAAATAGAGATCTCGCCCTTGTCATGGACAGATCATTTCCTATTGAGACTGGACTTCAGAGCATCACTCCCCCATCGCAGGGAGAGGGAGCCGACTAGGTGGTTCTGCCCCAGGCGCCTAATGGACCCAGATCGGTTCCAGGAGGAGCTTGGGGAAATACCTGACTCCCTTGTCCACAACTCGTCCGGGTCCCTGGTTGCAGCCTGGAATGAGGCGGCGTCTGGGGCCCTGGATCGAATTGCGCCTTTGTGACCTCTCTGTGGTGGTGGTCCCCGGAGGGCGCCTTGGTTTACTGAGGAGCTCCGGGAGATGAAGCGCCACAAGAGACGTCTAGAGCGACATTGGAGGGCCAGTAACTCTGAATCTGACCGATCACTATTAAGAGCCTATCTTAGGACTTATTTAGTGGCGATAAGGGCGGCAAAGCGTGTTCACTTTTCCGCACTTATTGCATCTGCAGAATCTCGCCCGGCCGCCTTGTTTAGGGTGACCCGCTCCCTTCTTAAAGTGGAGGAGGTGGAGGAACCCTTGCAGGGGAGAGCTGAGGAGTTTGTTCAGTTTCTTTCGGACAAAATCGCTCAGATTCAGAGAGATCTGGACTCCGACTGGGCAGTGCCAGCCGAGTTGCCAGGGGCTGGTCTTAGTTATGTTATCTGGAGCGAGTTTGAGCCTGTGACCCCTGATGAAGTGGACAAGGCTATGAGGGCAATGAATGCCGCCACCTGTTTATTGGACCCGTGCCCCTCCTGGCTGGTTTCTGCCAGTAGGGAGGTGACACGAGGCTGGCTCCAGGAGATAATCAATGCCTCCTTGATGGAGGGGTCTTTCCCGCAACCTTTAAAGGAAGCGGTGGTGAGGCCCCTCCTCAAGAAGCCTTCCCTGGACCCAGCTGTTTTGAAGAACTTTTGTCCTGTCTCCAACCTCCCCTTTGTGGGGAAGGTTGTAGAGAAGGTGGTGGCGTCCCAACTCTTGGGATCCTTGGATGAAACTAATTATCTGGACCCTTTTCAATCTGGTTTCAGGCCCGGCTACAGCACTGAGACTGCTTTGGTCGCACTGACCGATGACCTCTGGCGAGCCCGGGATAGGGGTTATTCCTCTATCCTGGTGCTTCTTGACCTCTCAGCGGCTTTCGATACCATCGACCATGGTATCCTTCTGCGTCGTCTCAGAGAGGTGGGGGTGGGCGGCACTGTATTGCAGTGGTTCTCCTCCTACCTCTCTGACAGGTCGCAGTCAGTGTTGGCGGGCGGACAGAGATCGACCCCTAGACGCCTCGATAATGGGGTGCCTCAGGGCTCCGTCCTGTCCCCCCTCCTTTTTAACATCTACATGAAACCGCTGGGTGAGATCATTCGGCGATACGGGGTGAGGTATGACCAGTACGCGGATGATACCCAATTATATATCTCCACCCCGTGTCCTTTCAGTGAAGCAGTCGACGTGATGTGCCGGTGCCTGGAAGATGTGAGGGTCTGGATGGGGGTGAACAGGCTTAGACTCAACCCTGACAAGACCGAGTGGCTCTGGGTCTTGCCTCCCAAAGGCCAACTGGATGGTCCATCATTAGTCCTGGGGGGGGGGCAAATTTACCTCCCTCAGTGCAGGCACGCAACTTGGGTGTCCTCCTGGACTCACAGCTAAATTTGGAACAACATCTATCGGCTGTGGCCAGGGGGACCTTTGCACAGGTTCGCCTAGTGCACCAGTTGCGGCCTTATTTGGACCGGGAGGCTTTACTCACAGTCACTCATGCCCTTGTCACCTCAAGACTGGATTACTGTAACGCGCTCTACATGGGGCTACCCTTGAAGGGCGTTCGGAGGCTGCAGTTGGTTCAGAACGCAGCCGTGAGAGCGATTGTGGGCGCGCCAAGGTACGCCCACGTGTCACCTATCCTCCGCGAGCTGCACTGGCTTCCTGTGGGTCTCCGGACGCAATTCAAGGTGTTGGTTATCACCTTTAAAGCCCTTCATGGCATAGGGCCAGGTTACTTACAGGACCGCATTCTGCCGCACAGTTCCCAGAGACCGGTGAGGTCCCATAGATTGGGCCTCCTTCAGGTCTCGTCGGCCAGACAATGTCGGCTGGCGGGCCCTCGGGGAAGGGCCTTTTCTGTGGTGGCTCCGACGTGGTGGAATCAACTTCCCCCCGAGGTTCGAACTACTCCCACCCTGCCGGCCTTTAAGAAAGCCGTTAAAACTCTCCTGTTCCAGCAGGCCTGGGGCTGATGTCCCCGGGGGGGGGCCCGGGATATGATCGGACTCGTGGTATGACTGTATTATTTTATTGTTTTATGATTGTTTTAACTCTGTACGCCGCCATGAGTCCTTTGGGATTGGGCGGCATATAAATAAAATTAAATACAAATACAAATACATTAACTACAAAGTGACCGTTTGTGGATTCTTATCGAGAGAACTAACCATAACAATGTGGCCATCGCCTTTCATCTCACTCCCCTTTGCCAGCAGTGAGGAAAAGGGGGTGGGAAATACAATGCCTGGGATCTGGGAAAAGAGGATGAGTGATCGTGCCGATGGAGCAGACTGACGGATTGAATTGCCCGGAAGAACTGTGGGGAGGGGGCTGCTTGGAACACTTTAAAACATTGAATGGTGGGAGAGGATTCCCCAGATCCTGTCTAGCATGCCTACAATCAGCTTCTCTTAATAAAGATCCCTGTTGGAAGAGACATTCCAAGAATTCTGTCTTCTTAAGATGTAAGATTGAGGTGGGTCCTTACATTAGACAGGATCTGCAAAATTAGTCCACCTGGAAGGGAGAACCTTGCCGGGGGACTTTGCAAAAAATACCATGTCAGACGACGGAGCAGGGAAGGGAGAAAGCTCCCCAGAGAGGGAGCCACGTCCCCAACTGAAAACCTGCCAGATGTTGGGATCTGAGAGGTCAGATTCCTCAGGAGAACAGGTGGTGGAGACACGTAACCACAAACCTCGGTGGTCAATGGGCGTTGGAAAGAAAGGTGAGTGGGAAAAGAAATCAAGAAAGGTGACCCTGAGACGGGGGGCCAACCAACCAGAATGAAAGCAGGAGATGGGGAAATCCCTGTATGCAAGCAAAGAGGAAGGAAGCTGGGCACCGCACTCGAGCTGGATCCTAGAGAAAGCTATTGACTTGATGAAGAGAACCCTCAGCTCCCTAGGAGAGGAGAATTCTGAGCCCCGCAGCCGCACCAGCTCCTGGAGCTGCAACTGGAGAGACACTGAGGGGGAATTGGAACCTGCAGCCCCGGGGATGTCCGCTGATCCAGTAGTCCCCACTCCCCATCGACCCGCAGATGGCGATCTGGATGGAAGACAATACCACTGACAATGAAGGCACCGATCCATTCAAAGACTCCCGCCACTGGACGCGAGATTCAAGGGGGAGCCAACACACTTGGGGTTTTTCCTAACCCAAGTCCTCAGCTACATGGAGGAATACGGGCGGCACATCCCTGGCGACAAAGCCCGTATCCAGATCGTGCAATCTGCTCTGGATGGGCCAGCCGCAGATTGAGTGGTGAATTTGCACGACTCCAATGCCCCAGAGCTCAACAACTTCAACCAGTTCATGTCCTCTCTGAGAAGGTGATTTGAGGACCCCCTGGCTGATCGCAAAGCCCACGAAAGGATCAAAACGATGAGGCAAGGCAGATGCCCAGTAGCCGAATATACGCAAGAATTCCGGGCCATTGCTAGCAAACTGAACTGGCCAGAAGACATCCTCCTTAGCCATTTCAAAGATGGCCTAAATTACGACCTATATGACGCTTGCCTGCCCCGAGGGGACCCACACCAACTCAACGAATGGTACGTCCTGGCAGAGGAAGCAGAATGTGATGACCCAGGGCCCCGAATGGAGGCAAAGCAATTAGCTGGTCAGAATAATTGTCTTTGTAAGCACTGCCAAAGTTCACCCAACAGCCCCCACATATGCTGGCACAAGTTCAATAAAACAGTCAACAGAGTTAAACAGTTCTTTAAAGTAAAACAGATAACAAACAAAGTATGATCTTTTCAATGCCCAGCTTGCCTGTAACCTACAAACTGCAAAACTGAAGACAGCAAGGAAAACTCAGCAGGAAACAAACTTGATCCAAAATACAAAGAGTCCAGGTACAAGAGCTCACATCACAAGAGTTCACATTTGTTCCCGGCAAATGCCCCACCCCACAGCGTCTCCTTAAATACCTACTCCCCAGGTGTGTCTTGTGAAGTGGGGCGTGACGCTCTCCTCCTGAGCAAGTGAGCCTGCCTCCGTTGTTCCCTCCTCCTCTCTGCTCTCCTTGCTCTGGGATCTGGTGGGGAGGGGCCTTGCTCCTCGCCTGAGCTCTGCCTTCCCTGTTCCAAACTTGAAGGGCCCTGGCCTGCTTCAGCCTGTTCCTCCCCACAGTCCTCCGAAGCCACAGAACCCCCTCCTGGGCCTCAACAGGGAACTCCATGTCATCCTCAGAGTCAGGCTTAGATGGAGGCATGACACAGAGATTGACCTACTGAAGAGGCACCGCCGAGGAAAACAATGGAGCCACTCACTGCCTGAGTCGATGTGCGAACCAGTGAAACCATCGGCTATGGTCAAGAAGCAAATGGGCTGCTTCAAATGTGGGAGAAAGGGGCATTGGGCTGTAGAATGCTGCTCGAAAGCCCCCTAGCACAACCCAGACAGATCACCGACCAGCAAATCTGGGAAGTCTCCAGCTAAGCCAAAAGAATCTGCCATGAGAGTGATGGAGGCTGTGGAATCCCCTACCTCTGCCCATCGTGGGGAAAGAACTCCAGCCTACACTGCAGGCCCAGTGGATGCCTCAGATGACAGCTTGGAGGGTGAACCCCTGGTAAGTGGACCCATCGCACCCATCCTCAAGACAGTGACTATATTAATTCCCTCCATGCCCGGAGCTGTCAAGGTGAAAGCCTTAATAGACTCTGGTTGCACCTGCTGCCTCATTAGCCTGACGCTAGTGGGAAATCTGGGCATTCCATTGAGGAGGCTAGAACAACCAATCTCATTTGGCCAGTTAGATGGGTCCATAGCAGGGGGGTGCCAGCTACCCTAGGCACATTACCAATCCACCTCTCCCTGGGCAACCATGTGGAAGACATAACATTTGTAGTGACCCCAGGCATGGAATGCCCAGTGATCCTAGGGATGGAATGGTTAAAGAAATGGAACCCCTGGGTGAATTGGAGGACAGCAGAAATCAATTTCCTGAAAGGGGACCCTACGGACTTAAAACCCCAAGGGGATCTACCAAAATTAAGAATGGAAAAAGCATCCATGGGAGAAGAAAAGAGGCTACCAGAAATACCAGAGGAATACAGAGATCTTGCTGAAGTTTTCAGTGAGGAGAGGGCGGATGAGCTCCCCCCCACACCACCGACCCACTGACTGTGCCATTGAATTCAAGCCTAGGGCAAAACTCCTGAAGCCCAGATTATACTCCATGAGCCCAAAGGAGAAGGAGGAAATGGAAAGATTCATAAAGAAAAACCTACAAAGGGGGTTCATTGAACCAGCCAAGCCTAAATTGGCCGCCCCGGTCCTCTTTAGAGAGAAGAAGGACGGCTCTTTACGCTTATGTGTGGATTATAGGCTCCTGAATACAATCAGTGAAAGCAACCTATACCCTCTACCCCTCATGAAGGACATGTTATCACACCTCTCGAAAGGAATTTTTTTTTTTACTAAACTAGATCTAAGGGAAGTGTATTACTGAGTGAGAATTAAGGAAGGGGATGAATGGAAAACTGCATTTAACTGCCCAATGGGGTGCTACCAATTCAAAGTTTTGCCATTTGGATTAGAAGCCCCCCCCCTGCAGTATTTATGCAATTAATCAACGAGGTACTAAGGGAGCACCTATTTAAGGGGGTCCTAGTTTACTTAGACGACATCCTCATCTTCACCGAATCAAAAGAAGAACATGTCAACTTAGTCAGAGTGGTTTTAAAGAAACTGCGACTCGCCCACCTATATGCCAAACTATCGAAATGCGAATTCCACCAGGAAAGGATAGACCAGGGCTTTTCAACCTTTTTACCGATTGTACCACTTTTAGGATATGGCAATATTCGAGTACCACCTAGCAAGGTGTCAAAAACTTGATAACCCAAAAAAAAAAACCTGTGCAAAGTTGCAATTGCACTGAAATGACTTATGACCATTTTTCACACTTATGACCATTGCAGCATGCCCAGGGTCATGTGATTTATATTTGGATGCTTGGCAACTGATTCATATTTATAATGGTCACAGTGTCCCAGGGTCATATGATCCCCTTCTGCAACCTTTTGACAAGCAAAGTCAATGGCAGAGCTGCTGGTGGCCAAGCGCTAAGGCGGGACTTCCTTTGCTCCCTCCCTTCCTCCCTTTTTCTCATTCCCATCTCCTTCTGAAGGAAGAATTTGAACCCCCCCCCCATATTTTCCCTCTTCCATATATTGATCAAACAAGGAAAGGCCTCCAGAGACAGAAAAGACAAGCTGCTGAGTGAACTAGCTTAAAAAGGCACATTCCCCTTTAAGAATTAGCTACTGGCTAGAAAGGAAAGTAAGGAGTGCAGCCGGCACTTAAGGAAGAAAAAAAATGTAAGTACTGGCTGATGGCTAAGGCAACCTCCCCAAATGGCTCCATTCATAAGTAAAGGAATGCTACAGGCAAAATCCATTCAGGAGAAAAATACTTCAAAATCCCTTGCAGCAAAACTTACAGCTAACAACAGCAGAGCAATAGAAGCTAACAGGAGACATCAGCCACCAGCCAAATAGAAATTGCCAAACACGCCTTAAGAACACAAAGCCCTCATTGCACAAATCCCAGAACTTCAAAGTCACAAAAGCACATAAGAATCCTTCCACTCTCCATCTCCTTCTCTCCTCCATGCCTCACCTCCAGCCATTGCTGCCTTTTTTCATTCCTCTTGGAGGTAAACCCCTCCCCTGCTGCATTTCTTGCCTGTTTGCTGCTGCCAGCACAGGTGGCTGCCACAGCAGTTGTAGATCTGCTCATGGCCAGCCTGCTTGATCTCCTCTCCCCCCACCCTCCCCTCCCCCTCCCCCTCCTGTGCAGCTGACTCTGCCTCCTCCCAAGGCTGCTGCTTTGTTTCTCTCTCCCTCTCCTGCCCAAACTGCTTCCTTTTTTCTTTATTAAAAAGTTTTATAAAAATTACAATATTAACCCACCCAAAAACTCCCCCCTCTCCCTCCCCCACTTCCCAGAGCTGAATACAGGTTTACAAATATGATAATCATAATCTAACTAACATTACCAACTATATAAATAACCAAATCCATAATGCACTTTAACTCCCCTTTAACATAAATATAAGCAAATTAAAAGTGAACATAATAATGAGAACATAAACAAATTAATAACCTAATTATTAAACAATACAGTCCCCAAATACTAATACTAAAAATAATGATAATTTCATAATAATACTCTAAAATTCACTGGTAGGCTAAATGAAACTTTTTAGTCCCATATTTATTCTGAATATAATTTATCCATCTTCTCCAGACCGAAATGTATCTTTCTTGTGAATGATCCTTCAAATAAGCAGAAATCTTAGCCATTTCTGCTAAATTTAACATTTTAATCGTCCATTCTTCTATAGTAGGCAAGCAATCCTTCTTCCAATATTGCCCTACTAATAACCTTGCAGCTGTTATCAAATTCAACATCAAATTAATTTCTTTAACATTACAATCTGTAATAACACCCAATAAAAATAATTGTGGGGTAAACTTTATCTTTCTCTTAAAAATCTGTTTAATGTTCCACCAGATCTTAATCCAAAAGGCTTTTACATTTCTACAAGTCCACCGTATATGAAAATAAGTGGCTTCCAAATTACCACATCTCCAACATTTGGGCTGTAAATTAGGATACATACAAGACAACTTTTTAGGATCCAGATGCCATCTATAAAACATTTTATAAAAATTTTCTCTTAAATTTTGGGCCTGGGTAAATTTTACATTTCTAACCCAAATTACCTCCCATGTATCCAATAGAATCGGTTCTTGAATATTTTGAGCCCACTTTACCATACAGTCTTTAACTAATTCCGTTTCCGAATCCATTTCTATTAAAACATTATAAATTCTCTTTATATGCGCTCAATTTTGATCTTTAATCTGTTTTACCAAATTCTCATCCATTAAAGTAATACCAACCTTTTGATCTAACTTCCACTTAACCAACAATTGATTATACTGAAACCAAGATTGTACCATATTTTCTTGCTTTAACTCAACTAACGATTTTAATTGCCAATCACTCCCTACCAATCTAAGTAATTCCTTATAAGAAATCCAATCCAAGTTCACACCCTTGGATACCCCCTCTATCGCGTGTCCAGGAATCCCCCAAATTGGTATTTTATAATTTAACTTATAATAATACTTCTTCCAGACACGCAATAAAGCACTTCTTAAAATATGGGATTTTAAAACCTGATCTACTTTTTTATCATAAATTAAATATGCATGCCATCCATATAGTAAATCCCATCCCTCAAGAGAAAGTATATTTATATTTTTTAAATTAAGCCAATCACTAATCAATGTTAAAGCCACCGCATCATAATATAATTTCAAATTAGGCGCCTTAACTCCGCCTCTTTCCTGTACATCTTGTATAATCTTGAACTTAACTCTTGGTTTCTTGCCCGCCCAGATAAATTTATTAATACCCTTCTGCCATTCATCCAAATTGGCATCTTTTTTCAAAATAGGTATCATTTAGAACAAAAAAAGAAACTTTGGAAGAACATTCATTTTAACCGCTGAAATTCTCCCCAACAAAGATAACTGTAATTTTTTCCAATCATTTAAATCCTTTTGCACTTTTACCCTTAATGTCTCATAATTATTTTTGTATAATTTAACATTAGAAGCTGTAATATATACTCCCAGATATTTAACCTTTTTCACTATTTCAAAACCTGTTAATTTAGCTAACACATCCTTTTCCTTCGTAGACATATTTTTCGGTAATATTTTAGTCTTATTGTTATTTACCTTAAAACCAGAAACTTTCCCATACTGGGTTATGATTTCCACCAAATCCCTTACCGAATCTGTCGGTTGAGATAAAGTCACAACCAAATCATCCGCAAAAGCTCTCAACCTATAATCATTCTGTTTTATTTTTATTCCCTTTATTGTAGTTGATTCACGAATTTTAATTAATAAAATCTCCATTGTTAAAACGAATAACAATGGGGATAATGGACATCCCTGTCTTGTACCCTTTTCAATTTTAAATGCTTCTGTTAATCCCCCATTAATTATAATTTGTGCCGATTGTTGTTGATATATAGCCTTAAGAGCATATAAAAATTTATCCCCAAAATTCATTTTCTCTACAACTCTCAATAAAAATTGCCAATTTAACTGATCAAAAGCTTTTTCAGCATCCAAAAATATCAAAGCCGCAGGAATTTGATTATTCTTATCCAAGTACTCAATTAAATTAACAATTTGTCTTACATTATATTTCATATATCTCCCAGTTATAAATCCAGATTGATCACTATGGATTAATTGCTTCAAAACATGCATTAATCTATTTGCCAATATTTTTGAAAAAATCTTGTAATCAGTATTCAAAGGAGATATAGGTCTATAATTCTTAGGCTGGGTCAAATCTTGATCCTCCTTTGGGATCAATGATATAAAAGCCATTCTCCAAGATGGAGGTACCTCTGCTCCCAACAAAATACTATTAAAGAGTTCCTTTAATGGTTCTATCATTTCTTCAGATAACATTTTATAATAGATTGCTGTTAATCCATCTGTACCAGGAGCCTTACCAACCTTTAATTGTTTAATTGCCCAAATGATTTCCTCAGAAGTAACTAAACAATTCATCTCATCTCGTTGATCATTTGAAAGTCTAGGAAAATGTGCTGCCTATAGATACTTTTCTATATTTGAAACTTGTATGCTTTCACTAGCATATAACTTTGAATAAAAATCTAAAAAACTCCTTTTAATCACGTTTTGTTGATATAACTCTTTACCTTTATAATCTATTTTCTCTATAACCCTTGACTTCTGTTTCTTCCGTAATTGATAAGCCAACCACCTACCAGGTTTATTTGCATTACAAAACGTGCTATGTTTCATATACCGCAAGTTAGTTGCAATCTGATCAGCCATTAACATATTAAATTGGTCCCTAAGCATAGTTATAGAAACCTTTAAACTATTGTCCAATGGATTTAAAATAAGAGCCTTCTCTTTCAGTTTAATCTCTTCTTCCAACTCTTTACGTTTTTGCATCTGTTTACGCCTGTGCGCATTATTCATATGAATCAGAACCCCTCTCATGTAAGCTTTACTAGCATCCCACACCATTGACATTGAGGTACCCTTATACATATTCAAAAGGAAAAATTCCTTCAAATATTCTCTGCATTTCTGTTAATTCCCCTCATATCTAAATAAATTTTCATTCAATCTCCAAGTCCTTCTATTCCCATCTTCAACAGATAACTCCAACCATACAGGACTATGGTCTGACAATATTCTAGGGAAAATCTTGGCATTCTTAATCCTAGAAAAAAGATCAGTAGTAATTTAAAAAAAGTCAATTCTAGAATATGATTGATGCCTGTCCGAGAAAAAAGTAAAGTCTCTTTCTTCAATGTTCTGTTCCCGCCAAATGTCTCTAAGTTCCAAATCATCCTTCAAATAAAAAAAAGCTTTAGGTAGTTTAGCGTGATTAGGAGATTTAAAAAGACCCTTCTTATCCTTACTTGAATCTAAAAACCATTCCAATCACCCATCATAATAACAGATTTATAATCCAATTGAGTTAGCTTCTGATGTAAAAACTTATAAAACTGTTTTTGTTGTTGATTGGGGGCGTATAATCCAATAATAAGAAATTTCTTGCCTTGTAATACTAATTCAATAATAACATATCTTCCTTGTGTATCAGAATCAATTAATTTAGCCGATAAGTCTTTTCTTACATAAATAACTACACCCCCTTTTTTTCCCGGAGTAGAAGCTGTAAAATGTGATCCCAACTGGGAATTAATCAAATACTTTTTTTAAAAAAATATATATATATTTTTCATTAAAAGTTTTTTATTTTTTCCATGTAAACATTATAAAAAAAAATACAATACAGTTTTGAAATAAGATAAATTCATAACCATTGGTACGACCTGCCCACTCCCCCCAGGCCGTGTCCACCCTCTCTTAAAACATTCCCTACTTCCCTCCTCTTTCTCACCTCCCATCCTACTCTCTTCCCCTCCCCCTCTCCTCTCACTGCCCTACTTCCTCTCTACACTTTCTCACCTCTCATCTCTATCAAACCCATGAATGCAGCATAAGGGGAGTGCCCAGGCCGCACCCCTATAAGCAACCATTATCTATATTACACTTACCCCCCCCACATTTCCTCCCTCCCACCCCCAACCCCCCTCCCTTCACTTCCCAGAGCAGAATACAGGGTTAATAATAAGATTTATAATAATAAGAAAAAAGAAAAAAAAGAAAAAAAAAAGAAAATATCATACTTAACCTTTAACTCCAATAACCTATAAGAAAATTCTCTATAATATTTACTATAATATTCATTCATAAAATAAATGAAACTTTTTAGTTCCATACTTTTTCTGAATATAATCTATCCATCTTCTCCATACAGTAATATATCTTTCTTGTGTATGATCCTTTAAATAAGCAGAAATTTTTGCCATTTCTGCAAAACTAGATACTTTAAATACCCATTCTTCTAAAGTAGGCAAAGAATCTTTCTTCCAGTATAAACCTATTAATAACCTTGCAGCAGTTAATAAATTCAACATCAAAATAGTTTCTTTATCATTTAAGTCCACAAAAATACCCAATAAAAATAGTTGAGGAGTGAACTTTATCTTCCTTCTAAAAATCTTTTGAATGTTCCACCAAATCATAATCCAAAAAGCCTTTACCTTTTTACAATTCCACCCAATATGAAAATATGTCGCATCTTTATTGCCACATCTCCAACATTTGGGCTGCATATTAGGATACATACAAGATAATTTTTTAGGATCTAAATGCCATCTATAAAACATTTTATAAAAATTTTCTCTCAAATTTTGAGCTTGTGTAAATTTAACATTTCTAGTCCAAATTGTCTCCCATAAATCCAATGAAATCGGTTCCTGTATATTTTGAGCCCATTTAATCATACAGTCTTTAACCAATTCTGTTTCTGAGTCTAACTCTAGTAAAACATTATAAATTCTTTTTATATGAGCCTGACTCTGATTTTTAATCTGAATAACCAATTGTTTGTCTTCTAATGTTATTCCCTCTTTCTTATCTACAGTCCATCTATCCACTATTTGTAAATATTGAAACCATGACTGTAGGATATTTTCCTGCCTTAATACATCTAGGGATTTCAAATGCCAATTCGAACCAGACCAAATTAACAATTCTTTAAACGAGATTTTATCAAAATTTGTCCCCTTAGAAGTTCCCTCAATTGCATGTCTGGGAATCCCCCAGATAGGTATTTTATAATTTAATCTGTAATAATACTTTTTCCAAACACGAAGTAGGGCATTCCTCAAAATATGTGATTTAAAAGTCCGATCAACTTTCTTATTAAAAATCAGGTATGCATGCCAACCATATATTAAATCCCAACCTTCCCAAAAAAAAGTATCCTTATTTGTTAAATTAAGCCAATCACTCAACCAAGTTAAGGCGGCTGCATCATAATATAATTTCAAGTTAGGTGCCTTAAGTCCTCCTCTTTCTCGAGCATCCTGTAAAATCTTAAACTTAACCCTTGGTTTCTTTCTGGCCCATATAAAATTGTTGATGCCCTTTTGCCATTCATCCAAATTTGCCTCTTTTTTAAAATAGGTATCATCTGAAACAAAAAAAGGAACTTTGGTAGAACATTCATTTTTACAGCTGAAATTCTCCCCAACAATGACAATTGCAATTTTTTCCAGTCTTTTAAGTCCTTTTGTACTTTTACCCATAATGGTTCTGTCAATGCTGCGAATACTGTATATTCTTGCTTTGACAATATGCAAAACTGTCTGATATTTATTGGGTTAATACTTAGCTTAGAGTGGGGGGGGGGGGAAAGCCCGGGAAAGAAAGAGGAAGTAAACTTTTGACCTTCACACTAATTGGATAATGTGACCTGTGACTGCATGAGAAGGGAGGGGTTTAGCAAGAAAAGCTTGATGCCAGCGAAAGGAAGTTCAGATTCTGGCATCAACCCGTCCATCATGGTGACCGGCAAAACTGTAGCTCTGCAATAAAGACTTTAGGAAACATGCCTGAAAGTTCTTTGAAGTGCTTCATTAGTCGGAACCTGTGACATCATGCCAGAATCCAACACTCTTTTCAAACGATCTGCGTCCCGAACTCCATCAGCTGCCTCTATGCCTGAGAGGAGCTGGCAAAGTTTTGGAGAAATTTCCTTACATTGATTGGATCATCTCAAGGGTTATCATCTGCTTTTCATCCAGCCACCAATGGGGCCACTGAAGCCGCTAACAAAATTGTGGAGCAATATCTTAGGTGCTACGTTTCTTACCAACAGACGAACTGGACTGATCTCCTCCCTTTTGCGGAGGTGGCGTACAACAATTCCATGCACAGCAGCACCGGCTACACACCTTTCAAAGTAGCCACAGGGAAAGAATTCAACCCAATACCTGAATATCCTCAGTTGCCCTCCGCTTCACAGACACTTGATCAATGGGTGAGAGGGTGGGAAGAAGTTTGGAAAAACACAAAAACTGCATTAAAAAAGACTTTTGAAACCTATAAAAAGCAGGCTGATAAAAAGAGGGCTCCCCAAAGAACATTCCAAGTTGGGGAAAAGGTCTATCTGTCAACTAAATATCTACGCCTCAAATTGCCCAGCAAGAAATTGGGACCAAAATTCTTGGGGCCTTTCCCCATAGTAAAGGTCATCAACCCAGTCACAGTACAACTAAAACTCCCTAAACTGTTAGGGAAAATTCACCCAGTTTTCCATTGTAGTTTGTTGTAGCCTTATCGGGGCTCCACTTTGAGACCTCCTCCAAAGAAGGCACCTGGACCCCTCGTAGTGGCAGGGCAGACCCACTATGAAGTGAAATGTATTCTTGACTCCAGAATCTTTAGAGGGAAATTACAGTACCTAGTACAATGGAAGGGATACCCGTTGTCTGAAGGCACCTGGGTGAAATCTAGTGAAGTGAACGCCAACAGATTGATCAAAAGGTTTCATGTGAAACACCCCAGCAAACCGAAAGATAACCCTTAACATATGCTTTTGTTTACTTTACAGGATCTGTCCTTCTTGTAAGGGGGGCTGGATGTCAATGCTGCGAATACTGTATATTCTTGCTTTGACAATATGCAAAACTGTCTGGTATTTATTGGGTTAATACTTAGCTCAGAGTGGGGGGGGGGAAAGCCCGGGAAAGAAAGAGGAAGTAAACTTTTGACCTTCACACTAATTGGATAATGTGACCTGTGACTGCATGAGAAGGGAGGGGTTTAGCAAGAAAAGCTTGATGCCAGCGAAAGGAAGTTCAGATTCTGGCATCAACCCGTCCATCATGGTGACCGGCAAAACTGTAGCTCTGCAATAAAGACTTTAGGAAACATGCCTGAAAGTTCTTTGAAGTGCTTCATTAGTCGGAACCTGTGACAGGTTCATAATTATTCTTATACAATTTTCCATTTGAAGCAGTTAAATATACTCCCAAATATTTAACCTTTTTTACCATCTGGAAACCTGTAGCTTTGACCAAACTTTCCCTATCCTTAACTGACATATTCTTAGATAATATCTTAGTCTTATAATTGTTGACTTTAAAACCAGAAACATTCCCATACTGTGTTATAAGTTCTAATAAATAATCAATCGCTTGATTCGGTTGTTCCAAAATTAAAACCAAATCATCTGCAAAAGCCCGCAATTTATACTCACTCTTCCTTATCTTTATGCCCTTGACTACCTTTGATTCTCGAATCTGAATCAATAAAATTTCCAACGTTAAAACAAATAACAATGGGGATAATGGGCATCCTTGTCTTGTCCCTTTTTCAATATTAAAATTCTCAGTCAGTCCCCCATTTACAACAATTTGTGAAAATTGTTGCTGATATATAGCTTTAAGTGCATGTAAAAAATTATCCCCAAAATTCATTTTCTCTACCAATGAGAATAAAAATTGCCAATCTAATTGATCAAAGGCTTTTTCAGCATCCAAAAAGATAAAAGCCACAGGAATCTGATTATTCTTATCCAAATACTCAATTAAGTTTATAATTTGTCTAACATTATATTTCATGTATCGCCCTGTTATAAATCCTGCTTGATCACTATGAATCAAGTCCTTCATAACCTGCATTAATCTATTTGCCAAATTTTTTGTAAAAATCTTATAATCAACATTTAATAATGAAATTGGCCTATAATTCTTAGGCTCTGTAAGATCCTGATCTTCCTTTGGAATCAGTGATATAAAAGCTCTTTTCCAAGAAGGAGGAACTTGTGTACCCAACAAAATACTATTAAAAAGTTCCTTTAATGGCTCCATCATTTCTTCAGATAAAGTCTTATAATACCTCGAGGTCAGTCCATCTGTTCCCGGAGACTTTCCAACCTTTAACTGCTTAATAGCTAAACCAATTTCCTCCACAGTAATTAATCTATTCATCCCATTTTGTTGTTCCTCTGAAAGTTTAGGAAAATGCACTGATTGTAAATATTTATCTATATCCACACCCTTTATGTTATCACTTGAATATAATTTTGTATAAAAATCTAAAAAACTCTTTTTAATCAAATTTTGCTGAAAAACCTCAATACCTTTATATTTTACTTTCTCTATAATTCTAGCTTTCTGTTTCTTTCATAACTGGTAAGCCAACCACCTCCCAGGCTTATTCGCATTACAAAAAGTATTATGTCTCATATACGACAGATTGGTAGCCACCTGATCTGCCATCAGCATATTAAATTGTTCCTTAAGCATCTTTATAGATACCTTTAAATTATTATCAGTTGGATTAAGAACAAACTCTTGTTCTTTTAATTTAATCTCTTCTTCTATTTCTCTACGTCTTTGTAACCCTTTTTCCCTAAAAACCTTATTCAATTGAATCAAAATTCCCCTCATATAAGCCTTACTGGCATCCCAAACCATGGACATCGATGTTCCCTTATTCATATTTATAGCAAAAAAGTCCTTTAAATGCTCTTTACATTTTTGTACAAACTCTTCCCGAGTAAACAAATTCTCATTCAATCTCCAGGGTCTTCTATTCCCATCTTCTAAATGTAATTCCATCCACACCGGACTGTGATCTGACAAAGTTCTGGGGAAAATTTTCACCTTCCTCACTTTAGAGAGAAAGTCACTAGTAATCAAAAAAAAAGTCAATTCTTGAAAATGACTGATGTCTATCCAAATAGAAAGTGAAATCTCTATCACTTATATTCCTTTCTCGCCAAATGTCAATGAGCTCCAATTCTTCTTTCAAATCAAAAAAAGTTTTAGGTAATCTAGTTTGGGTAAAAGTTTTAGAGGAGCTCCTTTTGTCTATAGTTGAATCTAAAACCCCATTCCAATCACCCATCAAAATTACAGATTTATAATCCAACTGAGATATCTTCCCATGCAAAAACGTGTAAAATTGTTTCTGTTGCTGATTAGGAGCATATAATCCAACAATAAGAACTTTTTTACCTTGTAATGATAATTCCACAAAAAGATATCTTCCTTCAGAATCAGTCTCAATTAATTTAGATGACAAATTTTTCTTCACGTAAATTACCACTCCCCCTTTTTTCCCTGGAGCTGGAGCAATAAAATGTGAACCCAAACGAGGATTCATCAAAAGTTTAGAGTCCTTTAAAGTTATATGAGTCTCTTGCAAACATATCAAATCACTGTTGTGTTGTTTCAAATAATGAAAAACCTTTCTCCGTTTCTGTGGCACATTTAAGCCATTAACATTCCAGGTCAGGAACCTGGCCATCTCCACCGGCCTGGAGCCTCTGGAGCATAGCCTGCAGATCCACTGTCGAAGATCTTTTTGGTCTTGCCCCTCCCACAGGCTCTATAATAACCATGCCTTCGACTTTATCACCACTCTTCTGCTGCTGCTCTTTTTCTTTACGTTTATGGGCAGCTCATGTCATCCTTTGCTCTTTTATCTCAAGACTCTGTACAGCTTGTTCCATGACCATCATTGATGAGGCTCCTGCCATAACAGGCTCTTCCATTATCCTTGTTTGTGGGGGTGAGGACGATCTTGCCTTTAAGATAGAGTGATAAAAATCTCTTGCCTTTGAAACTGTAGTTAATCTGTGACGTATCCCCTCATAATTCACTATTATTCCTCTTGGAATCTCCCATCTAAACTGAATTTGACAATGTTTTAACTCATCAGACAGAAAAGCAAAATCTTTTCTGCCTCTTAAAATTTTGGGAGGTATTTCTTTTAAAATTATCACATCTTGATCTGCAATTTGAAACTTTTGTTTATAAAAAGCCTGTATAATTTCATTACGAACAAATCTTCTGGAAAAATAGATGACCACGTCTCTTGGTAAGTTTCTCTGTCTAGCAACCCGTGAATTGACTCTAAAAAATTTTTCTATCTCATTCCCAATTATTTCAAGCCTCCAGCCCAGATTAAGAGCAATATCTTTCACAATAAGCATCTTTAAGTCCTCCTGGAGATTTTCTCTCAACTCCCTGATACGCAATGCATATTCCATCTCTCTATATTGTGAAATAATTTGTTCATACTGTGTAATTTCTATCTTATTCTCTACCTCCTCCATCCTAGATTCCATTCTTGTTGCATTTTCAGTAATCTCCTCGATTCTGTCGTCAATTCTCTCTATATGCAGAGCAAGGCCCTGGAAAGCAAAAAGTATGTGCTCCCTTACTTGCTTATTTTTTTTCTCCAATAGTTCTTCTGTGACAGCCCTCTCTGCAATTATAAGATCTTTTACTTCCTCCTTAATGTCCAAAGCATGCGTTTTTAAAGCTTCTTGTAAATCTTTAAGAGAAATTGCAGGAGGAGGAGAGTGAATAAATCAAATACTTTTGATCCTTTAAAGCAATATGAGTCTCCTGCAAGCAAACAACATCATTCTTATGTTGTTTCAAATAATGAAATACTTACTTTCTTTTCTGTGGTGAATTCAAGCCATTAACATTCCATGTCAGAAACTTTGCCATTCTTAATGGCTTGAAGCCTCTGGAACACAGCTTGAAGATCTGCTGTTGATGATCTCTTCGGTCTTGTTCCTCCCACGGGCTCTGTAGTAATCGAACCTTGCATTATGGATCCAACATCAGCCTTCTGCTGTTCCTTTTCTTTACGTCTATGCGCTGCACAAGTCATCCTCTGTTCCTTTGAATCACCTTTTACCTCCAAACACTGTTCCATAGATCCAGACTGTAAATCTCCTGCAACCAATAACATTGCAGCTTCAGCTTGTTCTTCCGGCCTTTCTTCTGTTCTCTTAGATCGTGGAGATGGTGGCAAACCTGCTTTCAGGACAGAAGTATAAAAATATTTTGCTTTTAAGATTGTATTAAGTCTATAATGTGTCCCATTGTAGTTCACCACTATTCCAACAGGTATCTCCCATCTGAACTGAATCTGTCGAGTTTTAAGCTCCTCAGCCAGAAAAACAAAATCCTTTCTTTTTCTAAGGATTTTTGGAGGTATTTCTTTTAAAATTATAACATCTTGAGCTGCAATTTGAAATCTCTGCTTATAAAAAGCCTGTATAATTTCATTACGAAGTGATCTCCTAGAAAAATAAATGACCACATCTCTAGGTAAATTTCTCTGCCTCGCAATCCATGAATTGACTCTAAATATTCTATCAATCTCTCTCAATATTTCCTTAGGTTCACATCCCAAAATAGGAGCGATATTTCTTGCCACCTCCTCTCTCAAATCCTCTCGTGGATTCTCCTTCAATCCTCTTATTCGCAAAGCAAATTCCATGTCTCTATATTGTGACATAATAACTTCATCCTGTGTGGTATCCATCTTATCTTCAACTTTACCAAGTCTGTATTCTAATTTTGCAGTATTTTCCACAACTTCATCCACCCTTTGATCTATACGTTCAATATGGGCGGCAAGCCCTTGGAATGCAAGAACAATGTCTTCCCTCATCTCCCTGTTCTTATTCTCAAAAAGCTCTGCCACTTCATTTTTAATATCTTGTGCTGTTTTTTTCAAAGCGTCCTGTATATCTTTAAGTGTAAATGCTGGTGGTGAAGGAGATGGTGGGGGTGACTTAGGCTTAGTAGTCTGAGTTACAGGAGAGGAGATTGAAGCTTTAGGAACCACAGGGATTCCAAGACGCTTTGAAGCCATTTTCTGTCTATTTAAAACCACTTCTTATAAAATCAGCAATTTAAAAAAAAAAAAAGGGGGGGGGGAGAGAAAGTAAGAAAAAAAAGGGAAAGATTCTTGCTTTTTAAGTAACCAAAATCTGTTACATGTTTAAACTTTGTTGCCAAATATAAGTCTTTGTTAACTCTGTCTTTTCAATCAAAAAAAACCCCAAAACACTCCAGCACCATTTTTCCACTCTTACTTTTAGTGAAATCGAAAGGTGGAGAAGAATCTTTTAACTCTTTTTTGAGTTAACGTCCCAAACATTAACAATTCTAATCTCTCCTGGTCAGCTCCGTCTGCTTTTAATTAACTCACAAGTCTCTTTAAGATGCAGATGTGGAAGCAGCGTCTTGCTTTGTTCCTGAAAAACAGGACAAAGGCGTCCTGGAATGCGGAGAAAAAAAAACGCCTCAGGCTCCGAGGGAGCTCTCACCCTATAGCCTCCAAATAATTAAGGAGGTGCAGGGGAGCTCTACCCCTACCCGTGCAAAAAGCTCACCTCTTCCTCTTCTCCCAAGGAAAGAGGTTTCAAGCTGCGGAACAGCTGATATTCGCCATCCCTGCTGACTTTCACACGATCCCAGGGCTGACGGCTAAAGAAAAGCCGCCATTGTTGGACTTCCGGTGGTAACAAACTGCCTCCTTTTATAGGCTCTCCTGTCTCCACCCCCTCCTCCTTTTTCATGGGGGAGGGTGAGCCAGAAGTGAGCCTGGGGCCTTTGCAGCTCCAGAGGACTCTCTCACTCTAAGTCCTTGCCTGTGCTGGCTCTTTCCCTCCCCCACTACACTTGGCTAGGCAGGGCTGTGTACCACCTACCACTCATTAATGTACCACAAGTGGTATGTGTACCACCGGTTGAAAAGCCCTGACCTAGGTTATCGCATATCCCCACAGGGCATTGAAATGGACCCAGAGAAGGTCAGAGCAGTATTAGAATGGGCACCACCTCGCACAAGAAAGCAACTGCAAAGTTTCCTGGGTTTCGCAAACTTTTACTGCCAATTCATTCCATCATTTGCCCAGATAGCCTTGCCCCTCACGAACTTACTAAAAATGAAGGGAGCATCCTCAGTAAAACCTAGCCAGCCACTAAAATGGACAATGGAGTGCCAAGTGGCGTTTGAGAGATTGAAGAGACTTTTTTCTGCCAAACCAGTACGGAGGCACCCAGACATGGATAAGCGCAGTGATGGAGTGCCCACGATTTCTGGGGGCAAGCTATTCCACTGGTTAATTGTCCTCACTGTCAGGAAGTTTCTCCTTAATTCCAAGTTGCCTCTCTCTTTGATCAGTTTCCAACCATTGTTTCTTGTCCTGCCCTCTGGTGCTTTGGAGAATAACGTGACCCCCCTCTTCTTTGTGGCGGCCTCTCAAACACTGGAATACTGCTATCATGTCTTTGCTATTTCTTCTTTTCTTTAGACTAGCCAAACCCAAGACCTGCACCCGTTCTTCGTATGTTTTAGTCTCCAGGCCTTTGATCATCTTAGTTGCTCTTCTCTGAATTTTTTCCAAACTTTCAACATCTTTTTTGTGATATGGTGACCAAAATTGGTAGCAGTATTCCAGGTGTGGTCTTACTAGGGTTTTATAAAGTGGTACTAATACCTCATGTGATCTTGATTCTATGCCTCTGTTTATACAACCCAGGATTGTATTAGCTTTTTTGGCTGCTGCTGCACACTGCTGGCTCATGGTAAAGTGATCATTCACTAGGACTCCAAGGTCCCTCTCACAGTTACTGTTTTTTTTTTTTTTTTTATTAGAAGTTTTATAAATTTTACAAAAAAACAAGAACAATACAAAACAAAAAACAACATATACAAAAAGGAAACTAAACATTACATATAAAAAAACCCCCCCATCCCCCACCCCACACAAAAACCCCTCCCTTCCCCCCCTGAGCTTCCCAGATCCTCAGTCAGTTTAGGAAAACTTGCCTCAGCTAGATATTTATTTATATCTAGCAATTGCACATTAGTAGATTTGTATAACTTTTGGTAATAATCCAAAAAAGATTTTTTGATCAATTCCTTCTGAAAAACTAGTTTACCCTTATAATTTATTTTCTCTATTATTCTTTGTCTCTGTTTCTTTCTTAATTGATAAGCCAACCATCTCCCAGGCTTATTAGCATTACAAAATGTATTTTGTTTCATAAACAGTAAATTGGTTGCAACTTGATCTGCTATCAACATATTAAATTGTGACTTTAATAACTTTAAAGATTCTTTAATACTTTCATCAGAAGGATTTAAAATCAAAGCCCTTTCTTTTAATTTAATTTCATCTTCAAGTTCTCTACGTTTCTGAATCTGCTTCCGCTTGTGACAATTATTCATTTTTATCAAAACACCACGCATAAATGCTTTACCTGCATCCCATACCATTGACATTGAAGTCCCCTTATACATATTCAAAGCAAAATAGTCGTTTAAACACTCTTTTAACTTTTGAACATTCTTCTCTTGTCTAAACAAATTTTCATTAACTCTCCAGGATCTCCTTTCCTCTTTCTCTTGGGTCAGCTCCATCCAAACTGGGCTATGATCCGTCAGTGATCTAGGAAAAATCTTTACATTCTTTACTTTATTATACAAATCAGTAGTAATCAAAAAAAAGTCAATTCTTGAAAAAGATTGGTGTCTATCAGAAAAAAAAGTGAAGTCTCTCTCCTCTTGATTACATTCCCGCCAATAATCCCTTAATTCCCAGTCTTCCTTCATATCAAAAAAGGCTTTAGGTAACCTTGCTTGTTTAAGAAAAGGAGAGGAACCTTTCTTGTCCCTTTGTATATCTAAGACACCATTCCAATCACCCATTAATACCACTGATCTATAGTCAAGCAATGTTATTTTTGGATGTAACTGCTTATAAAATTGTTCCTGTTGTTGATTTGGAGCATAAAGTCCCACTATAAGTACTTTCTTACCATATATACCAAGTTCAATCATCACATATCTCCCCTGGGGATCTGATTCTACCAGACAAGCTGGTAGATTTTGTTTAACATATATAACAACTCCCCCTTTCTTCCCAGGAGCAGAAGATATAAAATGAGATCCCAAACGAGCATTGACTAAATATTTCTGATCTTTAAGTAGAATATGAGTTTCCTGTAAACAAATAACATCATTGGTATGTTGCTTCAAATAATAAAAGATTTTTTTCCGTTTCTGAGGAGAATTCAATCCATTAACATTCCAGGTCAAAAACTTTGCCATCTCCCTTGGCACGCAGCCTGGAGAAGACACCATCAAAATCTGAAAGAGCTGCGTGTGTTGCATAACTCTTGGGTCTTGCTCCTCCCACCGGCGATGATGCACTTCCAGAAGAACTCTCTTTAGGCTCTTTTTTACGTTGCTCCTTCTCTTTACGCTTATAAGCTGCACGAGTCATCCTCTGCTCTTTAACCTCCGTCTGGCGTTGCCTTACATCTTCTTTCATCCCGGCGGAAACCAAATCTAATGCCTCAGATTGCTGCTCAACTTCCTTGCCACTCATCTGCTTCTGACCAGATGAAGTTGAGCCTGCACCCAGGACCGAAGTATAAAAGTCTCTAGCTTTGTCAACTGTATTCAATCTGTAACGTGTCCCAGCATGGCTCAAAACAATACCCGTCGGAATTTCCCATCTAAATGGCATCGATCTAGCTTTAAGCTCGTTAGTTAAGAAAGCAAAGTCTTTCCTACTTCTTAAAATTTTGGATGGGATTTCCTTTAGAATGATGACATCTTGGGCAGCAATCTGAAATCTTTTGTTGTAAAAAGCTTGTATAATCTCATTCCGCAGGGACTTCTTTGTAAAATAAATCACCACATCTCTAGGCAAATTCTTCTGCTTAGCAATCCAGGAGTTGAGTCTATAAATTTTTTCCATTTCTCTATGTAATTCTCCTTTATCCATATCCAAGGCCAACGCCAGATCAGTAAGGACCACCTCCACCAAATCTTGATTCATATCTTCCTTGAGGCCTCTGATCCTCAGGGCATACTCCATCTGTCTGTACTGAAACATCAAAATATCTTCTTGTGAGGAGTCCACCTTCCTTTCCACATCTTGAATTTTGTCATCCAAGGAATCAACTTTGTCTTCCACTTCCTCAAGCCTTGCATCGAGCTTAACCACCACAGTAGCCAAACCTGAAACAGCTGCAAGTATATCTTGTCGCAAATCATTATTATTTTCTTGCAGTTTAGTCTTTATCCCCGTTATCTCTTCTTTAAGATCAGATTTAATTTCTGATTTAATCTGTGAGACAAATTGATTCATTTCCTCTCTCATTTGAACTACAATCTCTCCCATTATGCCTCTAACCTCTTGTGCTGAAAGTCCAGGTAGAGGAGGGGAGGGTGGTGGCTGAGCCGGTGGTACATGTTTAGGTTGTTGTTGTAATTGTGCAGTGGAAGTTATAGGAGAAGAAATAACCTTAGGTATTGAGGAAGGCTGCTGCCTCTTTGAAGCCATTTTAAAAAGCACAGTTCACACTTCCCTTTCCCCTCCACACAAAAAAGGAGGAGGGAAAAAAAAAAAATTTTTAAAAAGAGACAAACTATAGTCCTTGAAAGTCCAGAGTAAATCCAAAGAATAAAAAATAAAAAAGCAAACAATTCAAAAGAAAAAATTCTAAACCAAAAGCAAAAGCAAAAGCAAAAACCAGTCCTTAAAAAGGGAAAGTAAAACAAAAGAGAAAGGAAAAAAAAACTCCGACACTTTCAAAACGCCATCTTAAATCCTTTCACTAATATAACAAAGAAAAGGAGGAAAAATAATAAAAATCAAATAATAAAAAAAATAAACACCTAAATTATATAACAAAAATCCTTTAAACTGCTCCGTCCGTTTAAAAATTACTCATCAAAATACTATAAACACGGAGATAGAAGCGGCGGTTTCTTTTGCTTCCTAGGAAGCAAAAACAGCTGGGAGGCGGAGATCAACAGGGGCTCTGAGGGAACACTCCTTTCACCCCCTCTAGAAATAAATCCAGAGGGGGTTCGGGGGTTCTACCTCTATCCCTGTACTCTCTGTCCCTTCCCTTTGCCCGGGAAGGGAATTCCGAGCCGCGGGCCAGCTGATGCACGCTGCGCTCCGCGGCTCTAACACTTCCCCAGCTGGACGGCTAAAAGATAGCCGCCATCGCCGTCGCCTCGTACCGGAAGCTCTCCACAGTTACTGTTTTTAAGCCAGGTCTTGCCCAATCTGTACTTGTACCTTTGATTTTTCCTGCCTAAATGTAAAACTTTGCTTTTCTCCACATTGAAACTAATTTAGTTGGATAGGGCCCATTGTTCAAGTTTGTCAAGATCTTTTTGGATCCTGAGTTTGTCTTCTGGGGTGTTGGATACTCCTGCCAGTTTAGTGTCATCTACAAATTTGATGAGTTCTCCTTCAATTCCCTCATCTAAGTAATTGGTGAAGATATTGAAGAGTACTGGGCCTAAGACGGAACCTTGTGGTACCTCACTGCTTACTTCTCTCCATGTGGATGTAGTGTTGTTGAGGACTACTCATTGAGTACGGTTTGCTAGCCAGCTACAGAGCCATCTGGTGGTGATGTTGTCTATTCCACCTTTTTCTAGATTACCAAGGAGTAGGTTGTGGTCTTCTTACTGAAGTCTAAGTATACTATGTCCACAGTATTTCGCTGGTCTATTAGTTTAGTCACTTTGTCGAAGAATGAAATAAGATTGGTTTGGCATGATCTGTTTTTAACAAACCTGTGCTAGCTGACAGTTATAACTTTGTTTGCTTCTAGTTGTTCCCAGATCTGTTTTTTGATTATCTTTTCCAGGATCTTCCCAGGTATTGATGTTAGACTGATTGGTTTGTAGTTTCCTGGGTCTGTTTCTTTTCCTTTCTTGAAGATGGGAACCACATCAGCTCTTTTCCAATCCTCAGGTACTTCCCTGGTGCTCCAGGTTTTTTGAAAGATATGGTGCAATGGTTCTGAGATATCATTTGCCAGCTCCTTCAGAACTCTGGGATGTAATCTGACAGGTCCTGGTGATTTATATTCGTCAAGGTCGGATAGGTGTTCTCTTACCATTTTCTTGCTTATTTTAATTTGTGTTTCTAGTTTGTCTTTTACAGTATTTTTTTGGTATGTTGTGCTATAATTTCTTTTTGTGTGAAGACTGATGCAAAGAATGAATTATGCAGTTCTGCTTTCTCCCTATTGCTTGTTACTTCTTTGTCATCTTCTCTTTAGTGGACCTACAGTTTCCTTGACTTTTTTTTTAATATGTTGAAAGAAACTTCTTTTATTATCCTTGATTTCTGTTGCAAGTCTTTGTTCATTCTGAGCCTTTGCTTTCCTGACTTCGTCTTTGCATGTTCTGGCTGTCTGCTGATAATCAGCCTTAGTTATGTGTCCCTCTTTCCATTTTTTGTACTTGTCCGTTTTGTCTTTCAATTTGTCTGAGAGATCTTTTTGCAGCCATGCTGATTTCTTTTTGACTTTCTTGTTTTTCTTTTTCAGTGGTATTGTGTGGGACTGGGCTTTTATGATAGCTTTTTTCAGTCTCCCATGCTTCTTGAGTTGCTTTCCCCTTTAGGATTTTCATCCATGGAATCTTTCCTAGGTTCTCTCTGAGTTTGTTAAAATCAGCTCTTTTGATGTTTAAGACATTGGCTGAATTATTTTCTATTGCTTGCATTTGCATTATATTGAATTCCAGTATGATGTGGTCACTTTCCCCCAAGGTTCCAGCAACTTCAACTCCATCACTTCTTCTCTATTAGTAACAATTAGATCCAGTATAGCTTTACTTCTAGTTCCCTCCTCTACCTTTTGGATGATAAAGTTGTCGGCTAGGTTGATTAGGAATCTGTTTGATCTCCCACTCACTGCAGAGTTTGTCTCCCAGTTGATATCTGGATAGTTGAAGTCTCCCATTACTACCGTGGTGTGCTTCTTGCATACATTTGTTAACTGGTTGGCAAAGAGTTCATCTGTTTCTTCTGATTGGTTGGGTGACCTGTAATATACACCTATGGTAATGTCACTTTTTTTTCTCTTTCATATTGACTCATATACATTCTGGAGAGATTTTATCTTGAATCATGTGCATTTTTGTAGATATGTAGTGTTCTCTTACATATAGTGCAACTCCCCCTCCTCTTTTTGTAGGCCTGTTTCTTTTGAACAATTTGTATCCATCCATCAGACCACTCCATTCATAGGCTTCGTCCCACCAGGTTTCTGTAATGCCAACTATGTCATACCCTCCCTCATGTATTATTGTTTCTAGTTCACCCTGTTTGTTCCCCAAGCTTTGAGCATTTGTATATAAGCATTTAAGACTTTTATGCCTATTTGTGGGAATGTTTCCTGTATCTCCTGATTGTTGTTTGAGTTTTTCTTTTTTCTCATCTCTGCCTACCTCATTGTTTGATTTGTTTTCTTGGGATTTATGATTGGTTTTGGGTTCTAGAGATTCTAAAGATTGGTCACCCTCCCCCCTCAATTTTAGTTTAAAGCCCTCCTGATGAGTTTGGCCAGTCTTTTTCCGAGTACATTTTTCCCTGTTTTCGTGAGGTGCAGCCCATCCCTTGCCAAGAGTCCTTCACGTAGGAAATGCAGTCCATGGTCCAGGAAACTAAAGTTTTCTTGGCAACACCAACCCTTTAGCCAATGGTTTATTTCTAGAATTCTTTTTTCCCTCAATGGGTGTTGGCCTTTCGTTGGGAGTACGGATGAGAACACTACTTGTGCTCCTAGCTTCTTAACTTTATTGCCTAGTTGTTTGTAATCTCTCACTATTGTACTCAGATTCTTTGTTGTGTCATTCGTCCCAATGTGGAGGAGAAGGAAAGGGTAGTAATCAGTAGGCCTAATTATTTTGGTTAGTTTCTCAGCCACATCCTTGATTTTTGCTACAGAGAGACAAAATACCTCCCTAGATTGTATGTCCGGTCTGCAGATGGATGATTCCATTCCTTTGAGGATAGGATCTCCTATTGCCAGCACTCGCCTTCCTTTTTGGGGGGCTGCAATCTGGGGTGCTTTTCTGTTTATCTCTGGTGTGTTTGTTAATATGACTTTTTTAGGGATATTTGAAGTGACATTTTTAGGGATATTTGAAGTTGTTTCTTTGCTAAGCAGCTGTGTGTTTTCTTTGAGGGGGAGGTTGTGGGTCTACGTGTTTCCATCTAAGGGGAGAAATTGATTGCTCAGTTTTAGTGGGGCTGTTTCTGGTTGGGTTGGATTGGGCAGAAGGGGTTTGTTAGTTGTATGCTGCTTGTTTCTTTGAGTATTGTGTTTCCTTCTATGTGTGACATACCTCCATTTGTCTTCCTCCAAGGGTTTATCGGTAGGGTCAAATCCTTTGGGAGTTATTTGTTCATTCATTGGTTCGGTTTGGGTAGAGCTTTCTTTTGTACGTTGGGGTTTGGCTAGAATTGCCTCTAAGTTCCTTATTTTCCTCCAGTAGTTTACATAGCTTACATCTAATGCATGTATAGTTTGGGTGTTCTTTAGGCATAACCACATACATGGAACATGTATTGCATACCACAATAGTTTCAGTCACCTGTTCCATGAGTTCGTTGTTTGAAAATCCCTCTGTTTGGTTGGTGGATGTGCTTTGCTGTTAGCCTTGTTTCTAGCTTCTCTGTTCTAGGTAATTATGTCTATTTTTTCTATCCTTTTTTCTGACTGTTTGTGCTTGTTTTTTTTGCCTTGTTATTTAGGTATAGATAAAAGTATGTGGCAGTATGCCCTTTGGTTTTAAAGGAAAAATTGCAGTTTATATTGAAGTTAAAAGTTAATGTTAGGATACTGCCTTGTTGTGGTGAAGGGGCTTGTGTAACTCAATGAAGCTATGAGCTATGCCCTGCAGGGCCACCCAAGACTGACAGGTCATAGCAGAGAGTTCTGACAAAATGTGATCCACTGGAGAAGGACATGGCAAACCACTCCAGTATCTCTGCCATGAAAACCCCATGGACAGTACCAAAAGGCAAAAAGATATGACGCTGGAAGATGAGCCCCTCACGTCGGAAGGTGTCCAATATGCTACTGGGGAAGAGCAGAGGGCTAGTACTAGTAGTGCCAGAAAGAATGAAGTGACTGGGCCAAAGCTGAAAGGACACTCAGCTGTGGATGCATCTGGTGGTAAAAGGAAATTCCGATGCTGTAAAGATCTTTTCTCCATAGGAACCTGGAATGTAAGATCCATGAATCAAGGCAAGCTAGACGTGGTCAAACAAGAGATGACAAGACTGAACATTGACATCTTAGGAATCAGCGAACTCAAATGGACAGGAATGGGTGAATTTAACTCAGGTGACCATCAGGTATACTACTGCGGGCAAGAATCCCTCAGAAGAAATGGAGTAGCCTTCATAATCAATAAAAGAGTAGAAAAAGCAATACTGGGATACAATCCCCAAAATGACAGAATGATCTCAGTTCGAATCCAAGGCAAACCATTCAATATCACAGTAGTCCAAATCTATGCCCCAACCACTGGTACTGAAGAGGATGAAATTGACCGGTTCTATGAAGCCCTACAGTACCTTATTGAATTAACACCAAAAAATGATGTCCTTATCATCAGGGGGGATTGGAATGCTAAGGTAGGAAGCCAAAAGATAAACGGAATAACAGGCAAGTTTGGCCTTGGAGTACAAAATGAAGCAGGGCACAGGCTGATAGAATTTTGTCAAGAGAATACAATGGTCATAGCAAACACTCTTTTCCAACATCCCAAGAGATGGTTCTACACACGGACATCACCAGACGGTCAACACAGAAATCATATTGACTATGTGCTCTGCAGCCAAAGATGGAGAAGCTCTATACAGTCAGTAAAAACAAGAGCAGGAGCTGACTGTGGCTCAGATCATGAGCTTCTTGTTGCAAAATTTAGGCTTCAATTGAAGAAAGTAGGGAAAAGCACTAGGCCACTCAGGTATGAACTAAATCATATTCCTGATGAATATACAGTAGAGGTGACAAATAGATTTAAGGAATTAGATCTGATAGACAAGAGTGCCTGAAGAACTATGGACGGAGGTTCGCAACATTGTACAAGAGGTAGCAACTAAAACCATCCCAAAGAAAAAGAAATGCAAGAAAGCAAAATGGCTGTCTGAGGAAGCTTTGCAAATAGCTGAGGAAAGAAGGGAAGTGAAAGGCAAAGGACAAAGAGAAAGATTTTATTTATTTATTTATTTATGAGACTTATATACTGCTTTAAGTGCAAGCACTCTCTAAGCAGTGTACACCAGTAAGCAATGTATATATATATATTACATTGCCCCCAACAATCTGGGTCCTCATTTTACCTACCTCGGAAGGATGGAAGGCTGAGTCAACCTTGAGCCGGTGAGATTTGAACTGCTGACCTGCTGAACACAGTCAGCTAAAGTGGCCTGCAGTACTGCACTCTAACTGCTGCACCACCTCGGCTCTTATATACCCAATTGAATGCAGAATTCCAGAGAATAGCTAGAAGAGATAAGAATACCTTCTTAAATGAACAGTGCAAAGAAATAGAAGAAAACAACAGAATAGGGAGGACCAGAGATCTCTTCAAGAAAATTGGAGATATGAAGGGAACATTTCATGCAAAGATGGGCATGATAAAGGACCAAAATGGCAGGGATCTAACAGAGGCGGAAGAGATTAAGAAGAGGTGGCAAAACTACAAAGAAGAACTATACAAGAACGAGCTTAATGTCCCAGATAACCACGATGGGGTGGTCACTGACCTCGAGCCAGACATCCTAGAATGTGAAGTGAAATGGGCCTTAGGAAATCTGAGCAACAACAAAGCTAGTGGAGGTGACAGTATTCCAGCTGAGCTATTCAAAATCTTAAAAGATGATGCAGTAGAAGTGCTACACTCAATTTGCCAGCAAATTTGGAAAACTCAACAGTGGTCACAGGATTGGAAAAGGTCAGTTTGCATTCCAATTCCAAAGAAAGGCAATGCCAAAGAATATTCAAACTATCGCACCATTGCACTCATTTCACATGCTAGTAAAGTTATGCTTAAAATCCTACAAGCTAGACTCCAGCAGTATGTGGATCGAGAACTACCAGAAGTACAGGCAGGATTTCGAAGAGGCAGAGGAACTAGAGATTAAATTGCCAACATACGCTGGATCATGGAGAAAGCTAGGGAGTTCCAGAAAAACATCTACTTCTGCTTCATTGACTATGCTAAAGCCTTTGATTGTGTGGATCACAACAAATTGTGGCAAGTTCTTAAAGAGATGGGTGTACCAGACCATCTTATTTGTCTCTTGAGAAACCTATATGTGGGTCAAGAAGCAACAGTGAGAACTGGACACGGAACCACTGATTGGTTCAAAATTGGGAAAGGAGTCCGGCAAGGCTGTATTCTGTCGCCCTGCCTATTTAACTTGTATGCAGAGCACATCATGAGAAAGGCAGGGCTAGATGAATCAAAAGTTGGAATTAAGATTGCTGGAAGAAATATCAACAACGTAAGATATGCAGATGATGCCACTCTAATGGCAGAAAGTGAAGAGGAACTACAGAGCCTCTTGATGCGGGTGAAGAAGGAGAGTGCAAAAGTTGGCTTGAAACTCAACATTAAGAAAATCATGATCCTGGCATCCGGCCCTCTCAATTCCTGACAAATAGATGGGGAAGAAATGGAGGTAGTGACAGATTTTATTTTCCTGGGCTCCAAGATCACCACAGATGGGGACTGCAGCCAAGAAATTAAAAGACGCTTGCTCCTGGGGAGGAAAGCTATGGCAAATCTAGACAGCATACTAAAAAGCAGAGACATCACCCTGCCAACAAAAGTGCATATAGTCAAGGCCATGGTTTTTCCAGTTGCAATGTATGGCTGTGAAAGTTGGACCATAAGGAAGGCTGAGCAACAAAGAATTGAGGCCTTTGAACTATGGTGCTGAAGAAGACTCCTGCGAGTCCCTTGGACTGCAAGGCGTTCAAACCGGTCAGTCCTAGAAGAGATCAACCCCAACTGCTCTTTAGAAGGCCAGATCCTGAAGTTGAAACTCAAATACTTTGGCCACCTAATGAGAAGGAAGGACTCACTGGAGAAGGGCCTAATGCTGGGAAAGATTGAGGGGAATAGAAGAAGGGGACGACAGAGAATGAGGTGGCTGGATGGAGTCACTGAAGCAGTAGGAGTGAGCTTAAATGGACTCTAGAAGATGGTAGAGGACAGGAAGGCCTAGAGGAACATTGTCCATGGGGTCGTGATGGGTTGGATACGACTTCGCAATTGACAACAACAACAAGGGCCATTTAACAAAGGGAAGGGCTGCTTTCTCCTCAACAAGGGATTTGCTTTTAGCTTTCTGGTCTCTGCCTAAAAATTCATCCCTATCCTTCCTTTTCTTAATTTGCTCCTTATTTATCTCTATCCTCTCTGCATTGCTTTTTTGACTGCCTTCCTGTGCTCAGCCAGTCTTTCTAATTGCCCCCAGTTGCCCCCAGCCGTTGGTCCTCTGAGGTCTCTTCTATGTTCAGCTAGTTTTTCTGTGCTGAGCTGGTCTAATAGCCGGTCTTTCTGAGCTAGGCAGGTTTTCTAGTTGGTTTTTCTCTGCTGAGCAGGATTAATAGCCGGGTTTTCTCTGCTGGGCCTTCCTACCAACTGCCTTCATTCGCTGCTCCGCCGCTCCGTCTCTGGCCGTTGCTCCATCTCCAACGTTCAGCCAGGTTCTCTTGAGCTGCCAGTCGGGTCCTCTGCTGCTCTGCTGCCTCTATTGTGCTGCCTTGTTGCCACCTGCAGGCCTCCCGGTCAAGTCTCAGTAGCACCTGATCTGCTGACATCTGTAGGCCCTGGTCTGCCGCTGTCCGTAGCAGTTAGTCTGCTGCTGTCTGTAGGCCCTGGTCTGCCGCTGTCCATAGCACCTGGTCTGCTGCTGTCTGTAGGCCCTGGTCTACTGTGCTCTCATGTTCCACCATCCCCATCAACAGCTGTGCGGCCACATGGCTCCCATTTGCTGATCCATCACACCGGGCTTCTGCTTCCTTCAGCAAACAGAGCTGCCTGGATGGTTCACAGTAAGTTCTTCTCTTCTCTCCCTGACTGGCTCTCCTCCCTTCTCTACTAGCTCACTGGCTCTCCTGTTTCTCCTCTCTGCCGGTTGTTGCACTGCCTTCAGTCAGCTTTCCTCTCCACCTCACAGCTGATTCTCCTCTCTGCTCTGAAGATCTTTCTTCTCCATTTCTCTTCTCCAGTCTTTTTTATTTTTCTGACTTATCTTTTCCTCTTCTCCTACCATTTTGTCTTAGTTTAAGATCTCTTCCCACGATGTAACCATGCTTCCTCTGTGGCTGCCATCTTGCCCTTGGACCTGATAGATTACATCCCAGAGTTCTGAAAGAACTGGCAGATATGATCTTGCAACCATTGCACTATATCTTTCAAAGATCCTGGAGAACTAGAGAACTACCAAAAGACTGGAAAAGAGCTGATGTGGTTCCCATCTTCAAAAAAGGGAAAAAGACAGATCCAGGAAACTACAGACCAATCAGCCTGACATCAATACCTGGGAAGATCCTGGAAAAGATAATCAAGCAACAGATCTCCACACAACTAGAAGCAAGCAAAGTTATAACCAGAAGCAAACATGTGTTTGTCAAAAGCAGATAATGCCAAACTAATCTTATTTCATTCTTTGACAAAGTGACTAAATTAGTGGACTAGTGAAATGCAGTACTTAGATTTTAGTAAGGCAGTTGAAAAACTAGACCAGGGCTTTTCAACCTTTTTACTGATTGTACCACTTTTAGGATATGGCAATATTCGAGTACCACCTAGCAAGGTGTCAAAAACTTGACCAAAAAAAAAAAAAAACCCCTGTTCAAAGTTGCAATTGCACTGAAATGACTTATGACCATTTTTCACACTTATGACCATTGCAGCATGCCCAGGGTCATGTGATTTATATTTGGATGCTTGGCAACTGCTTCATATTTATAATGGTCACAGTGTTCCAGGGTCATGTGATCCCCTTCTGCAACCTTTTGACAAGCAAAGTCAATGGCAGAGCTGCTGGTGGCCAAGTGCTAAGGCGGGACTTCCTTTCCTCCCTCCCTTCCCTGCCTCCCTTTTTCTCATTCCCATCTCCTTCTGAAGGAAGAATTTGAACCCCCCCCCCCATATTTTCCCTCTTCCATATATTGATCAAACAAGGAAAGGCCTTCAGAGACAGAAAAGACAAGCTGCTGAGTGAACTAGCTTAAAAAGGCACATTCCCCTTTAAGAATTAGCTACTGGCTAGAAAGGAAAGTAAGGAGTGCAGCCGGCACTTAAGGAAGAAAAAAAATGTAAGTACTGGCTGATGGCTAAGGCAACCTCCCCAAATGGCTCCATTCATAAGTAAAGGAATGCTACAGGCAAAATCCATTCAGGAGAAAAATACTTCAAAATCCCTTGCAGCAAAACTTACAGCTAACAACAGCAGAGCAATAGAAGCTAACATGAGACATCAGCCATCAGCCAAATAGAAGTTGCCAAACACTCCTTAAGAACACAAAGCCCTCATTGCACAAATCCCAGAACTTCAAAGTCACAAAAGCACATAAGAATCCTTCCACTCTCCATCTCTTTCCCTCCTCTGTGCCTCACCTCCAGCCATTGCTGCCTTTTTTCATTCCTCTTGGAGGGCGACCCCTCCCCTGCTGCATTTCTTGCCTGTTTGCTGCTGCCAGCACAGGTGGCTGCCACAGCAGTTGTAGATCGGCTCATGGACAGCCTGCTTGATCTCCTCTCCCCCCATCCTCCCCCTCCCTCTTCTTCCCCTTCAGTTCAGCTGACTCTACCTCCTCCCAAGGCTGCTGCTTTTTTTCTCTCTCCCTCTCCTGCCCAAATTGCCTCTTTTTATAGGCTCTCCTGTCTTCACCCCCTCCTCCTTTCTCATGGGGGAGGGTGAGCCAGAAGTGAGCCTGGGGCCTTTGCAGCTCCAGAGGACTCTCTCACTGCAAGTCCTTGCCTGTACTGGCTCTTTCCCTCCCCCACTACACTTGGCTAGGCAGGGCTGTGTACCACCTGCCACTCATTAATGTACCATAAGTGGTATGTGTATCACCGGTTGAAAAGCCCTGAACTAGACCACAAGCTACTCCTTGGTAAACTACAGTACAAAAATGTGGGATAGACAGCATCACTACCAGATGGATTTGTAACTCACTGCCAAATTGCACTCAACGTGTAGTCCTCAATGGAACTATATCTACATGAAGGAAAGTAAGCAGTGGGATGCCACAAGGTTCTGTCTTAGGCCCAGTACTCTTCATAAGTGACTTAGATGAGGGAATAGAAGGGGAAGACATCAAATTTGCAGATGACACTAAGCTGGCAGGAATAGCCAACACCGCAGATGATAGGCTCAAGATTCAAAACAATCTTGTCAGACTTGAACACTGCACCCTAACCAACAAAATGAATTTTGATGTAGAGAAAAGTAAGGTGTTACGCTTAGGCAAGAAAAAACAAATGTACAGATACAGATTAGATGAAACCTGGCATCATGGTTCTGACACATGAAACTCTTCAAAGAACTTTGAGGCATTGTTTACCTTAAAGAATCTTTATTTGAGAAGCATAGCATGGACACTAACACTAATGGAAGAGAACCTTTGCCCTTCAAACTAATTGGAGAACGTAAATCATGACAGCAAAATAAGGGAGGGGAAATGCTAGCAAAAATAACTGCTGGGGGGGGGGTGGAGATTTCAGATCTTAGCATCCTTTCATCATGCCGTGCCAACATTTTGTCACAGGAGTAAAAATACTTTTTAGGATAAAATGCCTGGAAGTTCTTTGAAGTGTTTCATTAGTCAGAACCTTGACAGTTAGCAGTGTTGACACCTGGCTTAATAGCAGTAACTGTGAGAGGGACCTTGGAGTCCTAGTGGGCAATCAATTAAACATGAGCCAGCAGTGTGCAGTATCAGCCAAAAAAGCCAAAGCAATCCTAAGTTGCATTAACAGAGGGAAAGAATCAAGATCACATGTGGTACTAGTACCACTCTATAAAGCCTTAGTAAGGCCACATCTGGAATACTGCATCCAGTTTCAGTCACCACATAATAAAAAAAAATGTAGAAACTTTGGAAAGAGTGCAGAGGAGAGCAATAAAGATGGTTAGGGGCCTGGAGGCTAAAACATATGAACAGTGGTTGCAGGAACTGGGCATGGCTAGTCTAGTGAAGAGAAGGACTGGGGTGACATGATAGCAGTATTTGAGGGGCTCTCACCGAGAGGAGGGGTTCAAACTATTATCCAATTCACCTGAAGGCCAGACAAGAAACAATGGATGGAAACTGATCAAGGAGAGAAATATGGAGAATTTTTCTGACAGTGAGAACAATCAACCAATGGAATAGCTTGCCTTCAGAAATTGTGGGTGCACCATCACTGGAGGCTTTCAAGAAGAGACTGGACAGCCAGCACAGTCACCCTTCTCCACGGGGTGGTTTGCGTGTCGCCAGGCACCCAGTCTTTCCAGGCTGTGGCTCTGCATCCAGCGTGTATGCTGTGTTCCCCTCTCCAGCCCTTCCATGAAACAGAGAGGGTGACCCAGAGCCAGTCCCCGTCAATGCTCAGCTTGTACCACCCCATGCTCCTGTCTCTCCGCCTTTCATCCTATGGGCCAAGTCCTGTCCACTGGCTGGCCCGTAGAATGAAAGGTGGGAAGACAGGAACATGGGGCAGCATGAGCCGAGCATCAGCAGGGGTCGGCTCTGGGTAGCCCTCTCCACCATATGGAAGGGCCAGAGAGGGGAACGCAGCCTTCATGTTGGATGCGGAGCCACCCTGTGGAGAAAGATGACTGCACCCCAGGTTGTGGGGTGCAAGGCCAATGGAACACCAGGGCCCGGAGGAGGATCTGTGCACCTGGTTAGTGTTGATGGTCCCCCGGGCTGGCTGGAGCCCTGGGCAGCGGAGGGCAAGCACCCAGCCCAGCCCTTGAGCTCCCAGGGCACTGGGATCCTGCAGCCCAGCCCAGCTCCGCTTCCCCGAGGGCGCCCGGCCGTGCTTACCTTCTCCTCCTCAAGGCTGCTACTGCTGTGCTCGCTCTCCTTGGCCAGGCTGGGCACATGGAGTGGGGCTGAGCAATGGGTGAGGGACAGAAGGCGGGATAGGAGGGCGAGCCTTAAATGGCATCCCGACTCTGGCAGAGGGCAGCTCCAGGGCTGGGCTTGGGCAAGGCAGAGCAGGGAAAGGAGTCCTAGCTGCCTCTTGGGCATGGGAACTTTTGTCCTTTCCCTTTGCCAGGGCCCTCGGAGGTGTAGCAGCAGGTGGGAGGCTCATCCCACGTGTGCGGCCAGAGCTAGAGGATGAGGTTGAACAGCGGAGGCTGAGTGGGCAGGGGCCGCGATGTGGCAGTGACAACGTCCAGCTACTCTGCCTTGCTGTGTTACAGAAGTGTGCTCTCAGGTTCAGTTTATGGTCACACACACACACACTCACAGGCCTGGAAAATTGCCACACTCAATCCCAAATCAACTGAACACTGAGGCCCAGTGAATTTAAAATAATACCTAACTTTTACTGATACATTTTTGCTCTTACACACACATCCTCACTTACGCAGCATCCACTACTAGACTGCCAGGCACTAGCCAGAGGGACAGAAACCACCAAGTCTGGGATCCAAAAACAACTCAAAGACTGGGCAGGCTTCAGAATCTCTTTTTATCCCTCAGGGGAGGGGCTTCCCATGCAGGTCCAACTCCTTTGTTGATGAGACTTGGGGAGGGGCTTGCCATGTGCTCAGACCCAACTTTTGTCCTTTTGTTCCCTTAATGACTTAGTTCCTTTCCCTGAGGGAGCTTTTCCTGGCTTTTGTCCATCCTGTGTAGATGCCTTTCCCACTTTTAGGTATGGTTGCTTTAGCCTAGTCTCACACATTCCTCTCCTTGGCATCATGTTAAACAGGAGATGCCACAAAATGGGGCTCACTCATCACCCACTCAGAGCATTACAGGTTTTTGTATGTATTCTTGCCAATAGGTTTGCTGTCCAGTTATTATGGAGGTTCAATACTTCAGGAAGAAAAATTTAACACATAGAAATAACATTTTAGGAAAACAGGTTTAACACATTGAAAGACTGAGGAGATTAATACAAAGGCAAATTACAAAAACAGAAAAATTTGAACAATTTTCCTTCCCTAAGATCCCAAATCAGGTAACCAAGATACAAGCCAAAACCAGTTCCATCCCTCCAGATCTTGGGAGATGTGAGAGGCTAGAATTTTGAGCTTGGCTAGAGTTGCTTCAATGTAATTGTCATTGTTGGTTAGGTTAAAACAACAAAGACTTTGAAAGGATTCACAATCTTGACCCACCCTTAATACTACATAATCAATAGCCACACAATTTTGGACGACTGCAGTCCTGATATCCGGCATTTCTTCTGTCAGAGCTGCAATGAGGGAGGATGTGGGGTTGACACTTTTAGCTAGGATGCATGCCACTTTTCTTAGATCCATGTCTGGAGATGATCCAAAAGGAAAGAACATTTCCTCCCACAAGTCCTAAACAGTAGCATCTCTTCTAGGCTTGAAAGTACTCCAAAGAAAAAGATAGATGTGACCCCTCCTAATAGCAAAAGTTCCCCTACACAAACAGCTGAGCTGTTCATAAGTTGCTTGTGCCAATTCTACAAACACTGTTGTTATAACTGTACTGTAGGTCTTCTAGGCCAGTGCTTTTCAACCTTTTCACAGATTGTACCACTTTTAGGATATGGCAATATTCGAGTACCACCAGTCACCTAGCAAGGTGTCAAAAACTTGATAACCCCCCCCCCAAAAAAGTGATAAAGTACAGGTAGTCCTCGACTTACAACAGTTCGCTTAGTGACTGCTACAACAGCACTGAAAAAAGTGACCATTTTTCACTTATGACCGTTGCAGCATCCCCAGGGTCACGTGATTTACATTTGGAGGCTTGGCAACTGATTAATATTTATGATGGTCGCAATGTTTCAGGGTCATTTGATCCCCTTTTGCAACCTTCTGACAAGCAAAGTCAATAGGGAAACCAGATTCACTTAACAACCCTGTTATTAATTTAACAACTGCAGTGATTCACTTAACAAATGTGGCAAGAAAAGTCGTAAAATGGGACAAAACTCATGTAACAAATTTCTCAGCAACATAAATTTTGGGCTCAATTGTGGTCATAGGTTGAGGACTGTCTATATACCCACATACCATACTTTTAATGGGAAACATGTGCCTGTTTCGCTGACATTAATCTTTGCACTGTTCTATCCTCTTCTCTCCTTCGGCTTGTCTCAAAGAAGCCTCTCCTCCATCTCTCTCTGTCCCCTTCTCTTTACCCATCTTTTTTTTCCTCTCCCTCTCCCGCCAAAACCACCTCCTTTTATATCCTCTCCTCTCTCCCCCTCATCCTCCTTTTCTCTTTGGTGCAACTCCAGCTGACACCTCTCCCCCAGGCTGCGCTGCTCAGCAGAGCCCCAGCAACACCGCAGCTCCAGCTGACTCTCCTATAGGCCTGTGCGGCACTGCTGCTGCTTTAGCTCATCCCCCACTACACTTTTACACTTTTTTTACCGTGCTTTTCAACCCATCGTACGTGTACCACCTGCCAGGTGCCAAAGTACCACCAGTTGTATGCGTACCACGGGATGAAAAGCACTGTTCTAGGCATTTTCCCAGGAGGAGTACTTTGAAGAGAATGCATGTCTGTAGCTCTTCCTGTCTTGGATCCTGTGGATAAAACTGAGAAGGAAAAAAAGAGGGGGGTAACAAAACAAGGAGCAGTGCCAGCCTCGGTTTGTGTCCAGGTACACCTGTACATTGGCTTTGGAGTCTCTGGAAGCAGGTAGAGCTCCCCTAGACCTCCTTAATTATTTGGAGGTCAGAGGATGAGTTCCCTCGAAGCCAGAGGCTTTTCTCTGCACTGCAGGATGCCTTTGCTCCGAGCTTCTGGAGCAAAGCAAGACGCCACACCCACATCTGCATTTCAAAGGGACTTGTGAGTAATTTAAAAGCAGACGGAGCTGACCAGGAGAAGTTAAAATTGTGAATGTTTGAAACTTTAACTTGGGAGAAATAATCTCCATATTTTAATTCAACTTAAAGGAAAAAATGGCGCCGGAATGTTGTTTCTTTGTTTGAAAGGACAGTGTTAAGAAAGAGCTACATTTGGAACTTCCGGTGGATCTGCGCGCGCGATGGCGGCTACTTTATAGCCGTCCTCCTGGGTAAGTGTTTGAATCGCTATGAACAGCGGACATCAGCTGTTCAGCGGTTCAAAATCCCCCTCCCGGGCAAAGGGAGGGGGAAGAGGATTGTCTGAATAGTGGTAGAGCCTCTTATGCACCCCCAAGGCTTTTTTTGGGGGGTGAAAAGAGTGCTCCCACGGAGTTCAGACTGTCTCCGCTTCCCAGCTGCTTTTGTCTCTAGGGACAAAACAAGCCGCTGCAACCACCTCCGCGATTAAAGTGACCTGGTGAGTTTTTCTTAGAAGCGGACAGAGCTGAGTAGAGGATTTTGTTTTTGCTTTCTTTGATTTTATTTGGATTTTAAGTTTAAAGATTTATCTTTATATTCCCTCTTTTTATTTTTTTTTTCTTTGTTGAAAGGGAAAGTAAAATGGCGATCGGCAGGCTTTTCGGTGGTTTTTTTCCTTTCTTTTTTTTTAATGACTGGAACGGAATGTGGACTTGATTATTTATAATGATTTTTTGATGTTGGGTTTGGATTTTAGAAGGATTATTATTTTTGTTTAACTTTTTTGTTTTGTTTTTTGTACTTTTAAAAAAATGGAATGGATTTTTTCTATTTAATCATTTTTTTCTCTTTCCCTTTTCTTTTTTTTTACTTTTTTCTTTTTATTATAATGATCTCCTTTTGAAGGATTTTTTGATTTTTTGGAGTTAATCTCTCTTTTTCTTTTGCTTAATTTTTGTAATTTTTAAGAAGGAGTAAAGATTTTTTTAAGATGGCTCCAAAGCGTCCAGTAATTCCTACAGCTCCTAAGGTGGTTTCTTCTTCGGTGTTATCATCAGCGCAACAACCTAAATCAATAGCTTCACCCTCTTCTTTAGCACAGTCAATAATGGTGAAGGATTTGCAAGACATGATGGGAAATGTTATATCTCAAATTAGGGGAGAAATGAAAGAGATTTTAGAGGAAAATAATAAGAGTTTGAGGCAAGAGATAGTTTTGGCTTTAAAAGGAGTTGCCTCTGTTCTTGAAAAGCTGAACTCTTGCGTAGAAGAGGTAGCCGAAAAAGTGGAACTGATGGAGGGAAAATTTGAAAGCATGGAAAAAGAGATGGAAAATTTTCAAGATGAGATTCTTATGCTTCAATATAGACAAATGGAATATGCTTTAAGAATTAGAGGCTTGAGAGAGTCTGTGCAAGGAGATCTGAGAGAGATGGTTGCAAATGACTTTGCTGTGATTTTGAATAGAGAAAAAGAAGAAATACTTAGTGAAATTGAAAAAACATTTAGAGTTAACTTTGTGGTGGCAGAGCAAAAGAATTTGCCAAGAGATGTGGTAATTTACTTTGGGAAAAGTTCCCTGCGCAACGAAATTATACAAGCTTTTTATAAGAAGAGGTTTCAAATTGCTTCACAAGATGTTATAATTTTAAAGGAGATCCCATCTAAAATTTTAAGAAGAAGAAAGGAGTTTGCTTTTTTAGCAGATGAACTTAAAAAGAGACGAATCTTGTTCAGATGGGATGCTCCGACTGGAATGGTGGTGAGTTACCTGGAGATACGTTATAGACTTAATACTGTTTTTAAAGCAAAAGACTTCTACACTTCGGTCCTGGGGGTATGTTCATCGCCATTGGGGGGGTTTGGGGAAGGGAATTGTTTTGTAAAATTTGAAAATTTTCAATAAAAAAAAATTTTTAATAAAAATTTTTAATAAAAATTTTCAATAAAAAAAAAAAAAAAGAAAAGAAAGAGCTACATTTGGAAACAAAGTTTAAACAATGTATCAGACTTTGGTTATTTATTTAAAAAGCAAGAATTTTTTGGAGCTTCCGGTACGAGGCGACGGCGATGGCGGCTATCCTTTAGCCGTCCAGCTGGGGAAGTGTTAGAGCCGCGGAGCGCAGCGTGCATCAGCTGGCCCGCGGCTCGGAATTCCCTTCCCGGGCAAAGGGAAGGGATAGAGAGTACAGGGATAGAGGTAGAACCCCCGAACCCCCTCTGGATTTATTTCTAGAGGGGGTGAAAGGAGTGTTCCCTCGGAGCCCCTGTTGATCTCCGCCTCCCAGCTGTTTTTGCTTCCTAGGAAGCAAAAGAAACCGCCGCTTCTATCTCCGTATTTATAGTATTTTGGTGAGTAATTTTTAAACGGACGGAGCAGTTTAAAGGATTTTTGTTATATAATTTAGGTGTTTATTTTTTTTATTATTTGATTTTCATTATTTTTCCTCCTTTTCTTTGTTATATTAGTGAAAGGATTTAAGATGGCGTTTTGAAAGTGTCGGAGTTTTTTTTTCCTTTCTCTTTTGTTTTACTTTCCCTTTTTAAGGACTGGTTTTTGCTTTTGCTTTTGCTTTTGGTTTAGAATTTTTTCTTTTGAATTGTTTGCTTTTTTATTTTTTATTCTTTAGATTTACTCTGGACTTTCAAGGACTATAGTTTGTCTCTTTTTAAAAATTTTTTTTTTTCCCTCCTCCTTTTTTGTGTGGAGGGGAAAGGGAAGTGAGAACTGTGTTTTTTAAAATGGCTTCAAAGAGGCAGCAGCCTTCCTCAATACCTAAGGTTATTTCTTCTCCTATAACTTCCACTGCACAATTACAACAACAATCTAAACATGTACCACCGGCTCAGCCACCACCCTCCCCTCCTCTACCTGGACTTTCAGCACAAGAGGTTAGAGGCATAATGGGAGAGATTGTAGTTCAAATGAGAGAGGAAATGAATCAATTTGTCTCACAGATTAAATCAGAAATTAAATCTGATCTTAAAGAAGAGATAACGGGGATAAAGACTAAACTGCAAGAAAATAATAATGATTTGCGACAAGATATACTTGCAGCTGTTTCAGGTTTGGCTACTGTGGTGGTTAAGCTCGATGCAAGGCTTGAGGAAGTGGAAGACAAAGTTGATTCCTTGGATGACAAAATTCAAGATGTGGAAAGGAAGGTGGACTCCTCACAAGAAGATATTTTGATGTTTCAGTACAGACAGATGGAGTATGCCCTGAGGATCAGAGGCCTCAAGGAAGATACGAATCAAGATTTGGTGGAGGTGGTCCTTACTGATCTGGCGTTGGCCTTGGATATGGATAAAGGAGAATTACATAGAGAAATGGAAAAAATTTATAGACTCAACTCCTGGATTGCTAAGCAGAAGAATTTGCCTAGAGATGTGGTGATTTATTTTACAAAGAAGTCCCTGCAGAATGAGATTATACAAGCTTTTTACAACAAAAGATTTCAGATTGCTGCCCAAGATGTCATCATTCTAAAGGAAATCCCATCCAAAATTTTAAGAAGTAGGAAAGACTTTGCTTTCTTAACTAATGAGCTTAAAGCTAGATCGATGCCATTTAGATGGGAAATTCCGACGGGTATTGTTTTGAGCCATGCTGGGACACGTTACAGATTGAATACAGTTGACAAAGCTAGAGATTTTTATACTTCGGTCCTGGGTGCAGGCTCAACTTCATCTGGTCGGAAATCTTTGAGTGGCAAGGAAGTCGAGCAGCAATCTGAGGCATTAGATTTGGTTTCCGCCGGGATGATAGAAGCTGTAAGGCAACGCCAGACGGAGGTTAAAGAGCAGAGGATGACTCGTGCAGCTTATAAGCGTAAAGAGAAGGAGCAACGTAAAAAAGAGCCCAAAGAGAGTTCTTCTGGAAGTGCATCATCGCCGGTGGGAGGAGCAAGACCCAAGAGTTATGCAACACACGCAGCTCTTTCAGATTTTGATGGTGTCTTCTCCAGGCTGCGTGCCAAGGGAGATGGCAAAGTTTTTGACCTGGAATGTTAATGGATTGAATTCTCCTCAGAAACGGAAAAAAATCTTTTATTATTTGAAGCAACATACCAATGATGTTATTTGTTTACAGGAAACTCATATTTTACTTAAAGATCAGAAATATTTAGTCAATGCTCGTTTGGGATCTCATTTCATATCTTCTGCTCCTGGGAAGAAAGGGGGAGTTGTTATATATGTTAAACAAAATCTACCAGCTTGTCTGGTAGAATCAGATCCCCAGGGGAGATATGTGATGATTGAACTTGGTATATATGGTAAGAAAGTACTTATAGTGGGACTTTATGCTCCAAATCAACAACAGGAACAATTTTATAAGCAGTTACATCCAAAAATAACATTGCTTGACTATAGATCAGTGGTATTAATGGGTGATTGGAATGGTGTCTTAGATATACAAAGGGACAAGAAAGGTTCCTCTCCTTTTCTTAAACAAGCAAGGTTACCTAAAGCCTTTTTTGATATGAAGGAAGACTGGGAATTAAGGGATTATTGGCGGGAATGTAATCAAGAGGAGAGAGACTTCACTTTTTTTTCTGATAGACACCAATCTTTTTCAAGAATTGACTTTTTTTTGATTACTACTGATTTGTATAATAAAGTAAAGAATGTAAAGATTTTTCCTAGATCACTGACGGATCATAGTCCAGTTTGGATGGAGCTGACCCAAGAGAAAGAGGAAAGGAGATCCTGGAGAGTTAATGAAAACTTGTTTAGACAAGAGAAGAATGTTCAAAAGTTAAAAGAGTGTCTAAAGGACTATTTTGCTTTGAATATGCATAAGGGGACTTCAATGTCAATGGTATGGGATGCAGGTAAAGCATTTATGCGTGGTGTTTTGATAAAAATGAATAATTGTCACAAGCGGAAGCAGATTCAGAAACGTAGAGAACTTGAAGATGAAATTAAATTAAAAGAAAGGGCTTTGATTTTAAATCCTTCTGATGAAAGTATTAAAGAATCTTTAAAGTTATTAAAGTCACAATTTAATATGTTGATAGCAGATCAAGTTGCAACCAATTTACTGTTTATGAAACAAAATACATTTTGTAATGCTAATAAGCCTGGGAGATGGTTGGCTTATCAATTAAGAAAGAAACAGAGATAAAGAATAATAGAGAAAATAAATTATAAGGGTAAACTAGTTTTTCAGAAGGAATTGATCAAAAAATCTTTTTTGGATTATTATCAAAAGTTATACAAATCTACTAATGTGCAATTGCTAGATATAAATAAATATCTAGCTGAGGCAAGTTTTCCTAAACTGACTGAGGATCAGAAACATGAAATTAATGGTCTAATTACTAAGGAGGAAATTGCCTCAGCAATTCAACAATTGAAACTAGGGAAAGCACCGGGTACGGATGGGTTAACAGCGGTTTATTATAAAGTTTTAATGGAGGAGATGATCCAACCATTAAATGATCTTTTTAATGGTATATTACAGGGTTTAGAGATTCCTCCTTCATGGCGTAGTGCGTTTATATCATTGATTCCAAAGGAGGATCAAGATCTTACTTTACCAAAAAATTATAGGCCTATATCTCTTTTAAATGTGGATTATAAGATATTTGTTAAAATTTTGGTAAATAGGCTTATGAGGGTGGTGCATCATCTTGTGCATAAAGATCAATCAGGGTTTATAACAGGAAGGTATATGAAAAATAATGTTAGACAAATTATTAATTTATTAGAATATTTAGACAAGAACAACCAAGTTCCTGCAGGGCTCATATTTTTAGACGCTGAAAAAGCATTTGATCAATTGAATTGGCACTTTATGTTAAGAGTAATGGAAGAAATGAATTTTGGCGAAAAGATATTACAAGCCTTTATGGTAATATATCAAAAACAAACGGCTCAACTTATTGTTAATGGAGGTTTGTCGGAGGTTTTTACAATAGAGAAAGGTACTAGACAGGGGTTTCCTTTGTTGCCACTGTTGTTTGTTTTAACACTGGAAATATTATTGATCAAAATTCGAGAGTCTCAGGAAATTAAAGGAATAGAAGTTAACAAAAAAGAATATAAGTTGAGAGCTTTTGCGGACGACTTGGTTGTTACTTTGTCGCAACCTGAGCATTCCGTAGTAAACTTATTACAGTTGATTCATCATTATGGTTTGGTTTCGGGTTTTAAGATTAATGTAAATAAGACTAAAATTTTATCTAAAAATATGTCTAGTCAGGAGAAGCAGATTTTGGCTAACTTGACAGGTTTTGAGATTGTTAATAAGGTAAAATATTTGGGGGTAATGTTGTCTGTTTCTAATGTAAAATTATTTAAAAATAACTATGAAAGGTTGTGGGTCAGGGTACAGAAGGACTTGAAGAATTGGGAGAAGTTGCAATTATCCCTCATGGGAAGAATTGCAGTGATAAAAATGAATATTCTACCCAAGTTTCTTTTTTTGTTTCAAATGCTACCGATTTTGAAAAATGAGATTAATTTAAGTGAGTGGCAAAAGGGTCTTAATAAATTTATTTGGGCAGGGAAAAAGCCAAGGGTTAAGCTTAAAATTATGCAAGACTTCCGTGAGAGGGGTGGACTTAAGGTACCAAATTTGAAATTATATTATGATGCGGTGGTTTTAACACTAATTAGTGATTGGGTAAATTTGACAAATCCTGAGATACTTCATTTAGAGGGATGGGATTTACTTTATGGGTGGCATGCCTACCTAATATTTAATAAAAAAATGGATTGGGTCTTTAAATCTCATATTTTAAGAACTTCTCTACTTAGGATTTGGAGAAAATATTACAAAAGTGATTTTAAAGTTCTATTATGGGCTATACCTTGGCATGCGATAGAAGGAATAAAAAGAGGAGTAAAAATGGATATGGTGTCTTATAGTCAATTACTTAGATGGGATGGGCAAAAATGGCAATTGAGATCACGGGAAGATTTAGCGCAAGAAAATATTATTTATTCTTGGTTCCAATATAGGCAACTAGGAGATAAATGGAAGGTGGATTGTAAATTGGGTTTTCTTAGAGAAGATGGAAATTTTATTAAACAAGTTAAGGACCAAAGACAAACCCATATTAAGAGAATTTATGGGGTATTAGTTGAAATGGACTCAGAAACGGAATTAATTAAAGATTGTATGATTAGATGGGCGCAGAATTTTGGCGAGCCAGTTCCATTGGACATCTGGGAAACTATATGGGTGAGAAATGTCAAATTTACACAAGCACAGAACCTTAGGGAGAATTTTTATAAAATGTTTTATAGATGGCACCTTGATCCACAAAAAATGTCTCTTATGTACCCTGACGTGCAACCTAGGAGGTTGTATTGATGTTAAATTTGATTACAGCCGCTAGGCTGTTAGTAGGACAATATTGGAAGAAGGAATCTTTGCCTACATTGCAGGAATGGTTTTTTAAAGTAGCTTATTTGGCGGAAATGGCAAAGATTTCGGCTTTCTTAAAGCAACAAACCCAAGAGAAGTTTATTGCTGTTTGGGACAAATGGATAAAATTTACACAATTTAGATTGGGTATACAAAAATATCATATAGCTTTTTCATAAGTTTTATTCTATATATATTTATAGGTATTTTTTTTTTCTTTCCTTTTTTATATATAAATATAAAATTTTTAATTTAATTTTTTAATTTTTAATTAAGCCTATATTCTGCTCTGGGAAGCTCAGGGGGGGAAGGGAGGGGTTTTTGTGTGGGGTGGGGGATGGGGGGGGTTTTTTATATGTAATGTTTAGTTTCCTTTTTGTATATGTTGTTTTTTGTTTTGTATTGTTTTTGTTTTTTTGTAAAATTTATAAAACTTTTAATAAAAAAAAAAAAAAAGCAAGAATTTTTACAGAATATTTTTTTTTCTTTTTCCTTCTTTTTTCTGGGATCTCTCTTTTTACTTTCTAACTTTGTAATTGTTGATTTTACAAGAAGTGGACTTATACAGACAGGAAAATGGCTTCAAAGTGTTTGGGAATCTCTGCTGTCCCTAAAAGTTCAATTTCTTCTCCTGTAACACAGCCTGCAATGCAAACTAAACCTAAATCTCCCCCACCTTCTCCCCCACCACCGGCACTTATGCTTAAAAATATTCAAGATGCTTTGAAAATAGTGACACAAGAGATAAAGGAGGAGGTTGCTGATCTCCTCAACAGTAAAATGAAGGAAGAGATGGCAGAGCTTCTTGAGAATAAAAATAGAGAAATGAGGGAAGACATATTGTTTGCATTTCAAGGGTTAGCTACTCATATTGAACGCTTGGATGACTGGGTGGATGAAGTTGTGGAAAATATTGAAAAATTAGAAAATAGAGTTGTCAAAGTTGAAAATAAGATTGATATAACAGAGGATGAAGTCACCATCTCACAATATAGAGATATGGAATTTGCATTGCGAATAAGAGGATGAAAAGAGAACTCACGAGAAGATCTGAAAGAGGAGGTGGCAAGAGCTATAGCTCCCATCCTGGGATGTGAACCTGAGGAATTATCAAGAGAGATGGATAAAATATTTAGGGTCAATTCATGGATTGCGAGGCAGAAAAATTTACCTAGAGATGTGGTCATTTATTTTTCTAGGAGGTCACTTCGAAATGAAATTATTCAGGCTTTTTATAAGCAGAGATTTCAAATTGCAGATCAAAATATTATAATCTTAAAAGAAATACCTCCAAAAATTCTTAGAGAAAGAAAAGATTTTGCTTTTCTGTCAGAGGAGCTTAAAAATCGACAGGTTCAGTTTAGATGGGAGATACCTGTTGGAATAGTGGTGAATTATGCAGGGACACGATATAGACTTAATACAATTTCAAAGGCAAACGATTTTTATACTTATGTCCTGAAAGCAGGTTCACCACCATCTCCACGACCTAAGAGAACAGAAGAAAGTCTGGAAGATAAACAGCCAGTTGAAGGCGCAATGTCATTGGTTGTAGGAGATTTAACGCAGGCTGAACCTATTGAACAGAGTTTGGAGGTAAAGGATGATTCAAAGAAACGCATAGACGTAAAGAAAAGGAGCAGAAGCAGAAGGCTAATTCTGGATCAACAATACAAGGTCCGATTACTACAGAGCCTGTGGGAGGGACACGACCAAAGAGATCAACGGCTGATCTTCAAGTAGTGTTCCAGAGGCTTCAGGCCACTAAGAATGGCAAAGTTTCTGACATGGAATGTTAATGGCCTGAATTCACCACAGAAAAGAAAGTATTTTACTACTTAAAACAGCATAAGAATGACATTGTTTGCTTGCAGGAGACTCATATTGCTGTGAAAGATCAAAAGTATTTGATTAGTTCTCAGTTGGGATCACATTTTATAGCTTCTGCCCCAGATAAAAAGGGGGGAGTAGTTATTTATGTAAGAAGAGATTTATCGGCTAGATTAATTGAATCTGATATACAAGGAAGATACGTTATTATTGATTTAGTGCTACAAGGCAAGAAATTTCTTATCATTGGATTATATGCCCCCAATCAACAACAAAAACAGTTCTACAAGTTGTTACATCACAAATTAACTCAATTGGATTATAAATCTGCTATTATGATGGGTGATTGGAATGGTGTTTTGAATTCAAGTAAAGACAAGAAGGGATCTTTTAAAACTTCCAATCAGTCTAAATTACCTAAAGTTTTTTTTGACCTGAAAGATGATTTGGAACTTAGAGACATTTGGCGAGAACGGAATATGGAGGACAGAGATTTTACTTTTTTTGGATAGGCATCAATCGTTTTCCAGAATTGATTTTTTTCAATTACTACTGATCTTTTCTCCAGGGTCAAGAATGCTAAGATCTTTCCTAGAACATTGTCGGATCATAGTCCTGTATGGTTGGAGTTATTTGCTGAAGATGGGAATAGAAGATCTTGGAGACTGAACGAAAATGTATTTAGATATGAGGGGCTTTCGCAGAAATGTAGAGAACATTTGAAGGAATTTTTTGTTTTGAATATGCATAAAGGTACTTTGATGGCAATGGTTTGGGATGCCAGTGAAGCTTATATGAGAGGGGTTTTGATTCATATGAATAATGGATATAGAAGTAAGCAGATGCAAAAACGTAAAGAGTTGGAAGAAGAGATTAAATCGAAGGAGAAGGCTTTTATTTTTAACCCATTGGATAATAGATTAAAGGTTTCTATAAATATGTTGAAAGAGCAATTTAATTTGTTAATGGCTGATCAGATCGCAACTAATTTGCGTTATATGAAACATAACACGTTTTGTAATGCAAACAAGCCTGGTAGGTGGTTGGCTTATCAATTACGGAAGAAACAGAAATCACATATTATAGACAAAATAGAATATAAAGGTAAAGAGGTATATCAACAAAAGTTGATTAAAAAGAGGTTTTTAGATTTTTATACAAAATTATATGCTAGTGAAAATATACAAGCTTTAGATATAGATAAGTACCTACAGGCAGCACATTTTCCTAGACTTTCAAATGAACAACGAAATGAGATGAATTGTTTAATTACTTCTGAGGAAATTATTTTGGCAATTAAACAGTTAAAAGTGGATAAGGCTCCTGGTACAGATGGATTAACAGCAATTTATTATAAAATATTATCTGAAGAGATGATAGAACCATTAAAGGAACTTTTTAATAGTATCCAGATTGGAGGAGAAGTGCCTCCGTCTTGGAGAAGGGCTTTTATATCGTTGATTCCAAAGGAGGACCAAGACCTTACCCAGCCTAAGAATTATAGGCCTATATCGCTTTTGAATACAGATTATAAGATTATTGGCAAATAGATTAATGCAAGTTTTGAAGCAAATGATTCATAGTGATCAGTCTGGATTTATAACTGGAAGATATATGAAATATAATGTAAGACAAATTGTTAACTTAATTGAGTATTTGGATAAGAACAATCAAGTCCCTGCGGCATTGATATTTTTGGATGGTGAAAAAGCTTTTGATCAGTTGAACTGGAAATTTTTATTGAAAGTTGTTGATAAAATGAATTTTGGGGATAAATTTTTATATTCTCTTACGGCTATATATCAACAACAATCAGCACAAATCATAATTAATGGGGGATTAACAGAGACATTTAAAATTGAAAAAGGTACAAGACAGGGATGTCCGTTGTCGCCATTGTTGTTTGTTTTAACATTGGAGATTTTACTGATTAAAATTTGTGAATCAACTATAATAAAGGGAATAAAAATAAAAAAGAATGATTATAGGTTGAGAGCCTTTGTGGATGACTTGGTTTTGACACTATCTCAACCGATTCAATCGGTTATAGATTTGATGGAAATTATAACTCAGTATGGGAAAGTTTCTGGTTTTAAGGTAAATAATAATAAGACTAAAATATTATCTAAAAATATGATTATGAAGGAAAAGGAAATGTTAGTTAAATTGACAGGTTTTGAAATAGTGAAAAAGGTTAAATATCTGGGAGTATATATTACAGCCTCTAATGTAAAATTGTATAAAAATAATTATGAGATATTATGGTTAAAAGTACAAAAGGACTTAAAAAATTGGAAAAAATTACAATTATCTTTGTTGGGGAAAATTGCAGCTGTTAAAATGAATGTTCTACCAAAGTTTCTTTTCTTGTTTCAAATGATACCTATTTTGAAAAAAGATGCCAATTTGGATGAATGGCAGAAAGGCATTAATAAATTCATTTGGGCAGGGAAAAAACCAAGAGTTAAATTTAAGATCTTACAAGATGCACGGGAAAGAGGAGGACTTAAGGCGCCTAATTTGAAATTGTACTATGATGCGGTGGTTTTAACACTGGTTAGTGATTGGCTTAATTTAACAAATAAAAGTATATTTCATCTTGAGGGATGGGATTTATTATATGGGTGGCATGCATACTTAATTTATAACAAAAAAGTTGACCAAGCTTTTAAATCTCATATTTTAAGAAGTGCTTTATTGCGTGTCTGGAAGAAGTATTATTATAAGTTAAATTATAAAATACCAATCTGGGGGATTCCTGGACACGTGATAGAGGGGGTATCTATGGGTGTGAATTTGGATAGGATTTCCTATAAGGAACTACTTAGATTGGTAGGGAATGATTGGCAATTAAAATCGTTAGTTGAGTTAAAGCAAGAAAATATTGTACAGTCTTGGTTTCAGTATAATCAATTGTTGGCTAGGTGGAAGTTAGATCAAAAGGTTGGTATTACCTTAATGGATGAGAATTTGGTAAAACAGATTAAAGATCAAAATCGAGTGCATATAAAGAAAATTTATAATGCTTTAATAGAATTGGATTTGGATATGGATTTAGTTGAAGATTGTATGGTAAAATGGGCCCAAAATATTCAAGAACCGATTCCATTGGATATATGGGAGGTAATTTGGGTTAGAAATGTAAAATTTACCCAGGCCCAAAATTTAAGAGAAAATTTTTACAAAATGTTTTATAGATGGCATCTGGATCCTAAAAAGTTGTCTTGTATGTATCCTAATTTACAGCCCAAATGTTGAAGATGTGGTAGCTTGGATGCTACTTATTTTCATATCTGGTGGACTTGTAGAAATATAAAAGCTTTTTGGATTAAGATTTGGTGGAACATTCAAAAGATTTTTAGGAGAAAGATAAAGTTTACTCCACAATTATTTTTATTGGGTGTTATTGTAGATTGTGATGTTAAAGAAATTAATTTGATGTTGAATTTGATAACAGCTGCAAGGTTATTGGTAGGGCAATATTGGAAGAAGGATTATTTGCCTACTATAGAAGAATGGATGCTTAAAGTGTCAAATTTAGCAGAAATGGCGAAAATTTCTGCTTACTTGATGGATCATTCACAAGATAGATACATTTCAGTCTGGAGAAGATGGATAGATTATATTCAGAATAAATATGGGACTAAAAATTTCCATCTAGTTTATGAGTAAATTTTAGAGTATTATTATTAATAGTTTATTATAGTAGAATTTTTATTAGTTTTATTATTATTTTTAGTATTAGTATTGTTAACAATTTGGATATTGTATTGTTTAATAATATCGACTTGTTTATATTATTATGTTTATTTTTAATTTGTTTATACCTATGTTAAAGGGGAGTTAAAGCGGAGGAGCAGCAGCTCCTCCAGCTGTCCGAGCTAACTCTGAGGGCTGACGGAGAAGAAGATTGGCCAGTAAAATGACCGATCACTCAGCCACAGCAACCACAAGTCAAAAGAACAACTAAGCATGAAGAACCACTGTGGTGAATCCAGGTGAGACCTTTCCTTCTCTCGCTATCCTGACTTTTCCTGTAAAGAGTTCCTGACTATTTCCCTTTTCTAAGAAAGCGGCAGCTGCCTATACAGGAAAAAAGAGCTAAAAAGAAAAAGATTAATACTTTTTTTATGGTTGTTTTTTCTACTATTGGACTTTTTTTGGGGGGGGATTTTAGGGGAAAAGAAGAAGAAAGGGGCATTGTTACTTTGTTTTTTTCAACTTGATAATGCTGGAGATACCTCTCTTGTTAACTTCTTAAAAAAAAGAGAGAATTTTTTTTTTCTTTAACTTTATTAATTTGGAAAAAAGACTTTATAGTCCACTGAGGACATCTGGTGGTGAAAAGCAAAATTGTAACTGTACTTCTCCCTGTTATTTGAAGAGGGATTGGATTTTCATATGAGAATAAAAGAGAAAAGATAATTTGACAGCTGGGTGGTGAAGCTGGCTATTAGACCTTTGGAGGCGGACATTTGTGGATCTTTTTCAAATACAGTCTCTAATAAAGGAATAGGCTAGTCTACCACCAAAATGGATGAAAGTTATCCACATCTTGACTATGATTTAATACTGGAAAAAATATTAGAACTTACAGAAGACTTCAAAACTTACTGGAAACCTTGGAGAAAACCTAAAGATGCTACCTTGGAACCTCACATTGACCCTCCAATAATGAATCAAGTTATGGAGCAAGGAATCATAGAAGATGAACAGAGTAATCCTGAACAGGCCTCTACACATCAAGACATACAATTCAAAGAGACAGAGACACTATGCTTACAACCCAATTGTGAATCTGTACTGGGAGAAAATGTGGAAACCACTGAGCCAACTAATTCTACACAGCGTTACCTACAACTGATGGATAACTTTGATGACCAAGAAGTAACTGTAATTGACTTAGTTCAATTACCAAAAATAACAAAGATTGATATTCAGACACAACCCTCTGGAAAATACAATAAAGCGGACAATTTACTTATAACCATAACATTGAGTAAAAGTCAATATAATACTCAGATGATATTGGCAGAAAGGGAAGGAAATTTTGTTCAGTTCGAATTGGTTAGAAATTTTTGTAATCAAATCTTGACGTTTGATAACCGAAAAGCTTTAATATGGGAACCAACTTGGCATAGAAAGAAAGCTAGAGTCAGGTTTAAACGTGACATAAAATGTTGCTTGATGGGTTAAAAAGGCTTTAGAGATTTTGTCTGATTTAGTAACGAATGAAGGATGTGAATTTACTGTTATTATAGTTGATAATTATTTGAGGGAGTAAACCTTTTCAGGGGGTAAAAAGACTTTATAGATGTAGATTGATGAAATGATAGAATATATTTTTAAAAATAGAATTGTATTTTTTGGACTTACATTATTATTTTAAATATGATAATTATGTTGTAATAGATAGAGAGAGTTTGTTTGATTTAATTACGAATGAAGGATGGGAATTTCCTGATATTATAGTTGATAAGTATTTGAAGGTGTAAACTTTTTCAAGGGCTTAAAAAGATTTTCTATAGATGTAGATTGATGAAATGATAGAATATATTTTAAAAATAGAACTGTATCTGTTGGACTGATATTATTATTTTAAATATGATAACTATGTTGTAATAGAGAGAGATAGGGGAAAAAAATCAGTCTCAATGAATGACTTATTATTAAGGATACCTGAAATCCCAACTATATGTTTACTAAAACGTAATTGGAGTATGACAACTGTAATTAGTAAAGCTTAAAAACAGGATATAGATTATTATAATAGCATCTGATTGATGACTTTTGTTTGATTGAACTTTACCTAAAACTGTATTAATTTTAATAAGCAATATTATATTTAGGAAACAGAGAGGAAATTTTTGATAATTAATTTGAGCTATACTTATATGATTTTGTCTTTTAATGATTTGACACCCTGATGACCACGTTGTGTCCTAAGCTGGAAAAAAAATGGAAAAAACCAATAAAACTTTTTATAAAAAAAAAAAAAGAATGGAGGCAAAAAAAAAATCACTCTTGGAAAAATTCTCCAGTCTGTAAATTCTCCCATCTGGGCATGCTGCAATGGTCATAAGTGTGGAAAATGGTCATAAGTCATTTCAGTGCAATTGCAACTTTGAACAGGCTTTTGTTTTTTTGGGTCATCAAGTTTTTGACACCTTGCTAGGTGGTACTCGAATATTGCCATATCCTAAAAGTGGTACAATTGGTAAAAAGGTTGAAAAGCCCTGATTTAGAATACCTTCTGTTATGTCCTGGGCCTGCTGAGTGACTCAGCAGGTGCAGGAAGCTGCAGAGAGGCCCGGGCAGACCATGTGGATGCCCGGGACCAGACAGGCTGTCTCCAGCCTATTGCACATGTGCAAGGCGGGAGAATCCGTTGCATTGATTGGCTGACACTGTCCCTGCAAAGGGGTATAAAAGGAATCTGCGCCATTTTGTATTGGCTCTGTTGTGATCTGAATAAAGAGAAGACTGTTGTTACTCCTGCCTCGTCTCAATGCCTTTACTTCCAAAACAGAACATTGGCGACGAAGGTGGGATGTGCTGCAAGGGAAACAACGAAAAGAAGATAGGCTGACTCACAATGGAAGGCCTGAAGCGCTAGGAAGTTCAGCATCCAGAGAGTGCAACTCTGCCTGCCAGTACGAGAACGCTGGAGGAGAGCTCAGCAAAAGGGACCCCTTCTCAAGCCTTGTAGCATGAGACGTTGATGAGGCCGCTGGGAAGTAACGATGTCCAAGCTAGGCCGTCTGTCAGAATTTGACACAGCGGAGAGAAGGCCTCAAGAGTGCAAAGACAAGGCAACTACATCCCCTCGGTGTTTCAGATGTGGAGGACGCCACAAGTGCTCCGACTGCCGTTTCCGTTCTGCCGTTTGCCGGGCATGTGGCAGGCAAGGCCACATAGCCGCCGTCTGTTTTGGTTGCCAGAAAGACTGGTCTTTGGAAGAATTGCTTCAGAAAGGTACCAGGGTCTCCAGCCAGAACAAGGTGGGTTTTTGCGCATCCCGTAGAAGCATTTTTAAAACAGGGGCCCATAGGCCGCTAAGGAAGAAGCTTCACATTAACGTCAAGTGCAAGGAGTTCCCCTTTCGATGGAGTTGGACACAGGGTCCGCTCTATCGATCATATCTCAGGATACTTTCAAGAAGATTTGTTGTAGAAGCGGCCTACGAGTTAAACTCAGGCCATCGAATTTAATCCTTACTGATTTCCAGAATTCCCGAGTCAGTGTGAAGGGGGAGGCCACACTCAAGGTGCAGCATAGGAACTTTGAAGGGTTGTTAGATGTGGTTGTGGTTGGGGGTGACCGCACGAGTCTTATTGGACTTGGTTGGTTTGAGGCCCTTGGGATTCAAGTGACTGGACTGCACAGTCTGCAAACGACAGGCCTTGCAGGAGTTTGCAAGGAGTTTGCTGATGTGTTCAGTCCAGAGCTTGGCTCGTACAAGGGGCCTTTCATTGCTTTACGTTTAGACCCATCCGTCGCCCCCATTAGGATTAAGCCCCGTCGGGTGCCCTTCGCGTTGAAGAATAAGATTAATGCAGAGCTGGACAAGCTGCTTCAGCAGGGGATTCTTGAACCTGTGGACAGTAGTCCATGGGAAACCCCCATAGTTATGCCACTGAAGGCCAATGGAGAAGTCCGCATTTGAGCGGACTATAAGTGTACACTTAACAAAGCATTGCAGCAGCACTCATACCCGGTGCCAGTGGTGAGCCACATTCTGGCATCCCTCAAAGGGGGCCGAGTCTTCACCAAGCTTGACTTGGCTCAGGCCTATCAACAACTACCAGTTGATGAGGCAACGGCAGAGGCCCAAACAATTGTAATGCACCGGGGAGCATTTAAAAGGCTGAAGTTCGGGGTTAACATAGCCTTTTCCAAAGCGTGATGGAGCGAATGCTCCAAAATATTCCAGGAGTTTGCCCTTACTTTGATGGTGTCCTCATCGCTGGAGAATCATCTGAAAATCTGGCTGACAGGCTTAGGGCCGTCTTGCTGCGTTTCCGCCAAGCGGGGCTGAAGCTAAAGCAAGACAAATGTAAAATTGGAGTCACTTCCACAGAGTTTCTGGGGTTCCGTATTGATGCTGAAGGCATTCATCCTGCTGAATCCAAGCTCAAAGCAATTCAGCAGGCCCCAAGTCCCAAGTCCAAAAGCGAACTTCAGGCTTTTCTGGGACTGTTAAACTTTTACTATTCATTCCTCCCTCACAAGGCTGCAGTGGCTGAGCCGTTACACTGGCTCTTGGATAAATAGGCTCCATGGCAGTGGACAAAGGTCCACGAAAGGAGTTTTGCAGAGGTCAAGGCCTTGCTCTCTTCAAATGCGGTTCTAGCGCATTTCAATGAGCAATTGCCTGTGTGCATAGCTTGTGTTGCATCCCCTTATGGGATTGGGGCTGTGTTAAGTCACTTAAAGGCTGATGGGACACAAGTCCCTGTAGCCTACTATTCTAGGACTCTCTCATCTGCTGAGAGTAATTACGCGCAGATTGACAGAGAAGACTTGGCCATAGTGGCTGGCATAAAAAAGTTCCATGACTTTTTATATGGCCGCCAATTCACGGTCTTTACAGACCATAAGCCACTGTTGGAGTTGTTTACAACTAACAAGTAAACCCCACACATCATCTTTCCTAGAATGCTGCGATAGTCAATTTTCCTTTCTGCATATGACTACACACTGGTTCACAAACTGGGCAAAGAAATGGGCCATGCAGATGGCCTCAGCAGATTACCTCTACAGCTAGTGGAGTCAGATCCTGCTCCAGCTCACCACATACTTTCCATTCAGGAGTTGCCTGAGTCTCCCCTCAATGCTAGGGATGTGGCTGCAGAAACAGCCACTGATCACACGCTACCATGCGTGCTGACATGGGTGCTGTCAGGGTGGCCTGACACGTGTCCTGGCACAGAGTTCCAGAGTTTCTGGAAGAGGAAGCACGAGCTATCCACCTTCAAGGGTTGTGTCCTCTGGGGTAGTAGGGTGGTGATCCCAACCTCACTGAGGACTAGAGTCTGCATAAGGGACATCCGGGTATGGTCCGGATGAAGGCGCTTGTGCGCAGCCATCTTTGGTGGCCTGGGCTTGATCAAGAGATTGAGGCCCAGGTCCACGGGTGTACTGTTTGCCAACAGTCCAGGCCTGAAATGCCTCAGGCTCCTGTACATAGGTGGGAGGTGACACATGCCCCTTGGTCGAGGGTTCATATCGACTACGCTGGCCCCTTTCAGGGGCAATTCTTCCTTCTCCTTGTGGACAGCCATTCCAAGTGGCTAGAGGTCATTCCAGTCTCCTCCACTACTACTGCCAGGACCATCCAAGTGTTGAGAGGGATCTTCGCCTCTCATGGGCTTCCAGGTGTCCTTGTCTCCGACAAAGGACCCCAATTCACTTCTTCTGAGTTTCAGGCTTTTCTACAGGCCAACATGATCCATCATGCCACATCAGCACTGTTTCATCCTTCGTCCAACAGCCAAGCTGAGCATATGGTGCGCACAACCAAAGATGTTTTAAAGAGGATCACTCATGGCAGTTGGTATCACAGGTTAGTGGATTTTCTTCTTTGCCACCGCACCACACCTTGCACAGCTACTGGCAAGAGCCCAGCTGAACTCCGCTGGGGTCGCAGACTCATTACAAAACTGGACAGGTTGCACCCAGACCGGGTGGCTTCACATGTGTCACAGCCGCGGGCACCTAGGAGACTTCAGGTGGGCGATCCGGTCTGGGCAAGGAACTATGGACCTGGACATCTCTGGGTGACAGCTGTGGTCTGCAAAGTCATGGGGCCCCTGTCTTACGAAGTGGCCTTGGAAGATGGTCATGTGTTACATCGCCACATCGACCAACTGCTCTGGAGGCTTCCCAGCCACCCTTCCGCTCCTGCCTCTGCTCTCGGGGGGGGGGGGGGGGAGGACCACAATTACGATTGTGGACCACAGTCTTTCTGTGAAAGTGGAACTTCACAGGCATCAGTAGGGGATTTTGCCAATGGGGCGGCTCCTGACTCTGGTACAGACACCAGGTCCATGAGACATTGCTTGCAATCAGTTTTTCAGGCCACTCCATCTGCTGGTCTTGGGCTCATGGGACAGTGCTCCCAAGAGGGGTCCATTGTGGACTTGGGGAATTCCACCCCACCAAGGAACTCTGGTCTGGGTTTACAGGATCCAGCCAGTCAGCATGATGGAGGGTCGCCTGAATCTAGGGGGCATCAAAGTCCTGGTCTGCCAAGCCTGGCAGGCGAGCTTGCAGGCCAGGCAGTCACAACTGCTCCAAGAAGGTCAGAGCAAGCCAGAGGTCCACCCAAGCACTTACAGGAGTATGTAAAACTCCTGTCAGTAGGTGGGCAGGCTTAAAGGTACTTAGAAATAAGAATGTACTCAAAAGACCAAATGTTGATTTATAGTAATGCAAAATAGTAAGTATTACTGTGTTATGGTTGAAGGATTGATGAGGTATTAGATTTGTACTATTGTAAAATATTAAGTACTATGTTTGGGAAATAAGAGGGGAGGGGTGTTATGTCCTGGGCCTGCTGAGTGACTCAGCAGGTGCAGGAAGCTGCAGAGAGGCCCGGGCAGACCATGTGGATGCCCGGGACCAAACAGGCTGTCTCCAGCCTATTGCGCATGTGCAAAGTGGGAGAATCCGTTGCATTGATTGGCTGACACTGTCCCTGCAAAGGGGTATAAAAGGAATCCATGCCATTTTGTATTGGTTCTGTTGTGATCTGAATAAAGAGAAGACTGTTGTTACTCCTGCCTCTTCTCAATGCCTTTACTTCCAAAACAGAACACCTTCCTTTTCTAAGTTGCAGACAACCTCTGTGATCCCTGTTTCAGCAGCCTTTGGTTTGGGGTATTGTTTCTGGGGCGTTACCAGGGGCCTGATGATCTCTACCTGTGCGCTAACATGTGTCCCACACTATCCACAATGGGCTTGGTTAGTCCCTGGAACCAAAGCCTCCATGTCAGAGATCTGTGAAGCAGATAGGGTGTCAAGCCCCATGGGGCTTGCCATTCACGGTTTGGGGGGTGATACACAGCTGCCAGCCACCGCTCCAATGCTGGACGCCGCCACAGAGCTGGGGAGTCGCCAGCACTGCCCCAGTCCCAAGAACGCACCAGCCGACTGCCGGGTACAGCCCTCCATCCCCCCCCCTCTCTGCGGCCCGATGGCCTGCCGCGCCCGGGGCAGGGAGCTCCGAGCCGCTGACACAACCGCCGGACTGTGGGGGGGGGGCAGTCGACAGCATACCTTCAGGGAAGACGCCTTCGACAGGCCAGTGCAGCAGGCAGCCAGTGAGGGCCATAACCAGCCGCGAAAGAGCTGAGCAGCGTGGAGGGAAGCCAGCAAAGCCTACGGCTGTGGGCGAAGCAGCTGATCAGCGCGGCCGACTGTTCTCCGGCACAGGAAGACGCGGGAGGTCTCCGGGGCCCAAGAAGGGGGTGTTGCCGGCCAGTCAGAGCAGCAACGGCACGGAAGAGGCTGAAGGCATGGAACCGAGCCTGGGCAGCCGGAATGGGACACAGCAGAGTGGGGCCACTTCAGAGGAAGGGCATCACCGGATGGAAGAGGCTCTTGTAACAGTCAGGCGGATGGTGGTTAGCAGCTGGGGATGGGGTTCTGGGGTGTGGCACAGTTATGTAAAGCACTGGGACCAATTCACTCCCAGTGCTGACTTTGTTCTTGTTAAGGAATAAACCCTTGATTTCACTTTGTACCTGCGTTCCTGGCTTTTGCTTTCCTGGACAGCAAAGGACGTTTGTGACAGTAAGTCAGCACTCTTTACCCTTTACATTTCCCTGCCCTTACCCCTACGCTCGGAGGGAATGGCGGAGGGCAAACAGGAGGCTCCTCAGGAGATGGAGGAGGCTGCTCCGGCTGGAGCAGCAGGCCCTGATCCAGTCACAGAGGGCCAAAAGGAGCAACCGGTGGTCAGGCCGAAGACACTACAGGTCACGGCCCCATTGGGTGAGGCGCAGGGGGTCACAGCTCCACCGGTTCTGGAGGAGTGGTGGCAGAGTCCAGCTTTGGCTCGTGTGGATACCGGATGGCTATGCACACCAAGCACCAAGCCGTCCCTCATGGAATGGAGGGAGAGGCATGTCACGGGAGACGAGGAGGAGGAATGGAGTTACTCAACCACCCCCGGCCAGTACACGATGGACGTGTTGCGTGATCGCTTTGGTGAAGCCAGCTACCAGGGAGCCGCTTCGTGGCAACAGGAGGACGGGTCCTCAGGGCGCACTGAGTCATCCCGCTTTCAGCTAAGCAGTCCGCGGCTTCGGCTGCCACCCACTCTGAGCGCTCTGGGGCCCGGGGGTCCTCTGTCCGGTGGGACAGCCACGCAGCCCCAGTCAGCATGGCCAGGTGGGTCCCGAGGTGATGCCGCCGGGGCCAATGGACAACCTGCAGCCCCGTGGGGTCCAGGAGGCATGTGGGGACCACCACCCATACCCATCTCATTCAATGGGAACCCTGACTGGTTGGCCATGTTTCTGAGTCATGTGATCAGTCACCTGGATCGCTACGCCCGTATGTACCCATCCCAATGGGCAGTGGTGGTGGCGGTTACAGCAGGACTGCAGGGGGAGGCAGCGGCATGGGCTGCCAACCTTTACAGTGACCACTCCTGGGAATTAGGCAATGCAGGCCTGTTCTTGGAGGGCCTGCATGCCCGGTTTGAAGACACGTCACGTCTCCAGTGGGTGGAAGCAGAGATCTTGTCGCTGAAACAACGGGGCCGGCCTGCGGCAGATTATGTCCAGGACTTCCGAAGGCTGGTGGGCAGGTTGTGTTCCTCTTGGCCGGAGCGGCTACTGGTCCACCATTTTTGGGCAGGCCTCGATCAAGAACTATGCCAAGCCTGTGTGTACCGTGGTGTGCCGCACCGCCTTCGGGAGTGGTGTAAAGTAGCAGTGGATCTGGATGCAGGCCTGAAAGAGTTCTGCAGAGGGGGAGGGGATGCCAGCCAACCACACAGACAATTTGGGGGGCCACGGGAGGGTGGACAGGGCCAATCAGTCGTCCTGCCAAGGCCTCCTGGCCCTCCTGTTGGGTCTGCCTTCCGTTGCTTCTGATGTAATCAGCCAGGTCACTGGGCAGCCGAATGTCCAGCCCCCACCCCACGGAGTCCCACGACGACCGGTGGGCCTACTCCAACACCGCAAAATGGCCCAGAGAGGTCGAGAGCGGCAAAACAGGCGACAACCCCAGCGCTCCAGCGGGTACCTCCGGTGGATGAGGACGCCACAGCAGTGGCAAGGTATTGGGTGGCCGATGACAGTCAAGATGATGCAGCAGACGACCCGATGGTGAGTGAGCCCATATGCCCCTTCGTCCTACCCATAGTATTAATCAGTCCACAGACCAGGGTGCGGAGGAAGTGTTGGGCTCTTATAGACACCGGGTGTATGCGGTGCTTGATAAGTAGAGCAGTAGCGGTGGAGAGTGGTATCAGACTGCACCGGTTGGCCCACCCTGTCCACTTTGAGCAGGTGGATGGATCCCTGCTGGGGGGGGGGCAGCCACTCATGTCACAGAACCGGTTCATTTGGAGTTGGGAGCACATTGGGAGGTCCTCCATTTTATCATTGCTCCATCCATGACTGAGGCAGTAATCCTGGGTCTGGCCTGGTTAGACAAATGGGCCTCTACTATTTGGTGGGAAGGTGGTTACCGTCAGTTACGCCTGGGGGTTGGGCCCCAACCACCTAGCTCGAGTCCCAAAGACAAGGACCTGGCACGCATGGCTACGGTTCAGTCACAAAATGAAGGGGGGGGAATGGACCCTTACCCGGGGGAGTATAGCGATCTGGCCAACGTGTTCAGCGAGAGGGAGTGTAACCAGTTACCACCGCACCATCCAATGGATTGCACTATTGAGATCATACTGGGGGCCAAACTCCCGAAGCCCCGGATGTATGCCATGGCGCCCAAGGAACTTGAGGAGTTGCGACGGTATATCATCCAGAATCTGGAAAGGGGGTTTATTCAGCCAGCCCGTTCGCGGATCGCTGCCCCAGTCCTATTCAAGGAGAAGAAGGACGGGTCCCTTCACCTGTGTGTTGATTTTCGTGGACTCAACGCAGTCTGTGTTGAACACCTATATCCCTTCCCACTTATGAAGGACTTGCTGGCCCAGTTGGGAAGGGGGTGGGTGTTCACCAAATTAGACCTTTGAGAAGCGTATTACAGGGTGCAGATATGGCATGGAGACGAGTGGAAGACAGCCTTTAACTGCCCACTCGGTAGTTTTCAATTCCGAGTTATGCCGTTTGGGCTACAAGGGGCCCCTGTGGTATTCATGCAGCTAATCAATCAAGTGTTGCATGAGCATCTATACCGTGGGGTCCTGGTTTACCTTGATGATATCCTGATCTACACCGCCACCATGGAGGAACATGTCTGTCTCGTAAGGCAGGTGTTACGAAAACTCCTTGACGCTCACTTGTATGTAAAACTATCGAAATGTGAATTCCATTGGGAGCGTCTGGACTATCTGAGATACCGGATTTTGGGTGACGGTGTAGAGATGGATCTTCACAAGGTAAAGGCGGTGCTGGAGTGGCAAGCCCCCAAGACGCATTGCCAGTTGCAGAGCTTTCTGGGGTTTGCTAACTTCTACCGGCAATTTATACCCTCCTTTGCCATGGTGGTCCATCCCTTAACAGAGCTGCTGCGGACGAAGCACCAAGCCGGCAAACCCCGACCTGGCCAACCATTGGGTTGGACCATGGCATGTCAGAAAGCCTTCGAGGACCTAAAAGCCCTCTTTGCGGAAGAGCCTGTGTTGCTCCACCCAAACCCCGATGCTCCTTTTGTGGTACAAGCTGACGCCAGCGATGTGGCCATTGGAGCAGTGCTTCTCCAAAAGAACAACCAAGGGGCGTTACAACCCTATGCCTACACGTCCCGCAAGTTCACCATAACCCAGGGGTAGGCAACCCAAAACACTTAAAGAGCCACTTGGACCCGTTTCCCACCAAAAACAAAACACTGGGAGCCACAAAACCATTTTGATATCTAAAATGAAGATAACACTGCATATATCCTTTTTTACCTTTATTATAGGTGTGTGTGTGTTTGTGTGTGTGTGTTTGTGTGTGTGTATGTATGTGTGTGTGTGTATATATATATGTATATGTATATGTATGTATGTATATATATATATACATACACACACACACACACACACAGGTAAAAAAAGGATATATGCAGTGTTATCTTCATTTTAGATGTCAAAAGGGTCTCTCTCTCTCTCCCTCTCTATCTGCCCTTGGTCTGCCACTCCTCTTCCCCCGCTCTCTTTCTTTCTCTCTCTCTCTTTCCTCTCTCTCTCTCTCTCTCTCCCCCCCTCTCCTATCTGCTGCTCACCTGACAAGCTTTAGGCTGTTGTCCAACAAGATCAGGGGTAGGCAACCTCGTCTCTTTTATGACTCATGGACTTCAACTCCCAGAATTCCTGAGTCAGCCTAGCTAGGCTAGCTAGCTCTCTCCTGCCCTTCCTGCTTCCTGCAGAGACGCAGCAAAGGGAAGAGCTCCGCCCAGTAAGCTTTTCAGCTCCTCGGAGAACACTGTGAGTGCACTTTCTTTTTTTTATACACACACACACACAAACACACACACACAGAGAGAGAGAGAGAGAGAGAGAGAAGCAGGGAAGCGCAATTCCTCTCTCTATCTCTGTCTCTCTCTGCAAAGGCAGAGGAGGCTGGGAGCCGCAGGGGAAGGCTCAAAGAGCCGCATGTGGCTCCGGAGCCGCAGGTTGCCGACCTGTGCCATAACCGAAATGGGGTGGGCTATTTGGGAAAAGGAGGCTTTCCCAGTATGGTGGGCGCTTGCGACGTGGAGGCATCTCCCAGAAGGAGCTACAGTGCCATTCGAGGTATGGACGGACCATAAAAACCTTGAGGCATTACAAACACCATGACACCTGTCGCCCAAACATGTTAGATGGGCTCAATACTTTGCCCATTTCAAGTTCTCCTTGAAATACGTCCTGGCGGGCAAGAACTTCCTAGTGGACGCGTTGTCATGCATGCCACAATACCACAGCAAGAGAGAGGGAGTGGTGCAAGCGATCATGCCTCCCTATAGTCAAGGGGTAGCACGGATAGCCCCACGTACGGTGGCGGATGATACGCTTCCAGAACTACGGGCGGCTGTTTTAGGTGACGCGTGGCTGCGTGACCATCCAGGGCTTTTAACACAGAGCGCGGGGTTGGCCTGGAAGGGTGAGAAACTATACGTTCCTGACAGCCTACGATGAACTGTCCTCCAGTGGTGCCACGACACTAAGCAGGCTGGCCACTTCGGGTTTTTGAAAACATTGCACCTGGTGTGACGGCAGTTTTGGTGGCCCGGCTGAAACCAGACATGGAAGCATACGTAAAGGGCTGCCATGTTTGTGCCACTACCAAACCCCATGTGGGAAAGCTGATGGGATTGTTGCAGAAGGTGGCTGACCCGACGAGACCGTGGGAGGAGATTGCTATGGATTTTGTGGTGGACTTACCAGAGAGTCGTGGTCACACTGTGATCTGGACGGTCATCGACTTTTTCTCCAAACAGGCCCACTTTGTCCCTTTCAAAGGATTGCCTTCGGCCCGACGTCTCACTAGACTTTTTGTACAACATATCTACCGCCTCCATGGAGTGCCCCGTCGTGTTATTTCGGACCGAGGGGTGCAGTTTACGGCACAGTTTTGGCGTGATTTCCTCCATCTGGTGGGGTCATCCCAGGGCCTCAGTTCAGCATATCACCCCAACATCAATGGGGCGGCGGAACGAGCAAATGCCATGGTCGAACGTTATCTCCGTAGTTACGTCACGTACCAGCAAACGGATTGGGTGGATCTCCAGCCGTTTGCTGAAGTGGCGTACAACAATACGGTGCACAGCAGCATGGGGTTTGCCCCCTTCTGGGTGGTGCATGGGGTAGAGTTTGTCCCCATCCCCGAGTGGCCACAGGGGGTGAGCACCCAGCATACTCCTCAGACATGGATGACACAATTGGTCGGGTTGTGGGGAAAAGTGAAGGAGGCCCTAGCACAGGCCAAAAAAACAACAAAAGCACAAGCCGACAGAAAGAGGGCTGAGCACAGACCTTTCCAGGTGGGTGACTGGGTATACCTGTCAACAAAGTACCTCTGGTCGAGGGTGCCCTGTAGGAAGTTAGGACCCAAATACATAGGCCCATTCCAAATAACCCAAGTAATCAACCCGGTAACAGTACAGTTGCAGTTGCCTCCATTTATGGGGAAGATACACCCCATGTTTCATGGGAGTCTTCTAAAACTAGTGCACAGGACCCTTCCCACGGCCAACGCACCAGGACTGATTGTGGGATCACAATACGAGGTACAGGAGGTCCTTGATTCCTGAACCCACCGGGGGTGGGTGCAATACCTTCTCTGGTGGAAAGGATACCCCCTCTCAGAGGCATCCTGGGTTGGGGAGGAGGACATGCATGCCCCCCAGTTGGTACAGGCATTTCACCATAAGTGCCCAGGGAAACCGGGGATGGATAGCTGTAGTAATGTGTGTTCACCCACATCCTTTTATCTTCCAGTAGGACCCGTGGTAGAGGGGGGCGCATGTCAAGCCCCACGGGGCTTGCCATTCACGGTTGGGGGGGGTGATATGCAGCTGCCAGCCACCACTCCAATGCTGGACGCCGCCACAGAGCTGGGGAGTCGCCAGCACCGCCCCAGTCCCAAGAACGCACCAGCCGACTGCCGGGTACAGCCCTCCGTTCCCTCCCCTTCTCTGCAGCCCGACAGCCTGCCGCGCCCGGGGCAGGGAGCTCCGAGCCACTGATGGAACTGCCGGACTGTAGGGGGGGGGGTGGCCGGTCGACAGCACAACTTCAGGGAAGACGCCTTCGACGGGCCAGTGCAGCAGGCGGCCGGCAAGGGCCATGATGAGCCACGAAACAGCTGAGCAGCGCGGAGGGAAGCCGGCAAAGCCTGCGGCTGTGGGCGAAGCAGCTGATCGGCGCAGCCGACTGTTCTCCGGCACAGGAAGATGCGGGAGGTCTCCGGGGCCCAAGAAGGGGGTGTTGCCAGCCAGTCAGAGGAGCAACGGCACGGAAGAGGCTGAAGGCATGGAATTGAGCCTGGGCAGCCGGAATGGGACACAGCAGGGTGGGGCCACTTCAGAGGAAGGGCATCACCGGATGGAAGAGGCTCTTGTAACAGTCAGGCGGGTGGTGGTTAGCAGCTGGGGGTGCGGTTCTGGGGTGTGGCACAGTTATGTAAAGCACTGGGAGCAATTCACTCCCAGTGCTGATTTTGTTCTTGTTAAGGAATAAACCCTTGATTTCACTTTGTACCTGCATTCCTGGCTTTTGCTTTCCTGGACGACAAAGGACATTTGTGACATAGGGCTGCAATGGAGATTTGCTTACTCAAAGAAAAGTGTTTAATAAAAGCAGTCTCAGCTCCAGTATTTAACACAGCTTGCTTAGGATCATTGTGGGTTAAAACAGAAAGGTAGTTCCTCATGTCTTTAGGGACTTTCAAATGTTTTCCCTAATACTGCCTGGCAGGACCCAGGTGTTTATCAACCACAGCAGTGGGGCAGCCCTAGAAATTGACTAAGGGGGGGGGGGCTGAGATTGCATTTTCCTCAGGATCTGAGATCTCGGTTTTCTCTTCCCCCTTTGCAGCTATGACTGAAACTTTATTTAAAGCTTGTGTTGTTTTAGTTCCTGCCGGAGCAGCGAGAAAAACAGTTCTTTCTCCTTCGTCTTCTCTCCATTTTCTTCCTCTGATTCATGGCTTCCTTGCTGATTTCTTTCTAACTGCTCTACCTGCTCCTTCAAGCTTCTAGTAGAAGCCCCATCCCATCTCTCCATGTTTTCCCCAAATCTCTCAGCATTCACCACATTTGCACACACTCATCTCTATTTACTACTCTCTGCCCTTGGTTGCATCACAAATTCCTATTCCTATTGTCTTCCCGCCTTCTTTCCCATCTTTCTTTTATCACTCACACCTCCCCCACATTCTTTACTTCCCCCCTCAACATTTCCAATAGCTTTCCTTGCTTCTTGCAAATCTGTTTCCAAAGTGGCTAAGACTAATGGGTAAGCTGCATCTACTTGCCCAATCCAGGATCTCTAAGGATGCCGCAGCCCACCCAGCACTCCTTTTAAAGATTGATTGCTCCATGGGCGCTGCATAATGTCCTTCATAGTTCACCCCTCATCCCTATTATTAGGGGGCTCTATTGTAGGAAGTCAGCACCCCCCTCCCCCAGAGTATAAAATATTTTGGGGATGTTAAAAGAGGAAGGATAGAATATTTTCCCTGAAGAAGAAATTGAGATTTTTTAATCCATTAAGAAAGACTGGGTCAATCTATTAATAAGGAAAATGCCTTCAGCCCCACAGCTGATGGGATTAAGAATTTCCATTCCCCCACCCAGCTCCAAGGATAGGACATGACCTTTAGGACATAATAGGATTAACCCACCACCATTAGACTAGCAAAGACACAAAAGCCCACCTCATTGCACAACCCAAAAACATTTCCACTTCAAAGTCTCAGAGCCCCATAAAGATCCACCCACTCCCAACTCCATTTGGTCAGCTGTTCCAGAACTGCACTTTGTTGTTGGTTCTGCTCATCATTAAACTTTATTTCCAAACAGCTAGCCTCCATTTTATATCCAGCATCTTAGCCTCTATTTTATTTATTCCCAGCTTGGAACTGGACCTGATGATTTTTCTTTCAACAATTTGGCACCCAAGATGGGACTCCAAGCTAACCTGACCAATGGACTGGGTTTGTGTAAGCCTCTGCCTTGCTGGCAGCAGACCCCTTGTGTCTGTGGGTGGGTTTCCCAGACCCTGCCCATCTGGATCAAGGGTAGTAAAGGGTGTTTTGAGTTTTGTGCTCAATGGCTGCTTGCAAAGAAGGTGAGTACCTCTACATTTTAACTTTTAAAGCCCATGGGAGCATGAGAAAAGTGTGTATGTCTGTATGTGTGAGTGAGAGGACACTTCTCCCAACCACAGCTGGATACTGCTCCCTTTGCACCTTTCCTAGCCACAAAAAGATCTGTTCAACCGACATACCCTGGAAAGCAAGGGGGGTTGGCCAGAGTGCAGGACCTTTTGTTAGGGAAAAGGGAGAGGCTGTGTGAAAATGGAATGGAAAAGTGAGTCAGAAAGTCAGACCTGGACAACCAGCTGGGAAGTCATTGAACAAAGCCCAGTCCTGGGAGGTACCCATACTCACTGCTAAGGAGAGCAGCAGGTCCTCCCAGACTCTCCTGGGTCTGAAAACCATGAGCAAGGTGAGGCCGTTGGAAGGAGGTGCCCATACTCACTGCGTGGAGAGCAGCAGGTCCTCCTGGACCCCTTTTTGGTTTGAAAAACATTGGCGGTGTTCCCTTGGAAGGAGGTTCCCTTACATTGCTAGGGAACCAGATTCCTCCCTGACCCCTTTTTGCTCTGAAAACTGACAGGCAGGGCAGCAACTGACAGGAATGAGCTTTGCTCGGGGAAAAAGCTGGAAAACCAATTTGGCTAAATAAAGGTACTTAAAAAGAAAAGGTTATATATATAACCAAGATTGATTGGGGTGAACAGAATGGAGCAGGCAAGGAAAGGGCAACATACAAGTACAACGAGCGTGCTGACAGGGTCTGCCCGAAGGCTAGGGGAGAAACGACGGACCAGCAAAGACAGGGTGATGTGCATGCCACCAGACTGGAGCACACAATGACTCACGGGAATCACGGGAGGGGGAGAATTGGAGGACAATCTGGCAACAACTCCAAGTAGCCAAGTGCGAGCGGGATGGGCGGAGGGGGCAGGGATGAGAGGAGAAGGGGCGCCAAGATCTGCACGCACATTAGCAGACAAGACGCAGCCAGAAAGGACAAGATTGACTGGGATGAGCAAAGTAGAGCAGACAAGGAAGGGGGCAATGGGAGGAGAAAGGACGGCAGGACCAAAGTGCAAAAAAGGGGATACAAGGCGGTTAGAGCAATTACGGTTGAGTAGAGCAGACAGGCCCATCACACTCTCAATGAGTAGAGCGCAGAGTCAATTAGGCTTATAGGCAGACTCTCCACCTTCCAATGCTTAATCTGATGATGCCGGCAGAGGACCGGCGAAAGCTAAGGCAGTAGATCTTTGTTTTTAGGAATGGTTGTTTTTTATTGTTTTTTCCTCTGTTGCTTTTAACAATAAACAGCTGATTTTATCTATCCCAGAGTTTGAGAATTTTCATATTGAAGGGATTTTATTGTGCTTATGATTTTAGTATGTTTAAGTTTGACATTAGCATTTATTTTATATATAGTAACCATTTTATATTGATACTTATAGTGTTATCATGTAATCATTGTTTTGTTACTTTGTAATCATTATTTTGTAGTTAATTGCTTGATCAGATGCTTTATATATATATTGGAAAAGTAAGGGCTTCATGCTTTAGGTACAGGTGATTGCTTATATGAAAAGAGCACAGTAAGGGGAGGGGGAAAAGGAGTTACGGATGGAGCCTGGGTTGCTGTGTATGAGTCATCATCTAAGAATTGTTTTTTTTGTGCCATCTTATGCCTGGTACCAAGACCTGATCTTTTTGTTCTGAAAAGGTATAAAAGGTGGAAGACATCTTTTCTGGTTATTGCCTTCATCTCTCTACCAGCCACAAAGAGAGATGGGGTCACCCAACTCTATTTTGATCAAAATAAAAGTTGTTTGCTTGCTGAAACCTCGGCTCAGGAGTTTCTTTGGCTCTTTTAAATTCCTGAGTAATGTTGGGGCAATTGTGAGGCTAAGTGGAAAACCTTACATCCTGGCACTTAATATGGTGGATGCCACAATGGCTCTCCCCCCCCACACACACACACATCTGGAGACCCCTGTTAAGGTTCCAGCGAGCCTTCAATTCTCAGCAGGACGAAACCAGCGACGACTGAATTGTGAGTCTTAGAGCGCTCCCAGGTGTTTGACCTGGAAGATTCTATGCTTCATCGTCGCTGGTGGGGTCTGTGTCTGAGCAACCTGAATGCCCGAATTCAACGAGGTTTCATGCTTCTCTACTGATGGGAGAAATTGCAACCGGAGCCTTGGTAAGTAAAAGAAATAAAAAAAGCTTTGGAAATCCTGGAATAAGGCAGGAGGTTGATCTCTCTGACTTGTCCTCTATAGATAAGCATAAAAAATAAATAAATGAATAAATGTAAGAAAAGAGGAAGCCAAGCAACTGTCTTCTAATACAGGATAGAGTGATTTAAGAAAAATAATTGAATTGGTATGTAATTTTTTTTTTTGCAGAGGTTTTGGTAATTTTGGAATAAGATAGGGGGCTGATCTCCCCAACTAGTCCTCCAAAGGAAAAATTAATTACAAAATTCCAAATTAATTAAGTGAACAGGGAGGAAGCCGAGAAACTATCTTGAGGAAAAGGAAAAGAAAAAAGAAAAAAAAGAGAAGAAGAAAAATATGGGGAATCGTCAGAGTAATTTAAATAAACAAATTAAATCTAAATGTAATCCTCTGCAATGTGTTTTGAACAATTGGGATGTTTTGAAACTTCAAGTGGCTGTTAAGTTTAACCCTGTCAGACAATGTCTGGTGGTGCTTTCTGTTGATGTGTAGCAGTACAAATAATCTTCAACAAGGCAATGTTGAAAAACTTTGCAAACCTCCAGTTGGCTAGTTTATCTGATAACAACTAAAGCCACGGAAGAAAGGAAAAGAAGATTCAAAGAAATGAAAGCAAGTTTTTTTTCTTTCTCTTTTTTTTTCTTTTAATCTGGGTCTTTGGACTATTCAATTCCCTTTTGTCAGAGGTGAGTAGAGGAGGCTGCTACTTTCGCCTCCCCCTTCAGACCTTCAATATTCCTTTTAGTCTTTCCCCACTGTCTTTTGAAGTTGCTGGGATAAATTGGAAGTAACCATAAATGTTCCCCTCCTTTTTTTAATTAAAAGGGGAGGCCTGTTTTAGCCTCAAACCCCAAATTGATGTGTAGTGTGTTTTCTTTATATATATGTATGTGTATATATATATGGGGTGCTCCATCACAGTGGATTTTTTACTACTTCCAGTAGTATATATATATGGTAAAAATATGACTCCTGGGTATATTCATAGTATAAAATAAATAACGTATGACCACCAGGAGGATCCAAATAGAAAAATACTTTAATAAAACCGAGCTTTCGTTGGATCCTTTCATCTTCCTTCCCTTTAATGGCATTTACTCCCGTACCACCCTTTTCTCCACCACGGGTCTTGGGGTGACCCTTTGATATTCCCTTAATACTTTCCCACACCATATTGGGGCTCCAAGTATCTCCCCTCGCTCTCTCCAACTGTGGGTCGGTGGTCTCTCCCTGTTCCATGTTCTTCATCCTCTTCCCCTTTCCTGCGCAAGTAGCACTAATCCGGACATCATACAGTCTGGCGCTTCCACCTTCGTCTCCCACCCTAGTGCTCTTTACACTAACTGTCTCCCACTGTTCCATCCGTTGCTGGCGATCCTCATTCCCATCCGAGATGGATCCCCTGTATTCCACCGGAGAAGCCTCTAATTGTGGGCGCAATCGTCCCCCATCCGCAGTCCTCCCCCCGCCCATAGGGTGAGGGGGGGAAACACCACCCTCTCTCCTACGACACGCATAAGTCACTGCACCACGCTCTCCCTTCCTTCGTGTAGATTGCTCCTCTCCGTTGCTGCAAGCAATATCGGGTTCAGGAGTCTCGCCGCCTAATTCCCCGGATCCCCCACTGGCTATTTGGGCTACCCAAAATCCACAAGGAAGGCATTCCCCTTCGCCCCATTGTTTCATTCAGAGGTACTCCTACCTCAGGGCTGGCAAAATGGCTTAGTAGCCGTATTTGCCACCTTGTGGATGACAGTCCCACCACGGTCAAATCAGGAGAGGAATTCTTTTTTATTATTATTATTATTAAAAGATTTTACAAAAATTACAAAATATACCCCCAAACCCCCCCTCCCTACCCCCCCTCCCCTCCCCCTACCCCACTTCCCAGAGCTGAATACAGGGTAACAAATATAATAATCATAATCTAACTAACATTAACCAACTATGTAGATAAACAAATATAATGCGCTTTAACTCCCCTTTAACACAGAGTAAACAATTTGCAAATAAACTTAATCATATAAACAAATTAAAATCCTAATTCATAAACAATACAATATAATAAAAATTTCACTATAATAAACTATTAATAATAATCATCATCACAATAATAATATTCTAAAATTTATTCATAAAATAAATGGAACTTTTTAGTCCCATATTTATTCTGAATATAGTCTATCCATCTTCTCCAAACCGAAATATATCTCTCTTGTGAATGATCCTTCAAATAAGCCAAATTTTTTGCCATTTCTGCTAAATTTGAGACCTTAAGGGTCCATTCTTCTATAGTCGGCAAGGAATCTTTCTTCCAATATTGCCCTACCAACAGCCTTGCTGCTGTTATTAAATTCAACATCAAATTAGTTTCCTTAACATCAAAATCTACAATAATACCCAACAAAAATAGTTGAGGAGTAAACTTTATCTTTCTTTTAAAAATATTTTGAATGTTCCACCAAATTTTAATCCAAAAAGCTTTTATATTTCTACAAGTCCACCAAATATGAAAGTAAGTTGCATCCAAACTACCACATCTCCAACATTTGGGCTGCAAGTTAGGATACATACAAGACAACTTTTGGGGATCCAAATGCCACCTATAAAACATTTTATAAAAATTTTCTCTCAAATTTTGAGCTTGAGTAAATTTTACATTTCTAACCCAAATTGTCTCCCATGTGTCCAATAGAATCGGCTCTTGAATATTTTGTGCCCATTTTGCCATACAATCTTTAACTAACTCCGTTTCAGAATCCAATTCTATTAAAACATTATAAATTCTCTTTATGCGGGCTCGAGTTTGATCTTTAATCTGTTTTACCAAATTCACATCCTCTAAAGTAATACCAACCTTTTGATCTAAACTCCACCTAACTAACAATTGATTATACTGAAACCAAGAGTGTACAATATTTTCTTGCTTCAACTCAGCTAAAGATTTTAATTGCCAATCCTTCCCTACCAAACTAAGTAATTCCTTATAAGAAATCCTATCCAAATTCACTCCCCTAGATACCCCCTCTATCACGTGTCCAGGAATCCCCCAAATTGGAATTTTATAATTTAACCTATAAAAATACTTCTTCCAGACACGTAATAAAGCGTTTCTTAAAATATGAGGTTTAAAAACCTGATCTACTTTTTTATTATAAATTAAACATGCATGGCATCCGTATAATAAATCCCATCCCTCAAGAAAAAGTATATTTTTATTTGTTAAATTAAGCCAATCACTAATCAGCGTTAAAGCCACCGCATCATAATACAATTTTAAATTAGGTGCCTTAAGTCCTCCTCTTTCCTGTGCATCTTGTATAATCTTAAACTTAACTCTTGGTTTTTTCCCTGCCCAAATAAACTTATTAATGCCCTTCTGCCATTCCTCCAAGTTGGCATCTTTTTTCAAAATAGGTATCATTTAGAACAAAAAAAGAAACTTTGGAAGAACATTCATTTTAACCGCTGAAATTCTCCCCAACAAAGATAACTGTAATTTTTTCCAATCATTTAAATCCTTTTGCACCTTTCCCCATAATGTCTCATAATTATTTTTGTACAACTTAACATTAGAAGCTGTAAGTAAACTCCCAAATATTTAACCTTTTTCACTATTTCAAAACCTGTTAATTTAACTAACATATCCTTTTCCTTCATAGACATATTTTTCGAAAGTATTTTAGTCTTATTGTTATTTACCTTAAAACCAGAAACTTTCCCATACTGGGTTATGATTTCCACCAAATCCCTTACCGAATCTGTCAGTTGAGATAATGTCACAACCAAATCATCGGCAAAAGCTCTCAACCTATAAGCATTCTGTTTTATTTTTATTCCCTTTATTGTAGTTGATTCACGAATTTTAATTAATAAAATCTCCATTGTTAAAACAAATAACAATGGGGATAGTGGACATCCTTGTCTAGTACCCTTTTCAATTTTAAATGCTTCTGTTAATCCTCCATTAATTATAATTTGTGCCGATTGCTGTTGGTATATAGCCTTAAGAGCATACAAAAATTTATCCCCAAAATTCATTTTCTCTACAACTCTCAATAAAAATTGCCAAACTAACTGATCAAAAGCTTTTTCAGCATCCAAAAATATCAAAGCTGCAGGGATTTGATTATTCTTATCCAAATACTCAATTAGGTTAACAATTTGTCTTACATTATATTTCATATATCTTCCAGTTATGAATCCAGATTGATCACTATGAATCAATTGCTTCAAAACTTGCATTAACCTATTTGCCAATATTTTTGAAAAAATCTTATAGTCTGTATTCAAAAGACATATAGGTCTATAATTCTTAGGCTGGGTCAAATCTTGATCCTCCTTTGGGATCAACGATATGAAAGCCCTTCTCCAAGATGGAGGTACCTCTGCTCCCAACAAAATACTATTAAAAAGATCCTTTAGTGGTTCTATCATTTCTTCAGATAACGTTTTGTAATAAATTGCTGTTAGTCCATCTGTAGCAGGAGCCTTACCAACTTTTAATTGTTTAATTGCCCAAATAATTTCCTCAGAAGTAATTAAACAATTCATCTCATCTCGTTGGTCATTAGAAAGTCTAGGAAAGTGTGCTACCTGTAAATACTTTTCTATATCTGAAACTTGTATACTTTCACTAGCATATAACTTTGAATAAAAATCTAAAAAACTCCTTTTAATCAAATTCTGTTGATTTACCTCTTTACCTTTATAATCTATTTTCTCTATAATCCTTGACTTCTGTTTCTTTTGTAATTGGTAAGCCAACCACCTACCAGGTTTAGTTGTATTACAAAACGTATTATGTTTCATATACCGCAAATGAATTGCAATCTGGTCAGCCATTAACATATTAAATTGCTCCCTAAGCATAGTTATAGAAACCTTTAAACTATTATCCAGTGGATTTAAAATAAGAGCCTTCTCTTTGAGTTTAATCTCTTCTTCCAACTCTTTACGTTTTTGCATCTGTTTACGCCTATTCGCATTATTCATATGAATCAAAACCCCTCTCATATACACTTTACTAGCATCCCAAACCATTGGCATCAAAGTACCCTTATACATATTCAAAAGAAAAAAATCCTTCAAATATTCTCTACATTTCTGTAAATTCCCCTCATATCTAAATAAATTTTCATTCAATCTCCAAGTCCTTCTATTCCCATCTTCAACAGATAACTCCAACCATACAGGATTATGGTCAGACAATATTCTAGGGAAAATCTTAGCATTCTTAATTTTCGAAAAAAACTCATTAGTAATTAAGAAAAAATCAATTCTGGAATACCATTGATGCCTGTCCCAAAAAAAAGTAAAGTCTCTTTCTTCAATATTCCATTCTCGCCAAATGTCTCTAAGTTCCAAGTCGTCCTTCAAGTCAAAAAAAGCTTTGGGTAGTTTAGCATGATTAGAAAGTTTAAAAGAACCCTTCTTATCTTTACTTGAATCTAAAACACCATTCCAGTCACCCATCATAATAACAGATTTATAATCCAGTTGAGTTAATTTCTGATGTATCAACTTGTAAAACTGCTTTTGTTGTTGATTAGGGGCATATAATCCAATAATAAGACATCTCTTACCATTTAATAATAAATCAATAATAACATATCTTCCTTGTGAGTCAGAGTAAATTAATTTCGGCGATAAATCTTGAGGAATTCTTGAGTAAAATCAAGACCCTCAGGGTGGAGGATGATGAGATGATGGTATCATTCGATGTTACCTCACTCTTCACCTCCATCCCTCAGGACTTAGCCATTTCTGTCCTGAGAGACCAGTTGACCAACAAAAAGGGAGGTCACCATCAAGACTCCCTACAAACGGAAGATCTTGTGAGACTTGTGGAGGTATGCCTTACGACCTATTTCACTTTCCGGGGTGTCATATTCGAACAGGTCAAAGGGACACCCATGGGCTCTCCCATCTCCAGCATTATAGCGGAGGCAGTGCTCCAACAATTAGAACGCAAGGCGATGACCCTATACCAGCCCAAGTTTTGGGCTCAGTATGTGGACGACACATTCGCTGTTGTCAAAAGACAACATGTAACTGGCTTTATGGGAATACTGAATTCGATTTACCCCGATATAAAATTCATGGTGGAGGAAGAGAAGCAAGGCTTTTTACCCTTTTTGGATGTGCTGATCCACCGCCAGCCGGATGGGTCATTGCACATGAAGGTATACCGTAAACCCACCCATACGGATAGGATCCTCCACTACAGGAGCAATCATCCGGTATCCCATAAGGCCAGCTGCATTAAAGCGTTGTTTAAGCGCGTGGACTCCCACTGCAGCACGGTTGAGTCTAAAAGGGAGGAAAGGAAGCATCTCTTCCACATTTGCCAGCAGAACGGGTATCCACTAAAATTTATTAAACGGCACAGCGCAATACCCAAACCTCGAGACAATCAGCAGAGGGATGAGCCATTGCCGCAGAAGACACGCATCTCCCTACCGTACATTAATAATGTCTCTGAGGCGACAGCCAGACTGTTAGCCCCCCATGGTATAGAAGTGGCCCACAAGCCTAATCAAACGTTGTGTTCCAAAATTATGCACCCCAAGGACCCACTCCCCCCCATGGAAAGATCTGCGGTGGTTTACAAAATTGGCTGTAAGAACTGTCGATGTAACTACGTGGGCGAAACATCTAAACGGTTAAGAACTCGTTTACACGAGCACAAATTGGCCATAAAAAGGGGCGAGCAACACTCTCAAGTTTGGACACATATGGCGGAACATGGCCACCAATTTGATTTTGATAACACACAGGTTATATCTAGCGATGCCATGAAAGGGGGCCGACTACTGAAGGAAGCCTGGTTCTCAGACAAGGACTGAGTCAACCACCATATAGATCTCTGCCCGACGCAGCAGGCACTGGGGAAATGCAGTGCGAACTGCCACCCCACTCGCTATAAACAATCTGACCGACGCTTGCGAGACCGAGGAGATAGTGTCATACCCAATCCCCAGTACAGACGGGCACATGGGATTCCAACCAATCCTCGGCGGCCCACGGACACCCCCTTGGCACTCAGCCAACAGCGGACTCACTCCGACAAACAGCTGAATAGCCCGTCGGCACTGAAGATGGACAATCATCTATTGGGAGCCGGGTGCTCTTCGGGAGGCAGAGGAGGGGGACCCAGCCGGACGGGGGACTTACGTGTTTGCCAACAGCATGCCAACGGACCCCCACCCCTTGGGTGGAAGAGGGATGCCGGTCGCGCCAGTGGGGGATCCGGGGAATTAGGCGGCGAGACTCCTGAACCCGATGTTGCTTCCAGCAACGGAGAGGAGTGATCTACACGGAGGAAGGGAGAGTGTGGTGCAGTGACTCATGCACGTCGTAGGAGAGAGGGTGGTGTTTCCCCCCTCACCCTATGGGTGGGAGAAGGTCTGCGGACGGGGGACGATTGCACCCACAATTAGAGGCTTCTCCAGTGGAATACAGGGGATCCATCTCGGATGGGAACGAGGATCACCAGCAACGGATGGAACAGCGGGAGACAGTTAGTGTAAAGAGCACCAGGGTGGGAGACGAAGGTGGAAGCGCCAGACCGTATGATGTCCGGATTAGTGCTACTTGCACAGGAAAGGGGAAGAGGATGGGGAACATGGAACAGGGAGAGACCACCGACCCACAGTTGGAGATAGCAAGGGGAGATACGTGGAGCCCCAATATGGCGTGGGAAAGTACTAAGGGAATATCAAAGGGTCCCCCCAAGACCCGTGGTGGAGAAAAGGGTGGTATGGGAGTAAATGCCATTAAAGGTGAGGAAGATGAAAGGATCTTAACAAACCTAAGAACCAACATTGAGAGAGTGAGTAGGAATGCTCAAAGGAGTGATAGAAGAGGGCTGGGTGCAGACGTCAAAGAAACAACTAGAACACAAATTAACCGGCCAGGACCGGTGACACAGTCTAGGAGCCAGGTGCAAGCGTTAGCTAACCTTATTTAAGGTGTCCCCATTAACTGCTGGAAAGTCCCATCATATCCTCTCCAGTGACAAGCTCCACAGCTGGACAGCCTGAAAATGTAATTTTAACCTGCCTCACCTGTTGAACTGTTTCCATCTAAGTAGGAGAAGAACCTCAATGAATTGGACTACCCTGGAAATCGTGTTCCCAGGCTGTCCAGCTGTGGAGCTTGTCACTGGAGAGGATATGATGGGACTTTCCATGGACTCACGCCTTGATTCCTTAAATCAGGAGGACCTGGCATGGTTGAGACCAATGAGGACTGGTATTTCTAGGTGACAGTTCTTTTCACCTGAGCCCACTCTCCAGGAACAACAACGGCCAGAGACAGGTGGTATGGCAGCCTGGGCCTGTACTGAGATAGAAGACAAAACCTGCGCCAGATTATGTAAATACTGAGTAACTTTCTTCTCTTCTTCATTGACATTCTTGAACCTTCATGTAACAAAAGACTCCCATACATCATTTCAAAGGGACAAAGATAGCTTTCCAATTGAGGCCTATATTGAAATGGCCTCACCGCTAAATGTTGTAAAGCATTTTATTTACTTGTATTTATCACAGATGTGTTTAACTAAATTATAAATACAACCATCCTGTTTTTTAAAAAGTATCTATCATCCCTTGCGACCCCCTTCACTGGCTGCTTCTGTGTCCTAGCTATTGCTTTCTTTCTCTTCTTTCTTTCTTTCTTTCTTTCTTTCTTTCTTTCTTTCTTTCTTTCTTTCTTTCTTTCTTTCTTTCTTTTCAACCTCCTCCAATCTTGCAACATCCACCTCCCACTTTCTTCTGTTTCTTCATTGTTCTTTCTTTTCATATTTCTATAGTACATTCTTGTTCCTTCAACATTCTAAGGCTTGCGTTAAGGCATACAATTCACATGTTTGGGCTGACCACGTTAATGGCAGTCTCCCTGCTTAATGCATGCAATTCACAAGTCTGTGCACACCCACTTAAAAACAACTTTCCTGCTTCTTCCTTCTATTATCCATTCCTTCACTTCCCTTCCACCACTTTGGTCTAACTTCTACTTTTTTTTCCCTTCCACAATTATATCTGCTATCTACAAGTGTATACCTCCTTTTGGCTTTCTGATTTAAAATTGCCCACACTTGATAAGAAATGCTAACCACCAAGACGTCCCCAAATGTCAATTTTCGGCAAAAATGCCACTGGCTCCCTCTTTTCCCCCAGTTCTGAGTCAAAATCTCCTCCAAGCCATTACTTTGCCCATATTTACAAACAAATTACCTAGTGAAGAGCCAACAAAAGAACAGTCACCAAACTCTGTTTGTATTTGTGAACATAATCTCTTTTTCTAACAGTTTTGCATACAAATCTTTAGTCAAAACAACATAGCTATTTATAATCCCAAATTTTTTCTCAACTTCTTCATTTTAACTTCACAAAAAAATAAACAAACTTAATAAGATATTCTGAGTTACTGAAACAGATTTATATCAAACTCTAGTATTGGTTTTAATATAAAGTTAGTCAAATTCCAATTTAATCAAATTCCATTCAGATGGAAACAAATTTCCATTAAGTACTGTAGGTTAAACATTTATAAATCTAATCAAAAAAATTCAGAGTCATGTCTTTTGGTTGATGGATATATAGGTCTAACTAAACAATTTAAATTTCACATCCACACCACCACTCCCAAAGCAGAATTCCGAGCAGAGAAAAAAAAGTTAAAACGAGCAGCTTCCCCTCTTCCTTCTGTCTCTCTCGCTCTTAAAGCAACACAGCCAACAGAAAAACGAAAGAGACGGGGGGGGAGAAATTTTACAAAAATCTCACCACTAAAAAAATAGTTTTCTCTCCTTCACATGCATTTGCCATAAATTCTCTCACACATCGTCCATGAAACTCTTCTCATGCAAACACTTGCTATTGCTTTTCAATTTACTTTTACAACAATAAAATCTGCAGGTTACAATTTCTTTCACAGCCTGGGAGGGAGTGGGTGGGGGCTGGGGTTTGAGGGCTAACACACACACTTAAATATCAACAAATTAACTCATTCACTTCCATGCTAACTGCTTGCATAAACAATTCCACATACAAATATTTCATTTCATACTTTCTCCAGGCAAACTATTTATTTTTAAATAAGGCCTTTTTGTGTGTTGTTATCAGAGAGGGTTTTGACCCTCGTCCAAGTCTTGGAAATAACACAGAACAACACAGACAAACATATATACACAAATACTATTAAAACAACATTTATTTAGACATATGGCTTGTCCTGCAAAAAGTGAGAAAAATCATGAGATGATTCCAACCAAACATGTGGTTTTTATGGGGCCCTTTAACCATCTCCTATTTTTCCCACCATTCCAAGCCCAAGCATAATGTTCTGGGTGGCCACACACACACACACACACACACACACACACACAGTATAAACTAAATAACTTATGACCACCAGGAGGATCCAAATAGAAAAATACTTTAATAAAACCGAGCTTTCGTTGGAAACTTCCAACATCGTCAGGGTTAAAAGGCAGTTAATGGGGACACCTTAAATAAGGTTAGCTAATGCTTGCACCTGGCTCCTAGACTGTGTCACCGGTCCTGGCCGGTTAATTTGTGTTCTAGTTGTTTCTTTGACGTCTGCACCCAGCCCTCTTCTATCACTCCTTTGAGCATTCCTACTCACTCTCTCAATGTTGGTTCTTAGGTTTGTTAAGATCCTTTCATCTTCCTCGCCTTTAATGGCATTTACTCCCATACCACCCTTTTCTCCACCACGGGTCTTGGGGGGACCCTTTGATATTCCCTTAGTACTTTCCCACGCCATATTGGGGCTCCACGTATCTCCCCTTGCTCTCTCCAACTGTGGGTCGGTGGTCTGTCCCTGTTCCATGTTCCCCATCCTCTTCCCCTTTCCTGTGCAAGTAGCACTAATCCGGACATCATACGGTCTGGCGCTTCCACCTTCGTCTCCCACCCTGGTGCTCTTTGCACTAACTGTCTCCCGCTGTTCCATCCGTTGCTGGTGATCCTCGTTCCCATCCGAGAGGGATCCCCTGTATTCCACTGGAGAAGCCTCTAATTGTGGGTGCAATCGTCCCCCGTCCGCAGACCTTCTCCCGCCCATAGGGTGAGGGGGGAAACACCACCCTCTCTCCTACGACGCGCATGAGTCACTGCACCACACTCTCCCTTCCTCCGTGTAGATCACTCCTCTCCGTTGCTGCAAGCAACATCGGGTTCAGGAGTCTCGCCGCCTAATTCCCCGGATCCCCCACTGGCGCGACCGGCATCCCTCTTCCACCCAAGGGGTGGGGGTCCGTTGGCATGCTGTTGGCAAACACGTAAGTCCCCCGTCCGGCGGGGTCCCCCTCCTCCGCCTCCCGAAGAGCACCCGGCTCCCAATAGATGATTGTCCATCTTCAGTGCCGACGGGCTATTCAGCTGTTTGTCGGAGTGAGTCCGCTGTTGGCTGAGTGCCAAGGGGGTGTCCGTGGGCCGCCGAGGATTGGTTGGAATCCCATGTGCCCGTCTGTACTGGGGATTGGGTATGACACTATCTCCTCGGTCTCGCAAGCTTCGGTCAGATTGTTTATAGCGAGTGGGGTGGCAGTTCGCACTGCATTTCCCCAGTGCCTGCTGCGTCGGGCAGAGATCTATATGGTGGTTGACTCAGTCCTTGTCTGAGAACCAGGCTTCCTTCAGTAGTCGGCCCCCTTTCATGGCATCGCTAGATATAATCTGTGTGTTATCAAAATCAAATTGGTGGCCATGTTCCACCATATGTGTCCAAACTTGAGAGTGTTGCTCGCCCCTTTTTATGGCCAATTTGTGCTCGTGTAAACGAGTTCTTAACCGTTTAGATGTTTCGCCCACGTAGTTACATCGACAGTTCTTACAGCCAATCTTGTAAACCACCGCAGATCTTTCCATGGGGGGGAGTGGGTCCTTGGGGTGCATAATTTTGGAACACAACGTTTGATTAGGCTTGTGGGCCACTTCTATACCATGGGGGGCTAACAGTCTGGCTGTCGCCTCAGAGACATTATTAATGTACGGTAGGGAGATGCGTGTCTTCTGCGGCAATGGCTCATCCCTCTGCTGATTGTCTCGAGGTTTGGGTATTGCGCTGTGCCGTTTAATAAATTTTAGTGGATACCCGTTCTGCTGGCAAATGTGGAAGAGATGCTTCCTTTCCTCCCTTTTAGACTCAACCGTGCTGCAGTGGGAGTCCACGCGCTTAAACAACGCTTTAATGCAGCTGGCCTTATGGGATACCGGATGATTGCTCCTGTAGTGGAGGATCCTATCCGTATGGGTGGGTTTACGGTATACCTTCATGTGCAATGACCCATCCGGCTGGCGGTGGATCAGCACATCCAAAAAGGGTAAAAAGCCTTGCTTCTCTTCCTCCACCATGAATTTTATATCGGGGTAAATCGAATTCAGTATTCCCATAAAGCCAGTTACATGTTGTCTTTTGACAACAGCGAATGTGTCGTCCACATACTGAGCCCAAAACTTGGGCTGGTATAGGGTCATCGCCTTGCGTTCTAATTGTTGGAGCACTGCCTCCGCTATAATGCTGGAGATGGGGGAGCCCATGGGTGTCCCTTTGACCTGTTCGAATATGACACCCCGGAAAGTGAAATAGGTCGTAAGGCATACCTCCACAAGTCTCACAAGATCTTCCGTTTGTAGGGAGTCTTGATGGTGACCTCCCTTTTTGTTGGTCAACTGGTCTCTCAGGACAGAAATGGCTAAGTCCTGAGGGATGGAGGTGAAGAGTGAGGTAACATCGAATGATACCATCATCTCATCATCCTCCACCCTGAGGGTCTTGATTTTACTCAAGAATTCCTCAAGATTTATCGCCGAAATTAATTTACTCTGACTCACAAGGAAGATATGTTATTATTGATTTATTATTAAATGGTAAGAGATGTCTTATTATTGGATTATATGCCCCTAATCAACAACAAAAGCAGTTTTACAAGTTAATACATCAGAAATTAACTCAACTGGATTATAAATCTGTTATTATGATGGGTGACTGGAATGGTGTTTTAGATTCAAGTAAAGATAAGAAGGGTTCTTTTAAACTTTCTAATCATGCTAAACTACCCAAAGCTTTTTTTGACTTGAAGGACGACTTGGAACTTAGAGACATTTGGCGAGAATGGAATATTGAAGAAAGAGACTTTACTTTTTTTTGGGACAGGCATCAATGGTATTCCAGAATTGATTTTTTCTTAATTACTAATGAGTTTTTTTCGAAAATTAAGAATGCTAAGATTTTCCCTAGAATATTGTCTGACCATAATCCTGTATGGTTGGAGTTATCTGTTGAAGATGGGAATAGAAGGACTTGGAGATTGAATGAAAATTTATTTAGATATGAGGGGAATTTACAGAAATGTAGAGAATATTTGAAGGATTTTTTTCTTTTGAATATGTATAAGGGTACTTTGATGCCAATGGTTTGGGATGCTAGTAAAGTGTATATGAGAGGGGTTTTGATTCATATGAATAATGCGAATAGGCGTAAACAGATGCAAAAACGTAAAGAGTTGGAAGAAGAGATTAAACTCAAAGAGAAGGCTCTTATTTTAAATCCACTGGATAATAGTTTAAAGGTTTCTATAACTATGCTTAGGGAGCAATTTAATATGTTAATGGCTGACCAGATTGCAATTCATTTGCGGTATATGAAACATAATACGTTTTGTAATACAACTAAACCTGGTAGGTGGTTGGCTTACCAATTACAAAAGAAACAGAAGTCAAGGATTATAGAGAAAATAGATTATAAAGGTAAAGAGGTAAATCAACAGAATTTGATTAAAAGGAGTTTTTTAGATTTTTATTCAAAGTTATATGCTAGTGAAAGTATACAAGTTTCAGATATAGAAAAGTATTTACAGGTAGCACACTTTCCTAGACTTTCTAATGACCAACGAGATGAGATGAATTGTTTAATTACTTCTGAGGAAATTATTTGGGCAATTAAACAATTAAAAGTTGGTAAGGCTCCTGCTACAGATGGACTAACAGCAATTTATTACAAAACGTTATCTGAAGAAATGATAGAACCACTAAAGGATCTTTTTAATAGTATTTTGTTGGGAGCAGAGGTACCTCCATCTTGGAGAAGGGCTTTCATATCGTTGATCCCAAAGGAGGATCAAGATTTGACCCAGCCTAAGAATTATAGACCTATATGTCTTTTGAATACAGACTATAAGATTTTTTCAAAAATATTGGCAAATAGGTTAATGCAAGTTTTGAAGCAATTGATTCATAGTGATCAATCTGGATTCATAACTGGAAGATATATGAAATATAATGTAAGACAAATTGTTAACCTAATTGAGTATTTGGATAAGAATAATCAAATCCCTGCAGCTTTGATATTTTTGGATGCTGAAAAAGCTTTTGATCAGTTAGTTTGGCAATTTTTATTGAGAGTTGTAGAGAAAATGAATTTTGGGGATAAATTTTTGTATGCTCTTAAGGCTATATACCAACAGCAATCGGCACAAATTATAATTAATGGAGGATTAACAGAAGCATTTAAAATTGAAAAGGGTACTAGACAAGGATGTCCACTATCCCCATTGTTATTTGTTTTAACAATGGAGATTTTATTAATTAAAATTCGTGAATCAACTACAATAAAGGGAATAAAAATAAAACAGAATGCTTATAGGTTGAGAGCTTTTGCCGATGATTTGGTTGTGACATTATCTCAACTGACAGATTCGGTAAGGGATTTGGTGGAAATCATAACCCAGTATGGGAAAGTTTCTGGTTTTAAGGTAAATAACAATAAGACTAAAATACTTTCGAAAAATATGTCTATGAAGGAAAAGGATATGTTAGTTAAATTAACAGGTTTTGAAATAGTGAAAAAGGTTAAATATTTGGGAGTTTACTTACAGCTTCTAATGTTAAGTTGTACAAAAATAATTATGAGACATTATGGGGAAAGGTGCAAAAGGATTTAAATGATTGGAAAAAATTACAGTTATCTTTGTTGGGGAGAATTTCAGCGGTTAAAATGAATGTTCTTCCAAAGTTTCTTTTTTTGTTCTAAATGATACCTATTTTGAAAAAAGATGCCAACTTGGAGGAATGGCAGAAGGGCATTAATAAGTTTATTTGGGCAGGGAAAAAACCAAGAGTTAAGTTTAAGATTATACAAGATGCACAGGAAAGAGGAGGACTTAAGGCACCTAATTTAAAATTGTATTATGATGCGGTGGCTTTAACGCTGATTAGTGATTGGCTTAATTTAACAAATAAAAATATACTTTTTCTTGAGGGATGGGATTTATTATACGGATGCCATGCATGTTTAATTTATAATAAAAAAGTAGATCAGGTTTTTAAACCTCATATTTTAAGAAACGCTTTATTACGTGTCTGGAAGAAGTATTTTTATAGGTTAAATTATAAAATTCCAATTTGGGGGATTCCTGGACACGTGATAGAGGGGGTATCTAGGGGAGTGAATTTGGATAGGATTTCTTATAAGGAATTACTTAGTTTGGTAGGGAAGGATTGGCAATTAAAATCTTTAGCTGAGTTGAAGCAAGAAAATATTGTACACTCTTGGTTTCAGTATAATCAATTGTTAGTTAGGTGGAGTTTAGATCAAAAGGTTGGTATTACTTTAGAGGATGTGAATTTGGTAAAACAGATTAAAGATCAAACTCGAGCCCGCATAAAGAGAATTTATAATGTTTTAATAGAATTGGATTCTGAAACGGAGTTAGTTAAAGATTGTATGGCAAAATGGGCACAAAATATTCAAGAGCCGATTCTATTGGACACATGGGAGACAATTTGGGTTAGAAATGTAAAATTTACTCAAGCTCAAAATTTGAGAGAAAATTTTTATAAAATGTTTTATAGGTGGCATTTGGATCCCCAAAAGTTGTCTTGTATGTATCCTAACTTGCAGCCCAAATGTTGGAGATGTGGTAGTTTGGATGCAACTTACTTTCATATTTGGTGGACTTGTAGAAATATAAAAGCTTTTTGGATTAAAATTTGGTGGAACATTCAAAATATTTTTAAAAGAAAGATAAAGTTTACTCCTCAACTATTTTTGTTGGGTATTATTGTAGATTTTGATGTTAAGGAAACTAATTTGATGTTGAATTTAATAACAGCAGCAAGGCTGTTGGTAGGGCAATATTGGAAGAAAGATTCCTTGCCGACTATAGAAGAATGGACCCTTAAGGTCTCAAATTTAGCAGAAATGGCAAAAAATTTGGCTTATTTGAAGGATCATTCACAAGAGAGATATATTTCGGTTTGGAGAAGATGGATAGACTATATTCAGAATAAATATGGGACTAAAAAGTTCCATTTATTTTATGAATAAATTTTAGAATATTATTATTGTGATGATGATTATTATTAATAGTTTATTATAGTGAAATTTTTATTATATTGTATTGTTTATGAATTAGGATTTTAATTTGTTTATATGATTAAGTTTATTTGCAAATTGTTTACTCTGTGTTAAAGGGGAGTTAAAGCGCATTATATTTGTTTATCTACATAGTTGGTTAATGTTAGTTAGATTATGATTATTATATTTGTTACCCTGTATTCAGCTCTGGGAAGTGGGGTAGGGGGAGGGGAGGGGGGGTAGGGAGGGGGGGGTTTGGGGGTATATTTTGTAATTTTTGTAAAATCTTTTAATAATAATAATAATAAAAAAGAATTCCTCTCCTGATTTGACCGTGGTGGGACTGTCATCCACAAGGTGGCAAATACGGCTACTAAGCCATTTTGCCAGCCCTGAGGTAGGAGTACCTCTGAATGAAACAATGGGGCGAAGGGGAATGCCTTCCTTGTGGATTTTGGGTAGCCCAAATAGCCAGTGGGGGATCCGGGGAATTAGGCGGCGAGACTCCTGAACCCGATATTGCTTGCAGCAACGGAGAGGAGCAATCTACACGAAGGAAGGGAGAGCGTGGTGCAGTGACTTATGCGTGTCGTAGGAGAGAGGGTGGTGTTTCCCCCCCTCACCCTATGGGCGGGGGGAGGACTGCGGATGGGGGACGATTGCGCCCACAATTAGAGGCTTCTCCGGTGGAATACAGGGGATCCATCTCGGATGGGAATGAGGATCGCCAGCAACGGATGGAACAGTGGGAGACAGTTAGTGTAAAGAGCACTAGGGTGGGAGACGAAGGTGGAAGCGCCAGACTGTATGATGTCTGGATTAGTGCTACTTGCGCAGGAAAGGGGAAGAGGATGAAGAACATGGAACAGGGAGAGACCACCGACCCACAGTTGGAGAGAGCGAGGGGAGATACTTGGAGCCCCAATATGGTGTGGGAAAGTATTAAGGGAATATCAGAGGGTCACCCCAAGACCCGTGGTGGAGAAAAGGGTGGTACGGGAGTAAATGCCATTAAAGGGAAGGAAGATGAAAGGATCCAACGAAAGCTCGGTTTTATTAAAGTATTTTTCTATTTGGATCCTCCTGGTGGTCATACGTTATTTATTTTATACTATGAATATACCCAGGAGTCATATTTTTACCATATATATATATGGTAAAAATATATACGATCTACACGGAGGAAGGCTGAAAACTCCAGCCTGAAGATGACGAATGGGACTTCGTCGAAACGTCGCCAAGACACTTCCAATTTTCCAATATATGTTTTCTGAGGTTTTCACGGGTGTTTGTATGTAGGTCTTTGGTTGTTCGGGTTTTCTCCCGCGTAAAATTGGAAGTGTCTTGGCCCATGCTAATCTTCTCTGTATCGTTCCAATTTTAGTATATGTGCTGCCGAAGTGATATATAGGTCTTTGGTTATTCGGGTTTTCTCCCGCGTAAAATTGGAAGTGTCTTGGCGACGTTTTGATGAAGTCTCATTCGTCATCTTCAGGCTGGTGTTTTTGGCTTTGTGCTTCTAGGAGCAATGTGTGATCGTAGCTGTTTCTTCCTTTTAACTGCCAGTGGGGGTATGAACTGATTGGATGAGAGCTTGGCTGTGTTCTGATTGGATGGAGGTGTGTTCTGATTGGTTAGGAGCTTGGCTGTGCTCTGATTGGATGGGGGGTTGGCTGTGCTCTGATTGGTTGGGGGAGTGTTCTGCTTGGGTGGGGGCTTTGTTGTGCTTAGCTTAGTCTGAGTTGCAGGGGGATGTGAGATGGTGAGCATTGCTATTGTTTGGCTTTGCGTTCGTGGTCGTGCCTCATCTTCATGGTGGGTGTCAGTTTGCTTCATGTATGGATTGGAGGGGTTTAAAGTGGCTAATGATGCAGCTGTGGTCTGGCTTCTGGTTTGTGGTCATGCCTCATCATCGGTGTTGGTTTGGGTTTGCTTTTTGCGTGGATGTGTGGTGGTGACATTCTGTGTGGTTTTCGTGAGTGTGGGTCTGGTGTCATTCTTTGTGTTAGGGAGTCGTTTGTCAATAAGGGCGGGTTTCCAAATGGCTGGTAGGCGGGAGGTATCATCTCGTTTGTTCATGCTGTGTGGGCGTTTTTCTATCTCGATGGCTTCTCTGATTATTCTGTTATTAAAATGTTCAGTTTTGGTGATAGTTCTGGTCTTTTTAAAGTAAATTTCATGTCCTGTGGCTTTAAGGTGTTGGACCAGGGAAGACGTTGGTTCCTCTTTTTTGACTGAGTTCTTATGTTCTTCAATGCGTGCACTTATTCTTCGACTTACCCAAAGAGGAACAGACAGCACTACGTAACCTTAAAGAAGACACCAGCATAATAATCCTACCAGCAGACAAGGGCAACGCCACGGTGGTTATGAACACATCTGACTACCAAACCAAATTAACCAACCTACTCCAAGACTCCACATACAAACCCCTAAATACAGATCCCACCACCTACCTGGAAAAAACCACCAGATCCAAAATAAAAGCCTCCCCCATTAGCGAAGAGATCCAGCAAAGAATCATTCCCAGAGAGAAATCATCCAGATGCCCCAAACTCTATGGTCTCCCCAAGATACACAAGGAAGGAACCCCACTCAGACCCATAGTCAGCTCCATAGGCTCACCTCTACAAAACCTAGCCAAATTTCTCGCCAAACAACTACAGCCCTATGCAGAATCCATCACCTCACACGTAAAAAACTCATTCCAGTTTATAGAGATCATAAAGAAACAAAACTTACAGCCCAGCGACCTACTAGTGAGCTTCGATGTCATATCCCTCTTCACCCAAGTGCCTATCAAAGAAGCCTTGACAGCTATCCAAAACAAATATAACCCCCCCAAACACATCTTAGATCTGACCAACCACTGCCTATCCAACACATACTTCATCTATAATGGACAAAAATACAAACAAACAGAAGGAGCACCCATGGGATCACCCCTCTCACCTGTCATTGCCAACCTCTACATGGAACACTTTGAAACCCAAGCTCTAGAAAAATCTGATCACAAACCCAAACTCTGGCTCAGATACGTAGACGACACCTTCATAATCTGGCCACATGGGAAAGAAAAACTGGACAACTTCCTCACACACCTCAACAGCCTACACCCCAAAATACAGTTCACCATGGAAACAGAAACTAACAACCAACTTCCCTTCCTGGATGTCTTAGTCTACAAGAAATCCAATGGCTCCCTAGGACACACCATCTACCAGAAGAAAACACACACAAACCGCTATCTGCACGCTCTCTCACACCACCACCCAGCACAGATCAACTCTGTAGCCAAGACACTCATCTCCAGAACAAAACGCTTAGCTGACGAACAACACCTAAAACCCGAACTACACACTCTCACCAATGTACTAACATCCAATGGATTCCATAGAAATAAGATTACAAACCTAATCCAAAAAGAAACCCCCACTAAAATCCAAGACAAAGAACAAGAAAACGGCAAAGCCATCCTCCCATACATAAAAGGCATCACAGACAGAATCAGTAAGATCCTCCATAAACACAACATCAAAACAGCATTCTGCACAAACAGAAAAATATCCACCATCCTTAGAAACCCCAAAGATAAAATTGAATTAGAAAATCAAGGAGTATACGAAATCCCATGCACCACTTGTCCCACCACATACATCGGACAAACCAACAGAAGAATAAGTGCACGCATTGAAGAACATAAGAACTCAGTCAAAAAAGAGGAACCAACATCTTCCCTGGTCCAACACCTTAAAGCTACAGGACATGAAATTGACTTTAAAAATACCAGAACCATTGCTAAAAGTGAACATTTTAATAACAGAATAATCAGAGAAGCCATCGAGATAGAAAAACGCCCACACAGCATGAACAAGCGAGATGATACCTCCCGCCTACCAGCCATTTGGAAACCCGCCCTCATTGACAAACGACTCCCTAACACAAAAAATGATACCAGACCCACACTCACAAAAACCACACAGGAGGTCACCACCAAACATCCACGCAAAAAACAAACCCAAAGCCACACTGACTATGAGGCACGACCACAAACCAGAAGCCAGACCACAGCTGCATCATTAGCCACTTTAAACCCCCCCAATCCATACATGAAGCAAACTGACACCCTCCATGAAGAGGAAGCACGACCACGAACGCGAAGCCAAGGAATGGCAGGGCAGCCCAAAATCTTGAATCCCTCTGCAACTCAGACTAACCTGAGCACAACCAAACAGAACACTCCCCCAGCCAATCAGAGCACAGCCAACCCCCCAGCCAATCAGAGCACAGCCAACCCCCCAGCCAATCAGAGCACAGCCAAGCCCCTAACCAATCAGAACACACCTCCACCCAATCAGAACACAGCCAAGCTCCCACCCAATCAGTTCATACCTCCACTGGCAGTTAAAAGGAAGAAACAGCCAAGACCACACACTGCTGCTCGAGGCACGAAGCTGAAAGCACCAGCCTGAAGATGACGAATGGGACTTCGTCGAAACGTCGCCAAGACACTTCCAATTTTACGTGGGAGAAAACCCGAACAACCAAAGACCTACATACAAATACCCGCGAAAACCTCAGAAAACATATATATATATATATATATATATATATATATATATATATATATATATATATATATATATATATATATATATATATATATATATATATATATATATATTATTAAAACAGTCAGGGTTAAAAGGCAAGTATAGGGAGTAGACGTATATACCGTTATCAAGCGTCCCGTTATCAAGCATCTGCTTCCGGCTCTTAGAGCGCGTCATAGGCCCCAGCTGTTCAGAATGTAACTCAAGCTTGTCTCCTTTAATACACATTCTTTTGTTCCTAGCTCACATTCCCTCACACACCACTCGATCGGTAGCTTCGGGATTAAGTGGATTCAGGACCAAGGTCTTCCCTCCCTCATGTGCACCTCCTCCATCACCCTGCATACGATTGCACTTAAGGGGTGAGGGTCGGGGGATTTTTGGATTTACTCCAGTATCCCCCTGAGTCACAAATTCACCTCGGTCCTGCCCATTCGTCCCTTGGGGATGCATTACAGATTCTTCTCCCCCCCCCCCACCCCATATAGTTCTCCTTTCTGTCTTCCTTCCCATGCACCATACTGAGGGGTCTGCTGTCCGTTCCAATCACCCTCCTCCCGCACATGCTCAAAGCGTTCTTTGCTGTCATCTCATTGGGAGCGCTCCGTTGTTCAATCCGTTGTCGGTGGGCGTCACCTTCCTTCACCTGCAACTCCTGATCGTCACCTTTCTCAGGGCTCTTCTGCTTTGATCGTAGCTGTTGTTTAGTTACCAGACCTCATGTCAAATGCACTGGAGGAGGGTGTCTTCTTTCATTTAGCCGTGACCGAGTCACCATTGCATGCTTAACGATCCCATTGGGGGGAGGGGGTAGCTCATCTTCATCACCTTCCTCCAACTCCACCATATCCCATCTACTCTTCGATCTCTCTGGTCCCAGGCTGTTATTCCGCATGCCAACCTTCCATTCCGAGGAGGGCTTGATTTCAAGGGGGAGTTGATCCTTAGGGCGCATCACTTTTGCCCACAGAGTCTGGTTGGGCTTATGAGCCACCTTTATATTATGTGGCGCCAGCAGCCTGGCTATGGCCTCAGACACATTACTAATATATGGTAAGGACACCCGTGTGGCCTGTGTCAAGGGTTCTTCATCCCGCTGTCTGTTTTGGGGTTCTGGTACCATACTATGCCATTTGATAAATCTTGGGGGGTATCCATTCATCACGCAAACACGGAACAGATGTTTCCTCTCCTCTGCCTTTGACTCACCTGTGCTGCAGTGCGAGTGCACCCGTTTGAACAGGGTCCTTATACAGCTGGCTTTATGGGGGGCCGGATGGTTGCTATAATAGTGGAGGATTCGATCTGTATGGGTGGGCTTCCGATAGACCTTGGTGTTCAAAGCTCCATCCATTGAGCACTGGACTAAAACATCCAGAAAGGCTATCGAGCCCTGGATCTCCTCCTCCACCATAAACTTAATGTCCGGATATATAGAATTCAACACCCCCATAAAGCCGGCCTGATGACATCATTTGATGACCACAAAAGTGTCATCGACATACCGTGTCCAAAATTTGGGCCAGTAGATGGTCATGGCCTCCCGTTCTAGTTGTTGGAGAACCACTTCTGCTACCAAGCTAGATATTGGGGAACCCATGGGTGTGCCCTTTACTTGCTCATATATGACACCCTGCTGGCACCACATAATATAAAGGTGGCTCATAAGCCCAACCAGACTCTGCGGGCAAAAGTGATGCACCCCAAGGATCAACTCCCTACCACTGAGCGATCAACGGTAGTCTACAAGATCAATTGTATGGATTGCCAGAGTAATTATGTAGGCGAGACATCGAAGAGGTTAAAAACACGCCTACATGAACATAACTTGGCAATCAGACGAGGCGAACAACACTCGCAGATTTGGGCTCACATGGCCGAGTACGACCACCGTTTTGATTTTGAGAACACCCAAGTCTTGGACAGTGATGCTACAAAGGGAGGCCGCCTGTTGAAGGAAGCGTGGTATTCAGGAGTTGATTCCATCAACCGGCACGTGGATCTATGTGCAGCACATCAAGCCTTAAGAACGTGGAGCGCGGGTAACCATACTAACGCCCAAAGGGAGCTTCACTACGAATGGTATGACCGGAATAAGGACTCGATTCGGAATCCCCTCCTGTCCCACCACATTAGCAGACCCTTGGATGGTACTCCCCACTTACTAGAAAGGCAACTGCCGTCGGACCAACAACAGATCGGCCCCAACATACAACCCCCACAGGACCAGCCACAACCCATTGAAATCAAGCCCTCCTCGGAATGGAAGGTTGGCATGCGGAATAACAGCCTGGGACCAGAGAGATTGAAGAATGGATGGGATATGGTGGAGTTGGAGGAAGGTGATGAAGATGAGCTACCCCCTCCCCCCAATGGGATCGTTAAGCATGCAATGGTGACTCAGTCACGGCTAAATGAAAGAAGACACCCTCCTCCAGTGCATTTGACACGAGGTCTGGTAACTAAACAACAGCTACGATCAAAGCAGAAGAGCCCTGAGAAAGGTGATGATCAGGAGTTGCAGGTGAAGGAAGGTGACGCCCACCGACAACGGATTGAACAACGGAGCACTCCCAAGGAGATGACAGCAAAGAACGCTTTGAGCATGTGCGGGAGGAGGGTGATTGGAACGGACAGCAGACCCCTCAGTATGGTGCATGGGAAGGAAGACAGAAAGGAGAACAATATGGGGTGGGGGGGAGAAGAATCTGTAATGCATCCCCAAGGGACGAATGGGCAGGACCGAGGTGAATTTGTGACTCAGGGGGATACTGGAGTAAATCCAAAAATCCCCCGACCCTCACCCCTTAAGTGCGATCGTATGCAGGGTGATGGAGGAGGTGCACATGGGGGAGGGAAGACCTTGGTCCTGAATCCACTTAATCCCAAAGCTACCGATCGAGTGGTGTGTGAGGGAATGTGAGCTAGGAACAAAAGAATGTGTATTAAAGGAGACAAGCTTGAGTTACATTCTGAACAGCTGGGGCCTATGACGCGCTCTAAGAGCCGGAAGCAGATGCTTGATAACGGGATGCTTGATAACGGTATATACGTCTACTCCCTATACTTGCCTTTTAACCCTGACGATGTCAAATGTATTTTGATGAAAGCTTGGTTGATTAATTAAATTTTATTCTCTTAAAGCATTCTCTTGGTGATCACTGTTTTAATAGTATGGATATTCCCAAGAGTCATATTTTTACTTTTATTTTTAATATATATATATATTATATATATTTTTGATGTTTCCCCCACGTAATTGCTGTGGCAGTCTATGCAATCAATTCTATACACCACCACTGATCTTTCTGCGGTGGGGAGGGGGTCTTTGGGGCACATGATCTTTGATCACAGAGTCTGGTCAGGTTTATGTGCCACTCTTATGTTGTGGGGGGCCAACAGTCTGGCTGTGGCCTCGGACACGTTGTTAATGTATGGTAGGGAAATGCGTGTTACCTGTCTTTGGGGTGGTTCTTCCTGATGGTTATGTCGGGGTCCAGGTATACTACTATGGCGTCTTATAAACCATAGTGGATACCCATTGAGTCGGCAAACCCGGTACAAATATCTCCTCTCTTCCTCCTTAGCCTCCACTGTGCTGCAATGTGAGTGTATATGCTTAAATAGCGTTCTGATGCAGGTAACTTTATGGGATACTGGGTGGTTGTTGTTATAGTGGAGGATTCGATCCGTATGGGTGGGCTTGCGATAGACCTTCGTACTTACTGGGCCCTCTGATGATCGTTGGACAAGTACATCTAGGAGCGCTATCGAGCCCCGCTTCTCCTCCTCCTCCGTAAACCTAATATCCGGATAAACCGAATTGAGTATTCCCATAAAGTTAGCTTTATATTTTTATGAACATACTCAAGAGTCATATTTTTACTTGTATAGCTGATTATGACAGAGCAGTATTGCTCACGGCCAGGCGTTGGGAAAAGCCTGCATGCCGCATCTCGGCTTGTTACAAACAACTGACTTTTTTGCATACGTGTCTACGGGAGGATTTACCACCCAAATCATTGAGAAGACCCGCACTGAACTCAGTAGAATGCCAGCAGGCACTCCAGCAGTATCAACGCCGTACGGTGCGGGCACTCATCAATGACCAGCATAGGCATGCAGAGACTCTAGAGTTGTGGGTCCGACACCATCGCGAACAATGCGGATTGGACTTAACGGAACAACTCTTCCAATTGCTCCACCAGCACATCCAACTCAGGGCTGAGAAAATTGGCCAACAAACCACCATACGACTCCGGAACAAGACCCATACTTTATGTGAGTTAAACAATGAGTTTATGGATAAACTGGTGCACAATCTCTCTTCTATAAGGTTAACCCACTCACAGCTCTCCTTGCTACAACGTGATGTAGGACATAACCTCACGGATGCCCACTTGTTGGATTTCATAGCAGCATTGGAACCTGCCATGCATCACGGGGAAATAGGGGAGGACTCCAGAAACTATATAAAACAACAGGTCACTGGACTGCTCATGCACCATAGGTGGCATCAGACGTTATCCAGGGATGAGCTAGAGGCCCTAGAACAGCTTAAGAACAACAGTTCTATAATTGTGTTACCAGCAGACAAAGGAAGGGCCACGGTGGTACTGGATAAGGCAGTCTATGTGACCAAAGCACTGGAGCTGCTCGATGACAGAATGGCCTATAGGGTCGTTAAGAGAGATCCCATGACAACAATGAGGAACAAGATTAACAAATTATTAGACAACCTTAAACGTGCCAGGAAAATAGATGATGACACCTTGAAGAAAATACGTCCCAATGATTCAGCACTTCCTAGGTTCTATGGGCTGCCAAAAGTCCACAAGGAAGGTACCCCACTCCGCCCCATTGTTTCTTTTAAGGGCACACCAGTTTTTGGACTGGCGAAATGGCTCAGTGGGCGCATCTCCTATCTGGTGGATGGCAGCCCCACAACAGTTAAATCCTCAGAGGAATTTCTAGAAAAAATCAAGACACTGAAGGTGGAGGAGGATGAGGTGATGGTCTCGTTTGACGTCACCTCACTGTTCACCTCCATCCCCCGTGAACTTGCCATCACCGTTCTGAAGAACCAGTTAAAGAGACGGGAAGAGACTCAACATCGAGACTCCCTGAGAGTAGAGGACCTGGAAAAACTCATAGAAATATGCTTGGTGACGTATTTCACTTTTCAAGGTGTCACTATAACAGCAACCACCCACGAGGGCAATGAGTAGGCAATTGGATCAGCAAGGGGATAAAAAGAACTTTCCCACCCCCTAAGCCCCACTCTGAGGACGCTGGCAGAGGACCAGCGAAAGCTAAGTTGTTTTAATCTTGTATATAACTGTTTTTATTGTTTTAAATGTTGTTTTAACAATAAATGACTGGAGTATACTCTTCCTGGAGATCGAAGATTGCATCATTGAACAAATATGCCCGGGATTCGTATTTTTATAACCATTAAGGATATATATATATATATATATATATATATATATATATATATATATATATATATATATATATATATATATATATATATATATATATATATATAATACACTAGTAATAGTAGTAAAGTTGGAAGGGACCTTGGAGGTCATCTAGTCCAACCCCCTGCTCGGGCAGGAAACCCTACACCATTTCGGACAAATGGCTGTCCAGTCTCTTCTTAAAAACTTCCAGTGTTGGAGCATTTACTGCTTCTGGAGGCAAGCTGTTCCACTGATTAATTGTTCTCACTGTCAGGAAGTTTCTCCTTAGTTCTAGGTTGCTTCTCTCCTTGATTAGTTTCCACCCGTTGCTTCTTGTCCTGCCTTCAGGTGCTTTGGAAAATAGCTTAATTCCCTCTTCTTTATGGCAGCCCCTGAGATATTGGAATACTGCTATCATGTCCCCCCTTGTCCTTCTCTTCGTTAAACTAGACATACCCAATTCTCGCAACCGTTCCTTATATGTTTTAGCCTCCAGTCCCCTAATCATCTTTGTTGCTCTTCTCTGTACTCTTTCTAGAGTCTCAACATCTTTTTTATATCGTGGTGACCAAAACTGGATGCAGTATTCCAAGTGTGGCCTTACCAAGGCATTGAAGAGTGGTATTAATACTTCACGTGATCTTGATTCTATCCCTCTGTTAATGCAGCCTAGCACTGTGTTGGTGTCAAGCTCCCGGGAGCTTGACATACACACGGGGACGGGGGGGAAGCGGACGGCAGCCTACCAACCCCGGCAACCACGGTGTAACAGCAGGTGCCCGGACTCGGCCGGAATACATGGCGGCCCCGCCTCCTCGCGCAGCCGCACAAACGAGCATGAACGCCGATCGAGATACGGGCCGGGAAGGCCCCGGCGAGCAGCTGGCGGCGGTGAGTCCGGCATTCCCCGCGTTACAGCTGACGATGGCACACCCGGAAGTCCCCGCGGGGCCGGCGGAACGGTCGGCCGTCGGAAAGACACCGTGGACCAGAGACCTCCTGCAGCTACCGGGGACCCTGGCGGGGCTAGCAGGGGGGGGTTACTTACCTGGCAGGGGGGCCGGTAGACAGGGAAAGCGTGACGACGGGAGGACAACGCGCGGGCCAGACACACGGGCCAAGGAGCGCAGGGGTGGGGCTCCGTCGGCAACAGGGAGAGCACAGGGACAGGGCGGGGCATTTATTCATGTCAAGCGGATGTTGGCTTGGACTTGGGGGCGGGAACACAGGGTGTGGCATGTAGATATAAAGCGCTGGGAGGAAACCACTCCCAGTGCTGACTTTGTTTCATCCTGACAATAAAGTGATTGGTGAGTTCAGTGTGTACCGGCGTTCCTGTCGTTCTTCCTCACGGACGGCGTCGGATATACTTGACAGTAAGTCAGCACTCTCCCTCTATTCTTTATTCGACTCTCTGCTTGCTGAAGAGGAGACTTAGATGGCAGAAGGCACGCAGGGCCTTACCCCGGCCGAGGGGGAGGTAGCGGACGGAGACGGGGGTGAGGCCGGGTTGGCGCTGGACCAGGCGGTTGAGCAACCTGTGGTGCGGCCGAAGTTGCTGTTGGCAGCGAAACCGGGGCCCGGGGCGGACGAGACGGGGACTGTGAAACCACAGGAGGAGTGGTGGCACAGCCCGGCGTTGGCCAGGGTGCAGACCGGGCAACCCCTGACACCCAAGCCAAAGCCCAGCCACTCGGGATGGAGAGAGAGGCGAGTCACCTCCGAGGATGATGAGGACTGGAGCTATTCAACGGCTCCGGGTCAGGACACGATGGAAGTTTTGCGACACCGGTTTGGCGAAGCAAGCTACAGAGGTGCGCCCAACATGTGGCAATCAGAGGAAGACTCTGCGGGGCGCACCCCGTCATCCAGATTCCGACTGAGTAGTCCACGGCTGCGGTTGCCGCCTCCAGCAGGTGGGTTGGGCGTTACGGGTCTCCCGTCGGGCGGCCCGACGGGACAGCCGCAACCGGCCCAGGCCAGTCCCAGGAGTGGGGCTAGTGGGCCTGCAGTGAGAAGGGGTATGGAACAGCAGGGGGCTGTGCCCGGATATGCCAACGTCGGGTCAGGTCAACCCCTGGGGCCATGGGGTCCGGGTAGTTCATGGGGACCCCCTCCCATCCCTGTCACATTCGACGGCAATCCAGATCACCTGGCGATGTTCCTGGGCCAGGCTATAAGTCATGTGGATCAATATGCCCAATTATATGCCTCCCAATGGGCCATGGTCGGAGCCATCACCGCTGCACTACGTGGAGAGGCAGCTGCCTGGGCAGCTGACCTATACAGCGACCATGCCCGTGAGTTGGGGAGTGCGGGCCTGTTTTTGGACGCCTTGCATGGGAGATTCGAGGATCCTACCCGGGCGCAGAGAGCCGAGGCGGACCTCCTGGCGCTACAGCAAGGGAAGCGCCCTGCTATCGAATATGTGCGGGACTTTCGCAGGTTGGCCGGCCGATTGTCTTCGTCGTGGCCAGAACGACTACTGGTACATCATTTCCGGGCCGGGATGGATCCCGACCTACGCCAAGCATGTGTGTATAGGGGAGTCCCGAATAGGCTTCGGGACTGGTACAAGGTGGTGGTTGAATTGGAGGCGGGCCTTAAAGAAGTGCGTCGGGGTGTAGGGGACATCCTACAGCCATGGCGTTCTGGAGATAGGCCTCGTGAGGGGTCCCAGGAGCCGCCACGAGGAACGCCTAAGTCATCTGGTGCAGTCGGGGAAGCCAGTTTCCGGTGTTTCCGCTGTAATCAGCCGGGCCATAGAGCGGCCGAATGCCCAGCACCGAGCCCGCGTAAACCCATAACGATCGGTAAAGCCACCCCCCAGAGGAAGGCGGGGGAGAGTTTAAGAGCTATTAACCAGCAGGCGACATCGGCAATGAGAAGAGGCGTTTCGGCCACTCCAGAGTCAGTGGCGGTGGCCTGCTACCGACCCGGGGACGACGAGGAGAGCCCGGAGGATGGGTCCGTCGACCCGATGGTGAGTGAGCCCATCAGGCCCTTTGTGCTACCCATTGTCCTAACGTGTCCGGGGACGGGGGTACAAAGGCCGTACCAGGCGTTACTAGACACCGGATGTACCCGGTGTCTGATCAGCAAGAAGGTCGCGGTGGATAGTGGGTTCCGGATATACAAGTTAACACAACCTATCCGGTTTGAACAGGTGGATGGGTCACTCTTGGGAGGGGTCCCAGCTACTCATGTCACCGAACGGGTACGCATGGACTTGGGGAACCACTGGGAGGTACTGCGTTTTATCGTGGTGCCCATTACGACGGAGACTGTCATACTAGGGTTAGCGTGGCTAGACAAGTGGACCCCCACGATATGGTGGGAGGGGGGTTACCGTAAAGTGCGTCTTGCAATAGGCCCGAATCCAATGGATGTGGGTACGGGAGAGCAGATCCCGGTGGCCCCAGCGCTGGCAGCCCGGTCTCGGGAGGAGGAGGGGGCCTTGTCATACCCCGAGGAATACAGAGACTTAGCAGACGTCTTTAGTGAAAAAGAGTGTAATAACCTGCCCCCTCACCGAACTACGGACTGCGCCATTGAGTTACGACCGGGGGTTAAACTCCCAAAACCACGGATGTACGCTATGACACCAACCGAGGTACAGGAACTCCGTAGGTACATTGATCAAAATCTAGCAAGAGGTTTCATCCAACCAGCCCGTTCCCGGATAGCGGCTCCCGTGCTCTTTAAAGAGAAGAAGGACGGATCGTTACGCCTATGTGTCGATTTTCGGGGCTTGAATGCGGTGTGCATCGAGCACCTATACCCCCTTCCCCTTATGAAGGACCTATTGGCACACCTAGGAAAGGGCCGCATATTTACCAAATTAGACCTTCGAGAAGCCTATTACAGGGTACGGATTAGAGCTGGAGACGAGTGGAAGACGGCATTTAATTGCCCGCTAGGCAGTTTTCAGTTCCGCGTCATGCCATTTGGATTACAAGGGGCCCCTGCGGTGTTTATGCAATTGATAAATCAGGTGTTGCATGAACACCTATACCGAGGGGTCCTTGTATACTTAGATGATATTCTGATCTATACCACGACGAGGGATGAACATGTCTGTCTGGTTAGGCAAGTACTACAGAAACTTCTCGACGCTCAACTTTACGTAAAATTGTCTAAATGCGAATTCCACCGAGAACGCCTAGATTACTTGGGATATCGCATTTCGGGGACCGGGGTGGAAATGGATCCGAGTAAGGTACAGACGGTACTGGATTGGCAAGCCCCCAAAACCAGGCGTCAGTTGCAAAGTTTTCTCGGTTTCGCGAATTTCTATCGCCAGTTCATTCCATCATTTGCCACCGTAGTTCAGCCCCTCACAGACCTACTGCGAACAAAACACCTTACGGGGAAACCCCGCCCGAGTCAACCACTGATATGGACCATGGACTGCCAAAGGTCATTTGAGACGTTAAAAGCATTGTTCGCTAACGAACCTGTATTACGCCACCCAGATTCAAGCGTTCCTTTTGTAGTGCAGGTCGACGCCAGCGATGTTGCTGTGGGGGCGGTGCTACTGCAGAAGAACGAGGGCAATGCATTACAGCCCTGCGCTTACACCTCCCGGAAATTCACAACGGCTGAACGGAACTGGGCCGTTTGGGAAAAGGAGGCTTTCGCGATCCGCTGGGCTTTGACGACGTGGCGACATCTCCTAGAAGGGGCCGAACAGACATTTGAAGTGTGGACGGACCACAAGAACCTGGAGGCTCTACAGTCCCCGAGGCGCTTGGCTCCCAAACATGTCCGATGGGCCCAATACTTTAGCCGCTTTAGGTTCATACTAAAATATGTGCCGGGAGGAAAGAACTTCCTGGCCGACGCACTATCGCGAATGCCGCAATATCATAGTAAGCGTGAGGAGGTAGTCCAGGCACTAATACCCCGTGCACAGCAGGAGACGGTCAATGGTGCGATTCACAAAGCACGTGTGGATGAGTTGGATAGTGTTAAAACTGCCCTGCTGACAGACAAATGGGCAAATGAACATCCAGGGTGGTTGACCAATCGAGATGGCATAGCTTGGAAGGGCGATAAGATGTATGTGCCTGAAGCTCTACGTAAGTCTGTCCTTCAAAGATGCCATGATACTAAGCAGGCAGGCCATTTTGGGTTCTTGAAGACCCTACACTTACTACGTAGACAGTTCTGGTGGCCTAAACTGAAAGTTGATGTGGAACGATACGTGAAAGAATGCCATGTGTGTGCCAGTGCTAAGCCTCGAATAGGAAAGCCCATGGGACTGTTGCAGACAGTAGCCAACCCCTCCCGGCCCTGGGAGGAGATCGCCATGGATTTCATCGTAGAGCTACCCGAAAACCGAAGCTATAACACGATCTGGACTGTGATCGATCTATTCTCGAAACAGGCACATTTTATCCCATGCAGAGGCCTGCCGTCAGCACGGCGACTGTCAAGGATGTTCATTCAACATGTCTATAGGCTCCATGGTACACCCAGGAGGATTATATCAGATAGGGGGGTACAATTTACAGCACGGTTTTGGAGGGAGTTCATTCGCCTGCTGGGTTCGTCCCAGGGACTAAGCTCGGCGTATCATCCCAGCACCAATGGGGCGGCAGAAAGAGCTAACGCCATGGTGGAACGGTATCTTCGCAGTTATGTGTCATTTCAGCAAACGGACTGGGTGGATCTACTACCGTTTGCTGAGGTGGCTTATAACAATACCGTTCACACCAGCACTGGGTATACCCCGTTTAAGATAGTGCATGGAGTTGAATTCAACCCCATACCCGAATGGTCGCCGGAGGCAGAGGACAGACAGACACCCCAGACATGGTATTCCCAAATAACAGGGTTGTGGGAACAGGTTAAGGCAGCCCTAAGGAAGGCCGAGGCTAGTACAAAAACCCAGGCTGATAAAAAAAGGGCAGGGCACAAACCGTTCAAGGTAGGAGATTGGATGTACCTAGCCACCAAGTACCTCAGGTTGCAGGTGCCATGCAGGAAATTGGGTCCAAAGTATGTAGGCCCCTTTCAGGTGACTAAAGTGATTAACCCAGTCACAGTCCAATTACGGTTACCTGCCTCATTAGGTAGAATCCACCCTGTGTTTCACTGCAGCCTCCTCAAGCCTGCACATGGGAGGCCCTACCCCCCCAAGGCGCCGGGACCGGTCTCGGGATCCCGTTACGAGGTACAGGAGGTCCTGGACTCCCGAAGGCGATACGGGAAACTCCAATACCTTTTACGGTGGAAGGGGTACCCACTCTCGGAAGCAACGTGGGTAGGGGAGGGGGATATAAATGCCCCTAAACTGATCCAAGCATTCCACCGTAGGTGTCCGGAGAAACCAGGGCGAAACGGGTGTAATGCCGTGTACTCACACTCTCTCCTCTCTTTTCCAGGAGGATACATGGTAGAAGGGGCCGCATGTCAAGCTCCCGGGAGCTTGACATACACACGGGGACGGGGGGGAAGCGGACGGCAGCCTACCAACCCCGGCAACCACGGTGTAACAGCAGGTGCCCGGACTCGGCCGGAATACATGGCGGCCCCGCCTCCTCGCGCAGCCGCACAAACGAGCATGAACGCCGATCGGGATACGGGCCGGGAAGGCCCCGGCGAGCAGCTGGCGGCGGCGAGTCCGGCATTCCCCGCGTTACAGCTGACGATGGCACACCCGGAAGTCCCCGCGGGGCCGGCGGAACGGTCGGCCGTCGGAAAGACACCGTGGACCAGAGACCTCCTGCAGCTACCGGGGACCCTGGCGGGGCTAGCAGGGGGGGGTTACTTACCTGGCAGGGGGGCCGGTAGACAGGGAAAGCGTGACGACGGGAGGACAACGCGCGGGCCGGACACACGGGCCAAGGAGCGCAGGGGTGGGGCTCCGTCGGCAACAGGGAGAGCACAGGGACAGGGCGGGGCATTTATTCATGTCAAGCGGATGTTGGCTTGGACTTGGGGGCGGGAACACAGGGTGTGGCATGTAGATATAAAGCGCTGGGAGGAAACCACTCCCAGTGCTGACTTTGTTTCATCCTGACAATAAAGTGATTGGTGAGTTCAGTGTGTACCGGCGTTCCTGTCGTTCTTCCTCACGGACGGCGTCGGATATACTTGACAGTTGGCCTTTTTGGCAGCTGCCGCACACTGCTGGCTCATATTTAAGTGATTGTCTACTAGGACTCCGAGGTCCCTCTCACAGTTACTACTATTGAGCATGGTGCCACCTATGCTGTACTTGTGCATTTGGTTTTTCTTGCCTAAATGTAGAACCTTGCTTTTTTCACCATTGAATTTCATTTTGTTAGTTAGTGCCCAGTGTTCAAGTCTGTCCAGATCCTTCTGTATCTGAAGCCTGTCTTCTGGAGTGTTGGCTATTCCTGCCAGCGTGGTGTCATCTGCAAATTTGATGAGTTCCCCATCTATCCCTTCATCCAAATCGTTGATGAAGATGTTGAAGAGTACTGGGCCCAGAACAGAGCCCTGGGGCACCCCACTACACACTTCCCTCCATATAGATGCAGTTCCATTGAGGACTACTCGCTGAGTACGGCCGGTCAGCCAGCTACGGATCCATCTGGTGGTGGTTCTGTCTACCCCACATTTTTCTATCTTGTCAAGTAGTAGGTTGTGATCTACTTTATCAAATGCCTTACTGAAGTCCAAGTAAATTATGTCCACAGCATTCCTCTGATCCACTAATTTTGTCACTTGGTCAAAGAATGCAATAAGATTTGTCTGGCATGATCTATTTTTGACAAACCCATGTTGGCTTTTAGTAATGACTTTGTTTGCCTCTAGGTGTTCGTTGATTCGTTGTTTGATTATCTTTTCCAGGATCTTCCCAGGTATTGAGGTCAGGCTGATAGGTCTGTAATTTCCTGGATCCATTTTTTTTCCTTTTTTGAGGATGGGAACTACATCAGCTCTTTTCCAGTCCTCTGGTAGTTCTCCTGTGTTCCAGGATCTTTGAAAAATATAGTTCAGTGGTTCCGATATCACATCTGCCAGTTCCTTGAGAACTCTGGGGTGTAATCCGTCTGGTCCTGGCGATTTGAACTCATCTAGGCTGGACAGGTGCTCACTAACGATTTTCTTGCCTATCTTAACTTGTATTTCTGTTTTGTTTTTTATGGCACTATTTTTGATAGGTTGGTCTGTTTTTTCCCTTTGTGTAAAGACAGATGCAAAAAATGAGTTAAATAGTTCTGCTTTCTCCCTGTTGCTTGTCACCTTCTTGCCACTTCCACCCACTAATGGACCAATCATTTCCTTCACTTTTTTCTTGTTTTTTACATGTTGAAAGAAGCTTTTTTTGTTATTTTTGACTTTGGTCGCAAGCCTTAGTTCATTTTGAGCCTTGGCTTTCTTCACTTCATCTTTGCAGGCTCGGGCTATTTGCTGATATTCTGACTTAGTTATCTGCCCCTCTTTCCACTTTCTATACTTGTCCTTTTTATCTTTCAATTTGTCAGAGAGTTCTTTATGCAGCCATGCTGGTTTCTTTTGAGAGCTGTTATTTTTCCTCTTTGTTGGTATTGTGCTAGACTGTGCTTTTATTATCTCATTTTTCAAAATTTCCCAAGCTTCTTGAGTTGTTTTCCCCTTGAGGATTCTCATCCATGGAATCCTTCCCAAGCCCTCTCTAAGTTTATTGAAATTAGCTCTCTTGAAGTCCAAGACTCTAGTTTGACTGTGCTCTATTGGTTGTGCTTCTATAATGTTGAATTCTAATATTGCATGATCACTTCCTCCCAGGGTTCCTATGGCTTCAACACCGTCTATCATTTCATCTCTGTTAGTGAGAATTAGATCCAAAATGGCTAATCCCCTAGTTCCATTCTCTACTTTTTGGGAGACAAAGTTGTCTGCTAGGTTTGCCAGGAACCTGTTTGATCTTCCACTTGGTGCGGAGTTTGTCTCCCAGTTGATGTCAGGGTAGTTAAAGTCCCCCATTACTATTGTGATGTGCTTCCTACATACCTTAGTTAGCTGACTAGCAAAAAGTTCATCTATTTCCTCTGTTTGGTTGGGTGGTCTGTAGTATACACCTATGGCAATGTCATTTCCCCCCCCTTTTATATTGACCCAAATGCATTCAAGACAGTTTTTATCATTGTTGTACTCTATTTCTGTGGAGATGTAGTTATTTCTTATATAGAGAGCAACTCCACCTCCTCTTTTATTTGGTCTGTTTCTTTTAAATAATTTAAATCCCTCTAGCTGTGTGTTCCATGTGTGAGTTTCATCCCACCATGTTTCCGTAATGGCAACAATATCGTATCTGCCCTCATTAACCTGAATTTCTAGTTCACCCTGTTTGCTGTTCATACTCTGTGCATTGGTGTATAAACATTTGAGTCCTTTGTGGGTGGCCCTGTGTTTCCTTTCTACATAACCAGTGTGGTGCCTGAGTTCCCCTATTGTCTTACCACCTATTTGGTTAGTGCACTTTATATGGCACTCGCTATTAGAGGCTTCATTTTGATTGGTAGCAAGGTTGGTATTCTTGTCCACACACACATCTATGCTACATGCACTGATAGCCCTATAGTTTTTAAATTGCCGGGGACAGGGTTGTTCCGTATCAATTAACTCCCTGTCCCCGCTGTTTAGTTTAAATTTCCCTCCAGAAAATCTGTGAATTTATAGCCGAGTAACTCAGTCCCTTTTTTTGATGGATGCAAACCATCTCTTTTGTACATCTTTTGATTGGACCAGCTACTGACATCGTGACTAATATATCCAAAGCCTTCCCCTTTACACCACTCCTTTAGCCACATATTGAATTGTGCTATGCGCTGGCCTTTTCCGTTTTGCTCCTTATACACTGGTAAAACCTCTGAGAAAGTAAGCCTACAGCCTATTCTGCTAAGTTTCTTCCCCAAGCTCTGGAAATCATTCTGCACAGAGAGTACATCTTTTTGGGACAGATCATTAGTGCCAAGATGTACAATAGCCTCCGCATCACAGTCCTTGCTGCCATTCTTGATTATTTTAGAAATACGCTTCTTGTCCCTACTGGCAGTAGCACCTGGAAGACACCTGACCTCTTTCGAAGCCTCTGTGTCCTTTCCTAAATTTACATCCCTTATAATTGAATCACCTACCAGAAGGTAGCTTCTCTTTTTGGGAGCCTTTCTATTCTTGCATGACTGATGTGCAATACCTGATTCACACTTCTCCCTGTCAAAATCTAGTTCTTCATCTCGGACCACAATCCCCTGCTTATTTGAGTTATCTTCACAAATGCCTTTACCAGTCTCTTTAATGTCCCTATTAAGGTCAGCAAGAGCACTGTAGCTGTTGTGCAGGGACACAGCGAAAGCTTTGTGTTTATGGTTCACAGCTCTCACCCTGCCAGATCCCACGGTTGTCCACACTGCCCTTTTCCTGCAGGATCTTTGTGGTAAAGGGGGCTGATAGCAGGGAGGCTTACTAGAGTAGAGGGGCTGAACTGGACACCTAATTTCTGCCCGAAGAGCACGGATTACAGACCCTAGGTAAATGATCTGTCCTTGTAGGCTAGTGATTTGTTTACAGATAGGACAGTTTCCAAGTTTGAAAAGGGTACTGCGAAAGACAGCTGCAAAGCAGGTGTTGCACTGAACTAAGCCGGACATCTTAGATACAGGGGATGTCAGACACACTTGCCCTGAATGTACTGCTACTGTTTGTGATTTTTAGTTATATAATTATATAATTCGCGTGCCGTTAGGCGCGCAGGCCCCTACTTTCCTGGTGGATTCTCCCAAAACTTACAGTTTAAGCAGCAGCTGGTGGGATGTAGCACGTTCCAGCAGCCCGACCAAAGTTGGAATGGGGTTTAAATAGAGTATAATACACTATAAATATAATGGAGATCCAATCAGGGCCTCGCTACTTTCCTGGTGGATTCTCCCAAAACTTACAGTTTAAGCAGCAGCTGGTGGGATGTAGCACGTTCCAGCAGCCCGACCAAAGTTGGAATGGGGTTTAAATAGAGTATAATACACTATAAATATAATGGAGATCCAATCAGGGCCTCGCTACTTTCCTGGTGGATTCTCCCAAAACTTACAGTTTAAGCAGCAGCTGGTGGGATGTAGCACGTTCCAGCAGCCCGACCAAAGTTGGAATGGGGTTTAAATAGAGTATAATACACTATAAATATAATGGAGATCCAATCAGGGCCTCGCTACTTTCCTGGTGGATTCTCCCAAAACTTACAGTTTAAGCAGCAGCTGGTGGGATGCAGCACGTTCCAGCAGCCCGACCAAAGTTGGAATGGGGTTTAAATAGAGTATAATACACTATAAATATAATGGAGATCCAATCAGGGCCTCGCTACTTTCCTGGTGGATTCTCCCAAAACTTACAGTTTAAGCAGCAGCTGGTGGGATGCAGCACGTTCCAGCAGCCCGACCAAAGTTGGAATGGGGTTTAAATAGAGTATAATACACTATAAATATAATGGAGATCCAATCAGGGCCTCGCTACTTTCCTATATATATGTTCTGGAGTTGAAAAAAAATGTTCAGTCATGAGAATGTAATTTTGAAGTGCTTAAATTGATTAGGTGATTTTTGCCTATAATAATATGATCTGATAAGGTATGATAACTAATTGGATATCTGAAGTTTGAGTAATGAATTGAAAGGAACTAAGGTTTAACATTGTTTTTTTTTTTAAATTAAGTTAGTTATCACTGGAAGAAGAAATGAATGAGATTGGTGATAAGAAGAGGGCTGAGAGAGATTAAAAACTTTAATATAGATGGTAGAGATACTTGAAGTGATAATTTGTTGATGTAAAACAATATTTGATTATGGTAATTTTAAATTGATAAAGCTTTAAAACAGGTGGAGTTGTAACAGAAATTTAAGCTAGAAATGGAATATATTAAATCTATTATGTTATTTGTGAGAAATAGATGATAGTGAATGTATTAAGTTGAGCTGTTTATGTATGTTTTTTACCTTGAATTGTTTGTTTACCCAAACACCACGGTGTGTCTAAAGTACTCTTTGTTAAAATTAAAAAAAAACAATAAAATATATTTAAAATATATATATATAAGACTTTAATTTCTGTATCTTGTCTGATATTTCTTGCCAGAACCTCTAATGTAAGAATAAACAACAGAGGAGACAATGGGCATCCCTGTCTAGTGCCTTTTTAAATCTTAAATCCATCTGTGTAATATCCATTTAAAAGTATTGTTGCTGTTTGTTTCTTATAAATTGCTTGAATTGCTTTGTTAAAATTTTCACCAAAGTCCATTTCTTGAAGTTGTTGAAACATAAATTGCCAATTTAAGTTATCAAAGGCTTTTTGTGCATCAAGGAATATAAGTGCCATCTGGTTCTCTGGATGAATTTCATAGTACTCCAAGACATTTAAAATAATCCTCAAGTTGTTCTTTATCTGTCTTTTTGGTAGAAAATCATTTTGGTCTGGGTGTATAAATTCATTCAAAAAGTTTTTCATTCTTTCTGCCATTATTGCAGCAAAGATTTTGTAATCTACATTTAATAGCAATATTGGTCTGTAATTTTTAATTAGTGTATGATCAGTATCTTCTTTAGGTATCAAAGTAATATTAGCTTCAGTCCATGAATCCGGTATTTTTGTCTGTGTAAAAACTTCATTACATAAGTCTTTCAAAGTTGGAGTTATAGTATCTTGTAATGCTACATAGAATTCAGCAGGAAGACCATCAGGTCCTGGTGTTTTATCTTTCTTTTGCTTTTTTATTGCCTCTGTAATCTCCATCACTGAAACATTCTCGTTTAACCTCTGACGCATATTCTCAGGAACCTTTGGGAGATTTGCTTCTTTTAAATAAGCCTGAATTACATCTTTAGAAACCGTCTCCGCCTTATAAAGTGTCTCATAATACTCCTTCGTAATTTTTTTCATTAAGTCATTGTGACATTGTAGGTCACCATCCGTATCCCGTAGCTTACTTATTAATCTCTTTTCTTTTTCTTTTTTTAATCTATATGCCAGCCATCTCCCAGGTTTATTGGCATTTTCAAAAAAATTCTGTTTAGACCTTTTAATCTGTTGTGCCATTGTATTTGTCTCAAGTAAGTTTAACTTATGTTTTAATAGTTCCATTTGTATTTTCAACTTTTTCTTTTGAAGGTCTGATTGTAATTCAGCTTCCAACATACTAAGTTGCTCTTTCAATCTATGTTGAGCAAGTTTCTTTTCCTTATTCTTTTTAGCAAGATAAGTTATGGCCAAGCCTCTAAAATATGCTTTTGCTGTGTCCCATACAATTTGAATAGAGGTTTCTTCTTTTTTATTGACTTTAAAAAAGAATTCCATTTCTTTTGTTGCAAATTGTAAAAACTCCTTTTCTTTCAATATTGATTTATTCAAGGACCATCTCGGTCTTTTCTTAAGTCCTTTCCAGGTCATTTTCATTGAATTATGGTCTGCCCAAATGTTAGATTCTATTTCAATTTCTTGTATCATGGCCTTTAAGTCCAAAGAAGTCCATATCATGTCAATTCTTGACCACATTTTATGTCTATTAGAATAAAAGGTATTTTGTGCTTTTTCTGGGTACATCTCTCTCCAAATGTCCTGTATACAAAGTTCATCTTTCATTCTTAGAAAGGATTTAGGTAAAAGATTACTTCCTTTTTTCCCCTATTTGTAACTTTTATAGTCCCGTACTGGATCAATAATTGCGTTAAAGTCTCCAAGTATACACAAGCTATGGTAATTTAAGTCCACCAGTTTATCATATAATTGCTGAAAGAATTGATCTTGCTTCTCATTGGGAGCATATATCGCAACCATCAATATTTGTTTTTGATTCCATGTAATCTTGACCATCAGTATTCTTCCCTCTTCATCAGCATAAATTTGTTTTGGATTCATCTTTTCTTTTACATATAGAGCTATCCCTCTTTTCTTTTGTGATGTCAAGGAGAAGCCGTTTACTTAAGGAGAAAGTAAACAACAACAAAAAAAAGTTCCATCAGTCAATACACAAAACTAACATTCCAAAAAGTTCTAAGAAAGAGCAGTTAAGGTGGCTTTTCCCAATTAGAATAATAATAGGTCTTTCTTCTTCTCTATAATGAGACAAGTTGGTTCCTTCAATGTAGCTTCAATTCAAAGGATTTTCAAAAGTTTTTAAAATGCTGAAACTGCCGCTTTTTGGGCGGGGGGAGAAGCAAAAAAAATCCCCTCCTCCTCCTCCTCCTCCTCCTCCTCCCCTTAGGTTTCCAGCTTATCGTTAAAGGCAGAAAATTTTCTCAAGGGTCCACTTTGCATCAAAAACTGGTATCATCTCACCCGGATCAGTTGCTTGTTTACTTAAACAGCTGACTCCTGTCTCCGATGATCTGTTGAAGATGGCGGCAGACGCAAAGCTCTCCACCTTTCTCTCACCGGTTCCAGAGGCTATTTTGAGTTTGGGGAGCTGGCTACCACCAGCTCCCTTTCCTCAAAGAATTCACCTCTCGGTGGCCACCCCTCCAGGGTGGCATTCAGCCCTAATGGGCCCGCCAGCGACAGAAATTTGGACCCTGGGCACGGAGAGTTTGTGTCCCAGGGTCTAGGACCAACGACGTCATCTGGATACAGAAATTAAAGGTCTGGATATTAAAGACCAGAAATATAAACTACAGGCCTTTGCGGATGACTTGGTCTTCATTCTAGAGGAACCATTGCAAACAGCTGATAAACTCTTGCAGAAAATTGAGAAATTTGGAGAAGTGGCTGGCCTGAAAATAAACAGGTAAAAGACTAAAGTAATAACAAAAAATTGAACAGACAAACAGAAAATTCAACTCACTAAAATGACAAATCTTCAAATAGTTAAAAAAGTCAAATATTTGGGTATTTATTTAACGGCGAAATACACTACACTAAAAGAAGATAACTATGAGAGATTAATGAAACAAATAAAAATAGACTTGGAAAGATGGGAAAATCTTCAATGATCACTTCTAGGACGAATAGCGACGGTTAAGATGAACATTTTACCAAAGCTAATTTTCCTATTTCAAACAGTGCCTATTAAACTTACTAAGAACTTTTTTGATGATTTAAATGCAATGATTTTAAGATTTATATGGCAAAAAAAGAAAGTGAGAATCAAATGTAAATTGTTACAAGAATCAAAGGATAGAGGGGGCTTGGTACTTCCAGATCGGAGACTTTACTATCAAGTGGCTATTTTGCTTTGGCTTAAAGAATGGATTGTATTGAGAAATAAAAGATTGCTTTACTTAGAGGGACACGACCTTCAGTTAGGTTGGCATGCTTTTATATGGTATGAGAAATCTAAAGCACATAAGTACTTTCAAAATCATGCAATAAGAAACGTACTACTTTCAGAATGGGAGAAAATTAAACATAAAATATATATGAAAATACCTGAGTGGCTCTCAACAATGGAAGCATTTGCTTATCCAAATCTGATTAATTATGACAAACTGGTTAGTTATAAAGACATTTTAGACAAAGAGGGAAAACTTAAGGACAGGCAAACTTTACAACTACAAGGTATTGACTTGACATGGTGGTCCTATTTGCAAATTCAAACAAGATACGAAAAAGATATAAAATCGACAGGTTTTTACAAAGAACAGACCCCATTAGATAAAATTTTGTTAAAAACAGATGAGAATTTGATTAGAAAACTCTATAAATTTCTTTTAAACTGGAAGATGGAAGAAGAACAAGTGAAAGAAACAATGATAGTATGGGCAAAGAACTTTGGATATTCTATAGATTTGGAAGACTGGCAAAAACTTTGGGATAAAAATATTAAGCTTACAAAAGCGGTAGCATATAAAGAAAATTTATATAAGATGTTTTATAGATGGCATATGACACCAGTTTGCTTAGCGAAAATGTTTTAAAATGTTTTGGATATTTGCTGGAAATGTAAACAACAGCCAGGCACTTATTTCCATGCCTGGTGGATATGCCCTATCGCTAAGAAATATTGGTCTAAGATCCATAGATGGTTGGAAAAGATGATGAAACTACAGATAGAATTTAAACTGGAATTGTTTTTGTTAGGAATATTAAGACCTAATTATGGTAAAGAGAATGACTACTTGATATTGCATGTTTTAACAGCTGCAAGGATAGTATTTGCCCAATTTTGGAAAAATGAGAATTTACCATCTGACCAGATTATAATTACTAAAATTTTAGAGTGTGCAGAAATGGATAGACTAACATTAGAAATGAAAGAAAAAGATGATTCAATTTATTTTAGAACTTGGGAAAAAAATTATCAATGGTTAGAGACACGTTAGAACTTGAAGGATTCAATATTTTAGAATAGACTGATTTTTAATTGAGTTCTAACTAACATTTTGATGATATGATTATTTTTCCTGACTTACTGATTTTTATTTGTTACTTTTGATTGTTAGGATTTTTTGAGATTTTATTAGTAGTGTTTACTTAATAGATCAACGTATTTGTTTACTAATTGGTTTTATTATGTTATAGTCTAAGCTTTGGTAAAAATGGTTGAATATGATATTTACTCATTATTATGATCTGGACGGTAGCTTATTTGTTGAACTATGTGATTGTACCTATCCTTATTTTACCCTAATGCCTTATTCCGTTCCCCTTCCCCTTTCCTTCCACCCCTCCCTTTATCATACCTGTATTGTTCCTATTTTTCCTCATCTATATAAACTTAATAAAATTTTGTTAAAAAAAATATAAGACTTTAAAAATTGGACTCTGGAGGGAACTAGAAGGAACTAAAGATTATTATTAAAGGAGAAGAACACTCAAACTCAACTTACTAAGGAAGAATGAAGCAAAATATTTTAACATTGGACATATTGAAGGATATTTTTAAAGAATGAACCCAGAAATTAATTTTAAGACTGTCTGCCTCAATAGACAAACATATAAGATGCTATGGAAGAGGAACAAGTATTACTTGGCATGATTGAAACTGATTTGAAAGTGGATTTAAAAATGATGGTTCACAAGAATGACATAGAAGAAGTTACAAAGGACATTCTGTACAAAAGAAATTGGCTGATGTCTTATTAAGAGGGATATACAAATAACAAGTGACTGACCTGGATAATGTCCTATACTGGATTTAGAAGAGGCTTGTCAAAGCTTTGAAGAATTTTGTGAGAAAGGACAAAGAAAAAATGAAAAGAAATATGACATTATTTGACGGAACTAAAGATCAAGCTTCTTAGAACTAAAAGGAAGGAATATATAATTGGTTAAAGGTTAAAATAATGTTATCATCTCTGGTAACCCTTAATGAACTTTTGCTGACATCTGGGCTGAAATGATGAGGTTTATGGATTTTTTTATAAATAAAAGATTGGATATGGGAAGAACAGATTATTTGTTGTATTTTAAGAGAAAGTGATAATTTACTAAAATTGTTTATACTAGTGATTAAGGGGGAAGTAATTTTTTATACAATTCTTTTTTTTCTTTCTATTTTTCCCTCTTTTCCTTTTCTGCACCTTCTATTTTTCTTTTTTTTTCTTTTTAGTTTGTGTTATTGTACAATGTAATATTTAAAAAGAACTTGCCTGTCACTGGCAGAAATATGTATAAAATGGTGATGATTTTGTGGGTAACAAAAGTGTTCATTGAAAGGATTATTCTCCTGTTTCATTTATTACAATAGATAAAATCAGTAACTAAGTTAAGAAGGTATTACTTTTCATTCAATCCTCACATGCTCATAGGCTGGAATAATTACAGTGCAAAATACAAAGCTTGCCACTAGCATTCCTTCTTTGCGTCCAACCACTATAGTATCCTACTCCTTTTGCAGAAAATTGAGTAGTGGTTTCACACCTGCCTTTAAGCCACAATATGGCTTGTCTCATCATCATCAGCCATTCAGTCATGTCCGACACTTGGCCACTCTATGGATGAGCACTCTCCATGCCCCTCTGTCTCACATTGCCTCCTTCAGATCCGCCATGGTCATCCCGGTGTCATTTGTTATAGTGTTCAGCCAGCAGGTACTAGGGTGGCCCCTTCTCCTTTTTCTGCTGATCACTTCTACCAAGATTGAATTTTCGAGTGAGTCAGCTCTCATGACATGACCAAAGTATGACAGCCTCTGTTTGGTGATCTTGGCTTCAAGTGATATTTTTGGTGAGGTTTGGTCTAGGACTTCTTTGTTTGTTATTTTTGCAGTCCATGGGATGCATAATAGTCACCTCCAGCACCACAGTTCAAAGGCATTCACCCTTCTCCTATCTTCCTTTTTCAGAGTCCAAGTTTCGCAGCCATAAGTAGCAATTGGAAAAATTATTGTGTTAACTAATTAATTAACTAACTGTGTTTGTTTGTGAGGCTGATGTCTTTACACTTATAGATGTTATTTATGCCAGAGATTGCAGTTCTTCCAAGTGCTATAAGCCTTCTGATCTCAGGGCTGCAGTCACCACTTTGATCAATTTTAGAGCTCAGGAAGATGAATTCCGTTACTGTTTCTGTGGTGTCATTGTCAATCAGCACTCTGACTTGTGTACTCTCTGCAGTTGTCATTATCTTTGTTTTCTTGATGTTAAGGTGCAATCCAAATTTTTCACTTTCATTTTTGTCTCTCAGGATTAGCCACTCCAGATCCTCCTTGTTTTCGGCAAGCAATGTTGTATCATCTGCATATCTGAGGTTGTTGATATTCCTACCACTGATTTTAACCCCAATGGTAGATTCCTCCAAATGTGCATTTCTTATAACTATTTCTGTGTACATGGTGAATAGTATAGGTCAGGGCTTTTCAACCAGTGGTACGGGTACCACCTGTGGTACATTGGCACCTGGCAGGTGGTACCTGACCATCCTAGAAAAGTGGTAGTGGGGAGGGGAATGAGCTGAACCAGTGGCAGCACCGCACAAGCCTGAGAGAGAGATGGCTGGAGCTGCAGGGCTGTCAGGGCTCAGTGGAAGTGCCATGATCAGCGCCAGGCTCCAGCTGGAGCTCGGCACTGATCCTGGCACTTCTGCTGAGCCCAGAAGAAGCACCTATCAGCTGGAATGTTGTAGCACCTCCAGGGTCTTGTGATTTACATTCAGATGCTTGGCAACTGATTCATATTTATGACAGTCACAGTGTCCCAGGGTCATGTGAAGTGACCAAAACCTGCTGCAACCACCCAGCAGACAGGGGGAATAAAAACCAAACACCCCCCACCCCACCCTCACTGCCAATCCTCAACAGAAATGCTCACAACAATGAAAACCTCGGACAGGAGGAAGAGAGCCACAGGCAGGTGTCTTGCTCGGCTGTGCCTTGGGGGGCACTTTTTTCAGTGCTATTATAACTTCAAACAGTCACTAAGTGAACTGTTGTAAGTCGAGGACTACCTGTACTTTATCACTTTTTTCCTTCTTTTTTTTTGGTCATCAAGTTTTTGACACCTTGCTAGGCGACTGGTTGTACTCGGATATTGCCATATCCTAAAAGTGGTACAATGGGTGAAAAGGTTGAAAAGCCCTGGTATAGGTGACAAGATGCAACCTTGCCAAGTGCCTTTTTCAATTCTGAAGCATTTTGTGTCTCCAATTCTGTTCTTACAGTGACTGCCTGATCAGAGTACAATGACTGAATGAGCAGGATGTAGTGATATTCCCAGTTCTTTCAGGCAGTTCCAGAGCTTGTCATGGTCAACACAGTCAAAGGTTTTTGTGTAGTCAATGAAGCACATGTAGAGGTCTTTTTGGTATTCCTTTGCTTTTTCCATCAACCAATGTAGATTGGTAATATGATCATGTGTACCTCTTCCTTTCTGAAATCCTGCTTGTACATCAGGCAGTTCTCTATTGGTGGTTAGATTCAAACGTTGCTGGTTTATCTTCAAGAGATTTTATTCAAGGCTATGGTTTGGTGGTTGGAATAGTCTTCTGTATCACCTTTGAATAGAATAGAGCTGGAAGGGATCTTGGAGGCCTTCTAGTCCAGCCCCCTGCTCAAGCAGGAGAATCTATAACATCTCAGACAAGTGACTGTCTAGCCTCTTTTTAAAAATCTCCAGTGATGGAGCGGCCACAATTTCTGGGGGCAAGCTATTCCACTGGTTAATTGTCCTCACTGTCAGGAAGTTTCTCCTTAATTCCAGGTTGCTTCTCTCTTTGATCAGTTTCCAACCATTGTTTCTTGTCCTGCCCTCTGGTGCTTTGGTGAATAATGTGACCCCCTCTTCTCTGTGGCAGCCCCTCAAATACCGGAATACTGCTATCATGTCTCCCTTATTTCTTATTTTCTTTAGACTAGCCCAGGGGTCGGCAACCTTAAACACTCAAAGAGCCACTTGGACCCGTTTCCCACAGAAAAGAAAACACTGGGAGCCTCAAAACCCGTGCGTGCATGTGTGCGCGCCAGAGGAGGGGGCTTGATTGAAGAGTTTAATTAAAAAGAAATAGAGGCTGCTTTGTATGAGTTCTCTCTCTCTCTCTCTTCCTCCCTCCCTCTCTTTCTCTTCCTCCCCCACTTTCCCCCTCTCTCCGATCTTCTGCTCACCTGGCCACCTGGCCTGTCGCTGTTCTCTGACAAGCTGACACACATTCTTATTGGGCTGGCTCTCTCCTGCCCTTGGTCTGCCAGTTCTCTTCACCCACTCAGTGTGAGAGCGTGTGTGTGTGTGTGTGTGTGTGTGTGTGAGAGAGAGAGAGAGAGAGAGAGAGAGAGAGAGAGAGAGCTGCTGCTTTCTGCTTTCTGCTGCTTTCTGCTTTCTGCTGCTTCCTGCTTCCTGCGGAGACGCAGCAAAGGCAGGAGCCCCACCCAATAAGCTTGTCAGCTTGTTGGAGAACAGCATGAGGCCACTCTCTTTTTTACAGAGAGAGAGAGAGAGAGAGAGAGAGAGAGAGAGAGAGAGAGAGAGAGAGAAGGGAAGCACAAGTGCCTCTCTCTGTCTCTGTCTCTCTCTGCAAATGGCAGAGGAGGACTGGGAGCCACAGGAGAAGGCTTAAAGGGCCACATGCGGCTCCGGAGCCACAGGTTGCCAACCCGTGGGCTAGCCAAACCCAGGTCCTGCAGCTGTTCTTTGTATGTTTTAGTCTCCAGGCCTTTGATCATCTTAGTTGCTCTTCTCTGAACTTTTTCCAAACTCTCAGTATTCCAGGTGTGGTCTTACTAGGGTTTTATAAAGCGGTACTAATACCTCACGTGATATTGATTCTATGCCTCTGTTTATACAACCCAGGATTGTATTAGCTTTTTTGGCTGCTGCTGCACACTGCTGGCTCATGGTTAAGTGATCATCCACGAGGACTCCAAGGTCCCTCTCACAGTTACTGTTTTTAAGCCAGGTCTCACCCATTCTGTACTTGTACCTTTGTTTTTTCCTGCCTAAATTTAAAACTTTGCTTTTCTCCACATTGAAACTCATTTTGCTGGATAGAGCCCATTGTTCAAGTTTGTCAAGATCTTTTTGGATCCTGAGTTTGGGGTGTTGGCTACTCCTGCCAGTTCGGTGTCATCTGCAAATTTGATGAGTTCCTTTTCAATTCCCTCATCTAAGCCATTCATGAAGATATTGAAGAGTACTGGGCCTAAGATGGAACCTTGTGGTACCCCACTGCTTACTTCTCTCCTTGTGGATGTAGTGCCATTGAGGACTACTCATTGAGTATGGTTTGTCAGCCAACTACAGATCTATCTGGTGGTGATGTTGTCTAGTCCACCTTTTTCTAGCTTACCAAGGAGTAGGTTGTAGTCTACTTTATGAAATGCCTTACTGAAGTCTAAGTATACTACGTCCACAGTATTTCGCTGGTCTATTAGTTTAGTCACTTTGTCGAATAATGAAATAAGATTGGTTTGGCATGATCTCTTTTTAACAAACCCGTGCTGGTTACTGGTTATAACTTTGTTTGCTTCTAGTTGTTCGCAAATCTGTTTCTTGATTATCTTTTCTAGGATCTTCCCAGGTATTGATGTTAAACTGATTGGTCTGTAGTTTCCTGGGTCTGTTTTTTTCCCCTTTCTTGAAGATGGGAACCACATGAACCCTTTTCCAATCCTCAGATACTTCTCCGGTGCTCCAGGATTTTTGAAAGATATGGTACAATGGTTCTGAGATAACACCTGTCAACTCCTTCAGAACTCTGGGATGTAATCTGTCAGGCCCCAGTGATTTATATTCGTCAAGGTCGGATAGGTGTTCTCTTACCATTTTCTTGCTTATTTTAATTTTTAATTTTGTAATTTCTTTTTTGCATTGGGTTTTTTTTTTGGGGGGGGGGGTATGTTGGGCTATAGTTTCTTTTTGTGTGAAGACTGATGCAAAGTATGAGTTAAGCAGCTCTGCTTTCTCCCTGTTGCCTGTTATTTCCTTGCCATCTTCTCTCTTTAGTGGACCTACAGTTTCCTTGACTTGTTTCTTGTTAATATGTTGGAAGAAACTGTTTTTATTATCCTTGATTTCTCTTGCAAGTCTTTGTTCATTCTGAGCCTTTGCTTTCCTGACTTTGCCTTTGCATGTTCTGGCTGTCTGCTGATAATCAGCCTTAGTTATGTGTCCCTCTTTCCATTTTTTGTACTTGTCCTTTTTGTCTTTCAGTTTGTCAGAGAGATCTTTGTGCAGCCATGCTGGTTTCTTCTTGACTTACTTGTTTTTCTTTTTCAGTGGTATTGTGCTGGACTGGGCTTTTATGATTGCATTTTTCAGAGTTTCCCACACTTCTTGGGTTGATTTCCTCTTTAGGATTTTCATCCATTGGATCTTTCCTAGGTTCTCTCTGAGTTTGTTAAAGTCAGGTCTTTTGAAGTTCAAGACACTGGTTGGAGTGTTTTCTGTTGCTAGTGTTTGCGTTATATTAAATTCCAGTATGACATGGTCACTTTCGCCCAAGGTTCCGGCAACTTCAACTCCCTCTATCACTTCTTCTCTATCAGTTAGAAATAAGTCCAGTATGGCTTTATGTCTAGTTCCCTCTTCCACCTTTTGGATGACAAAGTTGTCGGCTAGGTTGGTTAGGAATCTATTTCATCTCCTGCTCGCTGCAGAGTTTGTCTCCCAGTTGATATCTGGATAGTTGAAGTCTCCCATTACTACTGTGGTATGCTTCCTACATACATTTGTTAACTGGTTGGCAAAGAGTTCATCTATTTCTTCTGATTGGTTGGGTGGCCTATAATATACACCTATGGCAATGTCACCTTTTTTATCTTTTATATTGACCCATATACATTCTGGAATGATTTTATCTTGGATCATGTGCATTTCTGTAGATATGTAGTGTTCTCTTACATATACTGCAACTCCCCCTTCTCTTTTTGTAGTCCTGTTTCTTTTGAACAATTTGTATCCATCCATCAGGCCATTTCATTCATGGGTTTTGTCCCACCAGGTTTCTGTAATACCTACTATGTCATACCCTCCCTTATGTACTATTGCTACTAGTTCGCACTGTTTTTTCTCCAAACAAAGGCATAAATCAAGGAACCCCCCTGGGTTGGGTTGGGGTCTTATTCGTAGATTTTATGATAAACACCCAAATAAGCCCGGGGGGGGGGGGGTTTCCTTGATTTATGTCTTTGTTTGTATTACAGGATTTCTCCTTTCGTTAAGAGGGGCTGAATGTCAGCATTGTGACAACAGAAGAAACTGTAGCCATTTTACTTTTGTTATTCATTGTAACTTTCCACTCTGTAGCTGGGGGTTTTCACGTAGCCAGAATAAGGGGGGAGGGAGAGGTATGAGCATTCTTAGTCAAAACAATTGCAGCTGCAGAAAATATCAAGGTCATTGTGAGCAAAGAATTTTGGTGGTAGAAGGGTGGGGGAGAAAAATCGTGCTTATTAGTAATTGGGGAATGTGATGTGTGACAGCTTGGGTTGGGGTGGGAATTGCAACTTGTAACTTTGTATCGGGGAGGGAACTTTCAGTTTTGGGTTCAACTATGTAAGTGCCGATTGTCAACGCTGCTAATATTGAATATTGTTGCTTTGACAAAATATGCAGAACTGTCTGGTACTTTTAGAGTTAATTCAGATGAGGCTGGGAGGGGAGGAGAAATGATGTGTAGAGATTAATTACGTGGGCTTCAAGAAGGAAGTGAACCTTTGCCCCCCAGGCTGGTTGGAGAACGTGACTTATGACAGCAAAAGAGGGAGGGAAAATGCAACAAAATAACTGCTCTGGGGTGGAAATTTCAGATCTTGGCATCCATCCATGCTGTGCCGACACTCTGTTACACAGGAATAAAGGCTTTTTAGGATAAACAATGCCTGGAAGTTCTTTGAAGTGTTTCATTAGTCGGAACCTTGATATCAATATCTTGTTTCCAAATAAAATGTTCTCGAGGACGAATTTTTCACCTTGAAGTTCTTTTCACCAGCTTCATTTATTGGAACCATGACATTTTGAGCATTTGTATATAAGCATTTAAGACTTTTATTCCTGTCCGCGGGTATGTTTCCTGCATCTCCTGAATGTTGTTTGAGTTTTTCTTTTTTCTCATCTCTGCCCACCTCATTGTTTGATTTGTTTTCTTGGGATTTATGATTGGTTTTGGGTTCTAGAGATTCTGAAGATTGGTCACCCTCCCCCCTCAATTTTAGTTTAAAGCCCTCATGATGAGTTGGACCAGTTTTTTTCCAAATACATTTTTCCTTTTTCATGAGGTGAAGCCCATCCCTTGCCAAGAGTCCTTCATGAAGGAAATGCAGTCCATGATCCAGGAAACCAAAGTTTTCTTAGCAACACCAACCCTTTAGCCAATGGTTTATTTCTAGAATTCTTCTTTCCCTCAATGGGTGTTGGCCTTTGGTTGGGAGCACTAATGAGAACACTACTTGTGCTCCTAGGTTTTTAACTTTGTTGCCTAGTTGTTTGTAGTCTCTCACTATTGTACTCGGGTTGTTATGTCATTCATCCCAATATGGAGGAGAAGGAAGGGTTAGTAATCTCTAGGCCTAATTATTTTTGTTAGCTTCTCTGCCACATCCTTGATTTTTGCTCCAGGGAGACAACATTCCTCCCTGGATTGTATGTCTGGTCTGTAGATGGCTCATTCTGTTCCTTTGAGGATAGAATCTCCTATTACCAACACTCACCTTCTTTTTGGGGGTGCTGCAGTCTGGGGTTCTTTTCTGTTTATCTCTGGTGTGTTTGTTGATGTGACTTTTTTAGGGATGTTTGAAGTTGTTTCCTTGCTAGGTGTCTGCATGGTTTTTTTGAGGGGGAGGTTGTGGGTCTGCATGTTTCCATCTAGGGGGAGAAATCGATTGCTCAGTTTTACTTTTTCCTGTAGCAGTTCACATAGTTTTCATCTAATGCATGTATAGTTTGGGTGTTCTTTGGGCATGAGCACATACATGGAAAATGTATTGCATAAGAACAGGATTTCCAGTTGTCACTGGGTGAAGACCTTCGGGAGAGATTATCCACTCCCCGGGTCTGGAATTCCTTTGCTGGCGGGCCCGTTTGAGCTAAAAATCACCCTGGAGGGGTGGCTACTGAAGGGTGAATATTTGGGGAAGGGGAGCCGGTGGTAGCCGGCTCTCTGAACCCAAAACAGCCCCTGGAACCAGCAGAAAAAAGGAGGATCGCATTTATGCAAGCCCCCATTAACAGCCAAACATCGGGAACAGAAAACAGCTGATTTTGACAGCAAGCAGCCGGTCTGGTAAGACTCTTTTCTGCTCTTTGTTGAAATGGGACTTTTGGTGGAAATACCTATCTTTAATGAAAAGCTGGAAGCTTGAGGGGGGGAAGGAGGAGGTTTTTTTTCCCACCCCCCTCCTGCATAGGCGGCATTTTAAGCAACTCCATTGCTAAGGAAGAAACTTAATTGGGACTATTTTAAATTGGGCCTCTGGCTGGAGAAATCTAAAAAATTAAAGAGGATTTAGTTGGAAAGCTAACCTAATTATTTTTTCTTTGCTATAACTTTTAAAACTCCATCTTTATTCAAAAAAAAACCCTCAGGAAAGAAGATTCAGTGCTTCCCTGGTGGTTACAAGGTTACAAGATAACATTTTTTTTAGTCTTCCCTTGGTTTCTTGTGGATTCAATAGAAACTTGGCTGAATGCCCAGACAGTTGGCTGAATGCCCAGACATTCTTATCTTTGTTTAGAGGTTACTGTGAGAGACTGTTCAGCTCTCTATCTGAGGGCCTGGCTAGCTGTATATTTCCCATAACAAAGGAAAATACAAGGGAAGAAGGAAAATCTTGTCTTTGCTTCTTCTGGAATTAAAGTTCGATTGGATTATAATTTGGACTTTATTCATTTTTGCTGACAACTTTTAGTTTTATTTTTACTTTTATTTTTTGGCCGTTTATTTGAAGTCTCCTACCTTTTTTTCTGAGAGCTGGTTTGTTTTTTTCTTTTCTCCCCCTTTTACAGATTGACTTATTGTTGGCGTGTTTTTGTTTTTGTTTTTCATTTTTCTTCCTTGTCTCAAAAAAGTAATTTTTTTCTACTCTATTTTTTTGCCTATTTTTGTTCCCTTTGTGGATGGTTTTTGAGAGTTTTTTTAAATTACTTCTATTCCCCCAAGGGATTTGGATTTTTTTTCTCTTTTATATCATGCTTGGCCTTTTCTCCTGGTAATAGGAGGGCCCTGGATTATAAGTGGCCATTGGTCTATTTGGTGGATTATAATTAGCCATTGGGCTTTTTGGTGGATTACAAATAAATACAATAATTAGAAGATGAGTTCTTCAAATTTAGCCAAAGGGGTGAGGAAGGGTTCCTCAGCCCCCGCTTCTACTTCAGTGAGTCCAGCTATTCAGAAATCAATTACCACTTTTCTACAACAAGACTATCAATTGACTGACACTCAAGCAATCCTCCAGGCAATTTCTGCTCAATCTAAAAATATCACTGATTTGAAAAAAGATTTGGAAAAAACTCATGAAGACTTGAAAATCAATCTTCTTAAAATGGATCAAAAAATGGAAAATTTTCAACAGGCAATGCTAGACACTCAAAATAGAATGCAAAAAAATAGAAGATAAGGCAGTGGTGGTTGATCAGAAAATTGAAGCGTTACAAGAGGAAAATCAGAGATTGGCGCAAACGAATGCGGGAGTAGAGGACAGCTTGGCCGTGATGGAGATGGATAATGCTTCACACTTTCTAAGATTTCAAAATATTGTAGAAGAGAAAGATGAGAACTTGTTGGAGGTGATGAGTGAATTATTAGCGGAATTGCTTGGAATGGAAAAGGATTTAATGAAAAGAGAAATAGATCAGGTTTTTAGAATGAATTCGAGCTATGCGAGAAGAAATAGAGTTCCCAGGGAGGTTCATGTAAGATTTCTTAAAAGATTTATGCGGGATGAAATCTTGAGAGGAACAAGAGATCAACCACTGAAACATAAAGATAAAGAACTTGTAGTTCTTAAACAGATTCCAAGAAGGATAAGAGAAGCCCGAAGAGAATACCAATTTTTAATGAGGAAGCTCTTTAATAGGGGAGTGAACTTTAGATGGCTGGTCCCAGAGGGATTATTAATCTTCTGGGACTCGAAAAGATATAGAATAGATACTCCATCTCAAGCTGAGGAATTTTTTAACAACCACAGAGTCTTTTTAGAAACAGGTGATGCCGAATCCAAGAAAACAGAAGAGACGATGGGTGCAGGAGCACCAAAACAATTGGAGGAGGGAGAATAAAAAAGACGCAAACAGAGGAAGATGTAAAACCGAAAGATCAGAGACAGATCAGTTCTCCTAGAAGATTGAAATCTAGATATAATTGAAACTATGGAAGAGATTGGAATTTTTTCAATAAACATAAATGGTCTTAACTCCCCATCAAAAAGGAGTAAACTATTTAATAGACTACAAAAATTGAAAATGGACATAATCTGTCTTCAGGAGACACATCAAAAGACAGCATTCAAAAATTTTAGAACAACCAAAGATAGGTAAACTTTATTTTTCTTTAGCACAGCAAAAGAAAAGAGGAATAGCATTTTATATAAAAGAAAAGATGAATCCAAAACAAATTTATTTTGACAAAGAAGGGAGAATACTAATGGTGGAAATTACATGGGATTAAAAACAAATTTTGATGGTCGCAATATATGCTTCCAATGAGAAACAAGATCAGTTCTTTCAGCAATTATAGGATAAATTAGTGGAGTTAAATTATCAAAATCTTTGCATACTTGGTGACTTTAATGTAATAGTTGATGCAATACGGGATTATAAAAACTATAAACAAGGGGAAAAAAAGGGGAAATACCCTACCTAAGTCTTTTTTAAAGATGAAAGATGAATTGTGTATACAAGACATATGGAGAGAAATGAATCCAGAGAAAAGACAATATACATTTTACTCAAATAGGCATAAATCCTGGTGAAGAATTGACATGATATGGACCTCATATGATTTAAAGACTATGATACGAGAGGTGGAAATTTAACCCAATATTTGGGCTGATCATAATCCAATTAAAATGACTTTGAAAGGAACTAGGAAAAAAATAAGATGGTCATTGAATAAATCAATATTAAAAGAAAAAGAATTTTTACAATTGGCAACGAAAGAAATGGAAATCTTTTTTCAAATAAATAAAAAAGAAGAAATTTCGATTCAAAATCTTTGGGACACTGAGAAAGCATATTTTAATGGTTTGGCTATAACTTACCTTGCAAAAAAGAATAAAGAAAAGAGACAGACACAACTTAAATTGAAAGGACAATTTAGGAATTTAGAACTTGAGTTACAAAATGATCCACAAAAGAAGAAGCTTAAGACACAAATGGAATTAATAAAACACAAACTAAATTTATTGGAGATGGAAACAAGGGCACAACAGATAAAATATTCAAAACAGAATTTCTTTGAAAATGCCAATAAACCAGGAAGATGGCTTGCATATAGACTGAAAAAAGAGAAAAAAAATTGATAAGTAATTTGCAAGACTCAAAAGGCAAAATACATTGTCATAATGACGCATTGAAAAAAATTGCTAAAACTTACTATGAGACACTTTATAAGGCGGAGGTGGTTTCTAAGGAGGCAATACAGGAATACCTAAGAAAAGCAAACCTTCCAAAGATACCAGAGAACATGCAACATATGTTGAATGAGAAAATAACAATGATGGAAATTACTGAGGCTATAAAAAGACAAAAAAAAAGATAAAACTCTGGGACCTGATGGTTTACCAGTGGAATTTTATGTAGCTTTACAAGATATAATAAGTCTGATACTGAAAGATCTTTGTAATGAAACTTTTTTGGGGATGGAAGATTATTGAATCAAATAAAAATGGATTTGGAGAAGTGGAAAAATTTTCAATTATCATCATTAGGAAGGATAGCGACTATTAAGATGAATATCCTACCTAAAGTGTTATTTTTATTTCAGACGGTTCCTGTTAAACTAAGCCAGAAATTTTTTGATGACTTAAATGCAACAATAATAAGATTCATATGGCAAGGGAAAAAAGCAAGAATCAAAATAAAACTGCTACAAGAATCAAAAGACAGAGGGGGCTTTGGGCTCCCAGACTGGAGACTTTATTATCAAGCCACTATTTTGTTGTGGCTTAAAGAATGGATCACACTGAGAAATAAACAACTTCTTTACTTAGAGGGACATGATTTGCAACTGGGTTGGCATGCTTTCCTTTGGTACGAGAAAAACAAAGTACATAAATACTTCCAAACCCATGCCATAAGGAATGTATTACTTTCAGAGTGGGAGATAGTTAAAAAGAAAATTTATATGAAAATACCTGAGTGGCTTTCCACAATGGAAGCATTTGCATATCCGAATTTAATTAACTATGACAAACTTGTGGCCTATAAAGACATTTTAGATAAAGAAGGAAAACTTAAAGATAGGCAAGAACTTCAACAAACTGGCATTGAGTTAACACGGTCATATTTGCAAATTCAAACAAGATATGAAAAAGATGTAAAAGTAATGGGATTTTACAAAGAACAGACACCACTACGAAGTGATTTTCTCGCAAAATAGACCACGACATCTCTTGGTAATTTCTTCTGTTTTGCAGCCCACGAATTAACTCTAAAAATCTTTTCTATATCTTTCAACATTTCTTCGGGATCAATTTCCAAAATAGAGGCCAGTTCTGCTGCAATTTCTTCTCTCAAATTCTCCTTAATATTTTCCTTCAGGCCCCTTATTCTCAAAGCATACTCCATTTCTCTGTATTGTGACATTATAATTTCATTTTGTGTAACATCCACATTTTCTTCTATTTTTTCAACTCTATCTTGTAATATTTCAACATTCCCGACCACTTCATCCACCCTGTCGTTAATCTTTTCCACAAGGCCAGCAAGCCCTTGGAGTGCCAAAACAATATCTTTCCTGAGCTCATTACTTTCTTGAGCCAGAAGCTCTGCTGTTTTTTCTAGTGATTTTTCCAAAGTCTTATCTAAAGCATCTTGTAAATCCTGAAGTGTAAGTGCCTGAGGTGGGGGCAAAGGTGAAGAAGGTTTAGGTTTGGGTTGTTGTACAGTCTGAGTTACTGGAGAGGCAGTTGAAGTTTTAGAAAGAGAAGAAAGTCCAGGACGTTTTGAGGCCATTTTTTTTAAAAAGGGAGGGGTTTTCTCCCCCTTCCCTTTTTCAAAAAATAATAATATAAGAACAAAGGAGAAGAAAAAGCAATTCCCCCTTAAAAAAAAAGGGAATAAGAATTTTTCCCCTTTAAAATGAACCAAGTTAACATTGTTAAAACTTTGTTGCCAGTTTAAAGATAGTAAGTAAAAAATAGAAAGTAAAAGTTCTCAAACAAAGAAAGTGACAAAGAAAGAGGATTCCTCCGCCATATTTCTTCACTCCAATTAGAATAGTAACAGGAGTAGATGTTAATTCAAACTGAGTTAGGTTTAAAGTAAAATCATCAATTCTTCTCTTCCTGACCGCTCTGTCTGCTTTTGAGTTAACTTACTGTTCCCATCAGATAGCAGCAGTGGAGGCAGCGTCTAGCTTCATTCTCTTCAGAGAACAAAGGCATCCAAGGAAATGGAGCAAACACCCAGACTCCGAGGGAGCTCTCACTTCATCTCCCAGAAAAAAAAAACTGGGAAAGTTGTGAGGCTTTACCTCTATCCAGGCAGAAGCTCACCTCCCTCCCTTCGCCCGGGAGGAAAGTTTCAAGCCGCAAAACAGCTGATTGTCGCTGTTTTTGCCGGCTTTTACGATTTCCTGGGACAGGCAGCTGTTAAACAGCAGCCATCGGCATGGCGCAGCCACAGGAAGTCCAAAAACTATGGGACCGAAATATTAAATTTACTAAAGCAGCTGCATATAAGGAAAACTTATATAAAATGTTTTATAGATGGCACATGACACCAGTTAGATTAGAGAAAATGTTTAAAAATGTATCAAATATGTGTTGGAAATGTAAACAACAACCAGGCACTTATTACCATCTCTGGTGGATATGTCCTAATGCTAAAAAGTTTTGGTTTAAGATTCATATGTGGCTAGAAGAGATGATTAAAATACAGATAGAATTTAAACCAGAACTCTGTTTGTTAGGAATATTAGGTTTGAATTATGGAAAAGAGAATGAGTATTTAATATTGCATGTGCTGACAGCTGCAAGAATAATATTTGCCCAATTTTGGAAAAATGAAAATTTACCATCTGACCAGGCTATAATAACAAAAATACTCAAATGTGCAGAAATGGATAGATTGACTTTAGAAATGAAAGAGAAAGAAGACACAATTTACTTTAAAACATGGCGAAATTTTTATTATTGGTTAGAAACACACTAGAATGAGAAAAGGTTATGAAATTTAAAGAGATAATTGATAATTTGTATTTATATTCCATGATTGTTTGTATGAACTTGTTCTTATTTCTTCTTCCTCTTTGTATATTTGTGATCTTAAATAATATGGTAAACTATAATTAATATGTAATATATTATTATTTTAAAGTTATTATAATTAATTAATACTAAGCATTGTTAAGTAGTGAAATGAATGAGATTTATTGACTAATTTGTTATTTACATGATTATATGGAAAGTTGTTTAACAATAGAGTAATTATTAAGATTTAATATGTAAATCCGGACTGGTAGACTTGCTGAAGTGATGTTATTTCGTGGGATTAATCCCACTTTTGTGTTACCCCTTTCCCCTGGTCTAACCTTTTTGTATGTTTCCCGTTGTCTTATCCTTTTTGACCCTATCCCTTTATTACCTTTATAAAACTCAATAAAAATATTTATTAAAAAAAAAAGAAAATGCATTGCATACCACAATACTTATCTAAACCAAAATAGCAAGGCAGAAAAACAAGCACAAACAGGCAGAAAAGGACAGAAAAAAATAGGCATAATTACCCAGAACAGAGAAGCTAGAAACAAGGCTAACTGTTGTGATTCCTCGCCAGCCAGTGGATCCGGCAGCTGAGTCTGAGGACTCAGATGAGGAGGAGGGGCCTGGAGTGACATTAGAGTCAGAGGAAGGCTCTGAAGACCTCCAAGACTTACGGTCGGACGAGGAGCCTGGCCCCTCTACTCGTGCTCGGGCTGAGACACAGCTATGCTGGGAGCCTGAGTTGGACAGCGATGAGGAACAGCTGGGACAAATCCCAGATGCACGAATGCACAGACAGGATAAGTGAGTGGGACAGAGGAATGCAATGGGGCAGCTCCAAAGGCAAAGGAGAAGGCATTAGGAAGCCACGCCTTGACTGAATTATAAAAGGGGAAGGTGTGGGAGGTGCTGGTTGCCGAAGGTAACCATTCATGCTGACGATCAAGTTTCTGTAGACTATGTTTGTTTGCCTTGGACGTTGACTCAGGTCTGTGAAAATAAAAGGGATTGTTTTTTTCTTGCGGTTCCTGCCTGTTTCTTGGAAGAGGGGTTTCTTCTTGTGAGTATAACAAGGACTCACGTAGGCTGGGACAGAAAAGTTTCCCTTTGACCTCCTACCCCCTACTACCATGGACCAGTTATGTGCAGAGAATGTGCAGCTCTCCCAGAAGCTGGCTTTGCTGGCAGCTCAAGGTGCTCAGCTTCAAGCCATTTCTCCTGCTGCTCCACAACCCCAATGGAAGTGTCCAGTCGCAGTGCCTGACAAATTTGTGGGTTTTTTGGTTGTTTTTTTAGTAAAGATTTTATTGGGTTTTTTTTCATCAACATATGTTAATTTTTCCAATCAACAAGTTGTCTGGAGTTTGCTATGCTAATACATGTTCAATTCCTAATCCTTCATTCTTTCCTCTAACCAAGAATAAAATAGGTTCCAAATTTGATAGTAGTCTGTATCTTCTTTATCTTTCAGCCTCATAGTTAATCTGTCCATCTCTGCACATTCCAATATTTTCCTGATTATTTCTTCTTCTGATGGCAGTCCTTCATTCTTCCAGTATTGTGCAAAAATTATTCTCGCTGCTGTAGTAATGTGTAAGATTGCCATTTTTCTAATTCTATATTATAGCCAATTTTTTTTGCCCATCTTGTCATTGTTTCTTTCACTTGTTCACTTTCCATATCCAAAATTAACAAAAAGTTATACATTTTCTTGATTAATTTCTCATCTGAGGTTAACAAAATCTTATCAAACACAGTTTGATCCTTATAAAATCCATACATTTTTACATCTTTTTCATATCTACTTTGTATCTGTAAATGTGCCCACCAGGACAAGTTAATTCCCTGATTTTCCAGTTCTTGTTTAGATTTTAATTTCCCATCAATATCTAGAATATCTTTATATGTCCATATTTTTTCAAAGTCTACCAAGTTCGGATGTATAAATGCCTCCATCATTGATAACCACCCTGGAATTTTTAAATATATTTTAGCTTTAATTTTTTCCCATACTGTTGACAAGGCATTTCTTATAAAATAATTTTGAAAGTACTTATGGACTTTATTTTTCCCGTACCATAAGAAAGCGTGCCACCCCAATTGTAAATCATGTCCCTCTAAATACAATAACCTTTTATTTCTAAGTGTTATCCACTCTTTCACCCATGTTAACACAGATGCTTGGTAATACAACGTCCATTCTGGAAACCCAAAACCTCCATTTTCCTTAGCATCTTGTAATGTTTTCATCTTAATTGTAGCTTTTTTCCCTTGCCAAGTAAAGTTCAAAACCAATGAATTTAAATCTTGAAAGAATTTTCTCTCAAGTTTTATCGGAATCGTTTGAAATAGAAATAAAATCTTCTGCAACACATTCATTTTTACTGTAGCAATTCTTCCTAATATTGACAGCTGCAGATTTTTCCATCTTTCCAAGTCTAGCTTTATTTGATTCAATAATTTTATATAATTGTCTTCTTTTATTGACGAACACTTAGCCGAAAGATGAATACCTAAATATTTAACTTTTTTCACTATTTGTACCTCTGTTTTCTCTAGTATTTGCCTTTTTTGCTTATCTGTGAGGTTCTTTACTATTACTTTAGTTTTTTCTTTATTTATTTTTAGTCCTGCCATTTCTCCATATTCTTCTATCTTTCCCCATAGTTTAGGAATCATCTCTAAAGGTTCTTCCAAGATAAACACTAAATCATCAGCAAATGTTTGTAACTTATATACTTCATCTTTTATTTTCAATCCTTTAATTTCTGTGTCCTGTCTAATCCTTCTATTTAGTACTTCCAAAGTAAAGATAAACAATAATGGAGATAGTGGACACCCTTGTCTTATACCTTTTCATATCTCAAAGCTCTCAGTATAATCTCCATTCACTATCACTTTTGCTGTCTGGTTGCTATATATTGTTTTTATCATATTTATAAAATTCTTTCCAAAATCCATTATTTGTAATTGCTGAACCATAAATTGCCAGGAAACATTATCAAATGCCTTTTGGCCATCTAAAAATACTAATGCTAATTGTTTCCCTGGATGTAATTCATAATATTCTAATACGTCCATTATCACCCTTAAATTGTTTTTAATTTGTCTCTTCAGTAAAAAGCCGTTTTGATCTGGGTGTATAAATTCAACTAAGTATTTTTTCAATCTTTCTGCCATTATTGAAGTAAAAATTTTGTAATCCACATTGAGTAATGAAATCGGTCTATAGTTTTTAATATATGTCAAGTCTGAATCTTCTTTTGGTATCAAAGTAATATTTGCTTCTATCCATGTATTTGGAAGTTTGGCCTCTAACAATAGTCCATTACAAACATCTTTCAGTGGTTCGCTTAATGTATCTTGTAGATTTTTATAAAATTCTGCCGGTAGCCCATCTGGGCCTGGTGTTTTCCCATTCTTTTGTCGTTTTATAGCCTCTAATATCTCCATCATTGTTATTCTTTCTTCTAACATAGTTTTGAATGTCTTTGGAATTTTTGCCAATTTACTTTCTTCTAGATATTGAACAATTCTCTCTCTTTCAGCCTCCTCTTTGCCATACAATTCCTTATAATATTTCTTAATTATCTTTTTTATTTCTTCCTTTTTAAATTGTAAACAACCTTTCCCATCTACTAAATTATGTATTATTTTCTTCTCTTTCTGTTTTTCGAGCTTATAAGCTAGCCATCTTCCTGGCTTATTGGCATTTTCGAAGAAATTTTGTTTTGCTCTCTTTCTTCCGCCAATTTTTCTGAATCCAACAAATTCAGCTTATGTTTTATTATTTCCATTTATAATAAAGGGGGGATGGAGAACTCTCCGATTGCAGTTGCCACTAAAATGATGGAGATATAACCCAAGACATCTGGAGAGCATCAAAGACTGTTATAAACTAACCGCCACCGCCCCAGTCCGCCGCCCTGGCCTCCTCCTCGACTTCTTCGGCCGCCACCTCGGCCGCCTCGTCGTGCAGCAGCAGCAGCAGCAGCAGCAGCTCCCTGCCGACCCTGGTGGCCGCCGCCGCCTCCGCCGCCTTGTCCCTGCCACCCGGCATGTCCCGCATCCTGTGTGGCGGTGACCCGCGGCCCAACTTTCTGCCGCTGGAGAGCGCCGGCCTGCCCCACCAGCAGCAGCAGCCTCCCCCTCGGCAGCAGGCCTCGCCGCAGCTGCCCACCTGGGCAACCTGGCCCGGCGCTCAGGCGACCCTTGCTGCCCCACATGCAGCCTCCTCTTCCTCCGCCATCGCCATCGCTGCCGCCGCCGCCTCTTCGTTTTCCTCGGGCCCCGCAGCGGGGCCTTCTCCGGCGGCCTCGGCTCCCCGCGCAGCTTTGCCTATGTATGTAGATGAATGGTGGCCCTGTTAGGTATAAATTTTATTATTGTATTTAGGGCGTATGAATGTGAATATTTTTATTTTTATGTACATTAATTGAGTGTGAATGTGTATTGAGTGTTTGGGGTAGGAGAATGGTGGAGTCGGGGGCGGAGCCTGGTGCCCCCTCTGCTGAGTGCAATAGCAAAAGTGGGGGGGGGGCAGGACTTACCCTTGGGCTTGGTCTGTATGGAAAGCTACTCCGGTCAGGAAGGGAGAAGGTTGGTGAGGGTGGGGGTACTCCGGGGAGGGGAGAAGGTCGGAGCATCCTGGTTATGACTGGGATGGGCAGATATGGCGGGAGCCGAGGGGCAGGCCAGTTTTGGGGAACGAGGACCCGCTATATTAGAGCGATTCCTTGTTCCGGCCCCTCAAAAGGCTCATCCTGTAGTACTGGTGACAGGGGAGTACAAGGCCCTAGTTGTAGGCTGCTGTTGCTTAATGCCAGGTCCATTGTCAACAAAACCCCCCGTTGTCTGTGATCTAATATTGGACAGGGGGGCGGACCTGGCATGTATAACCAAAACCTGGCTGGGCCCTGAGGGGGGTGTTTCCCTCTCGGAGATGTGCCCGGACGGGTTTGTGGTGCTTCATCAGCCTCGACATCAGGGCAGGGGTGGGGGAGTGGCAGTCATCGCTCAGAGGTCCTTGAGTCCTCGTGGGATTCCTGCCCCGGAGGTTGTTGGGTGTGAGTCCCTCCTATTGAAGTTGGGTTCACGGGTTCAGTTGGGCTTGCTGCTGATGTACCTACCTCCCAGCTGCGTTGCAACAGCCCTGCCTGCGCTGCTGGAGTCAGTAGGCAGGTTGGCGGTGGAGTTCCCCAGACTTATGGTACTGGGGGACTTTAACCTGCCATCACTCGGCGATCGCTCAGAGGCGGCGCAAGAGTTCATGGCTTCCATGGCAACCATGGACCTGACCCAGGTAATCCAGGATCCGACTCATAGGGGTGGTCACACACTCGACCTTGTGTTTCTCTCGGGGCAATGGAGACATGATCTGGAATTAAGGGGAATAGAGATCTCTCCCTTGTCATGGACAGATCATTTCCTATTGAGGCTGGACTTCAGAGCATCACTCCCCCATCGCAGGGAGAGGGAGCCGACTAGGTGGTTCCGCCCAGGCGCCTAATGGACCCAGATCGGTTCCAGGAGGAGCTTGGGGAAATACCTGACTCCCTTGTCCACAACTCGTCTGGGTCCCTGGTTGCAGCCTGGAATGAGGCGGCGTCCGGGCCCCTGGATCGAATTGCGCCTTTGCGACCTCTCTGTGGTGGTGGTCCCCGGAGGGCGCCTTGGTTTACTGAGGAGCTCCGGGAGATGAAGCGCCACAAGAGACGTCTAGAGCGACGTTGGAGGGCCAGTAACTCTGAATCTGACCGATCACTATTAAGAGCCTATCTTAGGACTTATTTAGTGGCGATAAGGGCGGCAAAGCATGTTCACTTTTCCGCACTTATTGCGTCCACAGAATCTCGCCCGGCCGCCTTGTTTAGGGTGACCCGATCCCTTCTTAAAGTGGAGGAGGCGAAGGAACCCTTGAAGGGGAGAGCTGAGGAGTTTGTTCAGTTTCTTTCGGACAAAATCACTCAGATTCAGAGAGACCTGGATTCCGACTGGGCAGTGCCAGCCAAGTTGCCGGGGGCTGGTCTTAGTCATGTTATCTGGAGCAAGTTTGAGCCTGTGACCCCTGATGAAGTGGACAAGGCCGTGAGGGCAATGAATGCCGCCACCTGTTTATTGGACCCGTGCCCCTCCTGGCTGGTTTCTGCCAGTAGGGAGGTGACACGAAGCTGGCTCCAGGCGATAATCAATGCCTCCTTGATGGAGGGGTCTTTCCCGCAACCTTTAAAGGAAGCGGTGGTGAGGCCCCTCCTCAAGAAGCCTTCCCTGGACCCAGCTGTTTTGAAGAACTTTCGTCCTGTCTCCAACCTCCCCTTTGTGGGGAAGTTTGTAGAGAAGGTGGTGGCATCCCAACTCTTGCGATCCTTGGATGAAACGAATTATCTGGACCCTTTTCAATCTGGTTTCAGGCCCGGCTACAGCACTGAGACTGCTTTGGTCACACTGACCGATGACATCTGGCGAGCCCGGGATAGGGGTCATTCCTCTATCTTGGTGCTTCTTGACCTCTCAGCGGCTTTCGATACCATCGACCATGGTATCCTTCTGCGTCGTCTCGGAGAGGTGGGGGTGGGCAGCACCGTATTGTGGTGGTTCTCCTCCTACCTCTCTGACAGGTCGCAGTCGGTGTTGGCGGGCGGACAGAGATCGACCCCTAGGCGCCTCGATCATGGGGTGCCTCAGGGCTCGGTCCTGTCCCCCCTCCTTTTTAACATCTACATGAAACTGCTGGGTGAGATCATTCGGCAACACGGGGTGAGGTATCATCAGTACGCGGATGATACCCAATTGTATATCTCCACCCCGTGTCCTTTCAGTGAAGCAGTCGACGTGATGTGCCGGTGCCTGGAAGATGTGAGGGTCTGGATGGGGGTGAACAGGCTGTCAATGCTGCAAATACTGTATATTCTTGCTTTGACAATATGCAAAACTGTCTGGCATTTATTGGGTTAATACTTAGCTTAGACTGGGCGGGGGAAAAAGCCCGGGAAAGAAAGAGGAAGTAAACGTTTGACCTTCTCACTAATTGGATAATGTGACCTGTGACTGCATGAGAAGGGAGGGGTTGAGCAAGGAAAGCTTGATGCCAGCGGCAGGAAGTTCAGATTCTGGCATTAACCAGTCGAACATGGCGACCGACAAAAATTGTAGCTCTGCAAATAAAGACTTTAGGAAACATGCCTGAAAGTTCTTTGAAGTGCTTCATTAGTCGGAACATGTGACATCATGCCAGAATCCACACTTTTTTCAAACGATCTACGCCCTGATCTATCAACAGTTGCCTGTATGCCTGAGAGGAACTGGCAAAGTTTCGGGGGAGATCTCATTATGGAGAAAGAAATATTGCCTGAAACCAGCCCCGTAGCTGCAACAGTTTCCCCGGGGAGAAAAGCGACAGCCAGCAAGCTGGGGGAGAGAGAAATTTGGCAGATTTCCCAGCTGAGAGCGAAGACTTCAAAAGCAGCATGGACAGATAACACAGTTATGGGTGAGTCATTGGAAAGATTTCAAAACTTAGAAATGAGAAACAGAAAACAGTCCCTACAAAGTGAAACCTTCATCCCTAAGAGAGAGAATCCCAGTTTGAATCCTCTGCAGCAAAGGGGAAATTGGGTTCCCCAGCAAGTGGCTGATCCATGTCCTCTGAACTTACCACAGCCAATAGAGGCCTTGCAATGTCTTGGGGTGGTACAGAAGCCAGGAAATCAGCAGCTAGGGGGAGAACAGCCACAGCAAGGAGGTTGGCCACAGCCCCCAAACGTGCAACCCCGGGGCATAAATCTGCAGCCAGGTTGGGGCCTACAGCAACTGGGGTGGCCACAAGAGCGATGGGGAGCCCAGCAGGAAGCCTGTCAGACCCTGCCTTTGCCAGCCAGAGACCCCAACCCTGAAGAGAGGGTGAGTTCCAGTCTGAGGCATCTGCAGCAATGGGTAGATGGGTTTCCCCAGCAGATGAATGATCAGCAGCAGCAGAGGGCACCACCACCCCCTGCAGTCCAACAACAGAGAAGACCACTACAACCCCCACTTGCGCAGCCACCATTGGGAGGCCTACAGCAGCAGGGGGTACCATCCAACCCCGCTGGCCAGCGGCCATGGAACCAGCCCCAGTGGGGGCCACAGCAGCCTGTGTTTGCACCACCCTTCAATGCAACGTTTGATGGGGACCCAGAGAAGCTGATTTTTTTCCTCAACCAAGTACGTTCTCATTTAAATCGCTGGGCCTATCTCTATCCGGAACCAGGGGCCATGGTTGACGTCATTGGGGCCAACCTGGAGGGAGAGGCATCTGAATGGCTGAACAATCTATATAGCGAGCAAGCCCTCGAATTGGAGGATCCCCATCTCTTTCTCTTAGGACTGAGAGAACGATTTGAAGACCCATCCATCGGCCTCAAAGCAGCAGGACAAATTCACAAGATAAAACAAGCAGGGAGGCCTGCCCTAGAGTACGTGCGAGAGTTCCGCAAGATGGCAGGTCGAATAGAGGGGTGGCCTGAGCAGTCCCTCATCCATCACTTCATCGAGGGATTAGATGATCACCTCTCCCAGGCTTGCATCTATCGAGAAGTACCTGATCGGCTGCAGGAGTGGTACCAGACGGCCGTGAAGCTGGATGTTAAGCTCTCTCGCTATAAAAAGCCTCCCCCACAGGAACCCGAACAGCAACCAGAGCTACCTGAACAGCAATCACCCCCACGAAAGCCTTCAACCACTGCAAGGGCTGAGAGACCCAGGCCACCTGCACGCCTTTCCTTCGAGTGTTTCCGGTGTGGACAAGGAGGACACCGAGCGGCCACCTGTCCAGTCCCCTACCCTCGACTGCAGAGCAAGCCAGGACCGGCGATGCAAAAGAAACCTGCTCAGCGGCTACCAAGAGAAAAATCTAATCGACTCACGCAAGAACCAGTCGCCCAGGTTACACCCCACACACAGGAGAATGCCAAGACTCCAGGTGGACCTGCCCCTGCTCTTCCCTTCTTTGATAGCAACGATGAAGGAGAAAACGACCAATGGTTCAAAGATAATCAAGCGTCCCTAACATGCAGGGATGGCTTGGCTTACAAAGGGGGGAAGTTATATTTGCCAGAAGCGCTCCGTCTAAATGCTCTCAACCACAGCCACGATGTAAAGCAGGCTGGACACTTCGGATATTTGAAAACCCTACACCTCACCCGCCGGCAATTCTGGTGGCCGGGGCTGAAAAAGGATGTGGAAAACTATGTAAAAAGTTGTACAGTATGTGCTACAATGAAAAGAATCCCGGGGAAAACTCCTGGGTTACTGCAACCCGTGGCAGACCCTTCTCAACCCTGGGAAGAAGTAGCTATGGACTTTATAGTGGACCTACCTGAAAGTAAGGGAAATACTGTCATTTGGACTGTGATAGACCTGTTCTCGAAACAAGCTCATTTCATCGCCTGCAAAGGACTCCCATCCGCCCAACGCCTGGCCAAATTGTTCCTGAAACATATCTACCGGCTGCATGGTGCCCCTAAGCGAATAATCTCAGACAGGGGGGTGCAATTCACAGCGAAGTTTTGGAGAAATTTCCTTACATTGATTGGATCATCTCAAGGGTTATCATCTGCTTTTCATCCAGCCACCAATGGGGCCGCTGAAGCCGCTAACAAAATGGTGGAGCAATATCTTAGGTGCTACGTTTCTTACCAACAGACGAACTGGACTGACCTCCTCCCTTTCGCGGAGGTGGCATACAATAATTCCGTGCACAGCAGCACCGGCTACACGCCTTTCAAAGTAACCACAGGGAAAGAATTCAACCCAATACCTGAATATCCTCAGTTGCCCTCCGCTTCACAGACACTTGATCAATGGGTGAGAGGATGGGAAGAAGTTTGGAAAAACACAAAAACTGCTTTAAAAAAGACTTTTGAAACCTATAAAAAGCAGGCTGATAAAAAGAGGGCTCCCCAAAGAACATTCCAAGTTGGGGAAAAGGTCTATCTGTCAACTAAATATCTACGCCTCAAATTGCCCAGCAAGAAATTGGGACCAAGATTCTTGGGGCCTTTCCCCATAGTAAAGGTCATCAACCCAGTCACAGTACAACTAAAACTCCCTAAACTGTTAGGGAAAATTCACCCAGTTTTCCATTGTAGTTTGTTGAAGCCTTATCGGGGCTCCACTTTGAGACCTCCTCCAAAGAAGGCACCTGGACCCCTCGTAGTGGCAGGGCAGACCCACTATGAAGTGAAACGTATTCTTGACTCCAGAATCTTTAGAGGGAAATTACAGTACTTGGTACAATGGAAGGGATACCCATTGTCTGAAGCCACCTGGGTGAAATCTAGTGAAGTGAACGCTGACAGATTGATCGAACAGTTTCATGTGAAACACCCCAGCAAACCGAAAGATAATCCTTAACATATGCTTTTGTTTCCTTACAGGATCTGTCCTTCTTGTAAGGGGGGCCGGATGTCAATGCTGCAAATACTGTATATTCTTGCTTTGACAATATGCAAAACTGTCTGGCATTTATTGGGTTAATACTTAGCTTAGACTGGGCGGGGGAAAAAGCCCGGGAAAGAAAAAGGAAGTAAACGTTTGACCTTCTCACTAATTGGATAATGTGACCTGTGACTGCATGAGAAGGGAGGGGTTGAGCAAGGAAAGCTTGATGCCAGCGGCAGGAAGTTCAGATTCTGGCATTAACCAGTCGAACATGGCGACCGACAAAAATTGTAGCTCTGCAAATAAAGACTTTAGGAAACATGCCTGAAAGTTCTTTGAAGTGCTTCATTAGTCGGAACATGTGACACAGGCTTAGACTCAACCCTGACAAGACCGAGTGGCTCTGGGTCTTGCCTCCCAAAGGTCAACTGGATGGTCCATAATTAGTCCTGGGGGGGTGGTGTAAATTTACCTCCCTCAGTGTAGGCACGTAACTTGGGTGTCCTCCTGGACTCACAGCTAAATTTGGAACAACATCTATCGGCTGTGGCCAGGGGGACCTTTGCCCAGGTTCGCCTGGTGCACCAGTTGCGGCCTTATTTGGACCGGGAGGCTTTACTCACAGTCACTCATGCCCTTGTCACCTCAAGACTGGATTACTGTAACGCGCTCTACATGGGGCTACCCTTGAAGAGCGTTCGGAGGCTGCAGTTGGTTCAGAATGCAGCCGTGAGAGCGATTGTGGGCGCGCCAAGGTACGCCCACGTGTCACCTATCCTCCGCGAGCTGCACTGGCTTCCTGTGGGTCTCCGGACGCAATTCAAGGTGTTGGTTATCACCTTTAAAGCCTTTCATGGCATAGGGCCAGGTTACTTACAGGACCACATACTGCCGCACAGTTCCCAGAGACCGGTGTGGTCCCACAGATTGGGCCTCCTTCAGGTCCCGTCAGCCAGATAATGTCAGCTGGTGGGCCCTCGGGGAAGGGCCTTTTCTGTGGTGGCTCTGACCTGGTGGAATCAACTTCCCCCCGAGGTTCGAACTACTCCCACCCTGCCGGCCTTTAAGAAAGCCATTAAAACTCTCCTGTTCCGGCAGGCCTGGGGCTGATGTCCCCGGGGGGGGGGGCGGGATATGATCGGACACGCTGTATGAATGTATTTATTTTATTGTTTTATTGTCATATTATTGTTTTAATTTTGTACGCCGCCCTGAGTTCCTTGGGATTGGGCAGCATATAAATTTTAGAAATAAATAAATAAATAAATCTTTCAAAGTCTTTTTCTGTGGATTTTGTTGTAATTCTATCTCTAACTTTCTAAATTTTTCTTTTAATAATAAATATTCTTGTCTTCTCTGTTTATTTTTCTTTGCCATGTATGTTATAGCTATACCTCTAAAATACGCTTTAGCTGTATCCCATACGTTTTGTAGTGATGTATCTTCTTTTTTATTTTCTTTAAAGAAGAATTCCATTTCTCTTTTTGCCAACTCTATGAATTCTTTGTCTTTTAGTATAGATTGATTTAAAATCCATCTTGGTTTTTTTTGTATTCCTTTCCATGTCGCTTTTAAAGGGTTATGATCTGCCCATGTGCCTATTTCTATCTCAATTTCCTGTATGTCCATCTTTAATTCAGAAGTCATCCAAATCATGTCAATTCTTGACCAAGATTTATGGCTATTTGAGTAAAAGGTATATTGTCGATTTTGAGGATTGGTTTCTCTCCAGACATCTTGTATTCCAATTTCTTCTGCCATATCAAAGAATGTCTAGGGTAGTCTTCTTCTTACGGGTTTTCCTGTTTTGCTACTTTTGTAATCCATTGTTCCATCTACTATCGCATTAAAGTCTCTTATTAAACAAATATTTTGGTATTCCATTTCTATTAATTTCCTGTGTAATCTTTGATAAAATTGTTCTTGACTATCATTTGGGGCATAAATTTCCACTAACAGTATTTGGTTTTGATGTAAATATATTTCAACTATTGCAATTCTTCCTTCTTCATCTGAATATATTAATTTAGAATCTATTGTCTCTTTAACGTATACCATTTCTTTTGTTGTGCTGATGTATAATGAAGCTTCCCCATTTTCAGGTATTCCAACAATTTATAATGTTGTTTTTTTATGTGTGTCTCTTGTAAACAGATTATATCTATATTTAATTTCTGAAGTTTCCTAAAAAATTTATTTCTTTTTATTGGGGAGTTTAGTCCATTTACGTTTACTGAAAAAAATTTCATTTTTTTTCTCCATTTCCTCTTTCATTACTTGTATTTTGGTCTAGTCAATCTTGTAGTCCTTTGTTCTCTGGCAGTTCCTTCTCCTTCACCTGTTTGTTCACCTTTCTCCTTCTGTTGCTCTGCTTGTGCCGTTGCTCCTTGGGCCGTCTCTCCCATCTGCTTATCCTCTTGTTGTTGATGCAATCCTTCATCCAAAATTACTCTATTTCTTACTTCAAAATCCTCTGCTTTCCAAATTGAGTCCAGTCGATATCTCGTATTATTCCAGTTTATTAAAATGCCTTCTGGCATTAGCCATCTGAAATTTATGCCTTTGGCAATCAATTTTGTAGTTAGAAAATGGTAGTGTCTCCGGGTATCCCTTACTCTCTTGGGTATCTGTTTTAGGACCACAATTTCTTTATTTTTATATTGTAAGGGTTCCTCTCTCACTTTTCTCAGTACTTCATCTCTTGTTGATTTCTTCATAAACCTCACATGCACTTCTCTTGGTAATTTGTTTTTTCTTGCATAACTTGAATTCATACAGAATATTTGATCCGTCTCATTCTGAATGTCTACTCGGTCTGCATTTAAAAGTTCTGCCAACAGCTCAATAATCACCATTTCTATATTTTCTTCACTATCTTCAGGAATATTTTGAAACCTCAAATAATGTTCTGCTTCTCTCATTTCTACCATTGCCATAGCCCGTTCTAGCTCTTGTTTTGTTTGTTCCAGTCCTTCATTCTTTTGCAATAACATTTCCACCTTTTTGTCAATGTCTTCAGTTTTATTTTCCACTTCCTGGATTTTCTGTTCATTTTTTATGATCTTTTGATTTTGAGCTTCAAAATGTGCCTTTATATCCGTAATTTCTTCGCTTATTTTCTCCAGTTTACTTTGTGTTTCTTCATGGTTTCTCTGCAAAATTTCTTGAATTAATTTTAAAGAGGCCTGTGTTTCATCTTGAGCCGTGCTTGCTTTGTCACGCTGTAGCAATGTGCCGACAGAACTCTGAGTTGTTGGACTGCCTTGTCCAACAGAAGGCACTGAAGAGGTTTTCTTTGCAAGTCTGGAAATATTAGATGTACTCATTTTGTGGCTCACAGTCTTAAACTTATATCCAAAGCATAATCAGGAATCAGCTGTTCTGAGACAAACCTACCTCCTCCAGTCTCTTCTTGGATCTAAAATGTTCTCTTTTTCTTTTCTTTTCCCCAAATAATGTCTATTTAGTTTTTAGCCAATGTCAACAAGTATAGCTATAAACAGGTGCCTGACAAATTTGATGGCACTCTGGAGATGTTTCCAGCTTTTTGGGGTCAATGCCAGCTCTTTATCACCCTGAGAGTGGCTGACTTCCCCACTGACCGAGATAAAGTGGGGTTTATCATCAGCCTCCTCTCTGGTGCTGCAGCTCGTTGGGCAACACCCCTGCTAGTCCAACCTAGTTCATTGATGGATAATTTTGGGGGGTTTTGTGACTACATGCGTCTTATGTATGAGGACCCCATTAAGATGCAGACTGCAATGTCCAGTTCCAGATCGTGGCGTCTGCAGCCGTGTAGAGAGACTGCTCTCTTCGCTGGCTGCTTTCTCTCTGCCGGTAGACCCTTAATTGGGTCGAAAAGTCACCCTGGAGGGTTGACTACCATTGAGGAGGCCTCGTTGACTGTGGAAGGGCGGAAGCTCCTTCTGCGGTCCGAGAATGCTCCTTAGGGCCGACGGAGGAAAGATCAGCCAGTAAAATGGCCAATCACTTTGTTGCTGTAACCAGAAGTCAGAAGAACATCTAAGTGCAAGAACCACTGTGGTTGATCTGGGTGAGATTTTTTTCCCTCTCTTAGTCCTCTTTTCTTTTTTGCTTCTGGTAAAAAGCATTTTTGGAACTATTTCCCTGCTTTAAGAAAGCAGTGTTTGTGAGTGTGGGAAAAGAAGCTTAAATGGACTGAAAATTAACTTTAATTGTATTCTTTACTTTTCCATCTACTTTGGGGTCTTGAAAAATGTTCTATTATTGAACTTATTACTGGATTTAGTCTACATGTGAAGAATATATATTTTTTTCTTTCTTCCTTTTCTGATCTTGTTAACAATATTTTGGTGTCTGGGAAGAGATTTTACAGTCTACTGAGGACACCTTGTGGAGAAAGTTAAAATTGCAACTGTCTTTTTTCCCTGTTTGATGTTGAGACTGGCTTGACCTTCAGATCATCATAAAAGGGAAAAAACAAAGAAATTCAACAACTGTATTTGTGGGGGTGGACACTGGTTAAATGTTTTTTTGAATACAGCCTCCACTAAAAGATAACAGGACTTTTTCTAATCACTATCAAAATGGAGAAACCCTATTCACAACTCAACTGTAAACTGATATTGGAAAAAAATTATGAAGCCACTGAGCAAATACATTTACAAATAAAAGAGAGTACTACAGAAATAAAAAAACAGAAATTTTACTTTGAACCTATAAACTGACCTCCAGATTCTATCTGAACATTCTACAGACCAAAAAACAACAGAAGCGGAACCAATCAACATTAAAGAAGATTCTACTTCATTCTATACACAACCTAATGAGATTTCTGATGAACAAAAAATGACTGTAATTAAATCACTCACAATCTCAAAACCAACAGTAATGGATGTACAGATACAACTAATTGAGAATCAGGATAACTTGGATAATCAACTACTAACTACAAAATTGGATATAATTGAGTGTTCTACTCAACAGATCCAAATGTCGAGACTTGAATCTCTAAAACAACAAGGGACTATCTACAAAGGAGTCAGGTCTCCAAAACAGAGGAGGGGACACTCTTTTTTGACCCAAATGATACTACAAGGCACAATGAGAGACTTATTTGTTGATATTGAGGCTCTGTTATGGAAACCTATTTGGCATAAAAAGAAAGCTAGAATAAGATTTAAGAGTATGATCCAAAACTCTACATAATGGGTTTAAAAGGCTTTCTAGATATGGATTGATTTATGGTTTAAGATAGATGAATAAGACATTAGATTGAATAAAGATTAATTAAATATTTGAACTTAGTAAGAAGATGTTTGTTTGTGTATTAACATTGTTTCCTAAGCACTTGTTTGTAAAAAGAAAAAAACAATAAAACTTGGTGTTGTTTTTTTTTAAAAAAAAAGATGCAGACCACGACCCGATGCCTGAAAGCTCTGAGGCAGGGCTGACGCCCTTTACAGGGATATATCAGTGAGTTTCGGCTGCTTAGCCAGGATTCGGCATGGAAAGAAGCTGCACTCATGGACGCTTTCCAGGATGGCTTGTCGGAGGAGCTGTTGGATGAACTGGCCCGTGTTGATGTTCCCCTGACTCTCAATGGGTTGATCCATCTCTGTTTGCAGATCGACGCATGGCTACAGCAGCATAGGAGTTGTCGTGCCACCCCAGAGACCCAGGCAGCTCCGGTTGTGCATGAGACTCTGGTTCTGTGTGAGGAGCCTATGGAGTTAGGTGCTACCAGACCTCGCCTATTGGTGGCAGAAATTAATAGACCACCTTCAGGGGGGTTGTGTTTCTACTGTGGGGACCCTGGGCATTTGGCCACCTTCTGCCCCAAAAAGCGACGAGGGGTGTCAGCTACTGAGCCTGCCCTGCAAAAACAACCTCATTTGTTGGGAAATGCCAGGAGCCTGATCTAAAAGATGTTTTGGGTCAGGCTTCCCCCAACACCGAACGACATCCCTTGGATGCTTCCCTCGGACCCCCACGGCACTTGATACTGACAGCATGCTTGATGCTCCCCAGGAAGCCACAGGGGATTCCAGTACATGCCTTGGTCGACTCTGGGGCCACCACAAACTTATGGACGCAGCATTTGTGGCCAAATGGGCGGTTCCCCAATGCCCAGTTGAACCGCCTCTGTTAGTAGAGACTATTAATGGTCGAGTGCTCTTGTCTGGCCCAATTAGGGCCGCCACACAACCGTTGGTTATGGCCATCAGCTCGCATGAGGAGGCTATTCAGTTTTACATAACCTCCGACCTACATTTCCCTGTGGTCTTGGGATTGGCATGGCTTCGGACACATGACCTGCAGATTTATTGGTCCCAGAATTTGGTCACCTTTCCGAGTTTACAGTGTGTGGACCACACCCACCAAGTCTGTGCCGGCCAGGTGGTGAGTCCCCCAGGAGTCTCCCTACCCTCTGAACTGGCAACTTACACTGATGTGTTCAGCGAGACTGAGGTGGATCAGTTGCCTCCACAAAGGCCATATGACTGCCCCATCGACTTAGTCCCTGACGTGCCTCTCCCAGTGGGGCGTTTGTATTCCATGTCGGACCCCGAGTTGGCTGCGTTGTGGGACTTCCTGGACAAATATTTGGCTCGGGGTTTTATTCAGCCCTCATCTTCGCCAGTGTCTGCACCAGTACTCTTTGAAAAAAAAAGAAGTCTGGAGAATTGAGGCTTTGCTGTGACTATCGAAAATTAAATGCTATTACGGTACTTAATCGATACCTGCTGCCCCTCATCCCTGAACTTCTGGAATGGCTCTGGGAGGCAAAAATCTTCACGAAATTGGACTTGAGAGGAGCCTACAATCTCATTAGGATTCAGTCAGGTGATGAGTAGAAGACAGTATTTGGCACCCGGTACGGGCACTTTGAGTATACAGTGATACCGTTTGGACTGATCAACGCCCCTGCAGTTTTACAACACTTCATGAATGACATATTCCGGGATCTGTTAGATCAGTTTGTTGTGATCTATTTGGACGACATTCTGATCTACTCCCCTTCCCGGGAGACGCATTATCAGCATCTCCATCAGGTTTTGCAATGGCTCTGAGATCATCATTTGTACACCAAACGGGAGAAATGCCAGTTCTACCAAACGACCATTGATTTCCTGGGTCATCGCATTTCTCCTGAGGGCATCACCATGGAGCTGAGCAAGGTCGAGTCTCTGCGTAGTTGACAGCCCCAACGTCACATTAAAGATGTCCAGCGACTCCTTGGGTTCACCAACTACTATAGAACCTTCAACCCCGGTTTTGCTTCCATGACTGCGCCCCTCACTCACCTCCTGCAGAAAAAGACCCAGTTTCATTGGGGTACCCTGGAGCAACAAGCTTTCCAGGCCTTAAAGGAAGCCTTTATAAAGGAACCCATCTTGACACACCCTGACTCGCAACGGCCATTTGTCGTGGAAGCGGATGCATCTGACATTGCCATTGGAGCAGTGTTACTCCAGGCTAATGCACCCGGCAGTGCCCTCTTCCCTTGCATGTACTATTTGCGCAAACTTCATGTCATGGTTCCAACAGATGAAACTCTTCAAAGAACTTCAAGGCATTGTTTACCTTAAAGAATCCTTATTTGAGAAGCATAGCATCGGCACTAACACAATCGAAGCCAAAAACTGGATTCCCCTCCCCTGAGCACATATTATCAAAGCACAATTCCCACCTCCAATTAACTGTCATAAATCACATTCTCCAATTAGTTTGAAATGCAGGCTTTCCCTCCAGTTCTCCAGCCTGCCAATTCTTATCATCTCTTATTTCAATAACCTTGGTTCACACACTGGGTTCAGTATTATTACGTCTAGCTAAACTCTCATGCACATTCCTCCCCCCAGCATCATCTAACTCTAACTCTAAGAGTAAAACATAAGAAGAAAATGGTTGCATCTCCATCTGTTGTCAAAGCAAAAACATCCAATGTTAGCAGCATTGACATCCGGCCCCCCCTTACAAAAAGGACAGATCCTGTAACGTAAAAAAAAACATATGTTGAAACTTCCAGTGGATCAAGCAGCGACTATTGCGGCTTTTTACGAAGCTGCCCATTCCCGGATCATGTAAAAGCCAGCGGGACTTTGACAATCAGCTGTCCCATGGCTTGAATCTCTTCCCTGGGAGAAAGGGAAGAGAAGAGCTGCTCAGGTAGAGGAAAGAGCTCCCCTGGATCCCTATAATTTTGGGGATCAGAGGGTAGAGCTCCCTCGGAGCCTGAGCCAACTCCGCACTCCAGGACGTCTTTGTCCCGAAGTTTTGGGATGAAGCAAGACGCCGTTCCCACATCTGCTTTTTTTTGCTGGCTTGTGAGTACTCAAGATGTGATAATTTTAAAAGAAATACCTCCAAAAATTTTAAGAGGCAGAAAAGATTTCACTTTTCTGTCTGATGAGTTAAAACGTCGCCAAATTCAGTTCAGATGGGAGATTCCAAGAGGAATAGTGGTGAATTATGATGGGACACGTTACAGATTAACTACAGTTTCAAAGGCAAGAGATTTTTATCACTCTATTTTAAAGGCAAGACCGTCTTCACCCCCACAAACAAGGATAATTGAAGAGCCTGTTATGGCAGGAGCCTCCTCACTGATGGTCATGGAACAAGCGGTGTTGCCTGCACAGAATTTTGAGATAAAAGATCAAAGGATGACACGAGCTGCCCACAAACGTAAAGAAAAAGAGTTGCAGCAGAAGAGTGGTGATAAAGTAGAAGGAACGGTTACTACAGAGCCTGTGGGAGGGGCAAGACCTAAAAGATCTTTGACAGTTGATCTTCAGGCCATGCTTCAGAGGCTTCAGGCCAGTGGAGATGGCCAAGTTCTTGACCTGGAATGTTAACGGCTTAAATTCACCACAGAAACGGAGAAAGGTCTTCCACTATTTGAAACAACATAATAATGACTTAATATGTTTGCAAGAGACTCATATAACTTCAGAGGACTCAAAATATTTGACAAATTTTCGTTTGGGACCACATTTTATGGCTCCAGCTCCAGGGAAAAAAGGGGGTGTTGTAATTTATGTGAAGAAAAATTTATCGGCTAAACTAATTGAGGCTGACTCTGAAGGAAGATATGTTTTTGTGGAATTACTATTACAAGGCAAGAAAGTTCTTATTGTTGGACTATATGCCCCTAATCAACAACAGAAGCAATTCTATAAGCTTTTGCATGGGAAGATATCTCAGTTGGACTACAAATCTGTAATTTTGATGGGTGACTGGAATGGAGTTTTGGATTCAACGATAGATAAAAAGAGTTCTTCTAAAACTTTTATTCAGACTAAATTACCCAAAACTTTTTTTGATTTGAAAGAAGAGCTGGAACTTATTGATATTTGGCGAGAAAGGAATATAAGTGATAGAGATTTTACTTTTTACTCGGATAGACATCAGTCATTTTCAAGGATTGACTTCTTTTTGATTACTAGTGATTTTCTTTCTAGGGTGAGGAAGGTAAGAATCTTTCCCAGGACTTTGTCAGATCATAGTCCGGTGTGGATAGAGTTACATTTGGAAGATGGGAATAGAAGACCCTGGAGGCTGAATGAGAATTTGTTTACTCGGGAAGAGTTTGTACAAAAATGTAAAGAGTATTTAAAGGAGTTTTTTGCTTTAAATATGGGAATTGTAAAAAGGTAAAGGCTTTTGGGATTATGATTTGGTGGAACATTCAAAAGATTTTTTAAAAGGAAGATAAAGTTTACTCCTCAATTATTCTTACTGGGTATTTTTGTGGACTTAAATGACAAAGAAACTATTTTAATGTTGAATTTATTAACTGCAGCAAGGTTACTAGTAGGCTCATATTGGAAGAAAGATTCGTTGCCTCCTTTAGAAGAATGGATATTTAAAGTTTCTAATTTCGCAGAAATGGCAAAATTTTCTGCTTATTTAAAGGATCATACACAAGAAAGATATATTATTGTATGGAGAAGATGGATAGATTATATTCAGAAAAAGTATGGGACTACAAAGTATCATTTATTTTATGAGTAAATTTTATAGCAAATGTTGTAGAAGACATTTGTTTATGATGATGTAATTTAAGGGGAGTTAAGGGCTAAGTATGACTTTTTTTTCCTTTTCTTTTCTTTTCTTTTCTTCTTTTCCCCCCTCTTTTTTATTAATTTTGTTACTAATAACCCTGTACTCTGCTCTGGGAAGTGAGGGGGGGAGGGTTGAGGGTGGGTGGGTAAGGATAATATAGTCATGGTAAATGCTTGGGCATTTCCCCTATGCTGCGTTCATGTGCTTGAGAGGGATGAGAGGGGAGGAAGGTGCAGGGAGGAAGTAGGATGGTGAGGAGAAGGGGAGGGGAAGAGAGTAGGAGGGGAGGAGAGAAAGAGGAGGGAAGTAGGGAAGGTATTAGAGAGGGTGGACGCAGCCTGGGGGAAATGGGCAAGCAGTACCAATGGTTATGAATTTATTTTATCTTGTAAATTGTATTCTGTATGTTGAATAAATGGAAAAATAAAAACTTTTTTTAAAAAAAACCATATGTTAGGGACTACCTCTCTGTTTGTTAGAGTGTTTCCTATAGAACCTTTTGATGAGTCTGTCAGCTTTCACATTGCTAGACTTCACCCAAGTGGCTTCAGACAGTGAATATCCCTTCCATTGTACTAGGTACTGCAATTTCCCTTTAAAAATTCTAGAATAGACCCCTTCATAGTGGGTCTGACCCGCCACCACAAGGGGTGCAGGTGCCTTCTTAGGGGGAGGTCTTAAAGTGGAACCCCAAAAAGGTTTCAACAAGTTGCAATGGAAAACAGGGTGCACTCTCCCTAAAAGCCTAGGGAGTTTTAATTCTACTGTGACTGGGTTAATGATTTTTACAATGGGGAAAGGCCCCAAGAATTTCAGTCCTAATTTCTTGCTTGGTAATTTGAGGCGTAAATATATATTTTTTTTTATTGAATTTTTTTTATTTATTTTTTTTATTTTTTAACATACAAGCATTTATAAAAATACAATAAAATTTTAAAATAGAGAAAAAAAAACCCTTACCCTCCCTCCCACCCCCAACCCCCTCCCTTCACTTCCCAGAGCAGAATACAGGGTTAATAATAACAAAATTTATAATAATTAAGAAAAAGGAAAAAAAAAGAAAAGAAAAAAGAAATTTTTTTATCATAATTAACCTTTAACTCCATAACCTATGAAACAATTCTCTATAATATTTAATATTCATTCATAAAATAAGTGAAACTTTTTAATTCCATACTTTTTCTGAATATAATCTATCCACCTTCCCCATACAATAATATATCTTTCTTGTGTATGATCCTTTAAATAAGCAGAAATTTTTGCCATTTCTGCAAAACTAGATACTTTAAATATCCATTCTTCTAAAGTAGGCAAGGAATCTTTCTTCCAATATAAACCTACTAATAACCTTGCTGCAGTTAATAAATTCAACATCAAAGTAGTTTCTTTTTCATTTAAGTCAACAAAAATACCAAGTAAAAATAGTTGAGGAGTAAACTTTATCTTTTTTCTAAAAATCTTTTGAATGTTCCACCAAATCATAATCCAAAAAGCCTTTACTTTTTTACAATTCCACCAAATATGAAAGTATGTCGCATCATTATTGCCACATCTCCAACATTTAGGCTGTATATTAGAATACATACAAGATAATTTTTTAGGATCTAAATGCCATCTATAAAACATTTTATAAAAATTTTCTCTCAAATTTTGAGCTTGTGTAAATTTGACATTTCTTATCCAATGTAAGGAACGTCCTAGGTAGATCGGCAACACAGCACACCAGGAACGCTCCAGGATCCAACAAGGTTTATTGCACGTTGTAGGAAAACAAAGTTTGCCCTGGGAAGGCTCCGTCCCCGCGCGTTAAATGTTACACCGCGTCACGCCCACCACACACACCCTAATCAAGCCTTATAAGGAAATCCCGCCCATGCTCCACCCGTCCGCCCCACCCTGTGATAAACTCCACCCTCCGGATCCTCTGCCATTTCCCCACAGCCAGTCCGAACAACAGCAAACCCCTTGATATAACTCCATCCTTCAGTTCCCCTTCTTTCGCTGACACTAGAACCTGTCAGACCCAGCGTCTCTTCCAGGGCCGTGTTTCACCGTTTACAGTCACTCCGGCAGCTTCCCCATCACGTGAGGAATCCATGCGCACAATCAACCGACGCCGGCGGTGTAGGTGCCGTTCCGCCGGGGCTGCCTGGATGCGCTAGACCGTCAACTCAAGCCACGCTGGATGCTATGAATAGCCGGGTAGGTGTCACGCTGGGTCTGACATCCAAATTGTCTCCCATAAATCCAATGAGATTGGCTCCTGTATATTCTGAGCCCATTTAATCATACAGTCTTTAACCAATTCTGTTTCCGAATCTAACTCTAATAAAACATTGTATATTCTTTTTATATGAGCCGGACTTTGATTTTTAATCTGAATAACCAATTGTCTATCTTCTAATGTTATTCCCTCTTTCTTATCTACAGTCCATCTGTCCACTATTTGTAAATATTGAAACCATGACTGTAGAATATTTTGCTGCCTTAATACATCTAGGGATTTCAAATGCCAATTCGAACCAGAGCGAATTAACAGTTCTTTATACGAGATTTTATCAAAATTTATCCCCTTAGAAGTTCCCTCAATTGCATGTCTGGGAATCCCCCAGATAGGTATTTTATAATTTAATCTATAATAATACTTCTTCCAAACACGAAGTAAGGCATTCCTCAAGATATGTGATTTAAAAGTCCGATCAACTTTCTTATTAAAAATTAAATATGCATGCCAACCATATATTAAATCCCAACCTTCCAAAAAAAGAATATCCATATTTGTTAAGTTAAGCCAATCACTTAACCAAGTTAGGGCGGCTGCATCATAATATAATTTCAAATTAGGTGCCTTAAGTCCCCCTCTTTCTCGAACATCCTGTAATATCTTAAATTTAACCCTTGGTTTCTTCCCGGCCCATATAAAATTATTGATACCCTTTTGCCATTCCTCCAAATTTGCCTCTTTTTTAAGAATAGGTATCATCTGAAACAAAAAAAGAAACTTTGGTAGAACATTCATTTTTACGGCTGAAATTCTCCCCAACAATGACAATTGCAATTTTTTCCAATCTCTTAAGTCCTTTTGAACTTTTACCCATAGTGGTTCATAATTGTTCTTATACAATTTTCCATTTGAAGCAGTTAGATATACTCCCAAATATTTAACCTTTTTTACCATCTGAAAACCTGTGGCTTTAATCAAACTTTCCCTGTCTTTAACTGACATATTCTTAGATAATATCTTAGTCTTATAATTATTAACTTTAAAACCAGAAACATCCCCATACCGTGTTATAAGTTCTAATAAACTGTCAATCGCCTGATTCGGTTGTTCCAAAATTAAAACCAAATCATCCGCAAATGCCCGCAATTTATACTTGTTCTTCCTTATCTTTACACCCTTAATTAACTTTGATTCCCGAATCTGAATCAATAAAATTTCCAATGTTAAAACAAATAACAATGGGGATAATGGACATCCTTGTCTTGTCCCTTTTTGAATATTAAAATTCTCAGTCAATCCCCCGTTTACAACAATTTGTGCAGATTGCTGCTGATATATAGCTTTAAGTGCATGTAAAAAATTATCCCCAAAATTCATTTTCTCTACCAAAGAGAATAAAAATTGCCAGTCCAATTGATCAAAAGCTTTTTCAGCATCCAAAAAGATAAAAGCCACAGGAATCTGATTATTCTTATCCAAGTACTCAATTAAATTAATAATTTGTCTAACATTATGTTTCATATATCTCCCTGTTATAAATCCTGCTTGATCACTATGAATCAAATCTTCCATAACCTGCATTAGTCTATTTGCAAAAATTTTTGTAAAGATCTTATAATCAACATTTAATAATGAAATTGGCCTATAATTCTTAGGCTCTGTAAGATCCTGATCTTCCTTCGGAATCAGTGATATAAAAGCTCTTTTCCAAGAAGGAGGAACTTGCATACCCAACAAAATACTATTAAAGAGTTCCTTTAATAGCTCTATCATTTCTTCAGATAAGATCTTATAATACCTCGAAGTCAGTCCATCTGTTCCAGGAGACTTTCCAGCCTTTAACTGCTTAATAGCTAAACCAATTTCCTCCACAGTAATTAAACTATTCATCCCATTTTGTTGTTCCTCTGAAAGTTTAGGAAAATGTACTGATTGTAAATATTTATCTATATCCAAACCCCTTATATTATCACTTGAATATAATTTTGTGTAAAAATCCAAAAGGCTTTTTCTAATCAGGTCTTGCTGAAAAACCTCAGTACCTTTATATTTTACTTTCTCTATGATTCTAGCTTTCTGTTTCTTTTGTAACTGATAGGCCAACCACCTCCCAGGCTTATTCGCATTGCAAAAAGTATTATGTCTCATATACGACAGATTGGTAGCCACCTGATCTGCCATCAACATGTTAAATTGTTCCTTAAGCTTCTTTATGGATACCTTTAAATTATTATCAGTAGGGTTAAGAACCAACTCTTGTTCTTTTAATTTGATCTCTTCTTCTATTTCTCTACGTCTTTGTAACCCTTTTTCCCTAAAAACTTTATTCAATTGAATCAGAATTCCCCTCATATATGCTTTACTAGCATCCCACACCATAGGCATCGATGTCCCCTTATTCATATTTATAGCAAAAAAATCCTTTAAATGTTCTTTACACTTTTGTACAAACTCCTCCCGATTAAACAAGTTCTCATTCAGTCTCCAAGATCTTCTATTCCCATCTTCCGAATATAACTCCATCCACACAGGACTATGGTCTGACAATGTTCTGGGAAAAATTTTCACCTTCCTCACTCTAGGGAGGAAGTCACTAGTAATCAGAAAAAAATCAATCCTTGAAAATGACTGGTGTCTATCAGAATAAAAAGTAAAGTCTCTGTCACTTATATTCCTTTCTCGCCAAATATCAATAAGCTCCAGTTCTTCCTTCAAATCAAAGAAAGTCATAGGTAGTTTAGTTTGAATAATAGTTTTAGAGGAACTTCTTTTGTCTATAGTTGGGTCTAAAACCCCATTCCAATCACCCATCAAAATTACCAATTTATAATCCAACTGAGATATCTTGCCATGCAGCAACTTATAAAATTGTTTCTGTTGTTGATTGGGAGCATATAGTCCAACAATAAGAACTTTTTGGCCTTGTAGTAATAGTTCCACAAAAAGATATCTTCCTTCAGAATCAGCCTCAATTAGTTTAGCTGAAAAAGTTTTCTTCACATAAATTACCACTCCCCCTTTTTTCCCTGGAGCTGGAGCAGTAAAATGTGAGCCCAGACGGGAATTCATCAAGAATTTAGAGTCCTTTAAAGTTATATGAGTCTCCTGCAAACATATCAAATCATTATTATGTTGTTTCAAATAATGGAAAATCTTTCTTCGTTTCTGTGGCACATTTAAGCCATTAACATTCCAGGTCAGGAACCTGACCATCTCCACCGGCCTGGAGCCTCTGGAGCATGGCCTGCAGATCTGCTGTTGAAAATCTTTTTGGTCTTGCTCCTCCCACAGGCTCTGTAACAACCATACTTTCACCACTCTTCTGCAACTGCTCTTTTTCTTTACGTTTATGGGCGGCTCGTGTCATCCTTTGCTCTTTTATGTCAGAATTCTGTGCAGCTTGTTCCATAACCATCATTGATGAAGCTCCTGCCATAAGAGACTCTTCCGTTATCCTTATTTGTGGGGGTGGTGACAATCTTGCTTTTAAGATAGACTGATAAAAATCTCTTGCCTTGGAAACAGTAGTTAATCTGTGACGTATCCCTTCATAATTTACTATTATTCCTCTTGGAATCTCCCATCTGAACTGAATTTGACGAAGTTTTAGCTCATCAGACAAGAAAGTAAAATCTTTTCTGGCTCTTAAAATTTTTGGAGGTATCTCTTTTAAAATTATCACATCTTGATCAGCAATTTGAAACTTTTGTTTGTAAAAAGCCTGTATAATTTCATTACGAATAGATCTTCTGGAAAAATAAATAACCACATCTCTTGGTAAATTTCTCTGTCTAGCAAGCTGTGAATTAACTCTAAAAAATTTTTCTATCTCATTCTCAATTATTTCAGGCCGCCAGCCAATATTAGGAGCAATATCTTTCACAATAAGCATCTTTAAGTCCTCCTGAGGGTTCTCCCTCAGGCCCCTGATACGCAATGCATGTTCCATCTCCCTATATTGTGAAATGATTTGTTCATCCTGTGTAATTTCTATCTTGTTCTCTACCTCCTGCATTCTAAATTCCATCCTTGATGCATTTTCAGTAATCTTTTCCATCTGGTCATCAATCCTCTCTATATGCAGGGCTAAGCCCTGAAAGGCCAGAAGTATATGGTCTCTTACTTGTTTGTTCTTTTTCTCCAATAATTCTTCTGTATTAGCCCTCTCTGCAATTATAAGATCTTTTACCTCCTCCTTAATATCCAGGGCATGCTGTTTTAAAGCATCTTGTAAATCATTAAGAGAAATTGCAGGAGGAGGAGGAGAAGGTGGAGGTGATTTTGGTTTCTGAGAAACAGGCTGAGGCATTGGAGAAGAAATAGGAACTTTAGGGATGGGAGGCAGACGTTTTGAAGCCATTTTCTTAAGTTCCAAGAAGAAAGATTCTTATTGAAAAAAAAAAGGCACAGTTCTTTTAAATATTCTTTAAAAAAAACAAAGAAGAAAAATGAAGAAAGAATAAAAGCCAAATTCTTACTTCTGTGTTTAAAGAGTTAATCTGTATCCAGGTTTTACTTTGTAATGCAAATCAGGCAAGAAAGACGATCGCCATTTTACTTTTCACTTTCCCTTTCTTCTAAAGGGAAAGTGAACAAAAGAAGAAGAAGAGGAAACTTGCTGAAGTTAAAGGCACCATCAAGCTTGAGCACAGTCTCTCCTGGTCTGCTCCGTCTGCTTTCAAATACTCACAAGCAGCTGAAAAAAAAAGCAGATGTGGAAGCGGCAACTTGCTTCATCCCAAAAGCTTCGGAATGAAGGCTCCCTGGAACGCGGAGATTGCTCAGGCTCCGAGGGAGCTCTACCCTCCGATCCCCAAAATAACAGGGATCCAGGGGAGCTCTTACCTCTACCTGAGAGCTCTCCTCCTCCCTTTTTCCCAGGGAGGAGATTCAAGCCGCGGGACAGCTGATTGTCAAAGTCCCGCGGCTTTTACACAGACCAGGAATGGGCGGCTTTGTAAAACGCCGCCATTCGTTGTCACTGGAACCACCAGAACGAGGCGTAAATATTTAGTTGACAGATAAACCTTTTCCTGAACTTGGAATGTTCTTTGAGGAGCCCTTTTTTTATCTGCTTGCTTTTTATAGGTCTCGGAAGTCTTTTTTAAAGCAGTCTTCGTGATTTTCCAAATTTCTTCCCGTCACCTCACCCATTGATCAAGTGTCTGAGAAGCGGAGGGCGCCTGGGGGTATTCAGGTATTAGGCTGAATTCTTTTCCTGTGACTACTCTGAAAGGCATGAAGCTGGTGCTACTGTGCACAGAGTTATTGTAAGCCACCTCCGCAAAAGGGAGGAGGTCGGTCCAGTTGGTTTGTTGGTAGGAAATATAACATCTGAGATATTGCTCCACCATTTTGTTAGTGGATTCCGCAGCTCTATTAGTAGATGGGTGAAAAGCAGATGATAAGACCTTGAGATGATCCAATTAATTTAAGAAAGCTCTTCCAAAACGTAGCTATGAACTGCACCCCCTTGTCCGAAATTATTCGTTTGGGGGTGCCATGCAGCCAGTAGATATGTTTCAAGAACACTTTAGTCAGTCATTGGGCAGATGGGAGCCCTTTGCATGCAATGAAGTGAGCCTGCTTTGAACACAGATCTACCACAGTCCAGATGACTGTATTTCCTCTACTTTCAGGTAGGTCTACTATAAAATCCATAGCAATTTCTTCCCAAGGTTGAGAAGGGTCTGCCACCGTCTGCAATAACCCAGGGGGTTTCCCTGGAATTCTTTTCATGGTGGCACATACAGTATAACTCCGGACATAATTTTCCATGTCCCATTTTAATCCCAGCCACCAGAATTGCCGGCAGATGAGATGTAGAGTTTTTAAATACCCAAAGTGTCCAGCCTGTTATATGTCATGGCCGTGTCAGAGAGCGTTAAGACGGAGGGTTTCTGGCAAGTATAACTTTCCCCCCTTGTGAGCCAAACCATCCCTGCATGTTAGGGAGGATTGATTGCCTTTGAACCATTGATCAGTGAGAAGCTCTTGTTTTTTTCTTTGTCCCAGGGTCATCAAGATTAAGGGCTCTGTGAGGCGTGAGTTGAGCAGCTGTGTGTGGATTGGAGATAATTGCATCATTAACCTCTTTTGTACTGGTGCAGTCTGGATAGAGCATCAGCTAGGATGTTTTTCCCTCCCAGTATGTACTTTAGAGTGAAGTTAAAATGGTTAAAGTACTGCGCCCATCGCACTTGTTTCAGGGACAATTTGCAGGGAGTTTTCAGTGCTTCTAGATTTTTGTGAACAGTCCATACTTCAAAAGGCACCTTGCTCCCTTCTAGATAGTGCCTCCAGTTTAATAGAGACCAGAGGATTGTGAAAGCCTCCTTTTCCCACACAGCCCACCTCCTCTCACTCTCAGTGAATTTTTTTGAGGTGTAGGCGCAGGGCTGTAAGGTCCCACTTTGGTTCTTTTGCAGTAATACAGCTCTGACGGCCACATCGCTGGCATCAGCTTGAATTACAAAGGGCTCCCCTGGGTAGGGGTGCTTTAGGACCGGTTCAGAAAAAAATAGACTTTTTAAATTCTCAAAAGCGGTTTGACAGCTCATAGTCCATGCTAGTGGTTGGCCTGGTCACGGCTTCCCTCCCCCTTTCCCTGTTTTGAGTAGTTCCGTAAGGGGTAGGGCAATCTCGGTAAAGGAGGGGATGAATTGACGATAGAAGTTGGCAAAACCTAGAAAGCTGTGGAGCTTTTTGTGAGTTTTTGGGGGTTGCCATTCGATTATAGCTTTCACCTTGGCTGGATCCATTTCAATGCCCTCGTTGGAAATTCTGTAGCCAAGATAATCTAATTGGGTCTGGCGAAATTCACATTTTGACAATTTGGCATAAAGCTTGGCGTTCAATAGTTTCTTTTACACTTCTGTCACCAGCTTTATGTGATCAGTCATATTCGTGCTGTATATCAGGATATCATCAAGATACACCAAAACCCCTTTGTACAAGTGATCATGTAGGACCTCATTAATCAACTGCATGAATACGGCTGGGGCCCCCTGTAGTCCAAACGGCATGACTTTGAACTGATAGCTGCCCATAGGACAGTTGAAGGCAGTTTTCCACTCATCTCCCTCTTTTATTCTCACCCAGTAATATGCCTCTCTCAGGTCTAATTTAGTGAAGACACTCCCCTTAGCCAGGTGGGTTAGTAAGTCCTTCAGGAGGGGGAGGGGGTATTTATTTTCCACACTCACTGCGTTTCAGAGATTTATAATCCATGCAGAGACTAAGAGACCCATCTTTTTAAAAAAAAAACAACACAGGGGCTCCCACAGCAGACTTGGCCCATTCAATGAATCCCCTTGCTAGGTTTTTTTCCATGTATCGCTGCATCTCCTCCATTTCGAGAGGGGAGATGGCATACATTCTCATTCATGGTAGTTTGGCTCCCGGCAACAGTTCGATGGAGCAATCATTGGGTTGGTGGGGAGGCAGGGCATTGCATTCTTTCTCACTAAATGCCTCCTCTAGGTCCCGGTACTCGCTGGAGATGAGTGGCTCGCCTGGTTGTGGTGAGGCAGCCATGTGCGCTCACTCATTAGGTGGGACAAACTTTCCTGTAATGTCCGTTGAATCAATGGGGGGCTTGGGCCCTATAGGCAGCCTCACAGTTCTCATTCCCTTCTCCCACCAGATAAACGGCTTCCATTTGTCCAAGCAGGCTAATCCTAGGATCACAGCCTCAGTCATTTTTGGAGCCACTAGGAAGCGAATAAACTCCCAGTGCTCACCTATTTCTAAGCGTAGGTGCTTAGTTAATTGCGTGACTAAAGTCCCTCCCATTAGGGAGCCATTGGCTTGCTCAAATCTCACGGGTTTGGAGAGCAGCTTTACTCGTATGCTAATTTTCATGGCAAATGGCAAGCTAATAACGCATCGGGAGCATCCAGAATCGACTAGCACTTTTAAATCTACCTGTGCCCCCGTCTTGGGGATTATGAGTTTGTCAGTTAGTGAGAAAGGTGGGATGTGTTCACTCACCATTGGGTCATTCTCTCCGTCGTCACTGTCGTAAGAGGGTAGAGCAGCAGCGGGTCGAGCCTGAGTCCCGGCATTCTTCTGCGTGGGGGACGTGACTTGGGCAACAGGTTCCTGTGTTGGATTTCTCTCTCGTTGTCTGCTGGGCTTGTTTCTTTCTTGCTGTTGGTCCCAGTCTACTCTGCTGTTGGGGGTAGGGGACTGGGCAGTTCACTGCTCGATGTCCCTGCTGTCTGCATCGGAAACACTTGATCGGTAGGCGTGCAGGTGGCCTGGGACTTTCAGTAGCCATTATATAAATTGTTCAGCCATTTGGATGCCTCTCCATCTAAGCTGGACACAATCACGTCGACCATAGAGGCTGGGTCTGGATAGAGATAGGCACAGTAGTTCAAATGAGAGCGCACTTGGTTGAGGAAAAAAATTAGCTTCTCTGGGTCTCCATCGAAGGTTGCTCTGAAAGGTGGTGCAATCAATGTTTGCTGGCCTCCCCACTGTGGATGTTGCACTCCCGGCTGCTGCTGCCCCCCCCCAGCAGCTGCCGCATCCCCACTGCCTGCATGTTCAGGGGCTGTTGCCACCCCTCCCCGGCTATTGTTGCATTGCCAGTGGCTGTGGCATCCCAAGTTGCCGTAGGTCTCCCAATGGTTGCTGCCAGGGTGGGGGCTGTTGCCATCCCCCCTGCTGTTGGCCTGCATGGAGCTGTGGCATCCTTAGTTGCTGTAGGCCCCCCTGTGGTCCTGGAGGGGGTTGTTGCTGGATCCCCATCATTTGTGGGCCCCTCAGCGGTTGCTGTACATTTGGGGGCAGCGTCCACCCCCACTGCTGCTGCTGTCCTCCCAACAGTTGCTGGTCTCCTGGCATCTGCATCAGCCCAAGTTGTTACAAGGCCTCCATCAGCTGCTGCATACTTGGGGACTGCGGTATACCCCATTGCTGTATGGGGCGTGGCGAGATAAGAGCCTGATGTCAAAGCAAGAATATTCAATATTAGCAGCGGCGATCTGGGCTTTTGGAGGGATGACGACTGGAGCTGTCCCTCTCTGCAGGGCTGGAGGCCCTGGTAGGGGGCTTCGAGGGCAGGAAGGCTGCCTGATCTGCAAAGGAGTGGCTGGGGGTTCCCCTTGGCAGGAGTTGGTGGCTGCCTCGTCGATTATCCTGATCGCTGGTTTATGAGGAGCAGGAAGGTTGCTCTCCGCTTCTCATCTCTAGCTCCTTGAACCTTTCCACCAACTTCTCTACTGACTGACTACAAGCTGTGAACAAGTACTTCCACTCACCCGAGTCCTCAGCAGCAAACGATTTTGTAGTTCTCCACTGGTCTGGGGAACACGACATGTGGGAATCCCTTTGTGGTAGCTCAACCCCATTTCTCCTTGTGAGTACAACAAGGACTCACATAGGCTGGGACAGAACACGAACAGCGAAGCACACCCACCAACCAAAAAGATGGATTTTCAAACAACATACTCATGGACCAGATGACTGACACTATTGTGGTATGCAATACATGTTCCATGTATGTGCTCATGTCCAAAAAACATTGCAGCTGGGCGTCTCTCAGCAGGCAAGTTCACCGTAGGCTGCTGCCCTTGTTGGTGTTTTCCTCCTGGTTTCTTGAGTCTTTTCCTCTTCTTTTCCCTTCTCCAGTCTTTTTCTTTTCAATGACCTATTTTTCCTTCTCGACCTCTCCTCCTACCATTTTGTTTTAATTTACTGGCAACTTTTCTCCCCGCGATGTGAGCATGCTTCCTCTGTTGCCGCCATCTTGATTTTTGGTCTACTGCTGTCTGTAGCACCTGGTCTGCAGCCATCTGTCGGCCCTGGTCTGTTGCTGTCCATAGCACCTGGTCTGCTGCTGTCCGTAGCACCTGGTCTGCTGCCTTCTGTAGGCCCTGGTCTGCTGCCGTCTGTAACACCTGGTCTGCCGTCCATAGCACCTGGTCTGCTGCTGTCTGTAGCACCTGGTTTGCTGTCCATAGCACCTGGTCTGCTGCTGTCTGTAGGCCCTGGTCTCCTGCTGTCCTTAGCACCTGGTCTATTTATGTCAGGTCCCCAAATCCTTATTGTCTCCCTTCCATATATATATATTCTTTTCCTTTGTTTTCGGGCCTGCCATTTAGCTGGGGGGGGGGGGGGAGGGGGGATATTTGCTTTTGCTTGGGATAACTTTGACTTTCTGCTTTCCTTCTTCCACCTCTATCCACTTGAGAAAGACTGTGTCTCCCTTATCAGGGAGATGGTTACAGAGAAACAAAAGCTGGAGAAGACCTTGAGATGCGCACCAACTGTACCCGTTACCCGTTCATTATGCCACCTGTGGATTGGCTGGATTTCAAATGGACATTATGACTTTGGTGGGAGGAGGAATATTGCTGGTTTAATTATACCATTCAAGCGGGATTTTCCCCAGATCTCGCCTTGACTTCCCTACTATCACTAACCCCTAATAAAAGTTTCCTTTTGAGACAATGCCTGTTTCAAGAGTTCTGCTTTCTTGGGTGGTTAGCTGAGGTGGGTCCTTACATTTGCCTTTTGTAGGCCCTGGTCTGCTGCTGTCCGTAGCACCTTGTCTGCTGCCTTCTGTAGGCCCTGGTCTACTGCTGTCCATAGCACCTCCATTGATCTCTCTTTGTGAATCAACAGGCCTGATTCAATGTTTCCACTTTTTGCAATAGCCATGGGTTTCATGAGTGAAACATTGTTTCTGTATTTCTTTTCCTGAGTTTTATTCTTGTGATTGGGGGGGGGCATAGTAAAAAGGTTTGAGGGGGGGTGCATTCTTACCACAATGGGTAAGCGCAGGTTGCAAATGGGCTGGCAAGCACACCTCCCAAATCTCAGCTATGTGTTCTGCGTACATGCGTGTCCTGCATGCTGATTGGTTGTTCCCACTTTCTGAGCTTTGTTGTTTGAGTGCTCCCTGCGTCACTGCATGTCAGGGAATGTATAGCTAAAGATGCTTTTTCACGAGGCAACTGGACTTTCTTGTTTTTCTTTAAGACATTTTGGTTCTCATCCAAGAAGCTGCTTCAGCTCTGACTGGATGGTGGAATGTATATGTCTCTTGCATGAAGACGGTTGACAGCCACCCCAACAGAAGTACATGCCACTAGGAGGGCCCGTCCCTGTCTCAAGATAAACGTGCTCAGCAACCCATCGCAGAGCTGCTCCTCCTCCCAGCCACACCCCCTCCTTCTGTCAACGCTGCTAACATTGGATGTTCTTGCTTTGACAACATATGGAGATGCAGCCTTTTTCTTTCTTATGCTTTACTCTTAAAATTAGATGATACTGGGGGAGGAGGAGGAATGTGATGGGAGTTAGTTAGACATAATAATATTGCAAGTGTGTGAATTCAGCACTTTTGAAATAAGAGATGATAAGAAATGGCGAGTTGGAGTAAAGGAGGGAAAGCCTGCATTTCAAACTAATTGGAGAATGTGGTTTATGACTGTTAATTAGAGGAGGAAATTGTGTTTGATATTATGTGCTAAGGGGAGGGGAATCCAGATTTTGGCTTTGACTGTGTACATGCCGATGCTATGCAACTTGAATAAAGATTCTTTAAGGTAAACAATGCCTTGAAGTTCTTTGAAGAGTTTCATCTGTCGGAACAATGACATTAAGCCAAAATCTCCAAACTTTCCGAACTATCTAGGGGTCCCGAGCCCCAGTCGCTGTCCCTAGACTTGAGGGATAAGCTGAAAAAGATTCGGGGAAGATTTCATCATGGAGAAAGAGGAATTGCCTGAAGCCAGCACCCCGGCAGCAGCTGCTACCCCAGGGGGGGAAGCGACAGCCAGCAAGCTGGTGGAGAAGGAGTTTTTGCAGGCCTCCCAGCTGGGGGTAAAACCCAAGCATCTAGGAGAGCTGATCTGGTAGTCAGATTGGGCCCAGCCCAGCAGAGACTCCAGATGCCTCAAGATGGCCTTGCCACCCTCAAGGACTTCAAAGGCAGATGAAGTTGAGCTACCACAAAGGGATTGCCGCATATTGCATTCCCCAGACCGGTGGAGAGTTACCAGATCGTCTGCCATTAAGGACTCGGGTGAGTGGAAATATCTGTCTGCAGCTCATAGTCAGTCGGTGGAAGAATTTGAAGAGCTAGAAATGAGAAGCAGAGAACAACTCCTGCTGAGAGAACCCCCCAGCCCCTCCTCTGCAGATCAGACAGCCCTCCAGCACCTGAAGTCCTCTGCCAGGGCCTCCAGCCCCACAGAGAGACACAGCTCCAGTTGCCACCCCTCCCGAAGCCCCGACCACAGCCAGCGAGATGAGGGCATGGGCAGCCACTGGGACAGCCAATCCCCAGACCAGTGTGCATATCGATCACCCAGTCTGGGCCCCCTGCAGCAATGGGGAGTATGGCAGTCCCCGCAGGTGGAAAATCAGCAACCTCTGAGCTTGCAGCAGCTAATAGAGGCCTTGCAGCAACTTGGGGTGATACAGAAGCCAGGAGATCAGCAACTGGTGGGAGGATGACCGTAGCAAGGAGGTTGGTCACCACCCCTGAAACCTCAGCAATTGCTGAGGGGCCCGCAAATGAGGGAGATCCAGCAACAACCCCCTCCAAGCCCGCAGGGGGCCCTACAGCAATTGAAGACAACACAGCTCCCCGCAAGCCAAAAGCAGGGGGGATAGCAGCAACCCCCACCCATCCAGCAACCAGGGTGGGGCCAGCAGCACCTTTGGGTGCAACCGCCACAGTGGGGGCCCCAGCAGCCAATGATTGCTCCACCTTTCAGAGCAACCTTTGATGGGGACCCAGAGAAGCTGATTTTTTTTCTCAACCAAATGCCCTCTTATTTGAACCGCTGGGCCTATCTCTACCCCGACCCAGCCACTATGGTCGATGTGATTGCGTCCAGCTTAGAGGGAGAGGCATCCGAATGGCTGAATAATTTATATAATGAGCAAGCCCCCGATTTGGAGGACCCCCACCTCTTCCTCCTAGGACTGAGAGAAAGATTTGAGGACCCATCCATTGCCCTCAAAGCAGAAGAACAAATCCATAAGATAAAACAAGCCGGCAGGCCTGCCCTGGAGTACGTACGAGAGTTTCGCAAGTTAGCCGGTCAGATAGAGAGGTGGCCTGAGCAGTCCATAGTTCATCACTTCAGGGAAGGGTTAGACAATCACCTCTCTTAGGCCTGCATCTATCGAGCAGTACCTGATCAGCTGCAAGAATGGTACCAGGCAGTGATAAGACTAGACGTTCAGCTCGCCCGCTATAAGAAGCTTTCCCCACCTGAAGCCGAGCTGAAGCCAGAGCAACCCAAACAGAAACCACCCCCCCCCCCCCAAAAAAAAACTTCCAATTGATGCGACTGCTGAAAGACCCAGGCCACCTGCAGGCCCGCCAATCAAGTGCTTCCGATGTGGACAGCAGGGACATTGAGCAGCGAACTGCCCAGTTCCCTACCCCCAACAGCAGAACAGACCAGGACCAACAGCGAGAAAGAAACCTGCCCAGCAGCCAACAAGAGAGAAATCCAACCGGATCACACAGGAACCGGTTGCCCAAGTCACATCCCCCACACAGGAGGATGCTGGGACTAAGGCTGGAACCGCCCCCACTCTACCCTCTTTTGACAGCGACAAGGAAGGAGAGAATGACCCGATGGTGAGTCGACATGTCCCACCTTTCTCACTGCCTGCCAAACTCATAATCCCTCAGTCGGGAGCACAGGTAGACTTAAAAGTGCTAGTCAATTATGGATGCTCCCGATGCGTCATTAGCTTGACATTTGCCATGAAAATGGGCATACAAGCAAAACTGCTCTCCAAACCCGTGAGGTTTCAGCAAGCCAATGGCTCCCTGATGGGAGGGACTTTAGTCATGCAATTAACTGAGCCCCTATGCCTAAAAATAGGTGAGCACTGGGAGTTTATTCGCTTCCTAGTGGCTCTATAGGGCCTAAACCCCCCACTGATTCAACAGACGTTACAGGACACTTTAGCCCACCTAAGGAGTGAGCGCACATGGCTGTCTCACTGCCACCAGGCGAGCCACTCATCCCCAGCGAATACCGGGACCTAGCGGAGGCATTTAGTCAGAAATAATGTGATGCCCTGCCTCCCCACTGGCCCAATGATTGCTGCATTGAACTGTTGCCAGGCATCAAACTCCCACGACCGAGAATGTACGCTATGTCCCCCCTCAAAATGGAGGAGATGCAGCGATAGGTGGACAAAAACGTAGCAAGGGGATTCATTGAATGGGCCAAGTCTGCTATGGAGCCCCTGTATTGTTCAAAGAAAAAAAAGATGGGTCTCTTCATCTTTTCGTAGACTATAAATCTCTGAATGCAGTGAGTGAGGAAAATAAATACCCCTCCCCCTCCTGAAGGACTTACTAACCCACCTGGCTAAGGGGAGTGTCTTCACTAAATTAGACCTGAGAGAAGCATATTACCGGGTGAGAATAAAGGAGGGAAATGAGTGGAAAACTGCCTTCAACTGCCCCTTGGGAAGCTACCAGTTCAAAGTCATGCCATTTGGGCTACAGGGGCCCACAGCTGTATTCATGCAGTTGATTAATGAGGTTCTACATGATCATCTATACAAAGGGGTTTTGGTGTATCTTGATGACATCCTGATATACAGCACAAATATGACTGATCATATAAAGCTGGTGAGAGAAGTGTTAAAGAAACTATTGAATGCCAAGCTTTATGTCAAAATGTCAAAATGTGAATTTCACCAGACCTGACTAGATTATCTTGGCTACAGAATTTCCAATGAGGGCATTGAAATGAACCCAACTAAAGTGAGAACTGTAATTGATTGGCAGCCCCCAAAGACTCGGAAACAGCTCCAGAGCTTTCTAGGTTTTGCCAACTTCTATCGTCAATTCATCCCCTCCTTTGCCGAGATTGCACTACCCCTTACAGAACTACTCAAAACAGGCAAAGGAGGAGGGAAGCCGTGACTGAGCCAACCGCTAGCATGGACTATGGGCTGTCAAACAGCTTTTGAGAATTTAAAAAGACTATTTGCTGCTGATCCAGTCCTAAAACACCCCTGCCCAGGGGAGCCCTTTGTTATTCAAGGTGATACCAGCGACGTGGCTGTCAGAGCTCTATTACTGCAAAAGAACCAAAGTGGGGTCTTGCAACCCTGTGCCTACACCTCAAAAAAAATTAATGAAAGCGAAATGAGATGGGCAATCTGGGAGAAGGAGGCATTCGTAATTAGGTGGGGCTATTAAACTGGAGGCACTATCTAGAAGGGAGCAAGGTGCCTTTTGAAGTATGGACTGTTCACAAAAATCTAGAAGCACTGAAAACTCCCTGCAAATTGTCCCCAAAGCAAGTACGGTGGGCGCAGTGCTTTAACCGTTTCAACTTCACTCTAAAGTACATACCAGGAGGAAAAAGCTTCCTAGCTGATGTGCTATCGAGATTGCCCCAGTACAAAAGCAAATGCAGAGAGGTTAACGAGGCAATTATCTCCAATCCACAAACTGCTGTTCAACTCATGCCTCACCGGGCCCCTAATCCTGATGACCCTGGGGCAAAGAAAATAAAACAAGAGCTCCTCACCGATCAATGGTTCAAAGACAACCAAACATCTCTAACATGCAGTGATGGTTTGGCTTACAAGGGGGGGAAACTGTATTTGCCTGAAGCCCTCCGTCTTAACGCTCTCAAACACAGCCATGACATAAAATAGGTTGGACACTTTGGATATTTAAAAACTCTACATCTGATCTGCCGGCAGTTTTGGTGGCCGGGGTTAAAACGGGATGTGAAAAACTATGTCAGGAGTTGTACTGTATGTGCCACCATGAAAAGAATTCCAGGGAAAACCCCTGGGTTACTGCAGCCAGTGGCAGACCCTTCTCAACCATGGGAAGAAATAGCTATGGACTTTATAGTAGACCTACCTGAAAGTAGAGGAAATACTGTCATCTGGACTGTGATAGACCTGTTTTCAAAGAAGGCTCATTTCATCGCCTGCAAAGGACTTCCATCTGCCCAACGTCTGACTAAATTGTTCCTGAAACATATCTACCGGCTGCATGGCGCCCCTAAGCGAATAATTTCGGACAGGGGGGTGCAGTTCACAGCGAGGTTTTGGAGGAGCTTTCTTAAATTAATTGGATCATCTCAAGGTCTATCATCTGCTTTTCACCCGTCTACTAATGGGGCCACGGAAGCCGCTAACAAGATGGTAGAGCAATATCTCAGATGTTATATTTCCTACCAACAAACCAACTGGACCGACCTCCTCCCTTTTGCAGAGGTGGCTTACAATAACTCTGTTCACAGCAGCACTGGCTTCACGCCTTTCAGAGTAGCTAAGGAAAAGAGTTCAGCCCAATACCTGAATACCCTCAAGCACCCTCCGCTTCTCAGACACTTGATCAATGAGTGAGGGGGTGGGAAGAGGTTTGTAAAGCCATGAAAGCTGCTTTAAAAAAACTTCCGAGACTTATAAAAAGCAGGCAGATAAAAAGAGAGCCCCTCAAAGAACATTCCATGTTGGGGAAAAGGTTTATCTGTTGACTAAATATTTATGCCTTAAATTACCCAGTAAGAAATTAGGACTGAAATTCTTGGGGCCTTTCCCCATCGGAACAATCATCAACCTGGTCACAGTAGAATTAAAACTCCCTAGGCTTTTAGGGAAAATTCACCGTCTTCCATTGCAACTTGTTGAAACCTTTTCGAGAATCCACTTTAAGACCTCCCCCTAAGAAGGCACCCGGACCCCTCATAGTGGTGGGTCAAACTCACTATGAAGTAAAGCGTATTCTTGATTCTAGAATTTTTAAAGGGAAATTGCAGTACCTAGTACAATGGAAGAGATACTTGCTATCTGAAGCCACTTGGGTGAAATCTAGCGATGTGAAAGCTGACAGACTCATCAAAAGGTTCTATAAGAAACACCCTAACAAACCGAGAGACAGTCCCTAACATATGCTTTTGTTTACGCTACAGGATGTCCTTTTTGTAAGGGGGGGGGCGGATGTCAACGCTGCTAACATTGGATGTTCTTGCTTTGACCAGATATGGAGATGCAGCCTTTTTCTTTCTTATGCTTTACTCTTAGAATTAGATGATACTGGGGGAGGAGGAGGAATGTGATGGGAGTTAGTTAGACATAATAATATTGTAATAGTGTATGAATTAAGGACTTTTGAAATAAGAGATGATAAGAAATGGAGGGTTGGAGTAAAGGAGGGAAAGCCTGCATTTCAAACTAATTGGAGAATGTGATTTATGACTGTTAATTAGAGGAGGGAATTGTGTTTGATACTATGTGCTAAGGGGAGGGGAATCCAGATTTTGGCTTTGACTATGTACATGCTGATGCTATGCAACTGGAATATTCTTTAAGGTAAACAATGCCTTGAAGTTCTTTGAAGAGTTTCATCTGTTGGAACCGTGACACCTTCCTTAAGAGCGCGGGATTTCCCCCCTCCAGCATTTTCCCCCAAGATCCAAGGTGCAGGCTTCCCCAATCCCCCTTCATTGCTAAGCCCTTACCCTCTCCATCGTGGATGTTGAGTGCCTGATGGAAGCTGCAGTGTAGCCTCTTTCCTGGCAGACATGGGGTTAGGTTCTAGCTCCAAGTTTCCCAACAGATTATAAGAAGTTCCCTCACCTATTAATAGCAGACTTTTATGGTTAGTCTCTATACTGTACATGCTTATTTCAGGCACTTTTTGCTTTAACTTTCTTTAGGACATGCATTCTTATGCTGCTGTTTCTTTTCATGTGTCAACTTTGTGTCAACTTTGCCATTTTTGCACATGCAGGAAACTTCTCCTGCTCAGCAGGCTAGAATGGAACCATTCTTTGATTTCATACTTGCCATAGGACACACCAGACTGGTAAATCGCTGTTCTCTCTGTGTGCATGCATGTGTGTGTGTATGCACCTGCATATGTGTGCACTTAATGTGTTCTTGCAATTATATGTTGGTGGTACAAGTGACTATGAAACTGTAAATCGCTTCAGTCAACTTTTTTTAAAGTTAAAAATAAATTTCAAGTGATGTGGAACCGAGGCACCTGATGCAAGGGTAAAATAGTAAAATATTTTAGTAAATACAGTAAAATACAATTGTAAATAGTAAATATAGTAAAATATAATAATATGCAGTAAAATGAATACAGTATATAATTAAAGTTAAAATTACAATTAATCAGATAAAAATAATGACACTCCTTGCACCAGGAGCTTTACAACCCTCAAATCCCAGAAACCTTCAGATCATCTACACTTCAGGAAAATGCATTTCAGAAAGCCAAGAAAATGGGAGCTAACCTTGTCTCCATGAGGGTGAGCTATTTCAAGGATGTCTGCTATTGGGTTCCCTCCTGTTATACCTCTCAATAGGTAGAAATCTTCAGCAAACCTCTGTATCTTTGGATTACGTGTGTGAGATACATTTAGCTTTAAGTTTATGCCCAAAGACCAAAAAATTGTACACAAGAAGCAGCATATTACAGAGAAGGATTATTAAAAATATTTGGTGAAGCTGTATGTTAAAAAAAAGAATAAAATTGAATAAAGGTGGTATGGAAATTCAGTACTCTTAATCACCATAACAATCAAACTCTGAACCTTCTGATAACAGTTGCAGTCAAGCACAATGTTGCTATGTTCCTGGAAATTTTAGTAGAGAAATCAGTATATAAAAAAGCAAATAACTTTTGAGTTAGGACTACCATGTATAATTACTGTAGTAAGAAGCGGGAAGTATGACCAGATTGACATATGATTGTGTAAAGTGTGCCATGAATACAGACAGTAGATAAAATATATAATGAATAGGTATACAAATAATACACAGAGGAAGTTGACAACTTGAGGTCCCTGGACCAAATTGCACCCTTGGTAGATGCAGTGTGCCTCTTGCACCCTGTCACCAACTCAGTTGCATCTTTGAACCCTAAGGAATTTACAAGACACTTTAGGGCATGACATGAAGAACTCATCTACCAAATGTGCTTCCTTCTTAGAACAGCTTTCCAGAACCATAGATGATGAGCAGAACTTTTTTATTCTAGACCCGTGGTGGCGAACCTATGGCACGCATGCCACAGGCGGCACGCAGAGCTCTCTGTGGGCACACGTGCCGTCGCCCCAGTCCTAGGCCTTCAGTCCCGTCCATGAGCAACCTGCATCAAAATCTCCCTGGGCAAGTGGCTTTTTTTAAAAAAATAATATTTTATTGATTTTCCAATTTTACATTTGAATATTTAAAAAGCAACGTGGTGACTGGGTTAATCAATATCTCAGTAACAATATCTTAGTACAAATCTCAGGCTACAACATCAAATATTTCTTCTCTTTTTCCCTTAACAATTACTGTCTCATGTTCAGGTTGGTACATTTCTAATTATATCAATTCAATAAGGACATCATTATTACATTTATCAATACATTTTTAGCTTATACATATCTTAATTACATTCAATCTTCATAAACAATCCATACCCTGTTATTGATTTTTAGTCAATTTTTAATTTCTTGTCAATATTCCAATTTAACCTTTGGTATTTATAATTTTCAGACGTTGGGTAACCAAAATTTCCCTTATTTCACTACATAACTATAAAATCCAAAATACACATTTTATCTATTGAAATATAATCTTGTTCTATTTCCTAAGAGTTATCTATTTACCACCATATTAAATCATCTACTTAATACAATATCCCCTTTAATAAATCAAAAGCCATTATATATATTGCCCGGATTAATCAATAAATCAAACATATTCATAGTATCTAATTTTTAAATAGTGAACTGATAAAATCCTTATTTTTGACTGATTTCCAAATATTTTAAATCTAATAACCAAAATTCCCCTTGTCTCAACATCTCCCTTTAGCCCACTAATTAGCAATATAAAATCCCCTCTAATGAGTCAAAGTCCCAATTTTTTCAACCTTATTCTAGCTTTCTTCCTTTGCCAACTAGGCTTCCATATCAGCACTTTTAAATCATCAAATAGATCTCCCTCTATTCTTATATATGTTATTTGAATTAAAGGAGACCATTTGATTGCCAGTTTTCTGGAAGGACTGGCCCATTTATATTTGTTAAATTGTCTCCCTGTTATTCCAGTTCCCCATGCTTGCTCTAATATATTTGTCTTCAATTCAATCTGTTCTACTTCTTTCTCAAATTCCTTCTGATTCATATAGAAAGTCATTTACATTTTCAGTGTTGTCACTTCCTTTTCTGGATTTTTGTAGCTGTGTTTGTTGGTCAATTGAGTCCTCTGTCTTAATATTTGGTTGTCCCACTTCTTCTGTTACCTTCTGCATTGTTAGTTCTTTGGTAGTAGTCAAAATTTGGCTTTGTACATCTGAGCTGGCATCTTGATCTTTTATTTTAGGTCTCATTTTGTCAAAAGCTAAAAGAATGGTTTCATGTACTGCTTTCAGCATAGCAAGAATCTTTTCCTGGTCTTCATCCATCTCTTTCACTTCTTTGTGGATAGTCTTTCTAGTAAAAGTTATTTGTTAAGCAAAAGTCAGTAAAGGTTTACATTCACAGTTCAAATAAGCCGATTTTGCTTCCCAGCTGTTCTCTTGCAGCTAAGTCTTCAGAGATAGTACCAAGGACAAGGTCTTATCAAGGTCTGGGCTTTGAGCCAAGTCTCTTTTTGGGAAATAACAAATTGCCATACCAAGCTTCACCACAAGATGCCACTGGTGCCATTTAAGGATTTTTTAAGTCCTGATTTTTTTCTAATTCTTTTTCCAATTATATTTCTTTTTTGTAGATAAAAACAAGAGTCTCCAGTAAAAACAGGAAAATTTTTGGTCCCCAAGTTTCAGAAACATATAAATCCACTTAAAGTTGTTCTTTTTAATGCTTTGATTCCCCTAGGTCAGTGGTTCTCAACCTGTGGGTTGGGACCCCATTTGGGGTCGAACGACCACTTCACGGGGGTCACCAAACAACGCAGTCCGCCATTTTTTTCCCCTTTTCCTTAGCTGTGCTACTCCCTTTTATTCTATTGGCTTTTGAAAGCCAATAGAATAGACTCTCTTGAATAGAGTCTAATTCTATTGGCTTTCAAAAGCCAATAGGAATTGTCCAGGCTGTCTCTGCCCTGCTGAGCCCACCAAAAGTCCCATTCTGCAAACGGTGCTGCACCAGTTGAGTAGTCCTCGACTTACGACCGGTTGAGTAGTCCTCGACTTACGACCGGTTGGGGGTCGCGGCATTAAAAAGGTTGAGAACCACTGCCCTAGGTAGTCAGATGCCTCTATTCTTAGAGGGTGGGATAGAAATTCCCTTCCCTGTCTCCTCACAGGGGGAAGATACTTCAAAGAGCTTTTACAGGAAGAAGGTACCAGGCTCAGACCCAAATTGGGGACAACAGAACTATGTCAAACTACTGAAACTATAAAATATCCACCCTCCCCTCCTTCTGTTTATCTCCTGCTTCTCCTCCATTTCCACCTTCCCTTCCCCATGCTCCTTTTCACCAAATGGAGTGTGTGTGTGTGTGAATCTATTCACCCCTCCCTTCCCTGCCAGAGAGAGCAGAGCAAAAACGCTCCGTTTCACCAAATGGGGGGGGGGGAATCCAACCTGTCCCTTCCCTACCAGATATAGCAATCTCTGCTCAGGAAGCAGCAAGAAAAAAGGAGCATTTCTCTAAAGGGGGAGGGGGAAATCCACCCTTTGCTTTTCAAATTTTGCCGCTTCCCTACTTCCTGTTTGCCAGCACACCTCCAGGCGATTTTTGGTCTTTCAGGGTGCCGAGTTGGCTCCACCTCCAGTTGCCCGCAGGGACTTGTTCTGCGCCTACTTGGCCACACCCACCTGGCACTCCCTAGCCAGCCACATCGGCGTGCTTGCGTCCACTTGGCCATGCCCACTCACCCGCCCCGAGTGGGCTGCACCTAATTCTTCGTGTTGACCAAGCCACGCCAACATACCCACATCCACCTGGCGGCACTCAGATGGCCACGCCTACCATCATGCCCACCTGGCTGCAGTGAGTCGTACCATTCCCCGATGGAGAGGCAGGTGGGTGGGCAAGAGGTCTGTCCGAGGGGGTGGTGATGGGTGGGGCTGCGCCAGATGGGAAGCGAGTGGGGGTTGGGTGTCAAAATGGGAAATCCCCACTGTCCTGCAAGTTTTTTTAAAGCCACATTGCTTAATGTTTGAGGGTTTCTTGCTCTGAAAATAAGGGCAGCTTTGGGAAGCAATGGGGTGGGATATCAGCTTATTTTAAAACTAAAAAGGCTTGTTTTGAGTTGCAGTCAAATCCTTGCCCATCAAGCAGATTGCAAAGTTTGCAGCTGCATTCAGCTGCAGGTCTGATGCACTACGGAAATGGGGCTGCATGGACAGGAAAGTTTGGAGTCCAAACTGAAAAAAACCCTCTTCTCAGCATTACTCTTTTCACAGCATCAGTGTCAGCTTTGGGGGGAACATTGCTGTGACTCTCTGTCCAAACGTACTCTGCATATGACTAGAAACACCATGAAATCACCCACCTGGCTTTGGGGAAAAGAACTCTGCACATGACCAGAAACACCATGAAAGTATAGTGCATGTGACCAGGAAGACCATGAAGGCTCATGTCATTCTTACAACCTTCCAATTTCCTGCAGGTATGCTGGCGTCATGGCAGAAAAGCAGAAGTCTTTTACTCAGATGCTGGTGAAGCTGTTTTCCTTAGATCTCAAGTTCTTACAGCTTCACCAGCATCTGAGTAAAAGGCTGCTGCTTTTCTGCCACGAGGCCAGCGTACCTGCAGGTCTTATTTGGTCCCAGCATGGGCGGTGCTGCAACAGCCTCCTGCTGGCTGCTGGGTGGCTGGTTTGAATGAGCAGCTTCAGGGAGTGGGTTAGCCTGTTCTGGAGCTCTGAAGATCTTGAAAAAGGTAAGTGAACAATTGGAAATGGGGTAGGGAGGAGCAAGTGGAATCCAGGAGGCTAGGAAAGCATGTCCAGTCCCTGTGGAGACCTGGTGGGGCAGGATGGGGGAGAAGCAACTATGGGGACTGAGGGAAGTTAGCCCCAGAGAAGGAAATATTAAAAGGGCAGAAAAATATATTTTTCCTCAAAAGGATTTTTAAAAGCAGAAACCAACCCTGCCCCCAACTCTCTCTGTCTCCAGCAGGGGCCAGCCCTATATAAATGCAAATGTAAAACTGAGGTAGATGAAAAATTGCCATTAAGAGAAATGATAAAGTACTTTTGAATTATATTTTAATTAACAGGAGTGATGTTTTGAAAGCATTAACTAATATTATAAACTGGCTGAGTGTGATGACCTGTGTGCAATTCTATGAAGAAAACATTTTACAAGAAGTGTCAACTGAAAGTCACAGATGGTGTAAGATATTACCCGTGTAGGGCCGTGTGGTAAGATAGTCATTTGTGTGAACTTCTCCTTTTCCTATGTGTGTGGTCTCAAGATATGAACTTCTCTCTTTTAGTATGTTAAAGGTAGATAAGAAGTCATCCCTTGGGTAAAAGCGTGGGTGACAAGCTGTTTAAAAATGACACCCTGGGAGTAACTCAGGGTTCAGAATTTGTCATATGAATACTCTGAACCTTTGCGCAAATAAAACCTGTTTTCTCCAACCCTTCATGGTCTTGTCTTCTGATGTAAGTATCGTGGTTTTTCCACTACAATTATCTGGCGACCGCGGCAGGACAGCAAGGAGTCTTGGGGCTCTCTGGAGGGCACACCCCAGTGCCAGGGGCCTGTAGTGTTAGGGGGAACATCCCAGGCGCCATCGGACCTTTTACTTCGAGGGACTTCCCTGTGGCACAGGGCTCCAGCAGCGGTGGTCAGCCACTCCAAGAACCACAGGTGAAGGGGAAGGAGACCAGGACACCTTCTAGCTGGCCAGAGGATGGGAGATTCACCTGGAGGCAAGTATTGGATGGGGAAAAAGAAATCCCTCCCTGTAAACAGGGACGGAGGAGAGGACTGATCACCCTCTCTTTGGAATAAGGTGGGAGGACTGTTGTGAGTGTTTGCTGTGAAAGGCTACTGAGTTTCCCAAAGGTGACCGTGAGTGTCCGGCACCCTGGGCCAGTAGTGAGTGAGTGGCGTTCGCAATTCCAATCGGAGACCGTGATCTTCCGACTCCCTGGGTCAAGCGTGAACAAGTGTAAATCCCAGTGTTATCCTGAGTGGAAGGACCCCTTACCTTCCTCTCATCCCTTTTCCTCATTTGTCTTGTCTGGTGCCCTGGGAGGATCATGAGGGGTGGTGGAAGTGTGCCCCTCACTCCGTTGAGGTGTATGACAAAGCATTTTAGTTCTGCTTATGGGACCCAGGACTATGGTATTAAGTGGAGCAGGCATAAGTTGAGGATTTTTTGTGAGGTAGACTGGCCAAGCTTTAATGTAGGCTGGCCAGGCACGGGGACATTAGATCCGTCTGTTGCCTTAAAAGTACATCAGCTAGTGTTCCATCCCACATTAGGACACCCAGACCAGGCACCCTATATTGATGTGTGGCTCGGCTTGTTGCAAAGACCTCCACCATGGATCCAGAAATGCAAAACTGTCCCCTATGTTAAAAAGTTTCAAGGATAGAAAAAGCCGGGGACAAGCCACAATCCAACAAGATGTCCAGGATCAAGGGACCCAAGTTGGACCTTCAGCAAGAGGTGCTGAGGGGGGGGGGGAGGCGAGGAAGAGGAGGAACAGACGGGACTGCAAACAGAAGACAGAGAAGTGGGAGGACCGATAGCCGAATGAATGAGGGCGAAGACTGAGCAAGCTTCTTTGAACGCCCCCCTCAGACAGGTTGATCAATTGGTTGTCAGTAAGGACAACCCGGCAGACACTGCTACCGCTCCTCTATTCCAACATGTGCATTTTACTACATCAGACCTTCTTAATTGGAAATTCCATTACGGCCCCTTTAGTGAGAAACCACATGAAGTGGCAGACTTGGTGAAGACCATTGTAGACACCCACAACCCTACCTGGATGGATATGCAGCAGCTCATGGGGACTTTGTTTAATCCTGAGGAAAGGGAAAAGATTAGGATGACTGTGACAAAAATAGTGAAGCCCTCTCTCCCACTGCTTCGTTCTCTTGATGAACACATTGAGAGAAACTTCCCTTCCAAAGATCCCTCATGGAATCCATATCACAACCTCAGGGATCTGCAGGCTTATCCACAGTTAGTGGTGCCGGCAGTCCATGCAGCAGGAAAACCATCTGTTAACATCCTTAGTAGTGCAGGAAGCCACAGAGAGTCTGGAAGCATTTTACACTTGATTGCTTGAAGCCTACCAAATGTATACACCTATTGATCCAACAAAGCCTGACAATGCTCGAATGCTTGCCATGGCCTTTATCTCACAAAGTGCCCCTGATATCCGTAGAAAGTTGCAAAGATTGGAGGGAGCCCTGGAAAGCCCATGAGTGAACTAATGGAAGTGGCCAGAAAGACTTTTGTTAATAGGGAAAAAGAGGAGGAAAGAAAGAAGGACCAGAAGATGCAAAGGAAGGCTGAATTGCTGGCTGTTGCTATGATGGGGGTGCCAAGAGGAGGTGGCAGAAGTAGGGGAAATGGAATGATGTTAGGACGAAACCAGTGTGCCATATGTAAGAAGGAAGGACACTGGAAGGGTGAATGTCCGGAAAGGGAGCAGGATGAAGAACAGGGAAGGGGAAGAGACAGGTTTGCGAAGAGCTACAGAGGTGGCCCAGGGAGAAGCCAGGGAGGGAGAGAAAGAAGAAGAGGATTTTCAAGAACTCCCCTCATAGGCCTGGCAGAAGTGGAGGACTGGGACTGAGACCAACCGGGTTCAGCCCGCCTCCCAGAACCTGTGGTCAGTCTAATAGTAGGAGGCAAACCTATTCCCTTCCTTGTGGATACTGGAGCTACCCGATCAGTCCTAACTCAACCCCTGAGCCAAGCTTCCCCCCACTCTATCAATATACAAGGAGCGACAGGAAGAATCTTACAACGACCATTTTTAGAACCCTTAAGTTGCACTATGGGAGGAAGAACCATAACTTACCAGTTTGTGTATATGCCATACTGTCCCATCCCTTTATTAGGAAGAGATCTGCTATGTAAGCTAAGGGCGCAGATCTCCTTTGAAGAGGATGGCACCATGGCAATAAAATATGGAAAGGTACTAATGGAAGTACCTCGTGCAGAGGAATGGAGAATGGTGATGCTGGCACAAACAATAGAGATGAATACCAGTTGGGAGGAATTTGATGTACTGTACCTGTGGGCAGAGGACAACCCCCCTGGTTTTGCAAGGCATCATCCACTATCTGCCAGCTGCCTGTACCGAAGAATAGGAAAGAGTTAAGAGGATTTTTAGTTGCTGCTGGCTTCTGCCGAATATGGATCCCTAACTTTAGTTTAATAGCAAAATCCCTATATGAGGCCACAAAGGGGGGGAGATAAAGAACCTTTACGATGGGAAAAGCAGGAAACTAATAGTTTCACCACTTTCAAGGAAGCTTTAATGCGTGCCCCTAGTTTAGGGCTACCAGATTTGGAAAAGCCGTTTCAGCTGTTTGTAGATACAAAGCAAAATGTGGCAGTAGGAGTTCTCACCCAGAAAATAGGAACCTGGCATCGCCCGGTCGCTTATCTGTCTAAACAGCTTGATAATGTAGCCAAGGGTTGGCTGGCTTGCCTTAAAGCAATTGCTGGAACAGCGTTGTTAACACAGGAAGCTAATAAATTAACTTTTGGGCAGAAATTAGATATCCACACACTGCATGCCCTCAAAGCTGTTTTGGAAGCAAAAGGACATTTGTGGCTGACTAACCCATGCATGTTAAAGTATCAAGCCCTGATAACACATAATCCAATGGTTACATTAATACAATCAAACTCACTGAATCCAGCCACGTTGCTGCCTGAACCAGACTTGGAAACCACACATAGTTGCATACAAGCCATCGAAGAGACTTATGCTAGCCACCCAGACATGAAGGATGTTCCCCTTCCTAATCCAGATTTTACAATATATACAGATGGAACTACTTTTATACAAGAAGGAACTCAGAAGGGGGGGACTTCCGGTGGTGTCGCGATGTCGATGGCGGCTATTTTCTTAGCCGTCCTTCTGAGACTGTTAAAACCGCAGAGGACAGCAGATATCAGCTGTCCTGTGGTTCAAAACCTCCTTCCTGGGCTAAAGGAAGGAGGGGAGTTTTACCCTGAATAGTGGTAGAGCCTCTGAAATCCCCAAAGAAGTTTTTTTTGGGGGGTAAAAAGAGTGCTCCCACGGAGTTCAGGGAATCTCCGCTTCTCAGCTGTCTTTGTTCCTTGTCGTTCGGGACAAAGCAAGACACCACTCCCACCTCTGCAATTATAGAGAACTGGTGAGTTAACTTAAAAAAAGCGGACAGAGCTGATCGGGGAATTTTTACTTTTTGGATTTATTTGGACTTTAATTTTAAAGAGTTATTTTCACTTTCTTTTTTCTTGTGAGAGGGAAAGTAAAATGGCGATCTGAGGCTTTTTTCTTTGAGTGCTTGAAAGGAAACGGAACGGTTGTTACTTTGTTACTTTTTCCTTTTTTTACTTTTTTTTTCTTTGCTTTTTATTATTATGGTTTTTTGAAAGAGACTTGTGTTTAGTTATTTTCCCTCTCTTTTGTTTATCTTTTTATTTTTGCTTGGGACTTTTTCTGCACCTTTTTTTCAAGAAGGAGGAAAGAATAATTTTTTTTCTCTTTCCTTAAAATGGCTTCAAAGCGTCAAGCTTCCACAGTACCTAAGGTGGCCTCCTCTCCGGCGATATTACCAGCCCAACAACCATCTTCTCCTCCTGTACAACCACTTACGGTAAAAGACTTGCAAGATGTTATGGGAAATGTTATATCTCAAATTAGAGGAGAAGTGAAAGAGATTTTAGTGGAGAATAATAATATTTTGAGGCAAGATATAGTTCTGGCCCTAAAGGGACTTGCTTCTTTTGTTGAAAAGTTGGATTCCTGTGTTGAAGAAGTAGTAGACAAAGTGGATATATTGGAGGAAAAGTTTGAAGGAATGGAAAAAAAGATGGAAATCTCACAAGATGAAATTGTTATCTCTCAATACAGAGAGATGGAATATGCTTTAAGAATCAGGGGCCTGAGGGAAAATATGCAAGAAAACTTGAGAGAGATGGTGGCAAATGACTTTGCTGCGATTTTGGACAGAGAAAAGGAGGAAATACTTGGAGAAATTGAAAAAATATTCAGAGTTAACTCTTGGGTGGCAAAACAGAGAAACCTGCCAAGAGATGTGGTAATTTATTTTGGGAAAAGATCTTTATGCAATGAAATTATACAAGCTTTCTATAATAAGAGATTTCAGATTGCTGCACAAGATGTAATAATTTTAAAGGAGATCCCATCCAAAATTTTAAGAAGAAGAAAAGAGTTTGCTTTTTTAGCAGATGAACTTAAAAAGAGGCAGATGCCATTTAGATGGGATATCCTGACTGGAATTGTGGTGAGTCACGCAGGGACACGTTATAGACTCAATACTGTTTTTAAAGCAAGAGAGTTTTATACTTCGGTCCTGGGAGCGCGCTCATCATCACCTATAATGTTGAAAGTTTTGGAAGAAAAGGAGGTAGAACAGCAGTCTGAAGAAGCTGTACTGATGAAAGCTGGGAAAATACAGGCTGAGCGGCACCAACAAGCTGAGATGAAGGAGCAAAGAATGACTCGAGCAGCACATAAGTGTAAGGAAAAGGAACAACAGAAGAAGGAGGTTAAACAAGTTTTACAAGAATTTGTTTCCGAGCCTGTGGGAGGAGCAAGACCTAAGAGATCATCGGTGCAATCCTCGATGGCAGATCTCCAAGCAGTCTTCTCTAGGCTAATGGATGGAGGAGATGGCAAAGCTCCTGACCTGGAATGTTAACGGCCTTAATTCTCCACAGAAAAGGAAGAAAATATTTCATTATTTGAAGCAACATAATAATGATATTATTTGTTTGCAGGAAACCCATATCATCTCTAAAGATCAAAAATATTTAGTTAATGCCCGATTGGGATCTCACTTTGTATCCTTTGCTCCTGGGAAAAAAGGGGGTGTAGTTATTTATGTTAAGCAAAATTTATCAGCTTCCTTAATAGATTCCGATCCTCAGGGGAGATATGTAATGATTGAAGTGGGAATGTATGGTAAAAAAATACTTATAGTGGGTTTGTATGCTCCAAATCAACAACAAGAACAATTTTACAGGCTTTTACATCAAAAATTGATTTCATCGGATTATAGATCTGTTATATTGATGGGAGATTGGAATGGAGTTTTGGATACATCTAGAGATAAAAAAGGATCTTCTACTTCTTTTAAACGGGCTAAATTACCTAAGGCTTTTTTTGATTTGAAAGAGGATTGGGAGTTGCGAGACTATTGGTGAGAACATAATATGGAAGAGAGAGATTTTACTTTTTTTTCTGATAGACATCAATCCTTTTCAAGAATTGATTTTTTTTTTTGATTACAACAGATTTATATTTTAGGGTAAAGAATGTAAAGATTTTTCCAAGGACATTGACAGATCATAGTCCTGTGTGGATGGAGTTAACCATGGAAAAAGAGGAGAGAAGATCCTGGAGGTTGAATGAGAACTTATTTAGACAAGAAACAAATGTTCAGAAACTTAAAGACTATTTAAAGGAATATTTTATTTTAAATATGCATACGGGAACTTCAATGTCAATGGTATGGGATGCAAGTAAAGCTTATATGCGTGGGGTTCTGATACAGATGAATAAGGCTTATAGGCAAAAACAGATGCAAAAATGTAAGGAGTTGGAAGATGAGATTAAATCAAAAGAAAAAGCTTTAATTTTGAATCCTTTAGATGAGAAGGCAAAGGTAGCTATAAATTTACTTAAATCACAGTTTAATATGCTAATGACTGACCAGACTGCAACCAATTTGCTTTATATGAAACATAACACATTTTGTAATGCTAATAAGCCAGGGAGATGGCTGGCTTACCAATTGCGGAAGAAACAGAGGTTGAGAATTATAGATAAAATAAATTATAATGGTAAATTGGTTTTTCAGAAGGAATTGATTAAAAAATCGTTTTTAGATTATTATACAAAATTATATATGGGCAAGAAAGTACAGGGTTCAGATATAGATAAATATTTACAAGATGCTCATTTTTCTAAGTTAACCGAAGAACAGAAACAAGAGATTAATGGATTTATTACTACAGATGAAATTATGATGGCAACTAAACAATTAAAACTAGGTAAAGCACCGGGTACTGATGGTTTGACATCAATTTATTAAAAAACTTTGATAGATGAGTTGATAGAACCTTTAAAGGAACTTTTTAACAAGATATTACAGGGAACAGAGACCCCCCCCCCCGTCATGGGGTAGGGCTTTTATATCTTTGATTCCAAAAGAGGATCAAGATCTTACTTTACCCAAAAAATTATAGACCTATATCTCTTTGATTGGGAGGTTGACAGGTTTTGAAATTGTTAATAAGGTAAAATATTTGGGGGTATTTTTATCTGCTTCTAATGCAAAACTGTATAAAAATAATTATGAGAAGTTGTGGCTTAAAGTACAAAAGGATTTAAATGATTGGAAAAAGTTGCAATTATCTTTGTTGGGGAGAATAGCAGCGGTTAAAATGAATGTTTTGCCAAAGTTTCTTTTTTTGTTTCAAATGATACCTATTTTGAAGAACGAGGTTAGTTTAGATGAATGGCAGAAAGGTATTAATAAATTTATCTGGGCAGGGAAAAAACCAAGAGTTAAATTTAAAATTATACAAGATGCACGAGAGAGAGGTGGACTCAAGGTACCAAATTTCAAATTGTATTAGGATTCTGTGGTTTTAACACTGGTTAGTGATTGGATTAATTTAACAAATGTAGATATACTCCTTTTGGAGGGGTGGGATTTATTATATGGATGGCATGCCTATTTAATTTATAATAAGAAGGTGGATAGGGCTTTTAAGTCTCATATTTTAAGAATTTCTTTACTTCGAGTATGGAAGAAATATTGTAGAATAGATTCAAGAATTCCATTATGGGCTATCCCGGGGCATGCAATAGAAGGAAAAAGGAAAGGAGTGAAGATGGACAGTATTTCTTATAAACAATTACTTAATTGGGATGGGAAGAATTGGCAACTAAAATATATAGATGAATTAGCACAAGAAAATATTATTTACTCGTGGTTTCAGTACAGACAATTATTGGAAAGGTGGAAGATAGATTATAAAGTGGGTTTGATTAGAGAGGATGAAAACTTGTGGAAACAAATTAAAGATCAAAGTAGATCTCATATAAAAAGAATTTATGAAGTATTAGTGGAGTTGGATTCAGAAACAGAATTAGTTAAAGATTGTATGGTTAAATGGGCTCAAAATTTTGATGAGCTGGTTTTATTAGAAATATGGGAGATAATTTGGGTGCGGAATGTTAAATTTACACAAGCTCAAAATTTACGGGAAAATTTTTATAAAATGTTTTATAGATGGCACCTTGATCCACAAAAGATGTCTCGTATGTATTCAAATTTGCAACCTAAATGTTGGAGATGTGGTTGTTTGGACGCAACGTATTATCACATTTGGTGGTCATGTAAAAGTATAAAAGCTTTTTGGATAAAGATATGGTGGACTATTCAAAAAATTTTTAAGAGAAGGATAAAATTTACTCCACAATTGTTTTTGTTAGGTATTATTGTTGATTGTAATGATAAAGAAATTATTTTAATGTTAAATTTAATTACAGCGGCAAGGTTGTTGATAGGACAATATTGGAAGCAGGAATTTTTGCCTACCTTGGAGGAATGGTTTTTAAAAGTTTCTTATTTATCTGAAATGGCAAAAATTTCTGCTTATTTGAAAGATCAATCGCAAGAGAAATACCTTTTGGTGTGGAAAAGATGGATAAATTTTATACAGTATAAGTATGATATTAAAAGATATTATTTAGCTTTTGAATAATTTATGTTTAAAGTTTAAGACAATAAGTATTTTTTCATTATATATATATATTGGACCTTTTTATTATATATACATATTGGATTTTTTTAATGTAATTTTTGTTTTAGGTTTACTTAAGTTTAAATGTTTTGTATTTTTAGTTGTTAACCCTGTATTCAGCTCTGGGAAGAGGGGGGGAGGGTTGTTGGGAGGGCTGGGAGGTAGTGGGTGAGGGATATTATTGTAAAATTGTAAAACTTTTAATAAAAAAAAAAAAGAAGGAACTCGGAAGGCAGGATATGCTGTGGTGATTTTGGAGGAGGTCTGGGAGGCTGAACCCCTTCCCCCTGGCACAAGTGCTCAGCTAGCTGAATTGCATGCATTAACTAGAGCCCTGGAATTGGCAAAAGGAAAACACGTTAACATTTATACAGACTCCAAGTATGCGTTCCTGACAGTGCAAGTCCATGGAGCCTTATACAAAGAAAGAGGTCTAATAACTGCAGGAGGAAAGGATGTTAAGCATGGATCACAGATATTGCGTCTGCTGGATAGCGTGTGGAAACCCAGCGAAAGAAGGGAGTATCAGATATTCAGCTGGGGAATAATAAGGCAGACCGGGAAGCTCGTATTGCAGCACAAAAGGCACTTGCAGTGCAGACAAACTGCCTAGCTTTATGGGTCCCCCAAGAGCAAGTTAAACCAAACTACTCCCTAGAAGACTTAAAACAAATTGAGGTGCTTGAAGCACACCAGGAAGATGGCTGGTGGATCCTGCCAGACCAACGAGTCTTTATTCCAGGTTATATGGCATAGGATGCAGTGCAGCAGGTTCATAAGCAACTGCACCTGGGAAAGATGGTGTTGGCAGATGTCCTGAAGCGAGAGGTCTATATTGACAAAATACACAGCATTGCAGCAAATGTTTGTGCTAGGTGTGAGATTTGTGCAGCCAACAACTCAAGGCAAGGACCCCAAGTGCCTCAAGGACACCAACCCAGGGGAAATTACCCCTTTGATTCTCTGATGATTGACTTTACTGACATGCCACATTCAGGTCCCTATAGAGCAGCGGTTCTCAACCTATGGGTCGTGACCCCATTTGGGGTCGATCGACCATTTCACAGGGGTCGCCAAACAAGGCTGTCCGCCATTTTTTCCCCCTTTTCCTTAGCTGTGCTACTCCCTCTTATTCTATTGGCTTTCGAAAGACAATAGAATAGACTCTCTTGAATAGAGTCTAATTTTATTGGCTTTCAAAAGCCAATAGGAATTGTCCAGGCTGTCTCTGCCCTGCTGAGCCCGCCAAAAGCCCCAGTCTGCAAACAGTGCTGCAAGGCGAACTTTCTGGAAAGCTTCCCTCCCTGCTGAGCAACTACTAAAAGTAAGTAAAAGAGGGCCAGGGGTGGGAGGTGGGAGGCCGGCGGGCGCAGGGAGGGTTGCTGGCACGTGTGGGGCCCGGCTGTGGCTTACCTCCCTTGGGCTGGGCCAGCTGGTGGCCCAGCCGGTGGTTGCCCTGTGCCTTGCTGCGGCAAATCTAGAAGGACACAAGACAGAGAGCAGAGGAGGGGGGGAGAGGTTTGACTTCCAGGGGAATGGAAAGAAATAAAATTGCCTCTTTCTTTCCTTGCACGCTTCTTCCCCCTCCCCCCGTTTTTGGATAAAAACAGATCAACTCAATGTTACACAGACGTAATGTACTCTTTCCATGCAGGTTCACATATTTTGTTGCATTTCAAGCGCACTCTCTCTCTCCCTCTTCCCCCCTCTCTCTCCCTCCCTCCCCCCCTCTCTCTCTCTGTCTGTCTCGCGCGGCCCACCAGAGTCCTCTTCTCCTCACCCACCCGCGGTAGCTATTTCTTTAGAGGAGAGTTAGCGCACCCGCCTCCCTGCCGGTACACTCTGCAAAAGAAAAAAAAAGCTCACTCACTTTACCCGAGCAATGCCTCAAAGTTCTTCTCCTCCTCTCATAGCCCGTCCTCTTTGCCTGAGCAGCCCAACCATAGCAGCGCTACTGCCACTGTTCATACTTCTGATCTCTGTATACTTGGTGCTCTCTTTGGGAAAGCTTTTTTTTTTCCGCCAGAAACAGACGGAACGGAAGTTTAATGCTGACTTGAGGGAGGACAGTAGGGGGTGGGGTGGGGGGGATGGAGGGGAATAGAAAGAAGCTGCGAAATGGCAAATGCAGGTTTACCATAGGAAAGAGAGGGGTATTGAATTACAAACTCTGAGCAGAAACTTTGGACCGAGAACCAGCCAGTGCTTATTTATGTTGCTTCCAATGCACTGAGAGGAGAGCTGACTTTGAAAAGAATGCTGGATGTGATTGATTGGGAACATTTAATGACACTTACATGCAGTAAAATGTTTCAGCAGGGGGACATCAGGAGCCAACGCTAACTTTATTCCTTTAAGCTCACTGGGCAGAATCCATATCTTCTTGAGGCCAAGGACAGTGCTCCCACTGATGGAAAACTGGGGGGGGGATTCATTTAATATATTCTGGCATAAACTTGTCTGGGTATACTTTTCTTCTTGCAGAGCTACAAGCGAATAGAATAGAAAATATGGAATGGAATGGAATGGAATAGAAAATATGGAATGGAATGGAATAGAATAGAATAGAAAATATGGAATGGAATGGAATGGAATGGAATAGAATAGAATAGAATAGAATAGAATAGAATAGAATAGAATAGAATAGAATAGAACAGAACAGAACAGAACAGAACAGAACAGAACAGAACAGAATAGAATAGAATAGAATAGAATAGAATAGAATAGAACAGAACCTTGGAGGTCTTCTAGTCCAGCCCCTACTCATGCAGGAGAACTTATACCATCTCAGACAAGTGGATGTCCAGTCTCTTCTTAAAAATCTCCAGTGATGGAATGCCCATGATTTCTGGAGGCAAGCTGTTCCACTGGTTGATTGTCCTCACTGTCAGGAAGTTTCTCCTTAATTCCAGGTTGCTTCTCTCTTTCATCAGTTTCCAACCGTTGTTTCTTGTCCTTCCCTCTAGTGCTCTGGTGAACAACCTGACCCTCTCTTCCTTGTGGCAGCCCCTCAGATACTGGAATACTGCTATCATGTCTCCTCTATTTCTTCTTTTCTTTAGACCAGCCAAACCTAAGTCCCACAGCTGTTCTTCACATGTTTTAGTCTCCAGGCCTTTGATCATCTTAGTTGCTCTTCTCTGATTTTTTTCCAAACTCTCAACATCTTTTTTGTGATATGGTGACCAAAATTGGCTGCAATATTCCAGATGTGGTCTTACTAGGATTTTATAAAGTGGTGCCTCTGTTTATACAACCCAGGATTGTATCAGCTTTTTTGGTTGCAGCTGCACACTGCTGGCTCATAGTCAAGTGATTGTCCACTAGGACTCCAAGGTCCCTCTCACAGTTATTGTTATTAAGCCAGGTCTCGCCCAATCTGTACTTGGTTTTTTCTGCCTAAATGTAAGACTTTACTTTTCTCCACATTGAAACTCATTTTGTTGGATAGGGTCCATTGTTCAAGTTTGTCAAGATCTTTTTGGTTCCTGAATTTGTCTTCTGGGGTGTTGGCTACTCCTGTCAGTTTGGTGTCATCTGTAAATTTGATGAGTTCCCCTTCAGTTCCCTCATCTAAATTACTGATGAAGATATTGAAGAGTACTGGGCCTAAGACAGAACCTTGTGGTACCCCACTGCTTACTTCTTTCCATGTGGAAGTAGTTTACTGTTGTTATATTAAGACTGTTACCCATGCTACACCATGCTTCAAGACAAAATTTCGTTTTTTTGAAATTAAAAATAAATATTTAACAATATATAATTACATATTGTTTTTGTGATTAATCACTATGCTTTAATTATGTTCAATGCAAATACATCCTGCATATCAGATATTTACATTGCGATTCATAACAGTAGCAAAATTACAGTTATGAAATAGAAATGAAAATAATTTTATGGTTGAGGGTTACCACAACATGGTCCCACATTTAAAGGCAGGGTAAACATGCATTAAAATACATGCAGCGGCGGCACAGCATTAATGGTGACCAGGGCTGTCTTTCTTGCCACGCCCACTTGGTGGCCACGCCCACTTGGCCACACCTCCTGCACCCGGCGATGTATAAGTGGGTTTCAGGTAATTTTATGGTTGGGGGTCACCACAACATGGGGAACTGTATTATCGGGTCGTGGCATTAGAAAGGTTGAGAACCACTGCTATAGAGCAATGCTAGTCATAGTATGTACATACACTGGATGGCTGGAGTGCATCCCTACAAGGACAAAAAAGGCAACTGAGGTCGCAAAAGCCTTGCTTCACATTATTATTCCCAGGTATGGGTTGCCATCTAGGATTTCCTCAGACAATGGTCCTGAATTTATCCATAGAGCTACCCAAAAGATAGCAGCTATGCTAGGAATAACATGGAAGCTTCACTGTAGTTTCCATGCTCAATCGGGAGGAAGGGTGGAGAGAATGAATAGAACCATTAAGGAAAAATTGGCAAAAATATGTCAGGAAACCCAGCTTAAGTGGTCAGACGCTTTGAATATGGCCCTGGTTGCAATAAGGTGTGCCCCACAATGGGGGCTGCTTCTGTCTCCCTTTGAATTATTGTATGGCAGAGTCCCTAACCTACTCAGGCCAATTGTCCAGAATACTGGACCGGTGGCAGATACTGTCAAATTGAAACACCTGCAAGCCCTCAATACAGTAGTACAGAGGCTACAACAATATGTCTTGACCCAAAGGCCCCATGTCCTGGTCACACATACACATGATATACATCCAGGACAAGAGGTTTGGGTAAAGGACTGGAAGAGGGAAGTTTTAAGCCCCAAGTGGAAAGGGCCGTATACTGTTGTTAAGTGTTCTCCCCTTGCTATTAAGGTGGCTGAAATCAAATCGTGGATCCATTGGTCCCAAGTTGAATTGGCTGCCCCTGCCCAGTGGAAAGTGAAGAGTGACCTAACACACCCTCTTAGGCTAACTCTACACCGCAAAGGAAAGAGCCTCTCTCCTTCTGGTGACACTCCGGAAGCTGTCCCCCTGCGAACGGGAGAGGTGAAGGCAACCCCTGCAGGTGTTACTCCGAAAGCTAACACTCAGCGCATGGGCAACAAGACCTCCCCTGGTCTGGAAGCTGTGATCGCGCAGCTAGCGTTAGGTTTCTCTAAGTATGGAACCCAGCCAAAGGATGAGAGAAACTGCCTGTATTAGAAAGGGCCTCATGCCACCTATTTGGGTGGTAGTGGTGCTGTTGCTGATTAGTATTGTCATTAATTCCCTGTTAGCCAAGGAGGGAGGAGTGTGTGGAAAGTTTAACCTTACCAATTGCTGTCTACAAATTTATGAGACTGGGAAGGTTATTAAACAATTAACCACTGAAATGAGACAACTAACCCACAATGCTGACCAAGAATGGAAAGGTTTTGACTTTGCCCAAACGTTTAGCTCTTGGTTTCCAAAGCTTCCTGGTTTACAAGCTATTGTGGCCCTTATTGGCTTAATAGCAGCTGGATGTATAATTTTACCATGTATTCTACCAATCGTTGTACGTGCAATTTCTAATAGCCTTTCTATGCTTGTGGAAAAAAGGGCCATAGCCCAGGTTATGGCCTTGTGGGATGAGGGGGCATATGTAAAACTGAGTGCTCCAGATGGAGACCCCCCAATATATGAAACTCCCCAATAATCTCAAGATTTAAGTGAAGTTTCAAAGGGGGGGAATGAGGTAGATGAAAAATTGCCATTAAGAGAAATGATAAAGTACTTTTGAATTATATTTTAATTAACAGGAGTGATGTTTTGAAAGCATTAACTAATATTATAAACTGGCTGAGTGTGATGACCTGTGTGCAATTCTATGAAGAAAACATTTTACAAGAAGTGTCAACTGAAAGTCACAGATGGTGTAAGATATTACCCGTGTAGGGCCGTGTGGTAAGATAGTCATTTGTGTGAACTTCTCCTTTTCCTATGTGTGTGGTCTCAAGATATGAACTTCTCTCTTTTAGTATGTTAAAGGTAGATAAGAAGTCATCCCTTGGGTAAAAGCGTGGGTGACAAGCTGTTTAAAAATGACACCCTGGGAGTAACTCAGGGTTCAGAATTTGTCATATGAATACTCTGAACCTTTGCGCAAATAAAACCTGTTTTCTCCAACCCTTCATGGTCTTGTCTTCTGATGTAAGTATCGTGGTTTTTCCACTACAAAACCATCAGAAAGTTGGAGCCAGAAAACTCAAGAAGACAAAGAGACCTAAAATCTGCATACCCCACCCAAACTCTAGGAGTCATTAGCCCCATAACCAGGGAAGCAGGATATGATAATAGGATTAAACCACAGATACCAAGGCCTAGAAAAACACTCAGACTTAGTTCAAAGTTCATGCCACAGGAACAGGAAACTATTCCAAACAAAAGGCTTTCAGAGGGTATAAAAACCTACTGCCCATGTGCTCAGGCCCTTCTTTCCTCTGGTCTTTCCTGCAAGAACCATCTTTCTGCCTCTTCAATAAACTGTAACCATCTTCCCAAAGCAGTCGCCATGTTGCTTATTTATTCCTGGCTTGGATGAACCAGGATGAAGACTTTACTTCTAACAATTTCGCACCCCAGAGATGGGACTCCAAGCTAACCTCTCCAATGGACTGAAACTGGTAAGCCCCATCTTGCTGGCAGAAGACCCCCTTGTGTCTGTAGATGGGTTTCTCAGGCCTTCCCATGTGGAGCCAGGGTAGTAAAGGGAGTTTTTGGGTTTGAGTTCAAGGACTGCTTTGGAAAGAAGGTGAAGGTGAGTACCTCTAAATTTTAAGTTTAAAGTCCAGGGGAACAAAGAAAATGTGTGTATGTCTGTGTGTATGAGTGAGAAGACCCTTTTTTCCCAATCACAGTTGGATTTTGCTCCTTCTGGTCTTTCCTAGCTGCAGAAAGGATCTGTTTAATTGGCAGAACCTGGAAAGCATGGGGGTTTGGTCAGAGTGTAGGACCTTTTGTTAGGGAAAAGGGAGAGGTTGTGTGAAAATGGAATGGAATGAGTGAATGAGAGAATTGGATTTGGGCAACTAGCTGGTAAGGCCCTGTAAGCAAAGCCCACCTACAGGAGGTGCTGGTACTAGTGCACAAAACACAGGTCCTCCCAGACTTCTCCTAAGTCTGAAAACTGCAGGCAGGGTGTAAATGGAGGCTGGGTACCTGTGCGGCAGGTCCTCCTCAGACAATGTATTTTTGAGGTCTGCAAAGCAATGGAGTTCCCTACTGGAAGGCCTTTTACTCCGTGTAGGGAAACGGAGTCTTCCTGGCCAATTTTTTAGTGCCCCAAAATTGAGGCGGCGCAGTGTTGTGATTCCGTGCCAGCCTGTGCTCACAACAGCTGAGTCTGAGGAATCTGAGAAGGAGGTGGAGGAGGCATTTGAAGGGCCATCAGGGGCAGAGGGAGGTTCTGATGAATTACAGGACTCACAGTTTGATGCAGAGCCTTGGCCCTCCAAGAGAAAATGCCAAGCGGCGAGGCCGGACAAATTTGATGGCAACCCGGACATGTTTCCTGTGTTCATGGGACAATGCCACTTGTACATTAGTGTCAAAGCAGAGGATTTCCCCACTGACAGTGATAAAGTGGGGTTTATGATAAGCCTGCTTTCTGGTTCTCGTTGGGGCACACCCTTGTTAGCCCAACGTAGCCCATTGCTGGACAACTTTGTGGGGTTTTGTGAGCACATGCGGTTGATGTATGAGGACCCCATCAAGACTCAGACAACTACCCGGCATTTGAAAGCTCTGAGGCAAGGCCGACGCCCCCTACAGGGCTATATCAGTGAATTTCGGCTGCTTAGCCAGGATTCAGCCTGGAATGAGGCTGCGCTCATGGACGCTTTCCAGGAGGGCTTGTCGGAGGAGATGTTGGATGAGCTGGCCCGTGTTGAGCTTCCCCCGGACCTTAATGGGCTCATTCATCTCTGTCTGCAGATTAACGCCCAGCTGCAGCAGCGAAGGAGTCGCCGTGCTACCCCAGAGATCCATAAGCCCCCCATTGTGAGTGCGACCCCGGTCCAGAGGGAGGAGCCAATGGAGTTAGGTGCTGCCAGACCTCGTCTATCGGTGGCAGAGATGAACAGGCAACGTTTGAGGGGGTTGTGTTTTTATTGTGGGGACCCTGGACATTTGGCTGCTTTCTGCCCCAAGAAGCGACGAGGGGCATCTGTGACGGAGCTGGTCCTGAGACTGCCCTCGGCTTCCCTAAAAGGCCTTTTGGGTCGGGCGTCCCGCAACTCTGAATCACGTCCTTCTAATGCTGCCCACGGACCCCCAAAACATTTGATTTTGGAGGTGCGCCTGCTTCTTCCTATGTTGCCCAAGGGGATTCCTGTCCATGCGTTGATTGACTCTGGGGCCACTACAAACTTTATGGACGCAGCATTTGTGGCTAAATGGGCGATTCCCCAATGCCCGGTGGATCCGCCGATGTTAGTGGAGACCATTGATGGTCAAGTGCTTCTGTCTGGGCCAATTAAGGCCGCCACGCAACCGCTATGTATGGCCATCAGTAATCATGAGGAGGCCATTCAGTTTTATATCACCTCAGACCTGCATTTTCCCATGGTCTTGGGAATGGCGTGGCTCCGGGCGCATGACCCCTAGATCTATTGGTCTCAGAACTTGGTCACCTTTCCAAGCCTGCAGTGTGTGGACCACACCCGCCACATTTGTGCCGGTCAGGTAGAGGGGCCCACGGGGGTCTCCTTACCCTCTGAATTGGCAGAGTATGCTGATGTGTTCAGCGAGACAGGCGGATTGATTACCCCCGCAATGGCCTTATGACTGCCCCATTGACTTAGTCCCTAACACGCCTCTCCCAGTGGGGCGTTTGTATTCCATGTCGGACCCCAAATTGGCTGCGTTGAGGGACTTTTTGGAGAAGAATTTGGCTTGGGGGTTTATTCGGCCTTTGTCCTCACCAGTATCTGCACCCGTACTCTTCGTCAAGAAGAAGTCCGGTGAATTGCGGCTTTGCTGCGATTATCGGAAATTAAATGCCATCATAGTGCGCAACTGATACCCGCTGCCCCTCATCCCCGAACTCTTGGATCGGCTCTGTGAGGCCAAAATCTTCACAAAACTGGACTTGCACGGACCTTACAACCTTGTCAGAGTTTGGTCGGGTGATGAGTGGAAGACAGCATTTGGTACTCGGTACGGGCACTTCGAGTACATGGTGATGCCCTTTGGCCTGACCAACGCCCCTGCTGTTTTCCAACACTTTATGAATGACATTTTCCGGGACTTGTTAGATCAGTTTGTGGTGATTTACCTGGATGACATCCTGATCTATTCCCCATCGCGAGAGGAGCACCATCGGCATCTAAATTAGAGAAATGCCAGTTCTACCAGACGACTATTGAGTTCCTGGGTCACCGCATTTCTCCTGAGGGCATCGCCATGGACCCGAGTAAGGTGGAGTCATTGCAGAGTTGGCAACCCCCACGTCGTGTGAAGGATGTCCAGCAACTTCTTGGGTTTGCCAACTATTATCGGACTTTCATTCCCGGGTTTGCTACCATGATAGCCCCCCCTTACTCAGCTCCTGCAGAAAAAGACTCGGTTTCAGTGGGAGGCTCCAGAACAACGGGCTTTCCAGGCTTTGAAGGAAGCCTTCATGAAAGAGCACATCCTGAAGCATCCTGACCTGCAACGGCCATTTGTCGTGGAGACGGATGCCTCCGACATTGCCATTGGGGCGGTGTTACTCCAAATGATGATGCCCGGCGGTGCCCTCTTTCCTTTTGCATACTATTCACGGAAATTGAATCCGGCGGAGCACAACTATACCATCTGGGAGAAGGAGCTATTGGCCATTAAAGTGGCGTTCGAGACCTGGAGGCATAATCTTGAAGGGGTGTGGCATCAAATCGAGGTCCGGACGGACCATAAGAATTTAGAAAACCTGCAGACCGCTTGGAAATTGAACCAACGCCAGATCCAATGGTCTCTCTTCTTTGCAAGGTTCAATTTCCAGGTGACGTACATACCAAGCGGTCACAATCAAAGAGCGGATGCTCTGTCCAGGAAGCCCGAATATTCCTGAGCAGAAGACAAGCTTCTGCCCAGGACAGTGCTCCCTATTGAGTCTTTTGCTGCGTTGAGGGAGCCAATAGATGTACGGGCTCGGATTCAGGAGGCCCAGCAGCAGGATGGGTGGGTGGCTCAGCGAAAGGAGGAGGTGGGGCCCAGTTCACCATGGACAGTTGTGGATGGACTTCTCCACTATTGTGATTGGCTCTATGTGCCTGGAGGCCCGCTCAGAGGACTCAGAGGACTCAGCCAGTGTCATGATAATCCAGCAGCGGGGCATTTTGGCCTGTTCAAGACCCTGAATTTGGTATCCCATACCTTCTGGTGGCCCTGAATCCGACACAACGTTCAGACCTACGTCTCATCGTGTATTTCCTGTAGGCAAGCCAAGTCAGCGACAGGGGCCGCACCCGGACTTCTGCAGCCCTTGCCAACACCCAAAAGACCCTGGGGGGGGTGTCCATGGATTTTTTGATGGATTTACCCCATCTTCTGGATTCACAATGGTATTCATGGTGGTTGACATGTTGACCAAGATGGCACATTTCATTCCATGTCACGGCTTACCGTCTGCCCACGCCACCACTCGCATGTTCATCCAGCAGGTGTTCCGTCTGCATGGTCTTCCTGATAAGGTCGTGTCCGATAGAGGGGCCCAGTTCACAACCCGTTTCTGGCAGGAGTTCATGCAGGCGTTGGATATCAAGATCTGCCTCTCGTCCGCGCATCATCCTCAAACCGACGGAGGGACCGAGAAGGTCATTGGAATCCTGGAGCAATATCTGCGCTGCTATGTCAATCAGCAGCAGAACAATTGGGTAGACTATCTGGCGGTGGCTGAGTTTGCGTTCAATAACAACCATCACACCTCCACACAGATGACACAGTTCTTAGCCAATGTGGGCTATCACCCTCGGTTTTTCCCTAGTTCTCCAATAGATGCACCGGAACCACCAGCAAATGACTACCTGGCAGAGTTATAGGCGATCCATCGATTAGTGCAACGACTGTTGGAAAAGGCCAAGGCTGACTACAAATGGTTTGCTGATTGGTCAAGGCGGGATACGCCTCCACTATCAGTGGGAGATCGGGTATGGCTGTCCACTAGGAACCTACCGTCAACCCGGCCAACCAAGAAATTAGATCACCGATATGTTGGACCGTTCCCAATCAAGGCTGTCATCAATCCGGTCGCCTATCACTTAACTCTGCCATGTTCCATGCGGGTACATCCGGTCTTTCAACGTTCTCTGTTGGTCCCTGAGCAACTGGCGTGTCCACTCCGCCGAGCCGAACCGCCCCCACCGGTACAACGTGATGGAGACAGTGCCCCCGAGTATGAGGTTGCCAGCATTCGGGACTCCCATTGGGTGAAAGGACGCTTCCAGTACCTGATAGAATGGAAAGGCTACGGACCAGAGGAGTTCACCTGGGAGGATGAGTCTACCGTTCATGCTCCTGCATTGGTGACCGCCTTTCATGAACAATTCCCATCCCGACCGCATCCGGATCGGCAGACCCGGGGGAAGGGCCCTGCGGTGCAGGATAGTGTTGTGATTCCGTGCCAGCCTGTGCTCACAACAGCTGAGTCTGAGGAATCTGAGGAGGAGGTGGAGGAGGCATTTGAAGGGCCATCAGGGGCAGAGGGAGGCTCTGATGAATTACAGGACTCACAGTTTGATGCAGAGCCTGGGCCCTCCAGTCGTGTTTCTGATGAAGCTCAGCTGTGTGAGGAGAATGAGTCAGACTCGGAAGAATCACATCTGATGGACTTGCTAATTGATGCACACTCCCGTCGTCAATTAGCAAGAGCAAATCAGCAGCAGTCAATGCGACTACTCCAGGGAAAAAGGAGAAGGCACTGAGAGGCAACGCCTTGGGACTGCTGTATAAAGAGAGGTGTGGGCGGTGCTGGTTGCTGAAGGCAACCGTTTGCAAAGTGCTTCTTGGAATCCTGGTCTGTTCATCTTGCTTGTGACTTCTCGTCTGTTTGTATCGTGTTTCCTTTGGACTTGAGTTTTGCTGTTTGTGTTTTGGACTATTTGACAGGTTTGTCAACCATATTAAAAGAGTTTTGTTTTGTTGCAAAGTCTCCAGCCTATTGCATCAGCAGGGGTTTGGTCCTTGTGCCTTTAACAAGGACGGCAATAGTCTGGGATAGAACAGGCGGCAGGATTGTTGTCGCTAAAAGCGGCTGGGAAGTGCTGCTGGAAGAAAAACCCAACTGAGCCAGTTTGGACCCCACATCAGAAGGGGAACATGGGTAGCTGCAGTTCGAGGGTTGAAATTAGGACACTTATTGGAGATGTGCTCGAGGTGTGGGACGAGAGGCTGAGTGCCTGTCCTGGATGGTAATAAAAAGAAAAAGTGAGCAAGACAAATTTGTGAAAATGGGCTTTGCTTAGGGCTTTGCTGGGAAACCAATTTGGCTAAATAAAGGTACTTAAAAGGGAAAATAAGAAATAGTGATTCTCTTTCTTTCTTTCTCTCTCTCTCTCCATACAACCATGTGGTATGTTTAAAATATGTGCCTTCCCTAACTTGAGTTATCTGAAATTTATGGTGGGAATGACTAGGATGTGTAAAACTAAGACTTCTGTTTCCTTTTCTGTTTTCCTTGTCTTTGTGTATATATGTTTGTCAAAGTCTGTGTGTGAGAGGTAAATGTGACTGTTAACTGTTTCAAATCCAAAGAAAAAAGAATTTTAAATTCTGCTAGAAATTCTGCGTAAAATAAGCCACAAAAAGGAAATACCTCACTCTGTTTGTCTGGCCATCAAACAGAGTGAAGAAAAATGTGTTTGTTTGTTTGTTTGTTTTTTCTTTTCCTCTTTCTCTCTGTGTACTCTTAAGAACAGCCCAAAGTTAGCAGGAGGGAATGTTTTAAGCTCATCTGCTAGAAAAGTTTCATTCTTGCATTTAATAATTTATAATAAAGTTGGAAGGGATCTTGGAGGTCATCTAGTCCAACCCCCTGCTCAGGCAGGAAACCCTATACGAACTTTATCAAATGCCTTACTGAAGTCCAAGAAAATTATATCCACAGGATTCCTCTAGTCCACTAATTTTGTAACTGGGTCAAAGAATGCAGTAAGATGTGTCTAGCATGATCTGTTTTTGACAAACCCATGTTGGCTTTTAGTAATGACTTTGTTTGCCTCTAGGTGTTCGCAGATTCTTGTTTGATTATCTTTTCCAGAATCTTCCTAGGTATTGAGGTCAGGCTGATGGGTCTGTAGTTTCCTAAATCTATTTTTTTTTTTTTTTTGAAGAGGGGAACTACATCAGTTCTTTTCCAGTCCTCTGGTAGTTCCCCAGTGCTCCAGGATCTTTGAAAAATATGGTTCAGTGGTTCTGAGATCACATCTCCTCCAAAAGAACAAAGGGGAAACTGCAGCCATGCGCATACATGTCCCGAAAACTGAATGAAACCGAAAGGTGGTGGGCAGTGTGGGAAAAGGAAGCCTTTGTACTACGATGGGCACTGTTGACTTGGAGGCAATTCCTGGAGGGAAGTAAAATCCCTTTTGAAGTATGGACTAATCATAAAAACCTAGAAGCACTGAGGACTCCCTGCAAACTTTTCCCTAAGCAAGTCTAGTGGGCCCAGTACTTCAACAGGTTTGATTTCAAATTAAAGTACATCCCAGGGGGAAAAAACTTCTTAGTTGACGCTCTTTCTCGCATGCCCCAATACAAAAGCAACTGAGAGGAAGTGGTGAATTCCATCATCCCAACAAAGCAGCGGGCAGCACAAGCCACCACTAGACAGCAAGCTAAAAGAAAGAGTCCCTCACCTAGTGACAATTTCACTCAGCAACTGAAACAAGAGCTACTAACTGGTTCAGGTTCCTCTGCTGCCGTCTGCAGGGAAACAAAAGAAGTTTGTGTCCCACAAACTTCTTTTGTTTCCCTGCATGTGGCTGCAGAGGAACATGACGGAGTAACGTGATGGAGATGGAAATCAGGTAAGCAAAGAAATGCTTGGGGGAAGCGAGGGCATCTGGGTGATGGTGGGTCAATCTCTCCAGCTCTGCAGTGGCAGAGAAATGCAATGGAGCTGGAAAGCGGGTGCCAAGGCAAACCCCCTAAGGGTGCCAGGTGCTGAAACGGGCCCATCGTTCTCCAGCAGGTGCCCAGGGCCGCCAGAGGGAAGGCCAGCATCTACCAGCACTTATGGTAAACACAGCAGCATTCCGGCTCTGGCGGGAAAAGGGCAGCCAGCATGGGTGCTGCAGACAGGATGCCCACTCACTTCAGCATCCTCCCTCCCTGACCCTCTGGTGCTCCACCTGCTGCTTCATTGGCTGTGTGGGCAGAGCTACAAAGAGGGACAGGTGGCTGAAAGCACCAGCAGTCTGGCTTAGAAGGGGAGTGAAAGGGAATGTGATGACCCAGGGCCCCGAACGGACAGCATGTGACAGCAAAGCAATCAGCTGGCCAGAGCAATAGTCTTTTTAATCACTGCCAATGTTCACCCAACAGCCCCCACATATGCTGGCACGAGTTCAAACAAAACAGCCAGGGAAGTTTACACTGTTCTTAAAGCAAGACAGATAACAAGCAAACATATAATCCTTTTAACTCCCAGCTTGCCTGTGAACTGCAAACTGCAGACTGCAAGGAGAGATCAGCAGGAAGCAAACTGGTCCAGAATACAAAGTGTCCAGGTTACAAGAGCACACTATCTCAAGATTTCACGTTTGTTCCCGGAAAATCCCCCACCCCACAGCGTCTCCTTAAATCCTGAGCCATGACACGCCCACCAATGCCGCTGCCATGATGCTTGGCAGATCCCTCCCATCTGACCCACATGAGGCCATAGCCAGGCCTCCCATGCTTACGGTAACCCGAATCCCCACCCCCCAACCCTAAGTTGGAAAGGTCTGGACAAAACCTGGAAAAATTAGGGAAAAAAAGCAGGTTTTTCCCCCATTTTTTCCTATTTTTTCCAAAGCCATTTGGAAAAAAACAGGAAAAAAAACTGTTTTTTTCCACATTTTTTTCAGTTTTTTTCCAGGCCTTCCCATCTCTAACCCTAATCCACAATGCCTAACCCCAACCTTAACCCCCACTCCCCCCCAGGGCATCCACAATGCTTAACCCCAACCCTAACCCCAACCCTAACCCCCATCCTAACCCTCACTCCCCCCCCCCCCGGGCAACCACAATGCCTAACCCCAACCATAACCCCCACTTCCCCCCAGGGCAACCACAACCACAATGGTGATGTACAACAATCAACATGTATTCAAAAGCAGTCATGTCATCTTCTTCTGTAACTTCTTCATACGGTAACTCTCCCAAACCCCGAATTCCGGCCTTAACCTCTTGCGTCTCCAGTTCCTATAGAACCATTGACCCCAATCTCTTATGTCCAGCAATAGCAGTCTCCTTAAATGAGCACTTCTTGTCCATGTAGCCTGCTTGTAGTGCATTGACAACACAGCTGTCAGTGATTTTATCCCATGAATTCTTCATCCAAGTCATGACCTCTGACAAGCTAGGCTTCACAAAGTTTCCATGCTGATTTCTCTCCATTCTATGTTCAATGTAGTCATTGATTTCCCTGTGCAAATGGTCCTTGAATGGTTTGTTTATTGCAATATCAAGAGTCTGGAGATAGGCAGTATTCCTGCAAGAATCATTATTTGGTCTGTTCCTCTCTCTATCCAAGGAACTTCATGTCTTTTGCATGGTGAGTGCTGGCTGAATCCCACACTAGCAGACCTCTTTGGCCACCTCTCAAAACAAGTGGCAGCATTAAATCGACCTGTCAGAGCATGCACAGTCTTATTGCGCTGAGGTAACCCAGGAATAAATATAATAAACAGTGGTTTTCATTAACTGGTGGTTTATATTACACTATCTACAAATATACACTAGAAACAAAATACATACACGTGGTGATAATTCAGCAAACTCCAATACACAGAAATTACAGCAGGAAATGGATAAGAGAGAACACAGCAGCAAAAGCCTTCCCTTTTATACTCAGGCTCTTAAAGTGATACACACACCTGTTGAGTCATTCCTATGATTGCATTATCCACCTTACATTACATTACATCATTACATAAGCTGTTTAGCCTTTAAATAATTATCCTGACACAACCCACTTCCTTATAACAGCTTGTGTGCACCAGCTTTTCAGTTTCAAGAACATAAATGCCTGAAACACATTCAATTTTATCTTTCTTGCCCTTAGTGATGATTAGAGGTGGGACTTTCGTTCCATCCAGACAAATTGCCAAAATACAGGTAACACATGCACTTTCGTAACCAGTGGAGGGAATGTAGATTGACAAGGCACCCCTCTGATCAATTGTTGTTTGAGATACTTGGCCCATAAACACTGCAGTTTCATCCATAGCAATCATGTTTGACAGTTGGTATTTTGAAAAGTTGATGCCATCAACAAAGGACTTGAATGCAAGTGCACTTTTAATAAGTTCAGTATCTTGCAGCTTGAACAGTGTTGTCGATCTTCTTAGAGACAGTTCATATGGCTGAAGTAAGCCATCCAGCCAGTGTTGTAATGCTTTGAATTCTTCTGGGGATATTTCTAACTGTGGTGCCAGTGCAATGGCAAATGCTTGAATATCAGCCCTGCGCACAACCAAAGCCTTTGCTCTCCTGTCATCAATCCAGTCACAGGTGTTGTATTCCAGTTCAGGAAATAATGGCTGCCTACCTGATCCATACTTTCGCTTCTTGGCATTTCCCTCATCCACCTGTTGACTGAGGTTATTGTACTCTGCTCATCATTTTTGGATCATACAGAGATCCAACTTGTTCTCTTTGGAGAAAGCTGTAAGATTCTTGCCCTGAGAGTCCTCCACGATTCCTTTCTTGAACTTGATGGAATAGCTCTTTCTTTTTGAACTCATCTTGGTGGGGGGGGGGGTCAAAATATTACGGTATTCCCTTTGAATCTGCCATTAAATTAAATCACCATTAAACCAGAGGTGTCAAACTTGATTTCATTGAGGGTTAGGGTTAGGCATTGTGGTTGCCCTGGGGGGGGGGGGAGTGGGGACTAGGGTTGGGTTTTGGCATTATGGGTTAGGGTTAGAGATGGGAAGGCCTGGAAAAAAACTGAAAAAAATGTGAAAAAAGTTTTTCCCTATTTTTTTTCAAAATGGCTTTGGAAACCCTGTTTTTTTTAAAAAATTTCCACTGTTTTCCAGGCCTTTCCATCTCTAGGGTTGGGGGGAGTGGGGGTTAGGTTTACCATAGGCATAGGAGGCCTGGCTATGGCCTTGCAGGGGTCAGATGGGGGGATCTGCCAAGCCTCATGGCAGCGGCATTGGCGGGCGCAACGTGTGATGTGGCATCCAGCTGCAGAACAAGTTGGGCTGCAAGGTACTGATAAGCAGGGTGCGTAGGTCAGATCCCACCGGCTTGCCTCATGGCAGCGGCACTGGCAGCTCCCCCCCTCTTCATCTCATATCTATTGTAGCAACCAGATGCTCTAAAAGTAGTTGGCTCCTTTTACACTTTGGATTTTACTCTAAGACTGTTGGCTGAAAAATGAGTACATCAAATATCACCAGACTTATGAAGAAGACTTCCCCTGCACCCTCTGTTGGAACACCTAGCCCAACAACCCAGAGATCTATTGAAACAATGTTTCAGCGTGAGAAAATAAGCACTGCCCAAAATGAAATGCAGACTAGACTAAAATTGATTCAAGAGTTAATGCAAAAAAAATCATGAAGAGACAGGCCCAAAATTTGAGGGAAAATTTTTATAAAATGTTTTATAGGTGGCATTTGGATCCTAAAAAACTGTCTTGTATGTATCCTAATTTACAGCCCAAATGTTGGAGGTGTGGTAGTACTGATGCAACTTATTTTCATGTTTGGTGGACTTGTAAAAATGTTAAAGCTTTTTGGATAATGATTTGGTGGAACATTCAAAAGATTTTTAAAAAGAAGATAAAGTTTACTCCTCAATTATTTTTATTGGGTATTTTTAAGGATTTAGATGTTAATGAAACTATTTTAATGTTGAATTTAATAACTGCAGCAAGGTTACTTGTAGGTTTATACTGGAAGAAGGATTCGTTGCCTACTATAGAAGAATGGATACTTAAGGTTTCCAATTTAGCAGAAATGGCAAAGATTTCTGCTTATTTAAAGGATCATACACAAGAAAAATATATTATGGTATGGAGAAGATGGATAGATTATATTCAGAATAAATATGGAACTTTAAAGTTCCATTTATTTTATGATTAATTTTTTTTTGAAATAATAATTATTATTTATAGAATTTTGTAATAAGTGATTTATAACAGATTTGTTTACATTATTATGATGTTAAAGTTTAGAGGGAGTTAAGGGTTAAGTATGAATTTGTTTATTGTATAATTTTTTTTGTTTTTAAAAGTTATGTAGATTTTGTTTGTTTTGTTTACAATAACCCTGTATTCTGCTCTGGGAAGTGGGGGGGGGGGTAGGGGGGTGGGGATGGGTGGGATTAATTAGGTTAGATAAACAGAAATATTAATGTATAAAGTAGATAGAGTAATTTTGAGAGAGGTGTCGCTCGGGTATTTCCCCTGAACTGTATCCGAAGAGGGATGAGAGGGGAGGAGGAAAGGATAGAAGAAAATAGGATGGGAGGAAGGGAGGAGGGGAGAGAGGTGAAGAGAGGAGAGAAGGAGGAGGGAAGTAAGTAAGGAAGGTAGAGAGGGCAGATGCAGTCGGGGGGGAGGTGGACGAGCGACACCTAAGGTTATATGTATGAATTTATTTCAAAGGTATTTTTTATAATGTATTGAAAGTATTAAATGTATTGAAAAATGGAAAATAAAAAAAAAATTTAAAAAAATCATGAAGAGACAAAAAGCAACTTTGAAAAATTAAGAGAAGAAATTTTGGATATAAAGGCACAATTTGAAGTTCACCATCAAATGATTGTCAAAAATGAACAAAGAATTCAGAAAATGGAAAATAAATCAGATGATATTGATGAAAATGGAAATACTATGGCAAGAAAATGAAAAATTAGAACAAGCAAATCAAAATCTAGAAGGAGCAGTGGTGATCTTAGAAATGGAGAAGGTGGAACACTATTTGAGATTTCAAAATATCCCTGAAGATAGAGAAGAAAATATAGCAGTTGTGATCATTGAGCTTCTGGCAGAGGCTTTGAAAGCAGACAGAGCAGGGATGCAAATGGAGATAGATGAAATATTCCGAATGAATTCAAGCTAAGCAAGGAAATATATATAAACTACCTAGAGCAGGGCTTTTCAACCTTTTTACTGATTGTACCACTTTTAGGATATGGCAATATTCGAGTACCACCTAGCAAGGTGTCAAAAACTTGATGACCAAAAAAAAATTGTTCAAAGTTGCAATTGCACTGAAATGACTTATGACCATTTTTCACACTTATGACCATTGCAGCATGCCCAGGGTCATGTGATTTATATTTGGATCTTTGGCAACTGATTCATATTTATAATGGTCACAGTGTTCCAGGGTCCTGTGATCCCCTTCTGCAACCTTTTGACAAGCAAAGTCAATGGCAGAGCTGCTGGTGGCCAAGTGCTAAGGCAGGACTTCCTTTCCTCCCTCCCTTCCCTTGCCTCCCTTTTTCTCATTCCCATCTTCTTCTGAAGGAAGAATTTGAAACACCCCCCCCCCCATATTTTCCCTCTTCCATATATTGATCAAACAAGGAAAGGCCTGCAGAGACAGAAAAGACAAGCTGCTGAGTGAACTAGCTTAAAAAGGCACATTCCCCTTTAAGAATTAGCTACTGGCTAGAAAGGAAAGTAAGGAGCGCAGCCGGCACTTAAGGAAGAAAAAAAATGTGTGCCTTTCTTGCTTTGCGCTTGATTCCCGTGTCTTTAGGGGTACAGTGACAGGACTGGGGGGGGTGCATTCTTACTACAGTGGACATTAACTCCCAGAATTCCCCAGCCAGCACAGCCTGGTGTAGGGTTTTTACAAACCCAAAATGTCCCCACCAGTTTTGAGTCCTGGTATGTTTGCATAGTTTTCAGTCTCTGAGTGGCTGGGACATACAACTTCCCTCCTACCCAGGCTAGCCCTTCCTGCATTGAGCAGGACCACTTGTCCTTCTCTAGGGCTTGTCTGAAGGCCCAGGCAGTGGCAAAATCTAGGGCCGACCCCCTTTTTGTTTGCAATCTTGTAGTTACCCGAGCCGCTATCTGTTGTACTGGGAGCAAAGGCTTAACTACTTCCGCTTTTGCACTATTATATCGAGGCAGCCTCGAGAAAGCATCAGCTAGAAAAAAATTTCCCCCTGGCAAGTAGCAGAGGGTGAAGTTAAAATGTTGGAAGTGTTGAGCCCACCATGCCTGTTTTGGAGACAGCTTCCTCTGAGTCTTTAGAGCGTCTAAGTTCTTGTAGTCAGTCCAGCTCCAGGAAGTGTTGCCAAGTGAGGAGGGCCCACTTAATGGCATACGACTCCTTTCCCCACACCGCCCAATGTTGCTCGGGTTCTGTCAGTTTTTTCGATGTGTATGCACAAGGCTGCAGTTGGCCCTTCTCATTTTCCTGGAGTAGTACAGCTCTCACAGCTACTTCGCTGGCATCGACCTGAATAACAAAAACTTTTTCAGCGTCTGAATGCCTTAGTACTGGTTCAGTGGAAAAAAGCCTTTTTAATTATTCAAATGCGGCTTGGCATTCCATAGTCCACTTCAGGTGCTGGCTAGGTTTCGGCTTCTTCATCCCTTTCATCTTTAGCAAGTTAGTGATGGAGAGGGCTATTTGTGCAAAGGATGGAATGAATTGCCTGTAAAAATTTGCAAAGCTGAGGAAGTTTTGCAGCTGCTTTCTGGTGTGAGGGGGTGCCCAATCTAAAACAGCCCATACTTTCTCTGGGTCCATAACCACCCCCTCATGGGAGATCTTGTACCCCAAGTAGTCAATTTTTTCTTTGTGGAATTCACACTTTGACAGATTAGCATACAGTTTGGCAGCTCCAAGTTTGTTTAACACCGCCCTAACCAGTTTCACGTGTTCTGCTTTTGTTTTTGTGTAAATTAAGATATCATCAAGGTATACCAAAACACCCTTATATAGGTGCTCATGAAGCACTTCGCTCATCAGTTGCATGAAAGATGCAGGTGCTCCTTGTAATCCAAAGGGGAGTACCTTGAATTGGAAGCACCCCAGGGGGCAGTTAAAGGCAGTCTTCCATTCATCCCTTTTATGGGAAGTACACTTCCCATAAATCCAGCTTAGAGAATATCTTGCCTTTCGATAGGTGGGTCAGCATATCTTTCATGAGGGGAAGGGGGTACACGTTTTCCACACATACAGCGTTCAGACCCCTATAATCAATGCAGAGATGAAGAGATCCATCTTTTTTCTCCTGGAACAGAACAGGGGCAGCTACTCTGGGTCTGGTGGGTTGAATGAAACCCTGGGCTAGGTTTTTGTCTATGAATGGGCACAGTTCATCTAATTATCTTGGAGTCATGGAATACAGCTTCAGTTTTGGTAACTTGGCCCTGGGGATGATTTCAATGGCACAGTCCATGGGCCGGTGGGGAGGGAGTTCATCTGAGCCCTTCTCACTGAACACAGGGACTGTGAACGGCAGTAGACTGGGTGCTGCAGATGGCAGTAGACCAGGGACTGAAAATGGCAGTACACTGGGTGTTGCGAACAGCAGTAGACTGGGGACTGCGAATGGCAGTAGAACAAGAACTGCAGAACACTAGACCATGGACTCAGACCACTAGACCAGGGACTGCAAACAGAAGCAGACCAGTAGACCGGGGACTGCGAATGGTAGTAGATTGGGTGCTGCGGACTGCAGTAGACCATGTGCTGCGGACGGCAGTAGACTGGGTTCTGCAGACAGCAGTAGACCAAGGACTGTGAATGCCAGCAGACCAATAGACTGGGGACTGCAAAAGGCAGCAGACCAGTAGGCTGGGGACTGTGAATGACAACTGCACAGGAGACTCTTGGAAAAAGAAACTGATGCTATTTTGATTTACAAAACATAGGACAGAAAAAAATAGGCATAATTACCTACAACAGAGAAGGTAGAAGCATGGCTAGCAGCAAAAGACATCCACCAACCATAAAAGAGGGATTTTCAAGCAACAAATTCATGGAACAGGCGACGGATACTATTCTGGTGTGCAATACATGTTCCATGTATGTGCTTATGCCCAAAGAACACCCAAATTATACATGAATTAAATGTAAACTATGTGAACTACTAGATGAAAAAGTTAGGAATCTAGAGGCAACTCTAGCCAAACTCCAACCTACAAAAGAAAGCTATACCCAAACCGAACCAAACAATGGACAAATAACTCCCAGAGGATTTGACCCTACCGATAAACCCTTGGAGGAAGACAAATGGAGGTATGCCACACATAGATGGAAACACAACAGTCAAAAGAAGAAGCAGCATACATCTAACAAAACCCTACTGCCCAATCTAACCCGACCAGAAGCAGCCCCATTAAAACTAAGCAATCAGTTTCTCCCCCTAAATGGAAATACACACACCCACAACCTCCTCCTCAAAGAAAACATGCAGACACCTAGCAAAGAAACAACTTCAAATATCCCTAAAAAAGTCACATCAACAAACATACCTGAGACAAACAGAAAAGCAGCTCAGATTGCACACACACAGCCCCCCAAAAAGACGGGTGCTGGTGATAGGAGATTCTATTCTCAAAGGAACAGAATCAGCCATCTGCAGACCGGACGTACAATCCTGGGAAGTATGTTGTCTCCCTGGAGCAAAAATCAAAGATGTGGCTGAGAACCTAACCAAAATAATTAGGCCCACAGATTACTACCCACTCCTTCACATTGGGATGAATAACACAACAAAGAACCTGAGCACAATACTGAGAGACTATAAGCAACTAGGCAATAAAGTTAAGGAGCTAGGAGCACAAGTAGTGTTCTCATCAGTACTCTCAACAAAAAGCCAACACCCATTGAGGGAAAAAAAGAATTCTAGAAATAAAGGGAAACAGGGAAAAATGTACTTGGAAAAAGACTGGCCCAACTCATCAGGAGGGCTTTAAACTAAAATTGAGGGGGAAGGGTAACCAATCTTCAGAATCTTTAGAACTCAAAACCAATCATAAATCCCAAGAAAACAAATCAAAGAGGTAGGGAGTGATGAGAAAAAAGAAAAAAATCAAACAACAATCAGGAGATCCAAGAAACATACCCACAGAAATGCACATGATCAAAGATAAAAGCCCTCCAGAATCTATATGGGTCAATATAAACGGAACAAAAAATGACATTGCCATAGGGGTATACTACAGGCCACCCAACGAATCAGAAAAAATAAATGGACTCTTTGCCAATCAGTTAACAAAAGTATATAGGAAGCATACCACAGTAGTAATGGGAGACTTCAACTACCCAGTTATCAGCTGAGAGACAAACTCTGCTGCAAGTGGGAGATCAAACAGATTCCTAACCAACCTAGCCAACAACTTTGTCATCCAAAAGGTAGAGGAGGGAACTAGAAGTAAAGATATACTGCACCTAATTCTTACTAATAGAGAAGAAGTGATAGAGGGCGTTGAAGTTACCAGAACCTTGGGTGAAAGTGACCACATCATACTAAAATTCAATATAATGCAAACACAAGCAATAGAAAATAATTCAACCAATGTCTTAAACTTCAAAAGAGCTGATTTTAACAAACTCAGAGAGAACCTAGGAAAGATCCCATGGATGAAAATCCTAAAGGGGAAAACAACTCAAGAAGCATGGGAAACTCCAAAAAATGCTATCATAACAGCCCAGTCCAGCACAATACCACTGAAAAAGAAAAACAAGAAAGTCAAGAAGAAACCAGTATGGCTGCACAAAGATCTCTCAGACAAACTGAAATACAAAAAGGACAAATAAAAAAAATGGAAAGAGGGACACATTACTAAGGCTGATTATCAGCAGACAGCCAAAACATGCAAAGATGAAATCAGGAAAGCAAAGGCTCAGAATGAACAAAGACTTGCAACACAAATCAAGGATAATTAAAAAAAGTTTTTTTCAACATATTAATAACAAGAAAAAAGTCAAGGAAACTGTAGGTCCACTGAAGAGAGAAGATAGCAAGAAAGTAACAAGCAATAGGGAGAAACCCTGGGAAGATCCTAGAAAAGATAATCAAAAAACAGATCTGCGAACAACTAGAAGCAAACAAAGTTATAACTGGTAGCCAGCACAGGTGTAAGGACCCACCTCACTTTACATCTTAAGAAGACAGAACTCTTGGAATATCTCTTCCAACAGGCATCTTTATTAAGAGAAAATGATTGCAGGCGTTCTAGACAGGATCTGAGGGATCAACCCCTACCATTCAATGTTTTAAGTGTTCCCAAGCAGCCCCCACCCCACAGTCCTTCCGGGCGACGATCACTCATCCTCTCTTTTCCCAGATCCCAGGGGTTACATTGTTCCACCCCTTTTCCCTCACTGCCGGCAAAAGGGAGACTTCAGAGAGAGAGTAGATGAAAGGCGATGGCCATATTGTTATGGTCAGTCCTCTTGATGAGAATCAACATACAGTCCTTTGTAGTTTAAATGAAGGAAGTGAGAGTCATAAAACCCCCTTGCTTCCTCCTCCCCTTTCGTAGTATGACAGAATCCACAGAGAGTAAGAAATGGGGTTTTTTTCAGAGTAGGTAGCTAGAAATGAAATATAATTGGATTCTGACATCCTGCCCCCCTTAAAAATAAGAGAGATCCACCTGTAAAGAAAACAAAAGAGGTATAAAAGTTAGTCTGGCTTGTTAGGATAATCTGTATGAAACTTCTTTAATAGCTTCGGGGCTCTGACATGACATTTATGGACCCACTCGTTTTGTGAGGCGGGGAGGTGTTTCCATGCTACTAGGTATTGAGTTGCCCCATGATATCTCCTAGAATCTAGGATTTCCTTTATCTCGAAGTGTTGTTCTCCTTCCACCATGATTGGGGGTGGTGGTGGGGGGATTTTTGGCCATTAGGGTGACTGATGATCTCTTTTCAGCAAACTGCAGTGAAAAATTGGGTGTATTTGCCTAGGATTTTTGGGTAATTCTAATTCTACTGTTACTGGGTTTATGATTCTCTTAATTGGAAAAGGCCCTATATATTTTGGTCCAAGTTTTTTACAGGGTTGTAGGGATTTTAGGTATTTTGTAGATAAGTACACAATTTCTCCTATAATCAATGGTGTAAGCTCAACCCTTTTTTTATCGGCTTGTGCTTTATATGCATGCCTAGCTTCATCTAGTGCTTTTCTAACTATTGGCCAGGTGTTTTGTAATTGTTCCATCCATTCTTTCAGTGATGGGATCGCCGGTTCGTTTGGGGTTAGTTCTGGCATGGGGTTGAAACTTTGGCCGGTAGCTATTTGAAAAGGAGTGTAACCTGTGCTGGAGTGGACTGCATTATTGTAGGCCACTTCTGCGAAGGGGAGTAGGTCCGTCCAATCAGACTGTTGGAAATTAAGAAAGCATCTTAAATATTGCTCAAGTACTGAGTTCAATTTTTCCAATTGACCATTCCCCTGCGGGTGATGGCTAAATGTCAGTCCTTGCATGGTCCCTAAGAGGGATAAAAATTCCTTCCAAAATGCAGACGTAAATTGCACTCCCCTATCAGATATGATGCATTGGGGTGCCCCATGCAATCTGTAAATATGCTGCACAAAAAGTTATGCTAAGGCTTTTGCAGTGGGAATCTTTTGGCAAGGGATAAAGTGCGCCTGTTTGGAAAACAAGTCCGTGACCGTCCAGACGACAGTATTCCCATTGCTTTCTGGTAATTCCACTATAAAATCCATGGCTATTTCCCTCCAGGGGGCTGAGGGATTTGCCACTGTTTGTAACAGTCCGGGCAATTTCCCTTGCAACCTCTTCGCAGTTGCACACCTTGGGCAGCTGGCCACGTAACTTTCTATGTTCTTTTTCATGGATGGCCACCAAAATTGCCATTTAATTAAGTGTAATGTTTTTACAAATCCAAAATGCCCTGCTGATTTTGTGTCATGGCAAAGCTGCATGAATGTGACTCTTTGGGTTGTTGGTATATATAACTTTTCCCCCACCCAAGGCAGCCCGTCTTTCATTGTGCACACATGTTTATTTTTCTGGAACCATTCATCTGTTTCCAAACTTTTCCGGAATTCAATTCCTGTTTGGCTACCCAGCTGTGGTTTTAATTTAGCTTGGGCTCTGGTGGTTACTGGCGCTGCCAGTTGTGATTCTACCATCATCGGTTTAGAGTCAGTGGCTCGCGTGCTGTTCTATTGGGGCATGCAAGATAGTGCATCTGCCAGGAAGTTCTTTCCCCCCAGCAAAAGCTTCAGCCTAAATTGGAATTGGTGAAAATGCTGGCACCAGCGGGCTTGCTTGGGGTTGAGCTTCCTGGGTGTTTTCAAGGCGTCCAAATTTTTGTGGTCTGTCCACACCTGGAAAGGGATTTTATTGCCTTCCAGGAACTGGCGCCATGTGAGTAATGACCAACGTATCCCGTATGCCTCTTTCACCCACACAGGCCAGCGCTGTTCCGTTTCGGTGAGTTTCTTGGATGTATACACACAGGGTTGCAATACCTCTTCATCGTTTTCTTGTAATAGTACAGCTCCCTCTGCCACATCACTTCCATCCGCCTGTATTACGAAGGGCTTATCCATGTCTGGGTGCCTCAGTACTGGTTCGGCAGAAAATAGTCTCTTCAATCTCTCAAATGTTGCTTGGCATTCCATTGTCCATGTTAGTGGCTGGCTAGGTTTTACTGAGGATGCTCCCTTCGTTTTTAGTAAGTTTGTGAGGGGCAGGTCTATCTGGGCAAATGAGGGGATGAATTGGCAGTTGTTGTTGTTAATTGCGAAGTCGTGTCCGACCCATCGCGACCCCATGGACAACGTTCCTCCAGGTCTTCCTGTCCTCTACCATCTTCTGGAGTCCATTTAAGTTCACACCTACTGTTTCAGTGACTCCATCCAGCCATCTCATTCTCTGTCGTCCCCTTCTTCTATTGCCCTCAATCTTTCCCAGCATTAGGCCCTTCTCCAGTGAGTCCTTCCTTCTCATTAGGTGGCCAAAGTATTTGAGTTTCATCTTCAGGATCTGGCCTTCTAAAGAGCAGTCGGGGTTAATCTATTCTAGGACTGACCGGTGTGAATGCCTTGCAGTCCAAGGGACTCGCAGGAGTCTTCTCCAGCACCATAGTTCAAAGGCCTCAATTCTTTTGCGCTCAGCCTTTCTTATGGTCCAACTTTCACAGCCATACATTGCAACTGGGAAAACCATGGCCTGGACTATACGTACTTTTGTTGGCAGGGTGATGTCTCTGCTTTTTAGTATTCTGTCTACATTTGCCATAGCTTTCCTCCCCAGGAGCAAGCGTCTTTTAATTTCTTGGCTGCAGTCCCCATCTGAGGTGATCTTGGAGCCCAGAAAAATAAAATCTGTCACTACCTCCATTTCTTCCCCATCTATTTGCCAGGAATTGAGAGGGCCGGATGCCATGATTTTGGTTTTCTTAATGTTGAGTTTCAAGCCAACTTTTGCACTCTCCTTCTTCACCCGCATCAAGAGGCTCTTTAGTTCCTCTTCACTTTCTGCCATTAGAGTGGTATCATCTGCATATCTTAGGTTGTTGATATTTCTCCCGGCAATCTTAATTCCAACTTTTGATTCATCTAGCCCTGCCTTTCTCATGATGTGCTCTGCATATAAGTTAAATAGGCAGGGTGACAGTATACAGCCTTGCCGGACTCCTTTTCCAATTTTGAACCAATCAGTGGTTCCGTGTTCGGTTCTCACTGTTGCTTCTTGACCCGCATATAGGTTTCTCAGGAGACAAATGAGATGGTCTGGTACTCCCATCTCTTTAAGAACTTGCCACAATTTGTTGTGATCCACACAATCAAAGGCTTTTGCATAGTCAATGAAGCAGAAGTAGATATTTTTCTGGAACTCCCTAGCTTTCTCCATGATCCAGCGTATGTTGGCAATTTGATCTCTAGTTCCTCTGCCTCTTCGAAATCCTGCCTGCACTTCTGGTAGTTCTCGATCCACATACTGCTGGAGTCTAGCTTGTAGGATTTTAAGCATAACTTTACTAGCATGTGAAATGAGTGCAATGGTGCAATAGTTTGAACATTCTTTGGCATTGCCTTTCTTTGGAATTGGAATGTAAACTGACCTTTTCCAATCCTGTGGCCACTGTTGAGTTTTCCAAATTTGCTGGCAAATTGAGTGTAGCACTTTTACTGCATCATCTTTTAAGATTTTGAATAGCTCAGCTGGAATACTGTCACCTCCACTAGCTTTGTTGTTGCTCAGATTTTCTAAGGCCCATTTCACTTCACATTCTAGGATGTCTGGTTCGAGGTCAGTGACCATCTCATTGTGGTTATCTGGGATGTTAAGCTCATTCTTGTATAGTTCTTCTGTGTAGTTTTGCCATCTCTTCTTAATCTCTTCTGCCTCTGTTAGGTCTCTGCCATTTTGATCCTTTATCATGCCCATCTTTGCATGAAATGTTCCCTTCATATCTCCAATTTTCTTGAAGAGATCTCTGGTCCTCCCTATTCTGTTGTTTTCTTCTATTTCTTTGCACTGTTCATTTAAGAAGGCATTCTTATCTCTTCTAGCTACTCTCTGGAATTCTGTATTCAATTGGGTGTATCTTTCTCTTTCTCCTTTGCCTTTCGCTTCCCTTCTTTCCTCAGCTATTTGCAAAGCTTCCTCAGACAGCCATTTTGCTTTCTTGCATTTCTTTTTCTTTGGGATGGTTTTAGTTGCTGCCTCTTGTACAATGTTGCGAACTTCCATCCATAGTTCTTCAGGTACTCTGTCTATCATATCTAATTCCTTAAATCTATTTGTCACCTCTACTGTATATTCATCAGGAATATGATTTAGTTCATACCTGAGTGGCCTAGTGCTTTTCCCTACTTTTTTCAATTTAAGCCTAAATTTTGCAACGAGAAACTCATGATCTGAGCCACAGTCAGCTCCTGGTCTTGTTTTTACTGACTGTATAGAGCTTCTCCATCTTTGGCTGCAGAGCACATAGTCAATCTGATTTCTATGTTGACCATCAGGTGATGTCCATGTGTAGAGCCGTCTCTTGGGTTGTTGGAAAAGAGTGTTTGTTATGACCATCGTATTCTCTTGACAAAATTCTATTAGCCTGTGCCCTGCTTCATTTTGTACTCCAAGGCCAAACTTGCCTGTTATTCCGGTTATCTTTTGGCTTCCTACCTTAGCATTCCAATCCCCCATGATGATAAGGACATCATTTTTTGGTGTTAATTCTATAAGGTGCTGTAGGGCTTCATAGAACCGGTCAATTTCATCCTCTTCAGCACCAGTGGTAGGGGCATAGATTTGGACTATTGTGATATTGAATGGTTTGCCTTGGATTCGAATTGAGATCATTCTGTCATTTTGGGGATTGTATCCCAGTATTGCTTTTCCTATTCTTTTATTGACTATGAAGGCTACTCCATTTCTTCTGAGGGATTCTTGCCCGCAGTAGTATACCTGATGGTCATCTGAGTTAAATTCACCCATTCCTGTCCATTTTAGTTCGCTGATTCCTAAGATGTCGATGTTCAGTCTTGTCATCTCTTTTTTGACTACGTCTAGCTTGCCTTGATTCATGGATCTTACATTCCAGGTTCCTATAGAGAAAAAATCTTTACAGCATCGGACTTTCCTTTCACCGCCAGATATATCCACAGCTGAGCGTCCTTTCGGCTTTGGCCCAGTCGCTTCATTCTTTCTGGCGCTACTAGTACTAGCCTTCTGCTCTTCCCCAGTAGCATATTGGACACCTTCCGACCTGAGGGGCTCATCTTCCAGCATCATATCTTTTTGCCTTTTAGTACTGTCCATGGGGTTTTCATGGCAAAGATACTGGAGTGGTTTGCCATTTCCTTCTCCACTGGATCACATTTTGTCAGAACTCTCTGCTATAACCTGTCCATCTTGGGTGGCCCTCCACAGCATAGCTTATAGCTTCATTGAGTTATGCAAGCCCCTTCGCCACGACAAGGCAGTAATCCATAAAGGGGTATTGGCGGTAAAAGTTTGCAAAACCCAGGAAACTTTGCAGTTGCTTTCTTGTGCGAGGTGGTACCCATTCTAATACTGCTCTGACCTTCTCTGGGTCCATTTCAATGCCCTGTGGGGATATGCGATAACCTAGGTAGTCTATCCTTTCCTGGTGGAATTCGCATTTCGATAGTTTGGCATATAGGTGGGCAGCTCGCAGTTTCTTTAAAAACGCACTGACTAGGTTGACAAGTTCCTCTTTTGATTCGGTGAAGATAAGGATGTCGTCTAAGTAAACCAGGACCCCCTTAAATAGGTGCTCCCTTTGAACGTCATTGATTAATTGCATAATACTGTGGGGGGGGCCTTGTAATCCAAATGGCAAGACTTTGAATTGGTAGCACCCCACTGGGCAGTTAAATGCAGTCTTCCATTCATTCCCTTCCTTAATTCTCACGCGATAGTACACTTCCCTTAGATCTAGTTTAGTAAAAGTTTTCCCTTTCGAGAGGTGTGACAACATGTCCTTCATGAGGGGCAGGGGGTATAGGTTGCTTTCACTGATTGTATTCAGAAGCCTATAATCCACGCATAAGCATAAAGAGCCATCCTTCTTCTCTCTAAAGTGGACCGGGGCGGCCACTTTAGGCTTGGCTGGTTCAATGAACCCCCTTTCTAGGTTTTTCTTTATGAATCTTTCCATTTCCTCCTTCTCCTTTGGGCTCATGGAGTATAATCTGGGCTTTGGGAGTTTTGCCCCAGGCTTGAATTCAATGGCACAGTCCGTGGGTCGGTGGGGAGGAAGCTCATCTGCCCTCTCCTCACTGAAAACTTCAGCAAGATCTCTGTATTCCTCTAGTATTTCTGGTAGCCCCTTTTCCTCTCCCATGGATTCTTTTTCCATTCTTAATTTTGGTAGCTCCCCTTGGGATTTTAAGTCCATAGGGTCCCCTTTCGGGAAATTGATTTCTGCCGTCCTCCAATTCACCCAGGGGTTCCATTACTTTAACCATTCCATCCCTAGGATCATCGGGCATTCCATCCCTGGGGTCACTACAAACATTTTGTCTTCCTCATGTTTGCCCAGGGTGTTCTATCCCAGCCTATTGTCGTCCTTGTTAACTTCACAAGGACAAAACCCCTGCTATTACAATAGGCTGGAGACTTGCAAACAAAAACAAAAACCTCTTTTAATTTTGTTGACAAACCTGTCAAATACAGCAAACTCAAGTCCAAAAGAACACTATGAAAAGCAGACGCTAAGTCACAAGAGAAGTCACAGACCAAGATTCCAAGACGCAGTTTTCAAATGGTTGCCTTCAGCAACCAGCACCACCCACACCTCCTCCCTTTATTTAGCAGTCCTAAGGAGGTGCCTCTCCTTGCCGTTTCTTCTTACTTTGGAGGTGCCTCATTGACCTCTGTTGACTTACTCTTGCTAATTGACGTCGTCTGCGTGCGTCAATTAGCAAGTCCATCTGTTGTGATTCTTCCAAGTCTGACTCATGCTCCTCACACAGCTGAGCTTCATCAGAAACACGACTGGAGGGCCCAGGCTCTGCATCGAACTGTGAGTCCTGTACTTCAGAGCCTCCCTCTGGCTCTGATAGCCCTTCAGATGCCTCCTCCACCTCCTCCTCAGATTCCTCCGACTCAGCTGTTGGGAGCACAGGCTGGCACGGAATCACAACACTATCCCGCACCGCATGGCCCTTCCCCCGGGTCTGCCGATCCGGATGCGGTCGAGATGGGAATTGTTCATGAAAGGCCGTCACCAAGGCAGGAGCATGAACGGTAGACGCATCCTCCCAGGTGAACTCCTCCGGTCCGTAGCCTTTCCATTCAATCAAGTACTGGAAGCGTCCTTTCACCCAACGGGAGGCCCAAATGCTGGCAACCTCATACTCAGGGGCACTGTCTCCATCACGTTGTTCCGGTGGGGGCTGTTCGGCTCGGCAGAGTGGACACGGCGGTTGCTCAGGGACCAACAGAGAATGGTGAAAGACCGGATGTACCCGCATGGAACGTGGCAGACTTAAGCGATAGGCGACCGGATTGATGACAGCCTTGATTGGGAACGGTCCAACATATCGGTGGTCTAATTTCTTGGTTGGCCGGGTTGATGGTAGATTCCTGGTGGACAGCCATACCCAATCTCCCACCCATAGTGGAGGCGTATCCCGCCTTGACCAATCAGCAAACCGTTTGTAGTCAGGATTGGCCTTCTCCAACTGTCGCTGCACCAATCGATGGATCGCCTGTAACTCTGCCAGGTAGTCATTCGCTGGTGGTTCCGGTGCATTTAGTGGGGAAAGAGGGAAAAACCGAGGGTGATAGCCCACATTGGCTAAGAATGGTGTCATCTGCGTGGAAGTGTGCTGAGAGTTATTGAACGCAAACTCAGCCACCGCCAGATACTCTACCCAATTGTTCTGCTGCTGATTGACATAGCAGCGCAGATATTGCTCCAGGATTCCAATGACCTTCTCGGTCCCTCTGTCGGTTTGAGGATGATGCGCGGACGAGAGGCAGATCTTGACATCCAATGCCTGCATCAACCCCTGCCAGAAACGGGCTGTGAACTGGGCCCCTCTATCGGACACAATCTTATCAGGAAGACCATGCAGATGGAACACTTGCTGGATGAACATGCAAGTGGTGGCACGGGGAGACGGTAAGCCACGGCATGGAATGAAATGCGCCATCTTGATCAACATGTCAACCACCATGAATACCGTCGTGAATCCAGAAGATGGGGGTAAATCCATCAAAAAATCCATGGACACCAGCCCCCAGGGTCTTTTGGGTGTCAGCAAGGGTTGCAGTAGTCCGGCTGGGGCTCCTGTCACTGACTTGGCTTGCCTACAGGAAATACACAATGAGATGTAGGTCTGAACATCATGTCAGATTCGGGGCCACCAGAAGGTACGGGATACTAAATTCAGGGTCTTGAACAGGCCAAAGTGCCCCGCTGCTGGATTATCGTGACACTGGCTGAGGATGAGTCCTCTGAGCAGGCCTCCAGGCACATAGAGCCGATCACGATAGTGGAGGAGTCCATCCATGACTGTCCATGGTGAATTGGGCCCCACTTCCTCCTTTTGCTGAGCCACCCACCCATCCTGCTGCTGGGCCTCCCAAATCCGAGCCCGTACATCTATTGGCTCCCTCACCGCAGCAAAAGACTCAATAGGGAGCACTGTCCTGGGCAGAAGCTTCTCTTCTGCTCAGGAATATTCGGGCTTCCTGGACAGAGCATCCACTCTTTGATTGTGACCGCTCGGTATGTACATCACCCGGAAATAAACCTTGCAAAGAAGTGAGACCATCGGATCTGGCGTTGATTCAATTTCCGAGCGGTCTGCAGGCTTTCTAAATTCTTATGGTCCGTCCGGACCTCGATTTGATGCCGCGCCCCTTCCAGATGATGTCTCCAGGTCTCGAACGCCACTTTAATGACCAATAGCTCCTTCTCCCAGATGGTATAATTGCGCTCCGCTTGATTCAATTTCCGTGAATAGTACGCGCAAGGGAAGAGGGCATCGCCGGGCATCGTCGCCTGGAGTAACACCGCCCCAATGGCAATGTCGGAGGCATCCGTCTCCACGACAAATGGCCGTTGCGGGTCAGGATGCTTCAGGATGGGCTCCTTCATGAAGGCTTCCTTCAAAGCCTGGAAAGCCCATTGTTCTGGAGCGTCCCACTGAAATCGAGTCTTTTTCTGCAGGAGCCGAGTAAGGGGAGCTGTCATGGTAGCAAATCCAGGGATGAAAGTCCGATAATAGTTGGCGAACCCAAGAAATCGCTGGACATCCTTCACACGACGTGGTGGTTGCCTACTCTGCAAAGACTCCACCTTACTCGGGTCCATAGCAATGTCCTCAGCAGAAATGCGATGACCCAGGAACTCGATAGTCGTCTGATAGAACTGGCATTTCTCTAATTTAGCATAGAACTGATGTTCTCGAAGCCGCTGCAAGACCTGACGGAGATGCCGATGGTGCTCCTCTCGCGATGGGGAATAGATCAGGATGTTGTCCAGGTAAATCACCACAAACTCATCTAACAAGTCCTGGAAAATGTCATTCATAAAGTGTTGGAAAACAGCAGGGGCGTTGGTCAGGCCAAAGGGCATCACCATGTACTCGAAGTGCCCGTACCGAGTACCAAATGCCGTCTTCCACTCATCACCCGACCGAACTCTGACAAGGTTGTAAGCTCCGCGCAAGTCCAGTTTTGTGAAGATTTTGGCCTCACGGAGCCGATCCAAGAGTTCAGGGATGAGGGGCAGTGGGTATCGGTTGCGCACTGTGATGGCGTTTAATTTCCGATAATCGCAGCAAAGCCGCAATTCACCGGACTTCTTCTTGACGAAGGGTATGGGTGCACATACTGGTGAGGACGAGGGCCAAATAAACCCCCGAGCCAAATTCTTGTCCAAAAAGTCCCTCAACGCAGCCAACTCGGGGTCTGACATGGAATACAAACGCCCCACTGGGAGAGGCGTGTTAGGGACTAAGTCAATGGGGCAGTCATAAGGCCTGTGTGGGGGTAATCGATCTGCCTTAGTCTTGCTGAACACATCAGCATATTCTGCCAATTCAGAGGGTAAGGAGACCCCCGTGGGCCCTCTACCTGACCGGCACAGATGTGGCAGGTGTGGTCCACACACTGCAGGCTTGGAAAGGTGACCAAGTTCTGAGACCAATAGATCTGGGGGTCATGCGCCCGGAGCCACGCCATTCCCAAGACCACGGGAAAATGCAGGTCTGAGGTGATATAAAACTGAATGGCCTCCTCATGATTACTGATGGCCATACATAGCGGTTGCGTGGCAGCCTTAATTGGCCCAGACAGAAGCACTCGACCATCAATGGTCTCCACTAACATTGGCGGATCCACCGGGCATTGGGGAATCGCCCATTTAGCCACAAATGCTGCGTCCATAAAGTTCGTAGTGGCCCCAGAGTCAATCAACACATGGACAGGAATCCCCTTGGGCAACGTAGGAAGAAGCAGGCGCGCCTCCAAAATCAAATGTTTTGGGGTCCGTGGGCAGTATCAGAAGGACGTGATTCACAGTTGCGGGACGCCCGACCCAAAAGGCCTTTTAGGGAAGCCGAGGGCAGTCTCGGGACCGGCTCCATCACAGATGCCCCTCGTCGCCTCTTGGGGCAGAAAGCAGCCAAATGTCCAGGGTCTGCACAATAAAAACACAACCCCCCCGAATGTCACCTGTTCATCTCTGCCACTGATAGTCGAGGTCTAGCAGCACCTAACTCCATTGGCTCATCCCTCTGGACCGGGGTTGCACTCAGAATGGGGGGCTTATGGATCTCTGGGGTAGCACGACAACTCCTTCGCTGCTGCAGCCGGGCGTCGATCCGCAGGCAGAGATGAATGAGCCCATTAAGGTCCGGGGAAGCTCAACACGGGCCAACTCATCCAACATCTCCTCCGACAAGCCATCCTGGAAAGCGTCCATGAGCGCAGCCTCATTCCAGGCTGAATCCTGGCTAAGCAGCCAAAATTCACTGATATAGCCCTGCAGGGGGCATCGGCCTTGCCTCAGGGCTTTCAAACGCTGGGTAGTTGTCTGAGCCTTGATGGGGTCCTCATACATCAACCGCATGTGCTCACAAAACCCCACAAAGTTGTCCAGCAATGGGCTACGTTGGGCTAACAAGGGTGTGCCCCAACGAGCTGCAGAACCAGAAAGCAGGCTTATCATAAAACCCACTTTATCCCGGTCAGTGGGGAAATCCTCTGCTTTGACACTAATGTACAAGTGGCATTGTCCCATGAAAACAGGAAACATGTCCGGGTTGCCATCAAATTTGTCCGGCCTCGCTACTTGGCATTTTCTCCTGGGTGGTGGTGGAGCAGCAGTAACCTGGGCAGATAGCTGAGCAACTTGGGCAGATAACAAAGCCAGCTGCTGAGCAAGCTGAGCATTCTCAGCACGTAGCTGCTCCACGATAGTAGGGGGTGTGGCTGAAGGCAAACTGTTCTATCCCAGCCTATTGTCGTCCTTGTTAACTTCACAAGGACAAAACCCCTGCTATTACAATAGGCTGGAGACTTGCAAACAAAAACAAAAACCTCTTTTAATTTTGTTGACGAACCTGTCAAATACAGCAAACTCAAGTCGAAAAGAACACGATGAAAAGCAGACGCAAAGTCACAAGAGAAGTCACAGACCAAGATTCCAAGACGCAGTTTTCAAACGGTTGCCTTCAGCAACCAGCACCACCCACACCTCCTCCCTTTATTTAGCAGTCCTAAGGCGGTGCCTCTTCTTGCCGTTTCTTCTTACTTTGGAGGTGCCTCATTGACCTCTGTTGACTTACTCTTGCTAATTGATGCCGTCTGCGTGCGTCAATTAGCAAGTCCATCTTTTGTGATTCTTCCAAGTCTGACTCATGCTCCTCACACAGCTGAGCTTCATCAGAAACACAACTGGAGGGCCCAGGCTCTGCATCGAACTGTGAGTCCTGTACTTCAGAGCCTCCCTCTGGCTCTGATAGCCCTTCAGATGCCTCCTCCACCTCCTCCTCAGATTCCTCCGACTCAGCTGTTGGGAGCACAGGCTGGCACGGAATCACAAAACAGGGAGAGGTGGATTGGTAAAGTGTCTAGGGTAGCTGGCACCCCCCCTGCTATGGACCCATCTAACTGGCCAAATGAGATTGGTTGTTCCAGTCTCCTCGACGGAATGGCCAGTTTTCCCACTAGCGTCAGGCTAATGAGGCAGCGGGTGCAGCCAGAGTCTATTAAGGCTTTCACCTTGACAGATTCGGGCATGGGGGGGATTAATATAGTCACTGTCTTGAGGATGGGTGCGATGGGTCCACTTACCAGGGGTTCGTCCTCCGAGCTGTCGCCTGAGGCGTCCACCGGCCCTGCGGTGTAGGCTGGAGTTCTTTCCCCACGATGGGCAGAGGTAGGGGATTCCACAGTCTCCATCACTCTCATGGCAGGTTCTTTTGGTTTAGCTGGAGACTTCCCGGATTTGCTGGCCAGTGATCTGTCTGGGTTGTTCTGGGGGGCTTTTGAGCAGCATTCTACAGCCCAAAGCCCCTCTCTCCCACACTTGAAACACCCCATTTTCTTCTTGGCCATAGCTGATGGTTTCACTGGTTCACGTGTCAACTCAGGCGGTGAGCGGCTCCATTGTTTTCCTCGGCAGTGCCTCTTCAGTAGGTCGATCTCTGCTTTCTCTGCCAGGACGTACCATTCATCAAGTTGGTGTGGGTCCCCTTGGGGCAGGCAAGCACCATATAGGTCATAATTTAGTCCGTCTTTGAAATGGCTAAGGAGGATGTCTTCCGGCCAGTTCAGTTTGCTGGCAATGGCCCAGAATTCTTACGTATATTCGGCTACCGGGCATTTGCCTTGCCTCATCGTTTTGATCCTTTTGCGGGCTTTGCAATCAGCCAGGGGGTCCTCAAATCGCCTTCTCAGAGAGGACATGAAATGGTTGAAGTTGTTGAGCTCTGGGGCATTGGAGTCGTGCAAGTTCACCACCCAATCTACGGCCGGCCCGTCCAGAGCAGATTGCACGATCCGCATACGGGCTTTGTTGCTGGGGATGTGCCGCCTGTATTTCTCCATGTAGCTGAGGACTTAGGTTAGGAAAAACCCCAAGCGTGTCAGCTCCCCCTTGAATCTCACGTCCAGCAGCGGGAGCCTTTGAATGGATCGGTGCCTTCATTGTCGGTGGTATTGTCTTCCATCCAGATTGCCATCTGCGGGTCGGCGGGAAGTGGGGACTACTGGATAAGCAGAAGTTCCTTGGGCTGCAGGTTCCACTTCCCCCTTGGTGTCTCTCCAGTTGCGGCTTCAGGAGCTGGTGCGGCCGTAAGGCTCAGAATTCTCCCCTCCTAGGGAGCTGAGGGTTCTCTTCATCAGGTCGATAGCTTTCTTTAGGATCCAGCTCGAGTACGGTGCCCAGCTCCCTCCTCTTCGCTTGCATACAAGGATTTCCCCATCTCCTGCTTCCATTCTGGTTGGTTGGTCCCCCGTCTCAGGGTCACCTTTCTTGATTTCTTTTCCCACTCGCTTTTCTTTCCAATGCCCATGGACCACCGAGGTTTGTGGTTACGTGTCTCCACCACTTCTTCTCCTGAGGAATCTGACCTCTCAGATCACATCTGGTAGGTTTTCAGTCAGGGAAGCGGCTCCCTCTCTGGGGGGGGGGGGTTCTCCCTTCCCTGCTCCATCGTCTGTCATGGTAATTTTTGCAAAGTCCCCCGGCAAGGTTCTCCCTTCCAGGTGGACTAATTTTGCAGATCCTGTCTAATGTAAGGACCCACCTCACTTTACATCTTAAGAAGGCTCACTTCTGGCTCACCCTCCCCCATGAGAAAGGAGGAGGGGGGTGGAGACAGGAGAGCCTATAAGAGGAGGCAGTTTGGCCAGGAGAGTGAGAGAGAAAAAAAGTAGCAGCCTTGGGAGGAGGTGGAGTCAGCTGCACAAAAGAAGTAGAAGAAGAAGAAGAAGAAAAAGAAGAAGAAGAAGAAGAAGAAGAAGAAGAAGAAGAAGAAGAAGGAGGAGGAGGAGGAGGAGGAGGAGGAGGAGGAGGAGGAGGAGGAGGAGGAGGAGGAGGAGGAGGGGAGGAGGAGGAGGAGTGGGGTGGGGAGAGGAGATCAAGCAGGCTGGCCATGAGCCGATCTACAACTGCTGTGGCAGCCACCTGTGCTGGCAGCAGCAAACAGGCAAGAAATGCAGCGGGGGAGGGGTCACCCTCCAAGAGGAATGAAAAAAGGCAGCAATGGCTGGAGGTGAGGCACGAGGAAGGGAGATGGAGAGTGGAAGGATTCTTATGTGCTTTTGTGACTTTGAAGTTCTGGGATTTGTGCAATGAGGGCTTTGTGTTCTTTTTTTTTTATTGAAAAAGTTTTATTGACAATTAACAAAAAAAATTTAAACCCACAAACCCACCCCCCCACCCCCCTACCCCCTCCCACTTCCCAGAGCTGAGTACAGGGTTATTACAAAACTATTAAACAAAATCTAATTAAATTTAACAAATTATACAATAACTAAATTTATACTTAACCCTTAACTCCCTTTAAACCTTAATATCATAATATTATAAACAAATCCATTTTAAAACAATTATAATAAAGAATCATAATAACAGTAAATAAACTAAATAATTTCCATTATAAAATGCTATTAATAATAATTATTATTTAAAATTTAATCATAAAATAAATGGAACTTTTTAGTTCCATATTTAATCTGATTATAATCTATCCATCTTCTCCATACCATAATATATCTTTCTTGTGTATGATCCTTTAAATAAGCAGAAATTTTAGCCATTTCTGCTAAATTAGAGACCTTAAGTGTCCATTCTTCTATAGTAGGCAACAAATCTTTCTTCCAATATTGACCTACCAATAGCCTTGCTGCTGTTACTAGATTCAACATTAAAATAGTTTCTTTGACATCAAAATCCTCAAAAATCCATAGTAAAAATAGTTGAGGAGTAAACTTTATCTTCCTTTTAAAAATCTTTTGAATGTGCCACCAAATCATAATCCAAAAAGCCTTAATATTTTTACAAGTCCACCAAACATGAAAATAAGTTGCGTCAGAACTACCGCATCTCCAACATTTAGGCTGTAAATTAGGATACATACAAGACAACTTTTTAGGATCCAAATGCCACCTATAAAACATTTTGTAAAAATTTTCCCTTAAATTTTGAGCCTGTGTAAATTTAACATTTCTAATCCAAATTATCTCCCATAAATCCAATGGAATCGGTTCCTGGATATTCTGAGCCCATTTAACCATACAATCTTTAACCAAATCCGTTTCCGAGTCCAATTCTATTAACGCATTATAAATTCATTTTATATGGGCCTGATTCTGATCTTTAATCTGAATTACCAAATTTTCATCTCCTAATGTTATTCCTACTTTCTTATCTAAAGTCCACCTATCCACTATTTGTAAATACTGGAACCATGACTGTAAAATATTTTCTTGCCTTAATACATCTAAAGATTTTAATTGCCAGTCAGTACCTGACCAAACAAGTAATTCTTTATACGGAATTTTTTCAAAATTCATCCCCTTAGAAATCCCCTCAATTGCATGTCCAGGAATCCCCCAAATAGGTATTTTGTAATTTAACCTGTAATAATACTTCTTCCAAACTCGAAGTAAGGCATTTCTTAAAATATGCGATTTAAAAGCCCGATCTACTTTCTTATTGAAAATTAAATATGCATGCCAACCATATAATAAATCCCACCCTTCAAGAGAAAGAATATTTTTTTTTGTTAGATTAAGCCAATCACTTATCAAAGTTAGTGTGGCTGCATCATAATATAATTTCAAATTAGGTGCCTTAAGCCCTCCTCTTTCTCGAGCATCTTGCAAAATCTTAAACTTCACCCTTGGTTTCTTCCCAGCCCTCTTTCTTTCTTTCTCTCTCTTCTCTATGCAACCACGTGGTATGTTTAAAATGTGTGCCTTCCCTAACTTGAGTTATCTGAAATTTATGATGGGAATGACTAGGATGTGTAAAACTAAGACTTGTTTCCTTTTCTGTTCTCTTGTCTTTGTGTATATATGTTTGTCAAAGTCTGTGTGTGAGAGGTAAATGTGACTGTTAACTGTTTCAAATCCAAAGAAAAAAGAATTTTAAATTCTGCTAGAAATTCTGCTTAAAATAAGCCGCAAAAAGGAAATACCTCACTCTGTTTGTCTGGCCAACAAACAAGAGTGAAGAAAAATGTGTTTGTTTGTTTGTTTTCCTCTTTCTCTCTGTGTACTCTTAAGAACAGCCTAAGTTAGCAGGAGGGAATGTTTTAAGTTCATCTGCTAGAAAGATTTCACTCTTGCATTTAATATTATATAATAAAGTTGGAAGGGACCTTGGAGGTCATCTAGTCCAACCCCCTGCTCAGGCAGGAAACCCTATACAAACTTTATCAAATGCCTTACTGAAGTCCAAGAAAATTATATCCACAGCATTCCTCTAGTCCACTAATTTTGTAACTGGGTCAAAGAATGCAGTAAGATGTGTCTAGCATGATCTATTTTTGACAAACCCATGTTGGCTTTTAGTAATGACTTTGTTTGCCTCTAGGTGTTTGCTGATTCTTGTTTGATTATCTTTTCCAGAATCTTCCTAGGTATTGAGGTCAGGCTGATGGGTCTGTAGTTTCCTAAATCTATTTTTTTTTTTTTTTTTGAAGAGGGGAACTACATCAGTTCTTTTCCAGTCCTCTGGTAGTTCCCCAGTGCTCCAGGATCTTTGAAAAATATGGTTCAGTGGTTCTGAGATCACATGTGCCAGTTTCTTGAGAACCTTGGGGTGTAATCCATCTCATCCTGGTGATTTGAACTCATCTAGGGTGGATAGGTGCTCACTTACCATTTTCTTGCCTATTTTAACTTGTGTTTCTAATCTATTTTTTTATGGTACTGTTTTTGATAAGTTGGACTGTTTGCTTTTTTATTATTTTTGACTTTGGTCACAAGCCTTAGTTCATTTTGAGCCTTAGCTTTCCTCACCTCATCTTTGCAGGCTCGGACTATTTGCTAATATTCTACTTTAGTTATGTGCCCCTCTTTCCACTTTTTATACTTGTCCCTTTTATCTTTCAATTTATCAGAGAGTTCTTTATGCAGCCATGCTGGTTTCTTTTGAGAGCTATTATTTTTCTTCTTTGTTGGTATTGTGCTAGACTGGGTTATTTTTTTTAAAAAAAAAAAATTCCCGGCTTCCGGTGGTGCTGCGTTGCCGATGGCGGCTACTGTGTAGCTGTCCGTCTGAGACAGCATTAAAACCGCCGAGGACAGCAGACATCAGCTGTTCCGCGGTTTGAAACTTCTTTCCTGGGCAAAAGGAAAGAGGTGAGTTTTTTTTACCCTGAATAGTGGTAGAGCCTCTGAAACCCTAAAGTGTTTTTTTGGGGGGTGAAGAGTGAGCTCCCACGGAGTTCAGGGTATCTCCGCTTCTCAGATGCCTTTGTCCCTTGTTGTTTTTGGGACAAAGCAAGACACCGCTCCCACACCCGCAATTAAAGTAAACTGGTGAGTTGATTTAGAAGCGGACAGAGCTGATCAGTGGATTGTATTTTTATGTTTTATTTGGACTTTAACTCTAAAGAATTATATATTTTTTTTCTATAGTGAGGGAAAGTAAAATGGCGATGAGAGGCTTCTCCCTTTTTTTAAGCACACGGAAGGAAAGTGAAAGGAGTTTTGTTACTTTGTTACTTTTTTATTCTTTTTTTGTTGTAATAGTTTCAGAACCTTTTGGGACTTTGGGTGTTTGTAAGAGGAGGAATATTTCTTCTTCTTACAGATAGAAAAGGGGTTTTTTTCTTTTTGTTTCCTTTTTTTGGTCTTTTGGATTTTTTTTAAGAAGGAGGAAAAACTTTTAAAATGGCTTTGAAGCGTCAAGCGACCTCTGCTGTGCCTAAGGTGGCTTCTTCTCCGGCAATATTACCAGCGCAACAACCTAAACCTAGATCACCACCACCCTCTCCGTCTGTACCACCACTCACGGTAAAAGACCTTCAAGATGTTATGGGAAATGTTGTATGTCAAATTAGAGGAGAAATGAAGGAGCTTTTAGTAGAGCGAAATAACATCTTGAAGGAGGACATAGTATTGGCTTTGAAAGGACTTGCTTCTGTTGTTGAAAAGCTGGACTCTCGTATTGAGGATGTTGCAGACAAAGTGGATTCATTGGAGGATAGGGTTGAAAGTGTGGAAAAAACCGTGGAAACTTCACAGGATGAAATTGTTATGTCTCAGTACAGAGAGATGGAGTTCGCTTTAAGAATCAGGGGCTTGAGGGAAAATATGCAAGAAAATCTGAGAGAGGTGGTGGCAAATGATATTGCTGCGATTTTGGAGAGGGATCCAGAGGAGATATTCAGAGAAATTGAAAAAATATTTAGAGTCAATTCGTGGATCGCAAAGCAGAGAAATTTGCCAAGAGATGTGGTGATTTATTTTGGAAAAAGATCTTTACACAATGAAATTATACAAGCATTTTACAATAAGAGATTCCAGATTGCTGCTCAGGATGTTATAATTTTAAAGGAGATTCCATCTAAAATTTTAAGAAGAAGAAAGGACTTTGCTTTTTTATCAGATGAACTTAAAAAGCGACAGATGCCACTTAGATGGGATATTCCAATTGGAATTGTGGTGAGTCACGCGGGGACACGTTATAGACTTAATACTGTCTCTAAGGCAAGAGAGTTTTATATTTCGGTCCTGGGAGCGCGCTCATCACCATCTATAATGTTTAAAGCTCTGGAAGTGAAGGAGGGAGAGCAGTTGGCTGAAGATGCTGTATCAATGAAAGCTGGAAAATTACAGGCTGAGTTGTTACAGCAGTCTGAGATGAAAGAACAGAGAATGACCCGAGCAGCGCATAGACGAAAAGAAAAGGAGCAACAGAAGAAGGAAATTAAAGAAGTTACACAAGAATTTGCTTCTGAGTCTATGAGAGGAGCAAGACCTAAGAGATCTTCGTTGGTTCAATCTTCGATGGTAGATTTTCAAGCAGTCTTCTCTAGGCTAATAGATGGAGGAGATGGCAAAGCTCCTGACCTGGAATGTTAATGGCCTTAATTCTCCACAGAAAAGGAAGAAAATATTTCATTATTTGAAGCAATATAATAATGACATTGTTTGTTTGCAGGAAACCCATATTATTTCAAAGGATCAAAAATATTTGATTAATGCTTGATTGGGTTCTCATTTTGTATCTTCTGCTCCTGGGAAAAAAGGGGGTGTTATTTATGTTAAGAAAAATTTATCAGCTGTATTAATAGATTCTGATCCTCAAGGGAGATATGTTATGATTGAAGTGGGAATGTATGGTAAGAAATTGCTTATAGTGGGTTTGTATGCTCCTAATCAACAACAAGAACAGTTTTATAGATTTTTACACCAAAAATTGATTTCATTGGATTATAGATCTGTTATTCTGATGGGGGATTGGAATGGAGTTTTGGACACACATAGAGATAAGAAAGGATTTTCTACTTCTTTCAAGCAAGCCAAACTACCTAAGGCTTTTTTTGACTTGAAAGAGGATTTGGAACTGAGAGATTTCTGGCGGGAACGTAATACGGAAGAGAGAGACTTCACTTTTTTTTCTGACAGACATCAATCGTTTTCAAGAATTGACTTTTTTCTGATTACAACGGATTTATATTTTAGGGTAAAAAATGTAAAGATTTTTCCAAGGACATTGACAGATCATAGTCCTGTATGGATGGAATTGGTTGCTGAGAAAGAGGAGAGAAGATCTTGGAGGTTGAACGAAAATTTATTTAGACAAGAGGCGAATGTCCAGAAACTTAGAGAGTATTTAAAGGAATATTTTATTTTAAATATGTATAAGGGAACCTCAATGGCAATGGTTTGGGATGCTAGTAAGACTTATATGCGTGGGGTTCTGATTCAAATGAACAAGGCTTACAGGCAAAAACAGATGCAAAAGCGTAAGGAATTGGAAGATGAGATTAAAATAAAAGAAAAGGCATTAATTTTGAATCCTTTGGATAAGAATGTAAAGGCTTCTATAAATTTGCTTAAAACACAGTTTAATATGTTAATGGCTGATCAGGCTGCAACTAATTTACTTTATATGAAACATAATACATTTTGTAATGCAAATAAGCCAGGTAGGTGGTTGGCTTATCAACTAAGGAAGAAACAGAAGTCGAGAATTATAGATAAAATAAATTATAATGGTAAGGTGGTTTTTCAGAAAGAATTGATTAAAAAGTCTTTCTTAGATTTTTATACAAAATTATATATGGGTAAGAAGGTACAGAGTTCAGATATAGATAAATATTTACAAGATGCTCATTTTCCTAAGTTATCAAATGACCAAAGAGATGAGATTAATGGATTTATTACTTCACAGGAAATTATTATGGCAATTAAACAATTAAAAGCTGGTAAAGCACCTGGCACTGATGGATTGACATCAATTTATTACAAGACTTTAAGTGATGAGATGATAGAGCCCTTAAAGGAACTTTTTAATAATATATTATTGGGCTTAGAGACTCCCCCATCTTGGGGAAGGGCTTTTATATCTTTGATTCCAAAAGAGGATCAAGATCTTACTTTACCAAAAAATTATAGACCTATATCTCTTTTGAATGTAGATTATAAAATTTTTTCAAAAATTTTAACCAATAGACTTATGACAGTATTGAATCAAGTGATACATACTGATCAAACAGGTTTTATATCTGGGAGATATATGAAGAATAATGTTAGACAAATTATTAATTTAATAGAATATTTGGATAAAAACAATCAGATTTCTGCAGGATTGATTTTTTTAGATGCTGAGAAAGCCTTTGACCAGTTAAATTGGCAATTTATGTTAAGGTTGGTTGAAGAGATGAATTTTGGAGATAAAATTTTGCAAGCTCTTCGAGGTATTTACCAAAGACAATCGGCACAACTTATAATTAATGGAGGCTTATCTGAGGTTTTTCAAATTGAAAAGGGGACTAGACAGGGTTGCCCATTGTCTCCTTTGTTGTTTGTTTTAACGTTGGAAATTTTGTTGATTAAAATTCGTGAATCATCTAAAATAAAGGGAATAATGATTGATAAGAATGATTATAAATTAAGAGCTTTTGCAGATGATTTGGTTGTTACTTTGTCTCAACCAACTTATTCTGTATTGGAGTTGTTACAGTTGATAAATCAATTTGGACAAGTTTCCGGTTTTAAAGTCAATAATAATAAAACTAAAATACTATCTAAAAATATGACTAATTTGGATAAGGAGACGTTGGTTAAATTGACGGGCTTTGAAGTTGTAAAAAAGGTCAAATATTTGGGGGTTTATATAACTGCTTCTAATGTAAAATTGTATAAAAATAATTATGAAATGTTATGGTTTAAAATACAGAAGGATTTGAATGATTGGAAAAAATTGCAATTATCTTTGTTAGGGAGAATTGCTGCAGTTAAAATGAATGTTCTGCCAAAATTCCTTTTTTTGTTTCAAATGATACCTATTTTAAAGAAAGAGTCAAATTTAGAAGAATGGCAGAAGGGTATCAATAAATTCATTTGGGCGGGGAAAAAAACCAAAGTAAAGCTTAAAATTATACAAGATGTTCAAGAGAGGTGGACTCAAGGTGCCGAATTTGAAATTGTATTATGATGCGGTGGTTTTAACATTGATTAGTGATTGGATCAACTTAACAAATTTAAATATACTTTTTTGGGAGGGATGGGATCTATTATTTGGATGGCACGTGTATTTAATTTATAATAAAAAGGTGGATAGGGTTTTTAAGTCCCATATCTTAAGAATTGCTTTATTGCGTGTTTGGAAGAAATATTATAGATCAGATTCTAGAATACCGTTGTGGGGAATTCCAGGGCATGCAATAGAAGGGATAAGGAAAGGAGTGAAAATGGATAGTATTTCTTATAAACAATTGCTTAATTGGGATGGGAATAATTGGCAATTAAAATCTATGGACGAATTAGCGCAAGAAAATATTAATTACTCTTGGTTCCAGTATAGGCAATTATTAGAAAGGTGGAGAATAGATCAAAAAGTGGGTTTTATCAGGGAGGATGCGAATTTGATGAAACAAATTAAAGATCAAAGTCAAACTCATATAAAAAGAGTTTATAGTGTTTTGGTGGAACTGGATTCAGAAACAGAATTAGTTAAAGATTGTATGGTTAAATGGGCTCAAAATTTTGATGAGCCGATTTTATTAGATACATGGGAGATAATCTGGGTGAGGAATGTCAGGCACCTTGATCCACACAAGATGTCTCGTATGTATCCAAATGTGCAGCCTAAATGTTGGAGATGTGGTTGTTTGGATGCAACGTACTATCATATTTGGTGGTCATGTAGAAATATAAAGACTTTTTGGATTAAGATTTGGTGGAACATTCAGAAGATTTTTAATAGAAGGATAAAATTTACACCACAATTGTTTTTGTTAGGTATTATTGTTGATTGTGATGATAAAGAAATTATTTTAATGTTGAATTTAATTACAGTGGCAAGGTTGCTGATTGGGCAATATTTGAAGAAGGACTCTTTGCCTACTTTAGAAGAATGGTTTCTTAAAGTTTCTTATTTATCTGAAATGGCAAAAATTTCGGCTTATCTGAAAGACCAATCGCAAGAGAAATATATTTTGGTGTGGAAAAGATGGGTGAATTTTATACAGAATAAATATGAGATTAGAAAGTATTACTTAGCTTTTGAATAACCTATGTTTAAGGGTAATGGTTAGAATCTCTGTTTTTATGTACTGGAGTTAAAGTATTTAAAATTTTGTTTTTTGGATGTATGTATAATTGCTTGATGTTCATTTAAGCTGTATAATTTTTGTTGTTTTTAACCCTGTATTCAGCTCTGGGAAGGAGGGGGGAGGGTGAGGGGGTGGGTGGGAGGGGGGGAGTATTTTATTGTAAAACTTTAAAAATTTTCAATTTAAAAAAAAAAATCCCAAGCTTCTTCAGTTGTTTCCCCTTGAGGATTCTCATCCATGGAATCCCTCCCAAGCCCTCTCTAAGTTTATTGAAATTAGCTCTCTTAAAGTCCAAGACTCTAGTTTACTGTGTTCTATTGTCATGTGCTTCCTACATACCTTAGTTAGCTGACTAGCAAAAAGTTCATCTATTTCCCCTTTTATATTGACCCAAATGCATTCAAGACAGTTTTCATCATTGTTGTGCCCTATTTCTGTAGATATGTAGTTATTTCTTATATAGAAAGAAACTCCACCTCCTCATTTGGTCTGTTCCTTTTAAACAATTGAAATCCCTCTAGCTGAGTGTTCCATTTGTGGGTTTTATCCCACCATGTTTCTATAATGACAACTATATCATATTTGCCCTCATTTACCTGAATTTCTAGTTCACCTTGTTTACTGTTCATACTCTGTGCATTGGTAACAGACATTTGAGTCCTTTATGACTGACACTGATGTGATGCCTGAGTTCCCCTATTTTCTTACCACTGTTTGGTTAGCGCACTTTGTGTGACACTCGCTATTAAAAGCTTGATTTTGCTTGATAGCCAGGTTGATATTCTTGTCCACACACATGTATGTTACTTGCACTGCTAACACTGTAATTTTTGATTGCCAGGGACAGGGATGTTCTGTATCAATTAACTCACTGTCCCTTGTTTAGTTTAAATATTCCTCCAGAAAATCTGTGAGTTTATTGCCAAATAACTCAGTCCCTTTCTTTGATGGATGCAAACCGTTTCTTCTGTACATTGTTTCATTGGACTAACTACAGACATTATGACCATTCAGCATGAATCCCCAGCTAGCTAGACAGAATGGTCCTCAAACATGCCTTTCATGGTTTCCAAAATTGTCATTCCTGATTGGTGAGTTTAAGTTTGTCATTTATGATTTTTTGGTCAGTGTCTGTTGTTGGGTTAATTTCCTTCTCAATTCTGTCTAAAAGGTGTTACATTTTGTTCCAGGGGGAATCCAGTGTTAAATTATTTTATTGTTGTGTACCTTTTGGTGTTTCTATTCTAATTCTGTCAATTCTAATTATCTGTCTATCCTTTTCCTGAAAAAAAATGTGTGTCTATCTACAAGAGCCTTTTGAAGCTCAAGTCTGCTTGTGTGGGGAAATAATTTTCTTAAGTTACTTTTCTTATCCTATCACTAATTGGTGAAACTACTGTGAAGCTTTTCTGAAACATATAAGCATTTCTCAATCTCTAAAACAATGTGGTCTATTTTAGAATAAATGTTAAAGGCAGATTCTCCTGCCCCTGGAAAATTGCATACCTTAAAATATTAGGCTTTTAAAATTATTTGGAGCTTTCAGCATTCTCAAGCTGCCTAGCATTTTTTTTCTTCAAGTTGAAAGTCCTTGTCTTTAATATGTTGCAAATGTTCAAGTTCAGAAGTGAAACATTTCATGTACTGTATGTTCTCTTATCTGAATCCAGGTTTTTCTTGTCCTCATCTGTGATTGTCCTCATTTTGTCTGCCTATCTGTTTCTTTAACAACTGCAGTATTGATGCCTTTTCAAACTGCTTGCAAGCTACCCCCCCCCCCATTCTTTTCTTATCCTTTGTTCTCCATACCTTTTGTCTGCCTCTCCTGGGAGAGTCCACCCAGAAACGGGGGGGCAGAATCTTATTCTCATGTGTTTCAGCCCCACATAGATGACCCCCCCAATCTTTGGAAGCAGAGTGCACACAGGCCCAGATGCTGCCTCCATCCATTTGAGACATGGAATTGGGTTTTGAATCCAGCCATCCACTAAAAAGCCACCATGCAATCTGAGTGGAACATCTTCCCAAGTCCTACCATTCCCCCAGATGCCTGTGAGAGCTGCAGAAGGAAGGAGTCCTGGAGCCACTGGTGCCATGTGAAGCCTCAGAAGAGAAAATTAGAAAGACTATGGGGGGAGGGTGGAAAGTCATTGTAAAGTTCTCTTTCTTGCCCCATTTGTATTGTAATAAACCAGTTGAATGTACTCATGGAGATATGGTATTTGGGAATAGTTGGCACAGCAAGTACTGAACACCTTGGATTTATATCTGGTGGGAGGGAAAATTTATCCAGAATGTTTGTATTGCCTGCTTGTATTAGTAATTGCGTGCACACACACCATTCAGAATCACATTGAGTCTATCCCCTCCACCTACCTTTAGTAAAGTTCCCCAGGCTGATTTTTGCTCTATTGCACCAAAGCTTTGTAGGAACTACTGCCAGCAAATTCCAAGGGGGAGGGAACCAGGCCCCCTCAGGCAATTTTGCAATTCTTATGCCCTGACTGAGGAACTGGCAGGAAAGAGATCCCCAAACCTCAGCCCTGAATATCTTGCACTGGTGGACTCAGATTGGGATTTCTAGAGCTCACTATGTGCAATTTAAGAAAAATTTAATAGCCTGGCATACTGGCTAACCTTAATTGCACATTACTAACCTGGATGCACTGAACTAAGAGCTAAGGCAGGACACAACTCTTGAAAATGGGCCAGTGGTTATGTACTAAGGAAAACCCATGGCTGTGAAGAATTTTGGGAGGAATGTGCAAACCTGACTGGAAGCTAAAAGTGACATCCAACATTTGAAAATGATTGGCACAGAATATTGGACACTATAAATTTCTTTTCCACCTAACAAAATTTTTGCCCTGACTTTTAGAACTTTATGGGTTGCAAGCTCCCCTTTTGGGAGCAGGGATCTTTTTCTGCTGCCTCCATTAGTGTCTTATTTTTTTGGCTTAACAGTTTAAAAGCTTGTCTACCAAGTCTCCCTGATCAGATCAATTTTAATCTTGTGCCAATAAGTGTGTCATACATTCTCACATTTAAGGCACAAAGCGGGGATTGAGGGAAGTTAGCCCCAGAGAAGGAAATATTAAAAGGGCAGAAAAATATATTTTTCCTCAAAAGGATTTTTAAAAGCAGAAACCAACCCTGCCCCCAACTCTCTCTGTCTCCAGCAGGGGCCAGCCCTATATAAATGCAAATGTAAAACCATCAGAAAGTTGGAGCCAGAAAACTCAAGAAGACAAAGAGACCTAAAATCTGCATACCCCACCCAAACTCTAGGAGTCGTTAGCCCCATCACCAGGGAAGCAGGATATGATAATAGGATTAAACCACAGATACCAAGGCCTAGAAAAACACTCAGACTTAGTTCAAAGTTCATGCCACAGGAACAGGAAACTATTCCAAACAAAAGGCTTTCAGAGGGTATAAAAACCTACTGCCCATGTGCTCAGGCCCTTCTTTCCTCTGGTCTTTCCTGCAAGAACCATCTTTATGCCTCTTCAATAAACTGTAACCATCTTCCCAAAGCAGTCGCCATGTTGCTTATTTATTCCCGGCTTGGATGAACCAGGATGAAGACTTTACTTTTTTTTTCATGCCCAAGTTTTTTTATTAATTTTCCAATATTGCATTTACATATTTGAAAAGTAGCATGGCGGTTGAGCATCGTAATTCCATTACATTTAAATATCATCAGTACAAATCTCAAAGTATTACAACAACTAATTCCCTCTCTTTCCCCCATAAGATCTACTATCATATTCAGATCAATACAGTTCTTATTCTATCAATCAAACAAAAATACCTTTCTAGTATTCATGAATAATCTTCAGTCTATACATATCTTAATTAATTTGACATTCCATCTTTTAGACAATAACCTAATAAGTTTTTCTTAACTTTAATTTTGCATTGATATTTAAATTTAACGTTTAATCTTTATCATTTCCAGATTTTAAATGATCCCAATTTCTCAGTCTCCTATCTCATATTTAGGACTAATAATTTTTCTTTTCTTTTCCTTTTTCTACTTCTTTCCTTTCTTCCTTTCCAGAAAAAGAGAAAATAAATAAATAAATAAACCATCAGCATTTATACCACAAGCCAATATACGAATTTAATTATTAGTATTTATACTTCTAAGTTTTATTTAACCTGTGTCTCAACTCATGACAATATCTTAAATTCAAGTCTTAGTTATCTATAAACATTCAAACTTTTAGCAAATCAGTAACCTAGTGATTAATTTTCCCTTGATATTTTAATTTAACATTTAATATTTATCTTTTTTCCAAATTTTAATTAAACACAATTCCTTTATCACAATTCCTCATATGATCTAATATTTAAAATACAGACCTTATATGTAAATTCTATCATATATCTTAACAAACTAATAAGACAATATAATTTTCTTATTTCGGTATTTATATTTCTAGATTTTATAAAACCATTTTTTTATCTCAAATCATTACAATATCTTATGTTCAAAATACATATTCTATCCATTTAAATATATTCTATTTTAGATCTCATGTATAGATCAAAACCCCAATCCCTTTCAGTCTAATTCTAGCTTTTTTCCTCTGCCAAATCATCTTTCGTATCTTCACTTTTAAATCATCAAAAATATCTCCTTGTATTGTTGTAACTATTGTTTGATATTGATAAGGGCATTCAGTTGCTGTTTTCTTAAGAGGGCTAGCTGATTTAACAGGTCGTCTCTTTATTTTTCCAGTTCGATGCAGTTGTCCTGAAGTATTTATCTTGTCTTTCATCTGTTTTTCTTTTTTATCTTCAAATTCCTTCTGGTTTATAAGAAAAGTCCTTTCCTTGTTCTCTATTATCAGTTTCCTCTCTGTGTTTTCCGCTGTTTGTATTTGTTGAGTATCTAAGTTTTCTGTCATAACATTTGGTTGTTTCCCCTTCTCTATAGAATTCTGTATAGATGATTCTTTAGTTGAAGTCATAGTTTCAGCTTGCATACGGAGAGTTTGGATAATTGCTTTTAACATATAAAGAATTTGTTCCTGTACTTCCTCTGTGGGAGAAATCCAATCCTGTTCTTCCATTGTCATGTATTAAACTAAACAAAAAACTTACAATCAGAAAGTCCACCAAGTAAAAAGCTGAGCTGAGTTTCTTGCAGATGGTGCTTCAAGGTTGCTTTATATCTTATCTGTTTTCAAGGCTATCAACAAGTCTCTTAAAGAATAGCAGGCTACAGTCTCAAATTTAGCCAGCAAATGTCATCTCAGAGTTAGTTAGATCTTTTCAGTTTTCTTTCCCCCCTCTATTTTAAGGGGGAGAAAAAGAACCCAAATCTTCAATAATAGTTAGAGTAAAAATCAGAGAAGAAAAAAAAAATAGAGAGTATAAAGTTATAAGTCTTATAATCCACCAGTTTTAGAAAATAGAATTCCAATTAGGATCCCAGTATTTTTCCCAACGTTTTAGACTCCCAAGTGGTTGATAGCCGCTGTTTCTGGAGGTAGGACTAAAATCCCCCTTCCCTCACCACAGGGGGGAAAGTACTTTAGCAGCTTATGCAGGTAATTAAGTAATTAGGATGTAAGAGAGGCAGATCTCACCCAATCCTTTCCATGCTGCTTTGAAGTTGCCAGATGTTAATGTGACTTCGGCTGTTAGCAGCCTAGAGACGAGCCATATTTCTATGGCCGGTCCTTTTGTCTGCCGGTTTGGAAGAATTGGCAGGTCTGACAGGAGAGTTGCTGCTCTCCTGTGATCCAGCAAAAGCCCCTCCTTGCTGGTCGCCTCTTCGGGGCAATTTTCGGCCCTTTTCAGGGCCCCCCAGCGATGCAAAACTGAACGGGGGAGAGAGAGCAGATCTCCCAGCCGTCTATGGTGACTGCGTGACGAAACCGGAAGCCTCTGGATGAAGATTTTACTTCCAACAGGACCTCAAGGGAGCATGAGATATTTCGGTGAGTCAGGGGAGGCTTTGGGTGGTTGGAAGCAGGTGGCCTGTTCCAACACTAGGCCCCACATGATCTTCCCCACCCTGAGATACCTCATGTGCACTTAACGACCTTTGCATTCAATTAAGGAATGCATTGGGGAAAGCAGGGAGGGATCACGTTCATTTAACATGGTCCAACCAACAAATCCTCAGGTTATGAATGTAATTGGCAGGCTCTATTACATTCGTAACTTGAGGATTACTAGAATAGAATAGAATAGAATAGAATAGAATAGAATAGAATAGAATAGAATAGAATAGAATAGAATAGAATAGAATAGAATAGAATAGAATAGAACAATAATAATAATAATAAACAATAGTAATAGTAATAATAATAATAATAAATAAATAAATAACAATAGTAATAGTAATAATAATGATGATGATGATGATGATGATGGTGATGTTGGAAGGGACCTTGGAGGTCATCTAGTCCAACCCCTTCTCAGGCAGGAAACTCTGTACCATTTCAGACAAATAGCTGTCCAGTCTCTTCTTAAAAACTTCCAGTGTTGGAGCATTCACTGCTTCTGGAGGCAGGTTCTTCCACTGGTTAATTGTTCTAACTGGCAGGAAGTTTCTCCTTAGTTCTAGGTTGCTTCTCTCCTTGATTAATTTCCATCTGTTGCTTCTTGTCCTGCCTTCAGGTGCTTTGGAGAATAGCTTGACTCCCTCTTCTTTGTGGCAGCCCCTGAGATATTGGAACACTGCTATTATGTCCCCACTTGTCCTTCTCTTCATTAAACTAGACCAGGGGTCTTCAAACTTGGCCCTTTTATGACTTGTGGACTCGTGGCTGGCTGAGGAATTCTGGGAGTTGAAGTCCACAAGTCATAAAAGGGCCAAGTTTGAAGACCCCTGAACTAGACATACCCAATTCCAGCAACTGTTCCTTATATGTTTTAGCCTCCAGTCCCCTAATCATCTTTGTTGCTCTTCTCTGTACTCTTTCTAGAGTCTCAACATCTTTTTTACATTGTGGTGACCAAAACTGGATGCAGTATTCCAAGTGTGGCCTTACCAAGGCATTATAAAGTGGTATTAACACTTCACGTGATCTTGATTCTATCCCTCTGTTAATGTAGCCTAGCACTGTGTTGGCTTTTTTGGCAGCTGCAGCACACTGCTGGCTCATATTTAACTAATTGTCCACTAGGACTCTGAGATCCCTCTCACAGTTACTACTATTGAGCAAGGTACCACCTGTACTATACCTGTACATTTGGTTTTTCTTGCCTAAATGTAGAACCTTACTTTTTTCACCATTGAACTTCATTTTGTTAGATAGCCCCCAATGTTCAAGTCTGTCCAGATCCACCTGTATCTTAAGCCTATCTTCTGGAGTGTTGGCTATTCCTGCCAGCTTGGTGTCGTCTGCAAATTTGATGAGTTCCCCATCTATCCCCTCGTCCAAATCATTGATGAAGATGTTGAAGAGCACTGAGCCTAGAACAGAGCCCTGGGACACCCCACTACACACTTCCCTCCATGTAGATGCGGTTCCATTGAGGACCACACGCTGAGCCAGCTATGAATCCATCTGGTGGTGATACTGTCTAACCCGCATTTTTCTATCTTATCAAGTAGTAGGTTGTGATCTACTTTATCAAATGCCTTACTAGGGTCCAAGTAAATTATATCCACAGCATTCCTCTGGTCCACCAATTTTATCACTTGGTCAAAGAATGCAATAAGATTTGTCTGGCATGATCTGTTTTTGAAAAATCAATGTTGGCTTTTAGTAATGACTTTGTTTCCCTCTAGGTGTTCGTTGATTCATTGTTTGATTATCTTTTTCCAGAATCTTCCCAGGTATTAAGGTCAGGCTGATAGGTCTGTAGTTTCCTGAATCTATTTTTTTCCCTTTTTTGAAGATGGGAACTACATCAGCTCTTTTCCAGTCCTCTGGTAGTTCCCCAGTGCTCCAGGATCTTTGAAAAATATAGTTCAGTGGTTCTGAGATCACATCTGCCAGTTCCTTGAGAACCTTGGGGTGTAATCCATCTGGTCCTGGTGATTTGAATTTGTCTAGGCTGGACAGGTGCTCACTTACCATTTTCTTGCCTATCTTAACTTGTGTTTCTATTCTGTTTTTATGGCACTATTTTTGATAGGTTGGTCTTTTTTTTACCTTTGTGTAAAGACAGATGCAAAAAATGAGTTAAATAGTTCTGCTTTCTCCCTATTGCTAGTCACCTTCTTACCACTTTCACCCACTAATGGACCAATCGTTTCCTTCACTTTTTTCTTGTTTTTTACATGTTGGAAGAAGCTTTTTTTGTTATTTTTGACTTTGGTTGCAAGCCTTAGTTCATTTTGAGCCTTAGCTTTCCTCAGTTCATCTTTGGAGGCTCGGACTATTTGCTGATATTCTGCCTTAGTTATGTGCCCCTCTTTCCACTTTCTATACTTGTCCTTTTTATCTTTCAATTTCTCAGAGAGTTCTTTATGCAGCCATGCTGGTTTCTTTTGAGAGCTGTTATTTTTCCTCTTTGTTGGTATTGTGCTAGACTGGGCTTTTATTATCTCACTTTTCAAAATTTCCCAAGCTTCTTGAGTTGTTTTCCCCTTGAGGATTCTCATCCATAGAATCCTTTCCAAGCCCTCTCTAATTTTATTGAAATTAGCTCTCTTAAAGTCCAAGACTCTAGTTTGACTGTGTTCTATTGCTTGTGCTTGCATAATGGTGAATTCCAATATTGCATGATCACTCCCCCCAAGGTTCCTGTGGCTTCAACACCTTCTATCATTTTATCTCTGTTAGTGATGATTAGATCCAAAATGGCTAATCCCCTAGTTCCCTTCTCTACTTTTTGGGAGACAAAGTTGTCTGCAAGGTTTGTCAGGAATTGATCTTCCACTTGGTGTGGAGTTTGTCTCCCAGTTGATGTCAGGGTAATTAAAGTCCCCCATTACTAGTGTGATGTGCTTCCTACATACCTTAGTTAGCTGAGTAGCAAAAAGTTCATCTATTTCCTCTGTTTGGCTGGGTGGCCTATAGTATACACTTATGGCAATGTCATTTCCTCCCCTTTTATATTGACCCAAATGCATTCAATACAGTTTTCATCATTGTTGTGCTCTATTGCTGTAGAGATGTAGTTATTTCTTATATAGACAGCAACTGCACCTCCTCTTTTGTTTGGTCTGTTTCTTTTAAATAATTTAAATCCCTCTAGCTGTGTGTTCCATTTGTGGGTTTCATCCCACCATGTTTCCGTATTGGCAACAATATCATATCTGCCCTCATTTACCTGAATTTCTAGTTCATCCTGTTTAGAATAAAATAAATAGAATTATTGGCCAAGTGTGATTGGACACATAAGTAATTTGTCTCTGGTGCCAGGACATTTAGCCTGGAGACTAAAACATATGAAGAATGGCTGCAGGACTTGGGTTTGGCTAGTCTAAAGAAAAGAAGAAATAGGGGTGACATGATAGCAGTATTCCAGTATTTGAGGGGCTGCCACAAAGAAGAGGGGGTCAAATTGTTCTCCAAAGCACCAGAGGGCAGGACAAGAAACAATGGTTGGAAACTGACCAAAGAGAGAAGCAACCTGGAATTAAGGAGAAAGTTCCTAACAGTGAGGACAATTAACCAGTGGAACAGTTTGCCCTCAGAAATCATGGGTGCTCCATCACTGGAGATTTTTAAGAAGAGACTAGACATTTGCCTGTCTTGAGATGGTATAGGTTCTCCTGCTTGAGCAGGGGGCTGGACTAGAAGACCTCCAAGATCCCTTCCAGCTATATTCTATTCTAGTCTATTTTAAACCGAGTGTGTTAATAAGAAGCACATTAGAGCCCCTAGATTGCTCAAATGTTTTCACGCCCATTATCCTGCTAAACCTGACTATATTCTCTTTCTCTCCACGTTGTTATTTTCTTTTTCTCCAGTTGGATCTGTCTTTCCTTTAGGGGGGGCAGTATGTCAGACCCTCAATGCATTTAAGCCATTTCATTTACTTATGCATTTCATTTTCTGGTATTGCCATTCTGTAGGGAGGGGGGAGGTTTGCTCTGTGGGAGGGGGGAAAGTTCTGCGGGCTCTGAGATGTGTTTCCTTTGCTTTGTTCTGTCTTCTTTGAAGTAACCCTCTCTGGGTGTGAAAGGAGGGAGGAATGTGCCTGCAGCCATCTGCCTTATCTCCAGTCGGATGGGATGAGACGGGACCACAGAGGAACTGAAACCTTGAGAACTGCACTTTATCACCTGGTTCTCATAACAACTTCATACCTATGGATTGGCTAAAATCAAACTGGATAGTTGGATACTGGGGAGGGGTCTGAAAGGGCAGTCTTAATGTAACATTTCATGTGGGAAGAATTTAGATCTTGCCTAGCTCTCCTGCTATCACTAACTCTCAATAAAAGCTCCTGTTGAAACAATGCCAGTTTCAAGAGTTCTGCTTTCTTGGGAGCACTAGCTGAGGCAAGTCCTTACACCCTTAAGAGACCCCAAGAACCTGAGATTAGGGGGGGGGGAGTTTATTCAAATGCAGCTAGTTTTCCATCGTTAGAACTCTGCCTCTTGGTCAGGACTTCTGGGATTTTTTTTTTAACCTAAGAGGATCTGTCATAGTTGACTCACTAGGCAACCCTGCTCACAATCAGACAACAGTAATGGCAGGGGGGAGGGAAGGCATTGGAATGTAAGGGAGGTTTGGGAGGGAACTCTGGAGTGCAAGTGTGCCACTGTCAACCATCCTGTTGGCATATGCAGCAAAAGAAAGTCTTGGGACATTATTTTACCAAGAGTATAACTTTACTGATAGATCCATTCAGGAACAGAAGAAGCAAAGCTAGCTCTGAGGTTTACGCACAAAAAACAGCATAGTTAATTTCCCCTTTTCCCCATTTGCGCCACTCATTGTCCATTGTCCACCAGTCCAACACATTCTTTTTATTTTGGGAAACCACTCTGTGCCTTTGGAAGGTTCCCATCGCATGGCCTTGAAGTGTCAGGATTTTCTCAGGCTGCAAATGGCTCACATAAATTCCTCACCTCCCTCCCAGCTCCCAATACATTCCAAGCATTCTCCTCCCCCTCCCTTAGTGTCTGTTGTCAAATTTGTGAGTAGAGGTGCGTTACGAGTCAGCCTTGACATGCCAACCCTCCAGAAGAAAGATAAGCCTGGAAAAGACAGAATAGGTGTACAAAATATTACACAACCCAAAATTCTCTACCCCACCATCCTATCTCAGTCAGTTTAGATATTTGGCATGGAACTTGCTAATGAGTCTAGATGCCCTAACATCCTTTGCTGCCACCACTCAGCATCTGCTAAAGGGTATCCCTTCCAAAACACTAGATACTGCAACTTCCCTTTACAAGGATCTCCTTGATTTCAAAGTGCTCTTCTCCTATCACTAAGATTGGTGGAGGGGTGGTTAAGTAGTAGGTCTTAACGCTGAGCTATGGACAGGCTTCAAGAGGCTGCAGTGAAACATTGGGTCAATGTGCCTGAGGCTTTTTGGCAGTTTTAATTCCACTGTCACTGGATTGATGATCCACATAATTGGGAAAGGCCCTATGTACTTAGGTCCCAGTTTTTTACAAGATTGCCTCAGGTTCAAAAACTTTGTGGATAGGTATATTCCCTCTGAGGTGCCCTCTTCTTGTCTGCTTGCCTCTTTTGTGCTTCTCTTGCTTTCTCTAACGCAGTGGTTCTCAACCTGTGGGTCAGGACCCCATTTGGGGTCAAACGACCATTTCACGGGGGTCGCCAAACAACGCAGTCCGCCATTTTTTCCCCCCTTTTCCTTAGCTGTGCTACTCCCTTTTATTCTATTGGCTTTTGAAAGCCAATAGAATAGACTCTCTTGAATAGAGTCTAATTCGATTGGCTTTCAAAAGCCAATAGGAATTGTCCAGGCTGTCTCTGCCCTGCTGAGCCCACCAAAAGTCCCGTTCTGCAAATGGTGCTGCACCAGTTGAGTAGTCCTCGACTTACGACCGGTTGAGTAGTCCTTGACTTACGACCGGTTGGGGGTCGCGGCATTAAAAAGGTTGAGAACCACTGCTCTAACGCCTTAGGCACTGTGACCCAAGTGGCTTTTAAGGTATCCATCCACTCAGCCAATGATGCTGACGATGGCTTTTCTTCAGGGAGCTCTGACATAGGTACAAACTCTATTCTAGTAGCCACCCAGAAAGAGGTAAGCCCTGTGCTACTATTGTTGTTAATTGCGAAGTCGTGTCCGACCCATCGCGACCCCATGGACAATGTTCCTCCAGGTCTTCCTGTCCTCTACCATCTTCTGGAGTCCATTTAAATTCACACCTACTGCTTCAGTGACTCCATCCAGCCATCTCATTCTCTGTCGTCCCCTTCTTCTATTGCCCTCAATCTTTCCCAACATTAGGCTCTTCTCCAGTGAATCCTTCCTTCTCATTAGGTGGCCAAAGTACTTGAGTTTCAACTTCAGGATCTGGCCTTCTAAAGAGCAGTCGGGGTTGATCTCTTCTAGGACTGACCGGTTTGAACGCCTTGCAGTCCAAGGGACTCGCAGGAGTCTTCTCCAGCACCATAGTTCAAAGGCCTCAATTCTTTTGCGCTCAGCCTTTCTTATGGTCCAACTTTCACAGCCATACATTGCAACTGGGAAAACCATGGCCTGGACTATACGCACTTTTGTTGGCAGGGTGATGTCTCTGCTTTTTAGAATGCTGTTTAGATTTGCCATAGCTTTCCTCCCCAGGAGCAAGCGTCTTTTAATTTCTTGGCTGCAGTCCCCATCTGAGGTGATCTTGGAGCCCAGAAAAATAAAATCTGTCACTACCTCCATTTCTTCCCCATCTATTTGCCAGGAATTGAGAGGGCCGGATGCCATGATTTTGGTTTTCTTAATGTTGAGTTTCAAGCCAACTTTTGCACTCTCCTTCTTCACCCGCATCAAGAGGCTCTTTAGTTCCTCTTCACTTTCTGCCATTAGAGTGGTATCATCTGCATATCTTAGGTTGTTGATATTTCTCCCGGCAATCTTAATTCCAACTTTTGATTCATCTAGCCCTGCCTTTCTCATGATGTGCTCTGCATATAAGTTAAATAGGCAGGGTGACAGTATACAGCCTTGCCGGACTCCTTTTCCAATTTTGAACCAATCAGTGGTTCCGTGTTCGGTTCTCACTGTTGCTTCTTGACCCGCATATAGGTTTCTCAGGAGACAAATGAGATGGTCTGGTACTCCCATCTCTTTAAGAACTTGCCACAATTTGTTGTGATCCACACAATCAAAGGCTTTTGCATAGTCAATGAAGCAGAAGTAGATGTTTTTCTGGAACTCCCTAGCTTTCTCCATGATCCAGCGTATGTTGGCAATTTGATCTCTAGTTCCTCTGCCTCTTCGAAATCCTGCCTGTACTTCTGGTAGTTCTCGATCCACATACTGCTGGAGTCTAGCTTGTAGGATTTTAAGCATAACTTTACTAGCATGTGAAATGAGTGCAATGGTGCGATAGTTTGAACATTCTTTGGCATTGCCTTTCTTTGGAATTGGAATGTAAACTGACCTTTTCCAATCCTGTGGCCACTGTTGAGTTTTCCAAATTCGCTGGCAAATTGAGTGTAGCACTTTTACTGCATCGTCTTTTAAGATTTTGAATAGCTCAGCTGGAATACTGTCACCTCCACTAGCTTTGTTGTTGCTCAGATTTTCTAAGGCCCATTTCACTTCACATTCTAGGATGTCTGGTTCGAGGTCAGTGACCATCTCATTGTGGTTATCTGGGATGTTAAGCTCATTCTTGTATAGTTCTTCTGTGTAGTTTTGCCATCTCTTCTTAATCTCTTCTGCCTCTGTTAGGTCTCTGCCATTTTGGTCCTTTATCATGCCCATCTTTGCATGAAACGTTCCCTTCATATCTCCAATTTTCTTGAAGAGATCTCTGGTCCTCCCTATTCTGTTGTTTTCTTCTATTTCTTTGCACTGTTCATTTAAGAAGGTATTCTTATCTCTTCTAGCTATTCTCTGGAATTCTGTATTCAATTGGGTGTATCTTTCTCTTTCTCCTTTGCCTTTCGCTTCCCTTCTTTCCTCAGCTATTTGCAAAGCTTCCTCAGACAGCCATTTTGCTTTCTTGAATTTCTTTTTCTTTGGGATGGTTTTAGTTGCTACCTCTTGTACAATGTTGCGAACTTCCATCCATAGTTCTTCAGGCACTCTGTCTATCAGATCCAGTTCCTTAAATCTATTTGTCACCTCTACTGTATATTCATCAGGAATATGATTTAGTTCATACCTGAGTGGCCTAGTGCTTTTCCCTACTTTTTTCAATTTAAGCCTAAATTTTGCAACGAGAAGCTCATGATCTGAGCCACAGTCAGCTCCTGGTCTTGTTTTTACTGACTGTATACAGCTTCTCCATCTTTGGCTGCAGAGCACATAGTCAATCTGATTTCTATGTTGACCGTCTGGTGATGTCCATGTGTAGAGCCGTCTCTTGGGTTGTTGGAAAAGAGTGTTTGTTATGACCATCGTATTCTCTTGACAAAATTCTATTAGCCTGTGCCCTGCTTCATTTTGTACTCCAAGGCCAAACTTGCCTGTTATTCTGGTTATCTTTTGGCTTCCTACCTTAGCATTCCAATCCCCCATGATGATAAGGACATCATTTTTTGGTGTTAATTCTATAAGGTGCTGTAGGGCTTCATAGAACCGGTCAATTTCATCCTCTTCAGCACCAGTGGTTGGGGCATAGATTTGGACTACTGTGATATTGAATGGTTTGCCATGCTACTATGCACTGAGTTATTATATGCCACCTCTACAAAAGGCAGAAGCTCAGCCCAATTGGTTTGCTGGTAATTCACATAACATCGCAGATATTGCTCTAGGACCGAATTTGTACATTCACAGGCTCCATTAGTGTGAGGGTGATGGGTGGAGATAAGTCCCTGGGAGGAGCCTATCAGCTTTAGGAACTCCCGCCAAAACTTTGACATGAACTGTACTCCCCAGTCTGAGATAATGTACTTTGGGATCCCATGCAGTCGGTATATGTGCTGCACAAATAGCCTAGCCCAGGGGTAGGCAACCCAAAACACTCAAAGAGCCACTTGGACCCGTTTCCCACCTAAAACAAAATACTGGGAGCCGCAAAACCCTTTTGATATCTAAAATGAAGATAACACTGCATATATCCTTTTTTACCTTATGTATGTATGTATGTATGTATGTATGTATGTATGTAAGGTAAAAAGGGTATATGCAGTGTTATCTTCATTTTAGATGTCAAAATGGTCTCTCTCTCGGTCTCTCTCTCCCTCCCTCTCTCTCTCTCTCTCCCCCTCTCCCTCTCTCTTTCTGCCCTTGGTCTGTCAGTCCTCTTCCCTCACTCAGTGTGTGTGTGTGTGAGAGAGAGAGAGAGGGGGGGGGCACTTGCGCTTCCCCCCTCTCTTTCTCTCCCTTCCTGTCTCTCCCTCTCTTTCCTCTTTTTCTCTCTCTTTCCTCTCCCTATCTCTTTCCTCTCCCTCTTTCCTCTCCCCTCTCCCTTTTTCCTCTCCCCCCTTTCTCTCTCTCTCCCTCTCTCTTTCCTCTCCCCCTCTCTTTCTCTCTCCCTCTCTCTCCTCTCTCTTTCTCTCTCCCTCCCTTTCTCTTTCCTCTCCCTCTCTCTCTTTTTACTCTCCCTCTCTTTCTCTCTCCTCCTCCTCTCTACCTCTCTCCAATCTTCTGCTCACCTGGCAAGTTGGCTTCAAGCTGTTCTGCAACAGGCTGGCTCTCTCCTCCCCTTCCTGCTTCCTGCAGAGACTCAGCAAAGGGAGGACCCCTGCCCAATAACCTTTTCAGCTCTTCAAACAGGGTGAGGCCACTCTCTTTTCTACACACAGAGAGGGGGGGGGGAGTGCAAGTGCCTTTCTCTGTCTCTGTCTCTCTCTGCAAATGGCAGAAGAGGCTGGGAGCTGCAGGAGAAGGCTCAAAGAGCCGCATGCAGCTCCGGAGCAGCAGGTTGCTGACCTGTGGCCTAGCCAGGACTTGGGCTGAGGGAATCCTGGGACATGCCACAAAATGTGCCTGCTTGGAAAACAAGTCAGTGATAGTCCATATTACAGTATTTCCAGAGCCCTCTGGCAGCTCAACGATGAAGTCCATAGAGATTTCTTCCCAAGGGTTAGTGGGGTTAGCCACTGGCTGCAGCAGCCCTGGGGGCTTCCCAGGTAGCTGCTTCATTGAGGCACACACGGGGCAGCTGGCCACATACGCCTCTATATCCTTCATTTTTGGCCACTAAAACTGCCTTTTCAATAGGTGAAGAGTCTTTACAAATCCAAAATGTCCTGCTGCCCTCATGTCATGGCTCTGCTGTAGGATTTATGTCATCTGGCTGGCTGGGATGTATGCTTTATTCCCTTTCCATGTCAGCCCACCCTTTAGAGACAGGTCGGTTCTGTGCTGCTGAAACCATCTCTCGCCAAGGCATCCATCACTGGCTGCACTAGGACTTTGGTTGATTGCTGGGGCGATTCCCTCTGCTGCCTCGTGAGGGCTCATGCCGCGAACTGCTGGGATGGGATGATGGAGTTAATGACTTACTCTCGGACACTGTTGTATTGTGGCATCTGGGAGACAGCATCTGCCAAAAGGTTTTTCCATCCCAGTAGGTAGCGGAAGTTAAAGTTGAAGCAGTTTAAGTATTGCACCCACCGAACCTGCTTAGGGGATAACTTCTGAGGGGTCTTCAACACTTCCAAGTTCTTGTGGTCTGTCCACATTTCAAATGGGATTTTACTGCCTTCTAGGAACTGCCTCCAGGTTAAGAGAGCCCATTGGATCGCATAAGCTTTCTCCTCCCAAATAGCTCAGTGCCTCTCAGTCTCAGAGAGCTTGTGGGATGTATAGGTGCAGGGCAGCAGCAGTTTTCCTTTAGCATTCTTCTGAAGTAGAACTGCGCCCACAACCACATCACTAGCATCCATTTGTATTACAAATGCCTCATCCGGGTTGGGGTTCTTTAAGACCAGCTCTGTCACGAAGAGGCACTTTAGCTTCTTGAAAGCAGCTTGGCACTTGAGGGACCAATTCAGAGGCTGGCCAGGCTTGGGCTTCACTTCCCCTCCCATTTTCAGCAAGTTGGTAATCAGCAGAGCTATTTGGGCAAATGTGGGGATGAATTGGTAGAAATTTGCAAAACCAAGGAAACTCTGCAACTATCTCCTGGTTCAAGGGGGCTCCCACTGTAATATTGCCTTCACTTTGCCGGGGTCCATCTCCACTCCTTTTGAGATTCGATACCCTAAATAGTCTAGGCTGGTTTTGTGGAAATCACACTTAGAAAATTCTGCGTAGAGCTGGGCTTTACATATTTTTTGAGCACTACTCTGACTAGTTTCACATGCTCTTCTTGGGTCTTGGTGTATATCAATATATCATCCAGGTACACCAAGACCCCTTTATACAGGTGCTCATGCAGGACTTCATTTATTGGTTGCATGAATATGGCAGGTGCTCCCTGCAGACCAAACGGCATCACCCGAAACTGATAGCAGCCCAGGGGGCAATTAAATGCCATTTTCCACTCATCCCCCTCCTTTATCCTCAGTAGTACGCCTCTCTCAAGTCCAGCTTAGTGAAAATCCTCCCTTTGGCCAGACAGTTTAACATGTCCCTCATAAGTGGGAAGGGGTACATATTTTCCATACAAATACACTTTAGGCCTCTGTTGGAATATTCATGAACAGGAAGAGTCATGTGGTAACTCAGTCAGCCAATGGGAAGAAAGTGCTACTGAGTCTGTGCAAAAGAGTATTGAGTTAGGAGCTGGATTTCCAGTCTCAGGTTTTGTCTCTGGTCTGTCTCTGTAAGAAGCCTTCATTAAGCTATGTTGCTCTAAAGAAGAATGGTATTGTAAATATTTTTATATAAATATAAAGTTATTTGAATCAGCTAAATGCAGTCAACTGTGAGAGCTTCTGATTTATTTTTCACCAATAGAGAAATTAAAATTCTCTAACAGGTTATGGACCCAGAGCTTACTAAGGACTGCATTGTAATTTAAAGCTGGAAGAAATTGCCTGTGTTTAGAAAGTATAAGAACAAGGCAGAATTAGCAGAATGGCTGCAATGGAATTTGAGGAAAACTCTGTGCCTCCTTTGGGCCAGAAGAATTACATTGTGTGGGCTGCAAAAATGGAATGTTTGCTGAAAGCTAAAGAGCTGTGGTATATTGTAGAAAATCCACCACAAGTGTTTGCAGCAGCAGATCAGAAAAGCCATGATCAAGCAATGGCTTATCTCATCTTGAATTTAGATGATGATCAATTTCTAAACGTTGCAAATTTAAAGACTGCAAACGAGATTTGGTTGAAATTGAGAGCTGTGCACGTGAATGTTTCTGCTTGCAACATAGTGCAATTATCAAGAAAACTTTACAGGGCCTGTTTGCAACCAGGTGAATCTGTGGAACAGCATTTAAATAAAATGCAAAGTTTATTTTTGGATTTAGAACAACGTGGGATTAAATTCCTTGAGTCCCAGAAGGTTTTATTGGTGTTGAACAGTTTAGATCAGTGGTTCTCAACCTTTCTAATGCCGCGACCCCATAATACAGTTCCCCATGTTGTGGTGACCTCCAACCACTTATACATCACCGGGTGCCAGGGGCGTGGCCAAAGAAAAGGGGGAAAAAATGGCGGACAGCCTTGTTTGGCGACCCCCGTGAAATGGTCGTTCGACCCCAAATGGGGTCCTGACCCACAGGTTGAGAACCACTGGTTTAGATAAAACCTGGGATACAGTTTCTGCAATATTTGAGTGCAAAGAAGAACAAGACTTAAAGTTTGAGGCTTTAAAGGCATGTTTGCTTAATGAAGAAGAAAAATGCCATTTTAGAAGCAGCCACGAGGAGGAGAAATTCCTGAGGAGGGGGTCCAGACTGCAAGTCTCCAGAGGAGAAGAAACAAGCAGATCGGACCCGGACCAAATTGCAACAAAGGAGAGATTTTGCAAGCAGAGAGCAAGCAGAGAGCGGGAAAAGACTTGCTACATTTGTGGAGAAAAGACACATTTGCAAAGGAACTGTTTGCAGCAAAGGACATTTGTGCAACCAAAAAGGAATGTTTTGCAAAAGGAACATTTTGGTGTTGCAAAAGTTTGCAATAGCAACAACAGAGACAAGTGGCTAATTGATAGTGGGGCAAGTCAAACAATTGTTAATGACTCTGAATTATTTTGCAGGTTTGTTCCAGTAGCACAAGAAGCTGTGGCTTTGGCAAATGGCCAGAAAGCAAAAGTCATTGGAAAAGGCGATGTAAAAATTCCATATTTGGAATCAAAGTTTACCAATGTGCTTTGTGTACCTGAGATGGAACATAATTTGTTAAATGTGTCTAATTTAGACAAACAAGGTTTTGAGGTCATTTTTGTAAATGGGAAATGTCTCATCAAAAGGAATGGGAATATTTGTGCAGAAGGCATAAAGGAAGATAATTTATATGTATTGCAGGGACAAAAGGCTCAATGTTCCCATATATTTAAGAATGTTGCAGAGCATGATTCATGTGTTCATCTTCTGCATAGAAGACTTGGCCATGCAAGCTTTAAAGTTTTGCAGCAAATGCAAGATTTTGCAGAAGGGCTAAATTTAAAGGGATGCAAAACATATTTGGACTGTGCAGCATGCAAAGCATCAAAGTCAAAGGTATTCCCAGTTAGTAAATGTAGCACAAGACAAACAAAAAGAGTTCTAGAGCTGGTCCATGCAGATCTGGTGGGACCTATGCAAGCCAGTTTGGGAGGAGCAAAATATGCACTGGTAATTGTTGATGATTATAGGAGGTATTCGTTTTGCTATTTGCTTAGAGCAAAGACAGAGGTGCTACAACAATTCAAGCAGTGGGTAAGTTTTGTAGAGAGAAGGTACAGACAACAAGTGTGTCAGTTGCAAACTGACAGAGGTACTGAATTTATGTCAACTAAATTCCAACAATGGTTGGGGCAGTTGGGGATAAGACACAGACGTACAAATCCTTACACAGCAGCAGAGAATGGTGTAGCTGAAAGAAGGAATGGTGTTTTGCAAACAATGAAAGATTCATTATTGGAGGATTCTGGTTTGAGCAGGTCATATTGGGGAGAAGCCATATTGACTGCTAATTATATAGTTAACAGGCTGTGGAGTTCCTCCATTAATAATACTCCATATGCCATTCTATATGGGAGAAAGCCATCACTGGCACATTTGAGAATTTTTGGAAGTACTGCATGGGTACATATTCCAAAAGCAATCAGAAGAAAGGGACAGCAAAAGGCAAGAAAGCTCAGGTTTGTGGGCTATGAGCCAGGGTCAAAAGGATATCGCTTTAGCGATGGAAGTAAAAGAATTATAATTTCAAGGTCTGCTAATTTTGCAGAACAAAATTGGGACAGAATTAATGCAAATTCTGGGTATGTCTCACTTAATGACGGTGATCTATTTAATGACAATAACTCAACTAATGATAAAAAATTGATTATTGAAGATGTCAATGTTCAGGGAGGAGAGGCTGAGCAACACATGAAACCAGAAAGACTTGAGACACAGGAGCAGTTAATACCTCGTAGGTCAGAGCGATGTAATAAAGGAATTCCACCTGACAGGTATTCTGCCAGCAAGGTAAAGGTTTGCAATGTGTGGTATGAGCCAAGAAGTTATAAAGAGGTGTTGGCATTACCAAAAGCTGAACAAGAAAAATGGAAGGAGGCCATGGATAAAGAGATGAAATCCATGGGAGACTATGAAGTATTTAAATCAGTGACTTTGCCACAGGGAACCAAAGCTGTGGGTTGTAAATGGGTATATAAGAAAAAGGTATTGCCAAATAATGATGTACAGTATAAGGCCAGGTTAGTGGCACAAGGTTTTTCACGATTAAAGAATGTATTAAGTTAATAGGTCTGATGTCTCTTCCTGTCATGAAGGGAGGAGTGTTGGAATATTCATGAACAGGAAGAGTCAGTCAGCCAATGGGAAGAAAGTGCTACTGAGTCTGCAAAAAAGAGTATTGAGTTAGGAGCTGGATTTCCAGTCTCAAGGTTTTGTCTCTGGTCTGTCTCTGTAAGAAGTCTTCAATTAAGCTATGTTGCTGTAAAGAAGAATGTATGGTAATGTAAATATTTTGATATAAAGAAGTTATTTTGAATCAGCTAAATGCAGTCAACTGTGAGAGCTTCTGATTTATTTTTCACCAATAGAGAAATTAAAATTCTCTAACAGCCTCTATAGTCCATGCGCAGCCTAGGGACCCATCCTTCTTTTCTTTGAAGAGCTCAGGAGCAGCCATCCTTGACTTCGCTGGCTGAATGAACCCCCTAGCCAGCTTCTAGTCTATAAAAAATGCCTGGAGCTCTTCCATCTCCCTGGGTGTTATCGAGTACATTTTCGGTTTAGGTAACTTGGCCCCTGGCATGATTTCAATCGTGCAATCTGTGGGTCTGTAGGGTGGAAGCACATCTGAATCCTTTTTGCTAAAGACTTCTGCTAGGTCACGATATTCCTGTGGAATCAGCGGCTCTAGCTTACTGCCTCCCTTTAGTGTATTAGCCATTTCTGCTTTCACTTTCCTGGCCACAGGCACGTGGCTGGTTCTTAACACTTTCACTAGCCCACTGGTCAGTGGCTTCCCTTTGTACCTGCCACTCATCTCTGTCCCAGTTCACAGCCAGGTTCCAAATTTTCCACCACACTAACGCCAGGACTGTGGGCTCGGTCATCCTGGGGACTACAATGAAGTGAATAGTCTCTACATGGGCCCTAGCTTTGAGCTTCACTGGCTCGGTCAGGCAAGTCGCTGGCACTCTGCCTGCTATTGAGCCATCCAACTGGGAAAATGCCATGGGCTGCCTCAGCTTTCTCAGTCTTATCCCTAGTTTCTCTGCTAACTGGGGGCTAATCACACACCTCATGCTCCCCAAGTCCAATAGGGCTGTAAGAACCCCCCTTACCCCCAAGGACACCACAATCCCCACCCTGGCCATCATAGGGATGATGGTACCACTCACCATTGGGTCCTCTTCTCCTTCGCTGTCACTCTCGTAGAACACTGGACCCATTCTGGTGGGGGTTGAAGTTCCCGCCTCCTCACTGGACTGAGAGGAGAACTCCTTGATCTGCTACCCCATGTGCATCTTCTTTGGCTTCGCAGGGGGGATCTTCAGCTGGTTTGGAGGTGGACTGGATGCCGGTCATGGTGTGAGGCACTCAGCCGCTCGGTGACCTTCCTTTCCACAGCAAAAGCAAGCTCCTGGGCTTTGGCAATGTTGCCCCCCCCCAGCCTGGGGTGCACCCCCCTCCTCTAGGAGCCAATCACTTTTTGGGACACTCGGTGAGTGTGCTTGCGGTACTCCATCAAGTTGATTTCAACTTCAGTGACCACCCAGTACCATACCTGCAGATTCTGCAGCACTCCTCGAAGTAGGAAGTTGTGGTATAGCTCCTTGTTTAGCCCCTCTCGGAACTGGTAGACCAGCATGCACTCTGGCCACTCAGGTGGCTAGCCAGGCTGCGGAAGTCTTGGATGTACTCCATCACCATCCACTTGCCTTGCTTCAGGGTGCAGATGCGGGCTTCTGCCCGTTGAGCCGCAGTGGGGTCCTCAAACCACTCTCACAGGGTCTGAGGCATCCAGGTCATTCAGCTCTGGAGCCTCCTCTTCATGTAGGGACACCAGCCATCCCAAAGCGCTTCCTTCCAAGTTAGACGCAATGACATGAACCCGGGCTGCATTTTCTGGGTACATCCCTCTGTAGCGCTCCATATGGTGCCACACTTGGGCCAGGAATTAAGCCAGGTTGTCCAGGCAGCCATCAAAGCAGACCACCAGGGGAGGGGTGACTGCTCCTCTTGGATTACGACATGTCCTGACAGCAGCCCCACTGCTGCCACTGGCACCGGTGCAGGGACCTCAGCTGCCACTGGAGCCACCAGGACCGCTTGCTGCCCTGCCAGGGGTGGGGTAGCAGGTTGAGTTGTCATTGTCCCTTGTGCCAGGGCCCTAGCCGCACCAGTCAGGGTGGGCACCATCGGCTGCAGGAAAGGGGGTGATGGAGTAGTAGACGCTGCTAGTGACTTCATTCCTCCTGTCCCGGTTGCTGCCGCTGTAGTCCCAGGTGACATGGCTGCCTGGATCTCCAAGCTGCCAAACTTTTCCCTCAGCTGCTCCATTGATGGGCTGCAGGTGGTGATTGGGAGCTTCCACTCAGCAAGCTTGTTCCACTCGACTGGCTGTCTCATCTTCCACCTGCTCCCTCGGATCATATTGACTCCCTCGGAGACTAAGGGGCCTTCGGCTTCCGCTGCCTTGCCCACGTTCATCATCCAGCAGGTCTTGGGTCCCTGGTATGGAGCATCCCTTGCCTGCTCTCTTGTACTCATTGGCTGCTGCTCAAGTTTCTCAGCCTTCTGATTGGGGTGTGTGCCAGCCAGCTGTGCCCCTGCTCTGGGTTTCAGCATTGCCAGAGACTCTCAGGCCAGGATTTCTCCCAGCTTCTTCTCTTCCAATTCTTTGTCGGCTGCTGACATCTTGGTGTTGGCCTCCTGGTGGGGTTCAGGTAGGCTAGTATTGGAGAGCTAGCTTAATGTCCACCATCCTGTTGGCATATGCAACAAAAAAAAAACCTCCTGGGACATTATTTTACCAAGAGTATAACTTTACTGATAGATCCATACAGGTGCAAAAGAAACAAAGCTAGCTCCGAGGTTCTCATGCAAAAAACAGCATAGTTAATTTCCCCTTTTCCCCATTTACGCCACCCATTGTTCATTGTCCACCAATCCAACACATTCTTTTTATTTTGGGAAACTAGTCTGTGCCTTTGGAAGGTTCCCATCACACGGCCTTGAAGTGTCAGGATTTTCTCAGGCTGCAAACAGCTCACATAAATTCTTCACCTTCCTCCAAGCTCCCAATACATTCCAAGCATTCCCCTCCCCCCTCCCTTAGTTTCTGTTGTCAAGTTGTGAGTAGAGGTGCATTATGAGTCAAGCCTTGACTGCCACCTGGAAGCATGAGACAGACCCAAACCTCAAGGTCATTGCCTGGGAAAGTCCAAGGCACACAGGCCATTTCCAAAATAAAGCAAGTGTAACTGATTGGTGGACAATGGGAGGTCCAGAGGTGGAGAAGGAAAACATGTCCTATGTTGTTTGTGCATGAAAACGTCAGAACTGGGTTTTCTACTTCTGTACCCATATGGCTTTTCAGTAAAGTTATACTCTTGGAGAAAAAATGTCCAAGGAGTTTCTTTTGCTGTTTAATGCAGTGGGACGGTTGACATTAAGCCAGTTCTCACAGTAATAGCCTACCTGGATTCCACCAGGAGGTCAACCTCAAGATGTCAGCTACAGCCAAAGACATGGAAGAAAAAGGAAGCCGGGAGAGATCCTGGCTCTGGAGGAGCCAGTGCTGCCTCAGACTGGAGCCAGAGTACAGGCTGCTGGCGAGCGCCTAAAACCAAGACCTGAGAAGTCCGAGCAACCACCTGCAGCCATGAAGGAGCGAGTGAGAGATGTCCCATACCAGGGACCAAAGACCCACAGGGCGACAAACGTGGGCAAAGCAGCGTAGGCTGAAGACCCCCTTCTCCCTGCTGGAGTTAACATGGTTCAAGGAAGCAGATGGAGAGCAAAGCAGCTAGCCGAATGAGACGACCCTGCCAAGTCGAAGATCCTGAATGCTGGCTGCAGCCCGTCTATGGAGCAGCTGAGAGAGAGGTTTGGAGGGATGGAGATTCATGCCATAGCAACACCAGAAGCTGCAGCCACTGCCAGCAGCCCAGAAGTTGTGGAAGCCCCAGTGGCCCTGGTGACTCCCTCTCCTCCTATCCTTCAGCCAGCAGCACCAGCAGCCGTGGCTGCAGTCGGAGCCCATGTGCAATCACCAGTGGCAGCGGCCTTCACCATGCCTCCTCCTCCATTGTTGCCAGCAGCGCCGGTGGCTCTAGCCATCATTGGGGCACCAGCACCAGCGGTCGCAGCCGGTATCCCAGTACTGGTACCGGAAGCTGGCATTCCACCCCTGGGATACATCCTAATGTGGGAGGAATGAGAGCCACCCCCCCTTGGTGGTCCGCTTTGATGGACACCCAAGCCACCTAGCCCATTTCTTGGCTCAAGCCTGACACCACATGAAATGCTACAGAACAATGTATCTGGATGACGCGGCATGGGTCCATGTCATCGCGGTCAACCTGGAAGAGAGTGCTTCAGAGTGACTAGTGTTGCTGCATGATAAGGGCGCCCCTGAGCTGGATGACCTTGATGCTTTTATGCAAGCCCTACAAGAACGGTTTGAGGATCCCATGGCAGCCCGATGTGTGGAAGCCCATATCTGTGCCCTAAAGCAAGAGAAGCGACTGGTGATGGAGTACATCCAAGACTTCCACCGCCTAGTCAGCCACCTGGGAGACTGGCCTGAGCGCTTGCTGGTCTACCATTTCTGAGAGGGGCTGAACAAAGAACTCTACCAGAATTGCCTACCCGGGGGGGCATTCAACCTGCGAGCACGGTACCATGTGGCCACAGAGGTAGAGATCAACCTGATGGAATTCTATGAACACACCAGGCAGGAGAGTCAGTCCCACCGGCCAGCAGAAAGGCAAGCGGCTCCTAGGGGAGGAACGGGGCATGCCACCAGCCAGAGGCAAACCCTGTCAAAACCTTGGTGGCTTTCATTGCAGAAAGGAGGAGCACCATGCTGCTGAATGCCTCACACCACGGCCAATTACCGCTCCCCCCCTTCTGAGCCAACCAAAGAAAAGGCTCCGCCGAAGCTAAAAGAGAAAATGTGTGTGGGGCAGCAGGTTGTAGAGTTCTCCCCTCCGTCCAGCGAAGGGGAGGAACTCCAGCCCATCAAGACAGGACCAGTCTTCTACGAGAGCAATAGTGAAGGAGAGGATGACCCAATGGTAAGTAGCACCATCATCTCCATGACTGTTAGGGTAGAAATTTTGGTGTCCTCGGGAGTAAAGGAGGTCCTTACAGCCTTGCTGGACTTGGGGTGCACCAGGTGCCTGGTCATCTCTCAAGTGGTAGAGAAGCTAGGAATGAGGCTAAGGAAGCTAAGGAAGCCCATAGCATTTTCCCAGCTAGACGGTTCAATAACAGGCAGAGCGTCAGTGACCTGCCTAACCAAGCCTGTGAAGCTAAAAGCTGGAACCTACACAGAGACTATTCAATTTATTGTGGCCCCGGGGATGACAGAGGCCATTGTCCTGGGCCTGGCATGGTGGAAAAAATGGAGCCCATCTGTCAATTGGGATAGAGAGAAGTGGCGGATGTGAAGAAAAGTATCCAACCCACAAGAGTTAGGGAAAGTGCTAAGCCGCCACACGCCTGCAGCTAAGAAAGCAAAAGCGGAACCTGCCAATAAACTAGAGGGAAGTGATAGCTTAGAACCACTGATTCCCAAGGAATATTGTGACCTGGCCAAGGTCTTTGGTGAGAAGGAATCCAATGCACTTCCACCCCACTACCCAACAGGATTGAGATTGTGCCTGGGGCTAAATTGCCAACACCAAAACTACTGTATATTTGATGACACCTAGGGAGATGGAGGAGCTCTGCACATTCATAGACAAAATTTTAGCCAGGGGCTAAGTCAAGGATAGCAGCCCCTGTGCTTTTCAAAGAAAAGAAAGATGGGTCCCTTAGGCTGTGTGTCGACTATAGAGCGCTAAACTGTATATGCGTGGATAATATGTACCCCCTCCATCTAATGAAGGACATGTTGGGCCACCTTGCAAAGGGGAGGATTTTCATGAAGTTGGACTTGAGGGAGGCATACTACTGAGTGAGAATTAAGGATGGGGATGAATGGAAAATGGCGTTCAACTGCCCTCTGGGATGCTACCAGTTCTGGGTGATGCCATTTGGACTACGGGGGGGGGGGGGAGCGGTGTTCATGCAGCAAATAAATGAACTCCTGCATGAGCACTTGTACAAGGGCTTCCTGGTGTATCTGGATGATACATTGATCCATACAAAAAACATGGAAGCGCATGTGAAATTGGTTAGAGCTGTGCTTGAGAAGCTGCGGAGGGCTCAGCTTTTCATGAAGTTGTCCAAATGTGATTTCCACAAGACCAGCTTAGACTACGTTGGGTACTGAATTTCAAAAGGTGGCATAGAGATGGATCATGGGAAGGTCCAAGCGATCTTAGAGTGGGAGCCTCCGCAAACAAGGAGGCAACCTCAGAGTTTCCTCGGCTTTGCAAACTTCTATCGTCAATTCATCCCGTTTGCTCAAATCACCCTGCCGATCACAAATTTGTTGAAAACAAAAGGAGAAGCTAAGCCCAGGCCCAGCCAGCCCCTGAACTGGTCACTCGAATGTCAAGCTGCATTTGAAAAGCTAAAATGCCTTTTTGCCTCCGAGCCAGTCCTAAAACACTCTGACCAAGATGAGCCCTTTGTAATACAAGCAGACGCCAATGATGTGGCTGTGGGGGTGGTGCTTCTCCAGAAGAACACAAAAGGAGAATTGCAGCCATGTGCCTACACATCCCGCAAGTGTTCTGAGACTGAAAGATGGGTTATCTGGGAGAAGGAAGCCTACGCAGTACATTGGGCTCTCCTAACCTGGAGGCAATTCCTGGAAGGCAATAAAATCCCTTTCAAGGTTTGGATGGACCACAAAAACCTGGAAGCATTGAAGGCTCCCTGAAAGCTGTCTCCCAAACAGGTCCAGTGGGCCCAGTACTTCAACCACTTTAACTTCACTCTCGACTACCTACCAGGAGGAGAAGCTTTCTTGGCAGATGCTCTCTCCTACAGTGCTCGAGAAGAGGTCTTCAATTCCATCATCCCCCTCCAAGCAAATAGCACTGGCCCTCATGAGACAACAGGAAGCGTCATCACCAACATTGACCAAGGACTTAAAGTGACCACTAAAGGAGGTCCTGGCAGGGGGTGAGTGGTTTCAACAACACAAGAGTGAACTGTTATTAATGGACGGACTGGCGTGGATGGGAAGCAAACTATACATCCTGGCGAGCCAGGGGACTTTAGTATTACAGCAGAGCCATGACGCGAAGGCAGCGGGGAATTTTGGATATGTGAAGACTCTTCACCTTGTAAAGAGACAGTCTCATGGTTCCAATAAATGAGACCAGAGAAAATAAAAGAACTCCAAGGCAATTTTCTTCCTCAAAGAACACTTTTAATGGCTACATAGTATCGGCATGAACAAAGGTGAAACCAAGTCTGAAGTTCCCACCCCCTGGTTACAAAGTTTCAAGTTGAACTTCCCATCCCTGCAATGTGTCGTAAATCACAATCCCCAATTAACTGCTTTGGTGGGCTGAATCTTCCATTAGAGTGCCCGCCAAAAGTTAGATAGAGTGACCTTGGTTCCCACAGAATAATTCTTGTTGTGTCTAAGATAAGAGAATACCTCTTCCCCCTCCCATCACTGTGGCAACCAAGAACAAAGTGAAGATGGCTACAGCCAGATCTATGTGATGGTTGACAGTCGAATCCTCTAGAGAAGAGAGAAATTCTGTGGGAAAAATTGTTTTTGAATCAGGAATCACCTCAAGGCTTATTCGGGTGTTTATCAAAAAACCGACATATTAATCTATCAGCTTTTACACCGGTGCTTTTAACTCAAGTGGCCTCTGATAACGGGTATCCCTTCCACTGCACCAGATATTGTAACTTTCCCTTGTATAACCTTGAATCCAGAATTTGTTTCACTTCATAATGAGTCTCTCCCTCCACTACCAGGGGACCAGGTGCCTGTCTGGGGGGAGGTCTCAATGAGGACTCTCTATATGGTTTCAAAAGGCTGCAGTGGAACACAGGGTGAACTTTTCCTAAAAGGCGAGGGAGTTTCAATTCCACTGTGACTGGATTTATAATCTGTTCAATGGGAAAAGGTCCTAGGAACTTAGGTCCCAATTTTTTACTAGGCAGTCTGAGTCTCAGATACTTTGTTGATAGATAAAACTTTTTCTCCCACATGGAACAGCCTCTGGGGGGCACTTCTCTTGTCAGCTTGCTCTTTGTAGATCTTTGACGCTTTAATTAGAGCCGCTTTCACATCATTCCAAACAGTTTTCCAAGAAGCAACCCATTGATCTAAGGCAGCGGGTCTCAACCTGTGGGTCGCGACCCCATTTGGGGTCGAACAACCATTTCACAGGGGTCGCCAAACAATGCAGTCCGCCATTTTTTCCCCCTTTTCATTAGCTGTGCTACTCCCTTTTATTCTATTGGCTTTTGAAAGCCAGTAGAATAGACTCTCTTTAATAGAGTCTAATTCTATTGGCTTTCAAAAGCCAATAGGAATTGTCCAGGCTGTCTCTGCCCTGCTGAGCCTGCCAAAAGTCCCATTCTGCAAACAGTGCTGCAAGTTGTCTGCAGCGAAGGTGAGCTGTCTGGAAGTTTCCACCCCTCCCTGCTGAGCAACTACTAAAAATGTAAGTAAAAGAGGGCCAGGGGTGGGAGGTGGGAGGCCAGCGGGCGCAGGGAGGGTTGCTGGTGCACGTGGGGCCCGGTGGGTGCCTTACCTCCCTTGGGCTGGGCCTGTTGTGATTCCGTGCCAGCCTGTGCTCACAACAGCTGAGTCTGAGGAATCTGAGGAGGAGGTGGAGGAGGCATTTGAAGGGCCATCAGGGGCAGAGGGAGGCTCTGATGAATTACAGGACTCACAGTTTGATGCAGAGCCTGGGCCCTCCAGTCGTGTTTCTGATGAAGCTCAGCTGTGTGAGGAGAATGAGTCAGACTCGGAAGAATCACACCTGATGGACTTGCTAATTGATGCATGCTCCCGTCGTCAATTAGCAAGAGTAAATCAGCAGCAGTCAATGCGACTACTCTAGGGAAAAAGGAGAAGGCACTGAGAGGCAACGCCTTGGGACTGCTGTATAAAGAGAGGAGGTGTGGGCGGTGCTAGTTGCTGAAGGCAACCGTTTGCAAAGTGCTTCTTGGAATCCTGGTCTGTTCGTCTTGCTTGTGACTTCTCTGTTTGTCTTGCTTGTGACTTCTCGTCTGTTTGCATCGTGTTTCCTTTGGACTTGAGTTTTGCTGTTTGTGTTTTGGACTATTTGACAGGTTTGTCAACCATATTAAAAGAGTTTTGTTTTGTTGCAAAGTCTCCAGCCTATTGCATCAGCAGGGGTTTGGTCCTTGTGCTTTTAACAAGGACGGCAATAGGCTGGGATAGAACAGGGCCAGCTGGTGGCCCAGCCGCTTGCCAGCTATGCCTCGGCCGGCGCAGGGGGCGGCAGCACGCATACGCGGCGCTCCCGGGCAGGGAAAGTCCTCGATTTACGACTGGTTGGGTAGTCCTCGACTTATGACTGGTTGGGTAGTCCTCGACTTACGACCAGTTGGGTAGTCCTCGACCTACGACCGGTTGGGGTCACGGCATTAAAAAGGTTGAGAACCACTGATCTAAGGTGTAAGAAGTGGGAGGGTCCTCAGGGAGCTCAGGCATGGGTATGAACTCCTTGCCGGTAGCTATAGTATCTTAAAAGGAGTGAGTCCTGTTGCTATGCACTGTGTTATTGTAAGCCACCTCAAAAAAGGGGAGATCAGCCCAGTTCGTTTGCTGGTAATCAACATAACATCTGATGTATTGTTCCACTATTGCGTTAGCTTTTTCAGCAGCCCCATTTGTAGATGGATGAAAAGCAGATGACAGTCTCTGCATGGACCCAATAAGTTTAAGAAAGTCTTTCCAAAACTTTGCAGTGAATTGCACTCCCCTATCTGAAATAATCCACCTTGGAGCCCCATGGAGTTGGTAGATATGCTTGAGAAACATTCTTGCTAGTTTCCTTGCAGAGGGGAGACCGGAGCAGGCAATGAAGTGAGCTTGCTTTGAAAAAAGATTGTTCACAGTCCATATTACTGTATTCCCCCTACTTTCAGGTAATTCCACAATAAAGTCCATAGTGATATCCTCCCAAGGTTGGGACAGATCTGCTACTTGCTGCAATAGCCCAGGTGTTTTGCTGGGGCATCTTTTCATTGTAGCACAAGTTGCACAGCTCTTTACATAATTTTCAACATTTTTCTTCAAACCTGGCCACCAAAATTGCCTTCTAATTAAATGTAAACTTTTTAAGTATCCAAAGTGACCGGCTTGCTTGCTGTCGTGACTGTGCTGGAGGGCCTGAATTCTAAGGGTCTCCGTTAGATACTGTTTTGACCCTTTCCAGGCTAACCCACTCCAACAAGTTAGTATGGTGCTGTTTTCCTGGAACCAGGGGTCGGTTTTCAATTCCTTTTTTAGCCTTTTTGTCAGCGGGCTGTCAGGTTCAGATGGATTTGCCCGTGGCTGCCCCCACATGGCTTTTGTACTGGGGCAGTCTGGACAGGGCATCAGCTAGGAAATTCTTTCCCCCTGGGATGTACTTTAGCGTGAAATTGAAACGGTTAAAATATTGAGCCCAGAGGACTTGTTTAGGGGACAGTTTACGGGGCATTCTCAATGCCTCTAGATTCTTATGATCAGTCCACACTTCAAAAGGCAAGTCACCCCCTTCGAGAAAGTAACGCCAGGTGAGCAGTGCCCACTGCATGACAAAAGCCATATATATAAAAGGGACCACAAAGGTCATCCTACCCAACTCCTGCAATGTGCAGGGGGGGAAAACCAATTTAACTACCCTCAAGATCAAGGAACAGGCTGCTTATTCTCTGCCCTAACAGAATTTGTTCCAGGAACTGGATGACTGGTCACGTTGGGAAGGGTGGCATGTTGTTGCAGTAAGGATGGATATCTCCTTTGCTCAGTCAGATGAGTTCTTCTCACTGATTGAATCCCATGAGGGGAAACCTTTGAAGCTGATGGTCTACTCTATAACACAGAAACAGATTTCTGCTGAGGGGTTTTTGTAACTCCCAATGGAGCCTGGGGTGGAGAAGGAAGGTATGACTTTAGAAATTGTGAGGTATGGTATGTAGGCAAGATAACGCTAATCCTTGGCTTCCTAGTATGTTCTGGATCTTGTCCTTTTTTTCTTAATGTAGTCCTGGTTCTGGTATCTTGATAATACGTTTTGGGAATAACCCATGAATAGCACTTTACTTTGGGGTGGAATGGCTGAGTTGAGAGTTTCCCCATGTAAACTACTTTAAATGCACTGGAAAATCACCATAACACCCTTCCAATTCCTGTTTTCAGTCTACTTCCTGTGTCCGTCCTTTCTTGGCATCAGCACAATAGAGTAATAGATATGTAATGCAAAAACAATGGTCTTTACATTCAAAATAAAATACAGAACCCTGGGGCTTAGGGGTGTCAAGAGTGAAGCAGAGGAGGAAGAAAATGGAAAATACTTCCCCTCCCTGCAAATCCTTTGGGGAACAGTTAAGACAGGATAGATGGTTGGTTTGTGGAATAGAGAACAGTGAGAGGAGGTTCATATAATAGAAGAGTAAAATCTTTCCTTCTGGTTGCTGGGTTTCTTTATGGCACACTAGAAAGTTACCTTTTACACTCACATAGAAATATAATAGAATTACAGGTAGTCCTTGACTTACAACCGCTTGCTTAGCAACTGTTCAAAGTTACAACTTACCTGGAAAAGGGAGTTATGACCTGGTTCTGAAGTTCTGATGGTTCCCCCCCCCATTCAGTCATGTGACCGCACTTAGGGTGCTTGGCAACACAGCTGCATTTATGGCTGTTTGCACTGTCCCATGCTCATGTGACTTTATGAGTTTTGCTGAAAAGTGGAAGTTATTTCCAGTTTTTAGCAAAACCATGCCACAGTGAACAATGGGTTCGCTTGACAACTGTGGCATTTGTTTAACAACTGCTGTGTTTGCTTAAAGACTGCTGCAAAAATCGTAAAATTGGGTTGGTCATGTAGCTTCATTACGGTTGTATGTCAAGAACTACCTGTAAGTAACTCACATAGATTGATTTTAGCTATGAAACTATATAGAGGTACTGTTCTATCCCAGCCTATAGCCGTCCTTGTTAAAGGCACAAGGACCAAACCCCTGTTGATTAAATAGGCTGGAGACTTTAAAACAAAACAAATCCCTTTTAATATGGGTGACAAACCTGCCAAATATTCCAAAACACAAACAGCAAAATTCAATCCAAATGAAGGAAATAGTCCACAGGAAACACAATGCAAACAGAAGAGTAGTCACAAGCAAGACGAACAGACCAGGATTCAAAGAATTACTTTGCAAACGGCTGCCTTCAGCAACCAGCACCGCCCACACCTCCTCTTTTTATACAGCAGTCCCAAGGCGTTGCCTCTCAGTGCCTTCTCCTTTTACCCTGGAGTTGCCGTATTGACTGCTGCTGATTTACTCTCGCTAATTGACGACGTGTGTGTGCATCAATTAGCATGTCCATCAGGTGTGAGTCCTCCGAGTCTGACTCATTCTCCTCACACAGCTGAGCTTCATCAGGAACACGACTGGAGGGCCCAGGCTCTGCATCAAACTGTGAGTCCTGTAATTCATCAGAGCCTCCCTCTGCTCCTGATGGCCCTTCAAATGCCTCCTCCACCTCCTCCTCAGATTCCTCAGACTCAGCTGTTGGGAGCACAGGCTGGCACGGAATCACAACAGGTACATAGACATAAGCATACAGTAAATAAGAAGAGCACCTGCTAAATAGATGGATACTGGGAGATAGAAATGTCACTTCGGTCTCCTGAAGGGGAAATGGCTGAGCCCTGCCCTCCCCCAGTGTCTTCTACAAAAGAGCAAAGAGGGTTTTCCAACTTGGGTGAGGTTGTTATGATTGGAAGGGTGGCAGGACTTCAGTTCAGCTTCTCATCCTTTTTTTGTTTTTTTGCTGTAAGGGTAAGGAGGGGATTTACTTTTTCCTTTTAGGCTAGAAGGGCATATAAATCACTGGGACACGACAGATTACATTCCAGAGTTCTGAAGGAGCTGGCAGATGTTATCTCAGAACCATTGCACCATATCTTTCAAAAATCCTGGAGCACCGGGGAAGTACCTGAGGATTGGAAAAGGGCTGATGTGGTTCCCATCTTCAAGAAAGGAAAAAAACAACAGACCCAGGAAACTACAGACCAATCAGTCTAACATCAATACCTGGGAAGATCCTGGAAGATAATCAAAAAACAGGTCTGCAAACAACTAGAAGCAAACAAAGTTATATCCCGTAGCCAGCACGGGTTTGTCAAAAACAGATCATGCCAAACCAATCTTATTTCATTCTTTGATAAAGTGACCAAATTAGTAGACCAGCGAAATGCTGTGGACATAGTATACTTAGACTTCAGTAAGGCATTTGACAAAGTAGACCACAACCTGTGGCTTAGTACTGTAAGCTAGAAAAAGGTGGGATAGACAACACCACCACCAGATGGATCTGTAGCTGGCTGACAAACCATAATCAGTGAGTAGTCCTCAATGGTATTACATCCACATGGAGAGAAGTAAGCAGTAGGGTACCACAAGGCTCCATGTTAGGCCCAGTACTCTTCAATATCTTCATAAATGACTTAGATGAGGGAATAGAAGGGGAACTCATCAAATTTGCAGATGACACCAAACTGACAGGAATAGCCAACACCCCAGAAGACAAGCTCAGGATCCAAAAAGATATTGATAAACTGGAACAATGGGCTCTATCCAACAAAATGAGTTTTAATGTGGAGAAAAGCAAAGTTTTAAATTTAGGCAGGAAAAATCAAAGGTTTAAGTACAGATTAGGCGAGACCTGGCTCAAAAACAGTAAGTGTGAGAGGGACCTTGGAGTCCTAGTGGACGATCACTTGACTATGAGCCAGCAGTGTGCAGCAGCAGCCAAAAAAGCTAATACAATCCTGGGTTGTATAAATAGAGGTGTAGAATCAAGATCATGCGAAGTATTAGTACCGCTTTATAAAACCCTAGGAAGACCACACCTGGAATACTGCAACCAATTTCGGTCACCATACTACAAAAAAAGATGTTGAGACTTTGGAAAAAGTTCAGAGAAGAGCAACTAAAATGATCCAAGGCCTGGAGACTAAAACATATGAAGAATGGCTGCAGGACTTGGATTTCGCTATTCTAAAGAAAAGAAGAAATAGAGGTGACATGATAGCAGTATTCCAGCATTTGAGGGGCTGCCACAAAAAAGAGGCGGTCAACTTATTCTTCAAAGCACCAGAAGGCAGGACAAGAAACAATGGTTGGAAACTGATCAAAGAGAAAAGCAACCTGGAATTAAGGAGAAACTTCCTAACAGTGAGGACAATTAACCAGTGGAACAGCTTGCCTTCAGAAATCGTGGGTGCTCCATCCCTGGAGATTTTTAAGAAGAGACTAGACAGTCACTTGTCTGAAATGGTATAGGTTCTTCTGCTTGAGCAGGGGGCTGGACTAGAAGACCTCCAAGGTCCCTTCCAGCTCTATTCTATTCTATCTCATTTATTGCCAAAGATTTAGTAGTGCTCTGTGATGATTCAAAAGTAGAGTTTTTTGTAAGGTTTCTATAATAATGGACTTTGTTTGTGGCTCCCTTGTTATGTTTTAAAAACAAGAGTGCACATCCTATCTGATGCCTTTCCTTCATTTGCTTTCTTGTGTAGCTTAGGATGTGGCTGTCAAAGCAAGAACATCCAATGTTAGCAGTGTTCTTTGAACTGTTTCATTAATCGGAACCATGACAGTGGCATTGGATACAGCTATCTGCACAGAATTCCCACACAGGCTGCTGTCCCAAAGAAAGCAGTGGAGTCCAGATCGCCTTCTCCTTTGCCCTCTGGAGACTCACCTCCCAAATCCCCAGATAATGGCTATACAGGTAGTCCTTGACTTACGATCACAATTGAGCCTAATATTTCTGTTGTTAAGTGAGACATTTGTTAAGTGAGTTTTGCCCCATTTTATGATTTTCCTTGCTACAGTTGTTAAGTGAATCACTGCAGTTGATAAGTTAGTAACACAGTTGTTAAGTGAATCTGGCTTCCCCATTGATTTTGCTTGTCAAAAGGTTGCAAAATGTGATCACTTGACTTTGAGACACAGCAAGGGTCTAAGTATGAACCAATTGCCAAGTATCTGAATTTTGATCACATGATCATGGGGCTGCTACAAAGGTTGTGTGAAAAATGGTCATAAGTCACTTTTTTCAGTGCCATTGTAACTTTGAATGGTCACTAAATGAACTGTTGTAAGTTGAGGACTACCTGTATGGAGGTAGGGCATTTCATTCTGGACATGACCTGGATGACTGATAATCTCCATAGACATTCTGGACATGGCTGAGTTACCTCCTGTACATATCATGAGCTAATCAATGTTCTTTATGGGGAGAGGGGGTGTCAAAGCCTCCCACCCCATCAGTTTTTAGCAACCTATGAGATCCCCAGGTTCTCACTGCTGTAATATGGATGCTGAGTGCGAAAGAACTGTAGCATAAGTTGGATGTATTAAATTTCTGATACCTTTCCCGGGTTGTTTTAAGAGGACTAAATATTCTGGCCCTGCCTGTCTAATGATGTCCTTGCATTATTGCTGTGTTTCCTGGACCTTTGACTGAGGAAAAAATGCACCAAAAAGGCATGTACCTCTAACCAGAAAATAAGCGGCCCACCCAAGTTTTAGTCTTATTCCCTTTTGAATGAGAAGTTAATGCATGTAATTTCTTTTCCTTTCTTTTTTTGGCAAATAATCCCCCTACCCAGCCCCAATGAAGGTAGTCCTCGCTTAATGTAAAGTTACAAAAAACTGAATGAGGGGGACTTACAACAGGTCTTTGTAGTTGCAGTCCTTGCAACATCCCACTCACGTGATCACCATTTGCAACCTTCACTGCTAGCTTCTGACGTCAGTGGGGAAGCTGGCAGGAAGTCGCAAATGGAGACCATGTGACCGTGGGATGCTGCAACCATGTGGAATGACACCAATTAGGAATGCTGGAATGGCCATCATAAGCCTGCACAATCTTGTGACTTGCACCTTAGGGCTGTGTTGCTTAGCAATGGAGTTCCTAGTTCCCATTACTGTTGGTGAGAACTACCCGTAATTTGTTAAATAAGGGTTAGTGCAGTATAAAGGTTAAGGTGCTGGATTTGAAACTTAGAGACTTACATTTAGTTCCCTGGACACCTATGGAATTCCCTGGGAACTCTGAGCCAGTTGGTCTCATTCAGCCCAGCCTACCTCACAGGGCTGTCATGGAAAAATGGTGCTCCATCCAACATCTTGAGCTCCTGAGTGAAAGATGGGATATAAACCTAATTAATAAATAATTTGTTCAAGTGGCTAAATTGAAACTGAAGAAACCATGTTATGATTTAGTGTGATCTGTGAACTCAGCCATCCACCTGGGTTGATGAGTGGAAAAAGAAGCTTCCTGGGAGGCATCTAAACTACAGTGGGGTAAGGTAGTTTTACAGGCAGTCAAAATGTTTATTATTTTAGGCTTCCTTGTTGGCACCTAGCTCCCAAAGTGAAAAAACAGACTTTGGATTACAGCTCCAGTCAAAGCCTGACTACCTATTCCAGTGGTTCTCAACCTTCCTAATGCCGCGACCCTTTAATACAGTTCCTCATGTTGTGGTGACCCTCAACCATAAAATTATTTTCATTGCTACTTCATAACTGTAATTTTGCTACTGTTATGAATTGTAATGTAAATATCTGATATGCAGGATGTATTTTCATTGTTACAAATTGAACATAATTAAAGCATAGTGATTAATCACAAAAACAATATGTAATTATATATTGTGAAATATTTATTTCTAATTACAAATACATGAAATTTTGTCTTGAAGCATGGGTGCTGAATCACACCTTCAGCTGCTCCACCTATGGCTCTGAAGGGAGACCTGACCTTTTCTCTTCTCCCCTTGCCCTTACAACACACACATACACAAACACATTTTCCAGGGTCATGTGATCGCCTTTTGCAACCTTCTGACTAGCAAAGTTAGTGGGGAAACAAGATTCACTTAAGAACCATGTCACTAATTTAATCTCTCTCTCCCTTTCTTTCTCTCTCCCTCTCTCTCTCTCTCCCTCCCTCCCTCTTTCTCCCTCTCTCCCTTTCTCTCTCTTCCTCTATTTCTCTCCTCTCTTTCTCTCTCTCCCTTCCTCTCTTTCTCTCTCTTTCTCTCTTTGTTTCTCCCTCTTTCTCTGTCTCTCTTTCTCTCCCTCTCTTCCTCCCTCCCTCCCTCCCTCCCTCCCTCCCTCTCTGTCTGATCGGGGATCGATTTGGAGGTGCAGAACTTTTGACCAGTTCCGACCCTCTGTTGTGGAGGTTACTGACTGGGTACAAGCAGTCTGGGAGGCTTGGGTGGCCCAGCCAGCCTACAAAGGTTGGAGGAGAACCTGGGACGGAAGTCCACAAAAGCCCCAAGCCTCTCTAGCTGCCAAGTAAAGCAAGGGCGACTGGCTGGTGCGAGCGAGCAAATGGGCGGCCCACCTGTCTCTTAAGCATGCCGGCTTCCCCGGGCAAGCGGCGGCTCTCGCCTGCCACTTTCTTCAGTCGGCGGCAATAAAGGTGGGGGTAGGGGTTGGTCCCTCTCCCCGAGTGGCTTTAAAAGGCAGAATCGTCGCCGGGGGAGCGAAAAGGGCGAGGCTGGCTCGCCAAGCTCAGAGGGAAGGAGGCTCCCTCGCTTGCTCCGCACAGCCCCGCCCCCACAGACAGCAGTGACAAAAGTGCCCAGGAACTGATTGATTGTAAACCAAAGAGGCCTAGCCCTTTAAAGGACATATTTTGCCCTTGGGGTTAAAAGTATTAGCAGCAAAAGATCCTGGTTTTACATGCTCCAGAAACATTTAATTGGTTTCTGAATTGCAGTAGAATTCAGTTTTCCAATCACACTACTGTATTCCTGAGAGCAGCAATCAGTTGACTCCAAGGTTTGTATATCCATGTTCGGCTTAGTAAAGACTGTAGTTCAGAAGCAAGCTATAGTCACATGAAAAAGAAAGTACACCCTCTTTGAGTTCTATGGTTTTACATATCAGGACATAGTAAAAAACGTCTGGTCCTTAGCAGTTCTTAAAAGTAGGTAAATGCAAGCTCAGATGAACAGCACATGACATATTACACCATGTCGTTTATTTTACAAAAAGCCAAAATGGAGAAACCATGTGTGAAAAACTAAGTACACCTTATGATTCAATAGTTTGTAGAACCACCTTCAGCAGCAATAACTTGGAAGTAATTGTTTTCTGTATGACTTTATCAGTCTCTCACATAGTTGTGGAGAAATTTTGGCCCACTCTTCTTGACAAGATTGCTTCAGTTCATTAAGGTTTGTGGGCATTTGTTTATGCACAGCTCTCTTGAGGTCCCACCACAGCATTTCAATCAGGTTGAGATCTGGGCTTCAACTGGGCCATTGCAATACCTTTTCTTTTTCAGCCATTCTGTTGAAGATTTGCTGGTGTGCTTGGGATCATTGTCCTGTTGCATGACCCAATGTCAGCCAAGCTTTAGCTGTTGGACAGATGGCCTCACATTTGACTCTAGAACACTTTGGTATACAGAGGAGTTCATGGTCGACTCAATGACTGCAAGGTGCCCAGGTCCTGTGGTTGCAAAACAAGCCCAAATCATCACCCCTCCATTGTGCTTGACAGTTGGTATGAGATGTTTCTGCTGATATGCTGTTTGGTTTTCACCAAACGTGGCACTGTGCTTTATGGCCAAACATCTCCATTTTGGTCTCATCTGTCCAAAGGACAGTGTTCCAGAAGCCAGATGCAAATTTGCAAACCTAAGCCACACTGGCATGTTCTTTTTAGAGATAAGAGGCTTTCCTGGTAACCCTTCCAAACAAACCATACTTGTTTAGTCTTTCTAATTGTACTTTCATGGACTTCCAACATTTAACATAACTGAGGCCTATAGAGTCTCTTGGACTTTTTGCAATTTCTCTGAGCATTGCGTGGTCTGACCTCAGGGTGAACTTGCTGGGACATCCAGTCCTGGGAAGATTGGCAACTGTCTTGTTTTCCTCTTTTAATAACTTTCCTCACTGTAGAACACAGGTGTCAAACGCACATCACGTGATGTGTCACAACATATCATGAATCTTTTTGCATTGCTGGCAATGGGGTGGGCGCAGCTTCAGTATGATAAAACCAGCCCACAGGCTGGCAGTTTGACACCCCTGCTGTAGAATGATGGACTTAAAATTGTTTGGAAATAGCCTTATAACCCTTCCCAGATTGATGAGCAGCAACAATTGCTTCTCTAACATCAGTGCCAATGCCTTTCCTCTTTGGCATAGTATTAACAAACACCTCAATACTAGAGACCAGCAGACTCCTAAAACTTTGGCTTTTATAGAGGTAGTTGTTGTGTCCTGAGCCTGCAGAAGGCAGGCTCGGGACGTTGCAACAGTCCTGGGCAGTTGCAAGCTGCCCGGGACCAGACTGGCTGGCGCCAGCACTCGCACGCATGCGTGAAGTGCAAAGCGCGCCAAATGTTGCCGTTTGGCCCGGGGATTGTCTTTAAGAGGAGGAGAGAGGCTTGTGTGCCTCGGCGTTGTAACAGAGCTGCTAGTCACCAATAAAGAGGCTCCTGAGAACTACCAAATGACTCCTGAAGTTATTGCCTTTCGCGAAGGACTCAACACTGGCGACGAAGGTGGGATGCCTTGCAATTACTTCAAACAATTGTAAGCTTACCCTGGAGTCCTGAAGCAGCAGGAAACGGCGTTAAATTCAGCAACTGCCTGCCAATACAGCAAACGTTGGAGGTAAGCTGGCTGATAGACCCTTCCTGTACTACTGAAGATGGCAAAGATAGGGAGGCTTTCCGAGTTCGATGTTATGCATCCGGAAAGATGGGAGTCTTACGTGGCCAGAGTAGAAAATTATCTCAAGGTCAATCAAGTGAGAGAAGATGGCTTAAAAGCCGCCACCCTGCTGTGTGTTTGTGGTCAAGATGCATTTGAGATCGCTGAAAATCTAGCAGCACCTGCACCTCTAGAATCTGTTACCTACACAGACTTAAAGAAATTGCTAAAGGAACATTTCCAGCCCAAGTTGTCTGTCATTGCTTGGCGCCATACTTTTGAACAGAGGGATCAACAGGCTGGTGAATCAGCTAAAGAGTACATTGCTGCATTGAGAAGAGCAGCTAAGCCTTGCGAGTTTAAAGACTTAGAAGAAAGGCTGAGAGACAGATTTGTATGTGGACTGAGACAGAGAGACTTGCAGCAGAGACTTTTTGCTAAAGAAGACTTATCATTCCAAGATGCCTTGAGAGAGGTTACTGCAGAAGAGGCAGCAGGGGGGGCAATCAAGAACATGAGGCCCATCAGAAGTACTCCAGAAGCTGTGTCCGTGCACCAGGAGGGAGTCCAAGGAAGCTCAGAAGAAGATCCTGACGAAGAAGTAGACCATCTCTACCCAACAAAAGAAGGGAAGCAGAAGGAAGGCAAAGAGAAGTCTTCAGCTGTCCCCAAGTGCTTCGGGTGTGGAGGTCGCCACAAGAGGACCGACTGCAGGTTTCGCTCTGCTATCTGTAGAGCATGTGGAAAGCAAGGCCACATCGCAGCTGTGTGTCTGGGCCGTCAGAAGGTACAACCCCGAGAAGAATTGCGCCTGAAAGGTACCAGGGTCCCCAGCCAAAACAGGGTGGGTTTCTGTGCTTCATGAAGAAGCATTTATAGGACAGGCACACACAAACCTATCAAGAAAAAACTATCACTTAAAGTGAAGTTACAAGGAGTTCCATTGGTCATGGAACTGGACACTGGGTCTGCACTTTCAATTATTTCCATACACACATTCAGAAAGATTTGTTCTGGTAGTGGATTTCAGGCCAAGCTTAGGCCTTCTGACATTGTGTTAACAGACTTTCAAAACTCCAGAGTGTGTGTTAAGGGGGAGGCCACCCTTAACGTACAGTATAAGGATTTTGAAGGTCCATTAGATGTATTGATAGTGGGGGGTAAGCGAACGAGTCTCATAAGACTCGATTGGTTTGAGGCCTTGGGAATACATGTTACAGGGCTCAATAGCTTGCAAACAGTAGATCTACAGGAAGTCTGCAAAGAATTTGCAGATGTTTTCAGCCCACAGCTGGGCACATACAAAGGGCCCCCTGTGTCTTTAAAACTAGACCCCACTGTCACTCCTGTTAGAGTAAAAGCAAGAAGGGTTCCTTTTGCTTTAAAAGGGAAAATTGATACTGAATTGGACAAATTGATTCAGCAAGGAGATTTAGAACCTGTTGATTCCAGTCCTTGGGAGACCCCCATAGTTACGCCTCTTAAGGCTAATGGGGACATTCGCATCTGTGCAGATTACAAATGCACTCTGAATAAGGCATTGCAGCAACATGCCTATCCTGTACCTGTAGTCAGTCATATCCTGGCCTCCCTCAAGGGGGGGCCTGTTTTTGCAAAGCTTGACCTTGCTCAGGCTTATCAACAGCTGCCTGTTGATGAAGCTGCTGCAGTAGCACAAACCATTGTAACCCACAGGGAAGTGGAGAAAGGCAGCCTCATGATAGGTCTAGGATAGACCTGGGAGGCTCTACAGAGTTGTCCAACAGTGGCAGCCTTCTAGAAGGGTCAGAGAGCCTGCAACTAGGCAGGTCAACCAGGTTATGGAGAGAACAAAGTCCTGGCCTGATGAGCCCGTTGGGCAAGCAAGCAGGCCAGGCAACGGGGCACGGTCCTTGGGGACCACAATGGTCAAAAGAAGGGGGCGAACACATAGCACCCCCCGGACAAGATGTGCTTGGAGGTTGCCAGGGAATTCGGAGGTCACAGAGAGCTAAAAGATCTCCTAAATATCTTGAAGATTTTGTAACTCTGCTGGCAAAGCAGAAATAGTAAGAGGGTGTCCCTGTGAAAGGTCTGAATAAGGAACATTGGGAAATGAAGCCAAAAAACATTACAGCTTGTTGCCATGGAACTAGTGTGGCTCCCACACTCGTGTTAAGGTCAAGTGTAACCATATGGGGTGTTGTGTCCTGAGCCTGCAGAAGGCAGGCTCGGGACGTTGCAACAGTCCCGGGCAGTTGCAAGCTGCCCGGGACCAGACTGGCTGGCGCCAGCACTCGCACGCATGCGTGAAGTGCAAAGCACGCCAAATGTTGCCGTTTGGCCTGGGGATTGTCTTTAAGAGGAGAGAGGCTTGTGACTCGGCGTTGTAACAGAGCTGCTAGTCACCAATAAAGAGGCTCCTGAGAACTACCAAATGACTCCTGAAGTTATTGCCTTTCGCGAAGGACTCAACAGTAGTCACATTTGCTGATGATCAATTTGATCAAGGGCACTTGATTAGCAGCACCTGGCTGATACTTAGCCTCTTCATACCAATGGAAGCAGTAAGGGTATACTTATTTTTTCACACAAGGCTTCTCCATTTTGGCTTTCTTTTTGTAAAATAAATGATGACATGGTGTAATATGTCATGTGTTGTTCATCTGAGGTTATATTTACCTACCTTTAAGAACTGCTAAAGACCAGATGATTTTTACTATGTCCTAATATTTAAAAACATAGTGTCACCAGGTCCGATGTCATAAGGAAAAGAAAACAGGAACGCAGGAACATAGTGCAAGTTAGGTAGTTTAATCCCTAACAAAGTCAGCAATGGGAGTGGCTTGCTCCCAGTGCTGTATATAACCGTGCCACACCCATACCCTCCACCCACTAACCACCATCCTCCCAGCTACCCTTAAATGTCCGCTCGTTTGGCTCTGGCCCTCCCCCAGCTGCACCCCGCCCCTCTGGTCCACCTCCCGGCCGTGCGAGATGGTGCTCTTCACCAGCGTGCTGCTTCCAGGCTCCCCGTAAGTCTCCCCCGGTATCTCCTCAGGTAACGACGAGAGCTTCGTGTCATGCAGCCCCTGGTGCTGCGCTTCTTCCCCCCCATGTCCGGTAACCGCGCAGGCCGTTAGCGGCGTTGGGCAGGGTGCCCGGCCGGTTCTAGCATCCCGCCGACCTGCGCATGCTCTCCGACGACCAGCTGGGCGGCGGAGCGAGGAGGCACAGGTCGGCTGGGCTCCGTGACTGCCGCAGACCGTCCGACGATCAGCCGGGCGGCAGAGCTGTGAGGCTTGTGTTTTTCGGGCAACAACCAGCTGGGCCCAACGGTGTTCTGCCGGCCGCCGACGCCCAGCCGGCCAACGAGGGGGCGAGAACGGGGGTCCCCCGGTACCGGTTGAGGCGAGGGTCTGTGCAGCGAAGCGGCCGTAGGCGGTAGCGTTGGGCTGGTTTTGGACGTCCCCCCACCAGTGGATGGCAAGCCCTGCAGGGCTTGACACAGAACTCAAAGAGGGTGTACTTTCTTTTTCACATGACTGTATTTTTAAAAATAGCTCCTTGTGTCTAGCTATCTCATACATTTTATACTTTTAAAAAGGGTTCTGTGAGCCATATCAACTGCATCATGGTATTCCCAGAAGGGGCAGATAGGAATTTGCTTTTAAGACTGAGTTTTTGTATCTTAAAATGGGTACCTTAAGATTATCTTTGGCTTAGTGTACCTATTTTGCTTTATATTTCCTTCCCAAATTGCTACCCCCTCTCCCAATTGCTGTTAAGGGCTGAGAGGTAGCAAGTGAGACTTCCTGGAAGTGTTTGTTGCCAAGTACAGCTGATAAGAAATGCAGGAAAACTCCTTATGGTAAGGCTTTTTAGATTTTTTGAGGGGTTGCAGTTTTAAATGTTATCTCTGTTCATTTCCCCATTAATTTTACTTAAGACTATTTTGTTTGAAAGTTTAATTTAGGAAGAATAGCGTGATCTTTTACTCTAAATACCATCTGACCCTTAACAAAAATCAACATGAATAATGTTCCTGGATCCAGCTGATCTCCTGATCACACCCAAGGCTTTCTGTCATGTGTGAGCAGAATTAAGACTCCAATACTTATCTCACATTTCTCAACCTCAGCAGCTTTGGGATGTGCAGACTTCAACTCCCAGCATGCTGGCTGGGGATTTCTGGGAGTTGAAAAACACTGACAGTCTATGCAGAGGCTTTTACAAGAGCTGGTTCTTCAGCTATCCTGGCCTCTGTGGCTTTTTAAATAAAGGAGCAACTATGCCCAGACACCAAATGGCAGCCAGAACAGTGTGATCAATAAAGTCCTTGCCAGCAAGCCATCTGGCCAAACCTATTAATCACAGTTTCAAAACACTCTTCAAAGATAGGCATGGCTAGCATTTGGCTTCTTTTCTCTCAAAAGGCTGTTTTACAAACATGCTGCTCTCAGGAGTCCTCCAACATTTCACACAGGGTTTTGCCAGGCATATCCTAAGATGCCAAGGATCAACAGCCATTGTCCTAGGCTCATATTGTACTTTGCAGTACATTTTAATTGAAGAAAGCAGCAGACCTCAATTTTGTAACATGCCCTGGGGAGATACTTTCATGAAAATACAGGATGTTCTTAAAAACTCACCAGATAATAAACATCTCCTATACCAGATGAACACTGGTTAAGTTACACAGCAAGTGCAAAACAGTCATACAGTAAATCTTATTTCTATACAATTGTGAAATACATAATTGTTCTTTTGGCATTGGCAGGCCTTCTGCTAATCTTTCTGAAACTTGTAGAAAATAAAACTGAAATCTTGGCTAATTTTAAAAATAAAAGGAGAATGGAGTTAATATTTACTTTTGGTGGCAATAGGGAGAGTGTAAAATTTGAATTACAGACTTTTAAAGATTACTAATTCAGGATACGTTACAGTTAGGTTTAACCAATGAATTCACCTACTCCACTAAACTGCAACATTGCACAGATGTGGCAAACTATACTCCTGCACATAAAGATGAAATTTATACAAAGGAACATGCCCAAATCATGAAAGACCTGTGCAAGCATAATTCCAAATCAGACCTTCATTAAACAATGACTTGCGTTGCACAAGTGGCCAACCCAAACATGTCTATTTGCAGCACCACAGTCACTGACAATCTTGCAATGTCTATAAGTACTATGTGGTTATGCACCACACAATACAAACAAGAAAACCACTGAAAGCAGCTGTTATTTGCCCATCAGTCAGTAGAAAAACTATTCTCCCCTGAAAGAAAAATACTCAGAAAAAGACAGCTGAATAACTCAAAAGGCATACTATTAGTCAATAAAACAACATCCTATATCTTCTTTACTGGTTGGTATAACTTGTGTCCAGCCCCAACAGGACTGCTAGATCAAATGTCTACTACCTCCTCCTCTCTATTTATGATGGTGATTGTACAAGAAGCTACCATGCTGCAAAAGCAATGTTGGAACAATGTTTTTTATGTCCCTACAGTTAAAACAAACCACCAGTGTCTTATCAGGTGTAGTCTATATCCAGCACTCATCAGGAAGGAAAGTGTTAATTTCAGGAGGAACAGGAAGGAAGGAAGAATCCAAGTTTATTGAAGTGTGTTTTAAAAAGGTATTTGTGCTTCTGTTTCAAATCAGAACTCTTACACTATTATCAGGATGCTTCTGTTTCACTTAAATTCAGTTTTTCTTGCTTAGCCACTGGGGCATTTCCTCCCACCTTTTGTAATAAATTAGACTCTACCAAGACTACAATGCAAATAAGAAAGAGCTGTCAAATATTTTTAGAAATAGTGCAAAAAAAAAAAAGCCAAGGTGTGTACAGCTTACAACATCAATAAAAAAATCCCAAAATGCATATAAAACAATTTGAGGAAAACCTTTTTTGCTATCACACGGAGCAAGTTTGCTATCAAATGTAGAATATGAACCTATGGAACTGAACCAGGATGTAACCTTCTAGGACACGGGTGTCAAACCTGACATGACGTTTTTTGCCTTTGCAGAGGTGGGATGGGCGTGGCCTGCACGTGACACATCCAGCCCACGGGCTGCCAGTTTCACACCTGTTCTAGGACAACAGACTTTATGTTTTTTGAAGTCTAGTTAAAGATGAATGAATTCATCATGATGCTCACACATTGAAATGACCCTGTAATAACACAGCCTACTGATTCTTACTATTAAAATGTTTTCTTAGAAAAATCAAAGTTGAAAGATAATCATCAGCAAGGACATTAGCCTCTCCAGTCTAGACTACACAGACTGTTCTACTTCAAGAAAAGTAATCTGTTGCACAGTAAGTAGATTTATCTGGCAAAGTGGTCAAAATTTACTGTATGGAATGTATTAGCAAAGTACAATACATGCAGGGTTTTAAAAAAAAAACACGAGAATGAGCAGCAGAACTGAGTTTTCATATCAAGCTTGAGTGAATGAAGGATGATAATCTTGGAAATAAATGGAGAATTGCACAGATATCTGCACTGGGTCACCTTGTCTCTGTACACACCTTAACAGGAACCAGTCAAGGGGTTCTTATATCACTCTTGCTTGACCTTGCTATAGATAACCTTGAGTTTACATCATACCGATTTCATCTATGTTACAGATTTATTAGTCACTTCAAGTAGATTCTGTCTGTGCTGAGGCATTTAAAATGTCAAAACTTAGTATTTAAGTGGGCTTCTAGAGTACTAAGGTGGAACCAGCACGGGAAGCTCAAATTAGTTAATAACCAGTTGGGTCTACCACTTGGCTCACGTTGACTTCTGTCGGTAGTGAAGTGTCAAGTCACCCCCACTTTTCCATATGAAATGCTTGACAGTTCGAAGGTCCATATTTGGATCCAAAACCTGTCATATAAAATAATTTAGATTTAGGGACTAATATACTCCAGCTGATGAAGTGCATTCCTTGTTCTTAACTTTGTTGGAAGCTTGCAACTTTCTCTTCCAAGAGCTAATGCAAGCTTGAGAAATACACTCAAAATAAGTAACACAGTTTAGCTTGTGCACTAAAAGCATAAATCTGAAACTGTCTCCAGATCAGTTATATCAGATAGCTGGACTTGTTCCCTTCACAGTGAGATCCCTTTGTGAAGAAAACAGTGCAGTTTTCATTGCCTGCTTGTTGCTCAAGGAAATAATACAGAAGAATTTCTCCTTTTCCATGGATTCTAGAAAAAATAAAGTTTCCAGAAAAGATACCAGACAATGCATTCCATGTTATATCCACCCACTTAAAGGTTGAGGTAGTCTACTGTGCAACAGGAGATGAGAAGTCAGGCCATCAAATGTAGAGCTTCTCAACCTTGGCCATTTAAAGATGTATGGATTTCAGCTTACATAATTCCCCAGCCAGCATTTTAAAATGGCTAAGGTTTAGAAATATTGATTTAATGCAATATGTTTTCATCCTTTGGGGCAGGGGAGAACCCTTTGAGATCACCTGTTGAGTCAGCGTTCAAACTTTCTGAAGTGAGGGCCACACAGGATGGACATTGTAGTACCAACATGGACTTTGTAGTATTGTTGTACTTGCTAACTTAGTTATTTTGTATTTTAATTTGACTTATTTTTCTCTCTTTTTAAATGTTAATGGTTTATCAAACCATTGCAGACTGGAATGCAGAATGGATTGATTGATAGCTTCTAACATTCCTAAACTGAAAGGATAAAAACTTTTTGTTCCCCAGGTCAGGATAGGATAGGATAGGACTGTGTTTGCTTTAATAGGATGTCTGGAGTTTGTCTTCTGGTACAAGAAAGCTTGTTAGCGGTAATTGGTACCTGGTTTGTCTCTCCATGAACTCCAAACAACCTTATGACTTTTTTTCCTCATTAACAACTTATATTTTACACCCCTGCTTTTGTCAGACCTCATTTAAATGGACACACATGTAACATGTCTGACTACATGTAACTGATTTCTTATGCAAAGGGGAGGTTACTTTTGTCCTGTCCAATCAACCTTTCTCTTGTAATTTTCTTTGATGTCTTAACTATAAAAAGTAATGTTAGATGCGTCTTGAGGTTCCCTCTTTGAATGAGAGGAATCCTTTTTAATCAGAATGTTCTGAATAAATCATAATAAAATTATCTTCCTGACTCGGTCTGTTTTATTGGAAAATATGCATCCTGAGGCATGAGCCTTGAAGCCATAATTTGGCCCTCAGAAGTATTACAAGATAATTTACAAAACTCAACACCACCCAGCTTGTCTTTTTTTTTTGTACAATGTTTGGAACATTTAGACCAATGTCCACTTGAAGTTGTATAGACTCAGAATGCTTAGAATGCTGGCTGGGAAATTCTAAGAGTTAAAGTACACACATCTTCAAGTGGCCAAGGTTGGGAAACACCGATTTATACTCTCCCTAGTCCTACCCCACCCTTTCTCTTTCTGTAAGGAGCTCAAAATTGCATACCTGGTCTTGACACAAGAGTTCAATCTTCTCCTCTGCTAGAACTGTGATGTCTTCCTCTTTTTCTTGTTCCCCAGCTTTTTCATTATTGGAAGAGCTTGTCATCTGAGACTCATTGTCTAGGTTTATTATTTTTTCATAGACATGCTCCATCACCTTCCTAACTTGCAACATATCACTGGCTGAGAGCCGATCCCTAGAGACAAAGCAGATTCGGTATTGAGCTGTGGGACTGAGCTGAACAGAATCGAACTTACTTTTCCATGCTCTTGTAATCATTTTGATTCTCTGCTCAATGCTTACTTCTTTAATGTTTTTGCTCCTGAAGAGGAATGAGGTTGGAGGTAGAAAGGAATTTTGTTAAATTTTGGCATATTTTTCTGTAAAATTAAAAAAGAAGTAGAAATCATTCCATGTTCTTTTAATCTTATATGAAGTACACTCATGTAGTTCATACATAATGGGAATCAGAACATACCTGATACATCCAGAACATATAGGTAGTCCTCGACTTGCAACTAGTTGCTTAGCACTCATTTAAAGTTACAACAGACTTACTTTGGGGCTACTTATGACCCAGATTTGAAGTTCCAATGGTTGCCCCCTCCCAGTTATGCCAGTTTTGGCACTTCCAAACTGGCACTTCTGGTTTTCAGCAAAACTGCACCTGTAACTAACTATTAGTTCACTTAACAACCATGGTTTTGCTTAACGACCACAGAGATTAGCTTAACAACCACCGCAATAAAGGTTGTAAAATTAGGTTGGTCATGTGACTGACCCATTTTATGACAGTCACAACTTATAACCATGATGGGCAGGCTCTATTATAGTCATAAGTCAAGGATTACCTGTTTCAGAACATATCTGATACAGTTTATAACCTGTATTTAGCTAGCAACTAAATTATAACCAGTTTAGGCACAAGAACTGAGACTGGACTATCTTGATCTCTAATTTCCTCTTCTGGTCTCAATATCTTTCTCAAATTCTAGGCACATCAAATATTCTCCCAAGATTTTCAAGCATCTCTCTTGGGTGGGCATGAGAAAAAGTTATTAGGAAAATTCTTGAATAAGTTACATAGTATATTACGAAACAAGCTTTTTGGGATGTCCAAAGTCATTGATTAAGCAAAACATCATTCTGAAGAATTCCAGAACAAAACCTGTAGTCCGTGCTGTTCCAGGACAGTTTCCAGAAGCAAATCCTTCAAAGATGGCTTGGAGTATTAACTTCCAGAAACTACTGAATTGTCCTGCAGGAGGTTAAAATAGTCCAGAAAGAAATTCTCCAGAATGTTCTGCTCCAAGACTGATAAAATTTGCAACTCCCTACTAGATATTAAGTAACTCTAAGAGACATATATGTATTTAAAATTGTATTCATAGTGTGATCATTAGAAACCATGGTTCATTTTGAGGTCTCTTCTTCGTCACAGAATCAAAGGAAATTAAATCCCATTAAAATAATCAGGTGTGAGATATTTTAAGTTTCAGAAATTTTTGAAACTTAATCTTTGATGTGATTATCTCAAGATCCATTTATAACAGAGGGAAGCAATTTAATACTCTTCAGTTATTTTAGTCCCAGGGAGAATGGCTAATGGCAAGGAATTGTGGGAAATATAGTTCCAAAGAGGCTGGAGATCAGAATATTTATCCCTGTTTCATTATAATGGCATCTGGCAATTAATGTCCTCAGCAATCAACATTTTCATGAAGAAAATAAAGTTATTCTAGACTCGCTTTCTCAGCACACTTACATCCACAGTGATGTCAATTACCCATTGTGGCACAGTTTCGTTAAGGAGCATGGATTCAGTTTCACCACCAGAATCCCGGCACAGCAACCTGTATGAAAGAGATTAGAAATGTGCTGTTAGGTACACTGAAGGACCAAGGGGGGGGGGGGGGGGACCTCTCAAAAATGTAAATATATGAGGAAATACAACAGAAAATGTTAATAAAATTTTAATGACAGAAAACGTCATCTGTTCTTATCTGTTACAGTACCTCCAAAGGTATAAAGGCTATGTGCTGTGGTAGGCTGTGCAACCTGGGTCTACAGTGCCAATATATATGGAAGACATGCTGTTGGAGAAGGATGACATTTCAATGTATTTAGGTCAATGCATTCAGAGTACTTAATATACATGGTGGTTAAAATACAATACAGGTAGTCCTCGGCTTACAACTGTAATTGAGCCTGGAATTATGATCATAAGTCATTGCAGTTGTTAAACAGGTCACCATGTGACTGTGCCTGATTTTAGGACCTTTTTTGTGGTGGTTGTTAGCAAATCCATTTTATCCAACGGGCATTTTTTGATGTAAACTGGAAGTAAATGCCAGAAACTGGCAAAAAAAGCCAAAAATCGTGGTTATGTGACCACAAGAAGCTGCAAATGGCTGTAAACATGAGCCGGTTGCAAAGAGCCCAAAAGTCTGCAAGTAGCTGCAGGAGCTGTGCTTCAGAGTAACTGGTGAGCTGTTCAGCTGGAAAAAAGCAGCCATTTGGGAATTTATTTTTCAAATGGACAATAAGTCATATCTTTCATTTCTTAATCACTTTATGGATTATCTTTATTAGCTAAAAGAGGCTTTTTTTAGCCATAACCTGTTACTTCTTGAAGTAACAGGCTGCGCCATTTTTGAAACTCCTTTATTGTTAAATGACAAGGAAGAGGGCTGCTGGAGGCTAGGTAAAATAAGGAAGTGTGGAGTATCTGCAAGAGCTGCTTGAGAAATATTTATAACTCTTCATTTTGTAGATCAATTATGTTCTAAAAATGTTATGAAAACTACTCAAGTAATTGGAAGAAAGATGAGTAATTCAGAGATGCAATTATGTGTAGAAAGTTACCAAACCATTGAGGCAATTCTATAAGTATCTGACAATGCAAAGGAATTAAATGCAATTTTGGAATATCAATCTTACACGTATCTTTATTATTGTGACTGTTTAAATCAGGGGTCTTCAAACTTGGCCCTTTTATGACAGCGTGCCTGGCTGAGGAATTCTGGGAGTTGAAGTCCACAAGTCATAAAAGGGCCAAGTTTGAAGACCCCTGGTTTAAATACAAGCCTCCCAGAGAAATTGAAAGAAAAGTTCCAAGTAAATTTGCAACTCTTAAAGAGGACAGGTTTGGGACTTTTTCTTGAGAATTTTTTTAGAAAAAGAGAACTTGATATTTATTTGATAGATATTCCAGAGAAGAAACAGATTTTATTCCATGAGGATAAATTGGAGGGAATGACTTAAATTCAATGAGATAATTGGAGTTAGATTTTTATTGATCTGATATATGTAATTGAAAGTTTTAAAGTAGTTTTGTGTTTATAAAGTGGGTTTGAAAATGGGTTTTTTTCCTTTATATATAATGCTTGAGTAATTTTTAAAGCTCATAAAATATTATTGAAAGTGAATTTTAAAGTATGTTAAGAGGAAGTTTAAAAAAGATGTACTAGAACTTATTGGTTTTAGAAATGTTTTTAAAGAAAAGTTTAGTGTTTTAAAATGGATGTAAAAGTGTTTTTTCCCTTAAAGGTTAAAGAATCTGAAAGAATATAGAGAATTTTGTTAATATAAATGATAATATATAAAGATTAATAAGTGCAAACAGAAATATATATTATTTCCCACAGCAAGTAAAAAAAACATAGATGGTTAAATTGATTGCTTTATCCAAAGAAGAGAATGTATCTAATTTTGTTTCTATTTGAAAATCGCTTCTGGATTTTGTGCTTGTGATTGAACAAAAATGAAATTTTGGTTTTGCTGATTAGATAGGTTTGTTGTTATAGAAATGGCTAGTACATACTACTGTAAAAGTAAAAAGTTGAGGCTGTAATATTATCTTCTACTGTGCTAAAAAGAGTCGGAGGTCAATGCCTTTTTTCCCCCCTTCTACCCCACATTTTCTCTTCATCCCCTTTTCCTTCCCCTAGTGTCACATTATTTTTATTTTCCTTTGTATTTTATATTCGAATAAACTAATAAAAATTTGGGAAAGCAAGCAAAGTGCCCAAAATACGATCACATGACATGTGTGTGTACCCAGCCATGAAAACTTTAAAAGTGGGCCATAAGCCCTTTGGGGTGATCTGTTATAATTTTTGGGTGATCTGTTGCAAGGACTGCCTGTATAGGTCACTAGGTTGTTCTCTCTCATCCCAACCAACCTCACACAATCATTGTGGGTAGAGGTGAGGGGTGGATGGAAGAAAGAGTATTATATATGCTGCCTTGAGCTCCTGGAGGAAAGGTGGGATATAAGTCCGTGTGTGTGTGTGTGTGTGTACATACACACACACACATATAATAGATAAATTATTTCTAAGGCTTGCATAGGGCCACTTGACAGAGGTGAGGGTTGAATCAAAGACTGGCCAGTGCATAGGTCACCTTGCCACATGACTATATTGTCTACAAAATATTGACTTTCTTCAGTAGCTTTAACTCTAGTGGCTTGTTGAAAAAGCTGCTCCAACACAACCATCCACTTTCATGCTCCTTTGCTAGAATTTCAGTACCTAAACAAAGTGCGTCCTCCAGCTTCCCCCAAAATAACTGGTGTGTGTGGTGGCACTTGGAAGTACCCATTTCCTTTTTGTAGTCTGTTCTCCTGTTCACCATTCACTGTTACCAGATGGGTAAATAAAAAAACGTGTTATTAAGACCATACAATAATTGAATTCAAGACAAAAGCGTGAATTGTTATTGCAATGAAATCTAATTTTAACAATCCCAACCTGACCCTAATTTCAGTGAATTTTTAAGGTAATCTAAATCACCCCCTTCCTCACATCTGGATGGGGATCATAGTGGTCAGGACAGCCTATGCTGAGAACAGTTAACTCCAATGGGTACCAATGATTTTTTTTCCCTACTATTTGCAGTGCAAGAAACACAAACTTTTCTTCAGGGACATGACAGGGCAGGAAAGATTAAACCATCTAGATCAGTGTTTTCTAAAGTGTGGTCCTAGAATCCCTGGGGGTCCCCCAAGACTTTCTCGGGGTGTGCAAAATCAAAATCATCTGCCAGAATGTTGTTGTTCAGTTGCTAAGACGTGTCCAACTCTTCATGACCCCATGGACCACAGCACACTAGGCCTCCCTGTCCTCCACTGTCTGCCGGAGTCCACCCAAACTCATGCCCACTGCGCTGATGACACTATCTAACCATCTCATCCTCTGCTGTTTCCTTCTCCTTTTGCCTTCCATCTTTCCCAACATCAGGGTCTTTTCCAATGCGTCCTCTCTTCTCATTTGGTGGTCAAAGTATTTAAGCGTCAGCTTCAGTATCTGTCCTTCCAAAGAACCAAGTCAGGCTTGATTTCCTTTAGGATTGACTGATTTGATCTCCTTGCAGTCCAAGGGACTCTCAAGAGTCTTCTCCAACAGCACAGTTCGAAAACAATTTGCCAGATACTGAAGGTATTTGCAAAAATGTAAAACAATGTCAATCTTCTCATTTTTTTATTTGTTAAAAAAGCCTAGGATTTTTCATGAAAAATATTTTATTTATGTTAATATATAATAGGTTTAATGTTGTTATTTTTACATGATTTAATCTGGGGGGATGTAGGGGCTGCTTCCCAGAGAGAAAAGAGGCAGCAGAGGTTGGAAAGTCTGATAGGCATGAAGAGGGCTAAGACATCCCTCCCTAGCAGCTCACACCATATACTGTATCTATAGTTATGCAGATAGTTGCTGGAGTCTGGCAAGATTGATATCAAGCTCCACAAACCAAGAATGACATGTGGAATTATTTCTGAGTAGTTTATTGTTTGCCTAAAGACAGAAATCTTGTCAGACTCAAGCAACTATTTGCATAACTATAAATACACCCTGTGAACTACTAGGGAGGGGCCATCTTAGCCCTCTTCCTGCCTATGGGACATTTCAAACTCCTCTGCCTCTTTACTCTCTGGGAAGCAGCCCCTCTCTCTTGGGACTCCACAGACTACATTCACCACATTTAATAAGTAAATATTACATGAATGTATCAATTCTATACAAACAAAAGCTCTTTTGGGGTCCTCCATAATTTTTAAAAGTGGGAAGGAGTCCTGAGAGTAAAAAATTTAAAAAACACTGCCCTAGATCAGAGCTTTTCAACACCACTTGTGGTACATTAATGAGTGGCAGGTGGTACACAGCCCTGCCTAGCCAAGTGTAGTGGGGGAGGGAAAGAGCCAGCACAGGCAAGGACTTACAGTGAGAGAGTCCTCTGGAGCTGCAAAGGCCCCAGGCTCACTTCTGGCAGCAGTGGCTGGAGGTGAGGCACGGAGGAGGGAAGGAGATGGAGAGTGGAAGGATTCTTATGTGCTTTTGTGACTTTGAAGTTCTGGGATTTGTGCAATGAGGGCTTTGTGTTCTTAAGGAGTGTTTGGCAATTTCTATTTGGCTGATGGCTGATGTCTCCTGTTAGCTTCTATTGTTCTGCTGTTGTTAGCTGTAAGTTTTGCTGCAAGGGATTTTGAAGTATTTTTCTCCTGAATGGATTTTGCCTGTAGCATTCCTTTACTTATGAATGGAGCCATTTGGGGAGGTTGCCTTAGCCGGCAGCCAGTACTTACATTTTTTTTCTTCCTTAAGTGCCTGCTGCACTCCTTACTTTCCTTTCTAGCCAGTAGCTAATTCTTAAAGGGGAATGTGCCTTTTTAAGCTAGTTCACTCAGCAGCTTGTCTTTTCTGTCTCTGAAGGCCTTTCCTTGTTTGATCAATATATGGAAGAGGGAAAATATGGGAGGGGGGTTCAAATTCTTCCTTCAGAAGGAGATGGGAATGAGAAAAAGGGAGGCAGGGAAGGGAGGGAGGAAAGGAAGTCCCGCCTTAGCACTTGACCACCAGCAGCTCTGCCATTGACTTTGCTTGTCAAAAGGTTGCAGAAGGGGATCACATGACCCTGGAACACTGTGACCATTATAAACATGAATCAGTTGCCAAGCATCCAAATATAAATCACATGACCCTGGGCATGCTGCAATGGTCATAAGTGTGAAAAATGGTCATAAGTCATTTCAGTGCAATTGCAACTTTGAACAGGTTTTTTTTTTTGTCATCAAGTTTTTGACACCTTGCTAGGTGGTACTCAAATACTGCCATATCCTAAAAGTGGTACAATCCGTAAAAAGGTTGAAAAGCCCTGCCCTAGATGCTGCTGCCCTACAGGGATTTAAATAAAAAACCAAAAGCCAGTCCAAGTGGTAAGTTTAACCTTCTAACTATCTCATGAAATTAGGAAGAACAGGCATGATCCACATGTTTTTTTTTAATAATACATCAATGCTTTCTGTAAATGTAGGAAGGGTTTGCCAAATGCCAACTCAAGATAGTTCCTTGGGGCAGAAAGAAGTGCTCACCATGATTCATCTCATTTTCTTCTTCATCCATGGGACTGATGTGGGTCCTAGGCCAGTATTCTAACAGAGCTTGCAGCAGAAGCCCCCCAAGGTTCACTGTATATTGTGATACAAAGAAAACAAAAAAGCATGACTAATTATTTATATTCAGGTTGTTACTGCTGTTAGTCACAGATGTTTAAACAAAAATCCATGAATGTGGCACACTCCATCTCAGTGGTATCAGCTTCTGGGATTTTTCAAAAGCAGGTCTGCTATCCCATAGAATAGCTATTGAAACATTCAGTTACTTGGCATCTGCAAGCCTTTCCCAGCATCTGAAGTAGGTTCACCATCTAAGCCTTAATTTATCCTTACTATAAAGATTTAAAAAGTTAGTTTAAAAGAGGTCTTCAACAACAGTTGAAATCCTAAGTCTACAAACTGGGCTGTTTAAAAGTGTGGACTATTGTTTCCATACTATGCAAAAAAAAACAACAATCCCCATCAAGTTTGTTTCCAGTTCAGAGACTGACTCTTAAAAACTGTGATGAGTTGTAAACCAATTGACCAATTCCAGTCTAATGAGCCAACACAAACAGCAAACTTGAATTCAGAACATTCTCTCTCAACCACTTGAAAAGAGAAGATCAAGTATGTTCATAGTATTTCTACATCCAAGAAATAAGACCATGTCTTTAAGAAAACTAGCCCTTTTGTGACATTAAGAGAACACACTCACATTTTGGGTCAGATCCATCTGCATTGCTAAACCCGGCATCTTTGGCTGAAACCCAAGCTGTGAAGCAGTCACTCTCATCTAAAGTAATAGTTAACATCTGCCAAAAAAAGGCAATTAGGTGAGACTTGAAATGCATTAGAACAAAACTGTTTTATTGGCATTCAAAGCATAGAAAACCTTGATGAGCACATTTGATTAGATAGCAATTCTAAGTAAATAACAATGTCAGTAATTTCTTCATTACACTAAATCCATATTAATTTGAATAGGATACAGAATAAGATTTGTGTGCTTGCTGCTAGATTTCCTTATTAGTGTTCACTAGCATTCAAAAAGTGTGCCTCAATATAAATTATTTCAAAGAGAAAAAAAAAATGAATTAAAATTGTTGTTTAGCTGAAAGTATCAATATATATATAAGTGATTTTTCTTGTTCTGATACATGTGATATTGTAAAAGACCCCCAAAGAGCTAGGAAATAAGACAAATGAAGTTTCTTATTTTTATCTGTTCTGCTTCATGCGCCACATGTTTCTTATAGATATTACCTATGCTCATTCCTATTCAGTACGCTCATTGTGTTACCGTGACCTAAGGCTAAGCTTTATTTTAAACCTCATGGAACATTGTCTGAATAAAATATGAAAAGGGGACCCATGACTATTACCCCGAGCTCTAGAAGAACTGGATAGTAAACAAGGCAGCATACATATCACAACAAATTGTTATTATAAAAAAATGTGCCTTACCCCAGTTTTTAAGTCTACTGAAAACCAGTTTGGTACATACACCATTTTAAATCTTTCCTTAATTTCTTCTTCAAAGTCCATTTTTCCGAAGTCTTCTACTTTACATGCCTACATATGAGAAGTGGCAAGATTTGTAGTTTAAAATATCATGAGAGCCACAGGCTCTCCAGTCTCAATTAGATAGAAACTACCAACTGGTTTATGTTCTAAAGGATTACAAGGGAAAAGAACAAGGAAAAGAGAAGATTTTTAAATACCCAAATCACATATATTTAAATTACTAGTTCCACTGACCTTCAATACATCCCAATATGCCACATTGTTGTTTGTATCTTTGGTTAGTATATGTCGCTTGTCATTGAGAATGTGGCACTGAATGATACTCGCACCCCCTAGGAAGGATGCCACAAAAATGAGTTATATAATCCATGCAAATTTAACATACAGAAAACATACATAAAATATGCCATTTCCCAGTAAGAAAAACTCAGAATGTAAGTTACATTGTCATCTTACATTCCTTCTCATATCACAGGAAGAAGACATGATGGGGTTGTTTCAAGGTTTGTTTTTTTTGCACCATTTGGTATGTTATATAGAGTTAAGATTCCCAAGTCTTTCCATTTAAAAAGGAAAATAAAATATATTTTTATTTAATCATTATAAAAAATGTGGCTAAAAGCTTGCAAGTCATTATCTCAAAGAGCTCTGGAATGGAGAATCTTTATTTTGCCAACTACGGTATCTATTTTTTCTTCATTTAGTCTCATTGTCAACCCGTCAAGACAGGCCAGGTTAGAAAACAGATTCCACACAGACTACTGGAACTCCTCTTTATTGCTGTTAGTATAATAAAAGACACTTGAAAGCCTGACATTCTCTCTCCCTCCCTTATACCAAAGAGTCAAGTTGGGGCAATCTTGAGGTACTTTTACTCCTCCTTCCCTTCTGGGGCTTAAAATGTTTACTTAACAGCTGTTGAATTCCTTCTTCAAGGCCATCTCCATACTCCTCTACACCCAATCATGATTTTAAATAACTAAGGACACAGGACATCACAGTGCCCAAAATGATACACAAACTATTTTTAGATCATATATGATTTAACTATATCACTGCCAGCTCTAAATTAACAGTTTCAAAAAAGTTTGAGTTGTCTCACCTCTGATAACTTGATCTGGTTGTGTACACAGGGGTGTGATAGGGTTGGAACAGTCATTGTCATAATCACCTGATACTCTAAAGTTCTGAATTCCTTTCAAAGTCTAAAAAAGAAAATGGGGTTAAATAGACCAGGGGAATCACCTTTAAGTAAATTATCCAGTATGAGGATATATTTCTATAGTTTTCTATTTCTACAAGGAATTTAATTTACCCGGGACTTACAGGCCAATCAGCCTCTTAAATAAACCCTATGAAATAAATCCTATGAAAAGGAAACCAATTATTATCAATCCTAACTCACTAATATTTTTTCCTGAGAGCCTATGACTATTCAAAAAGCATTCTGCCATAGGACTGTGTGACAAATCAAGAAGTAAATTTTAAAGATATAAAACATTAATGCAATACACTTCATACCCATTTATTCACAGAAGACTTTGTCGTTGCAACCCACAGTGCTGGAGGAGGATCAGCTGATCGATCAAGTTCCATCTAAATGAGAAAGAAAAATCAAAATCTTAGAATGGAACACTTATCAAGAGCATTTCCTTCAGATAGGATGCACAAAAAATCCAATGCAGATTTAGACCTCCTTCTTCAGAAGACAGAGAAGCCTGGGACTTAGCTTTTATGTTCTTTTCACAAGAAATTTTTCCTCCTTATGTACCACAGGAAAAGAATGTGCTAAAACGTAAAGATTATACAAGCTGAACCTGACTTATTCTGCCTACTTGGGCATATCCATGTAGTATTTGCAGCAAGAATATGGACATAATTTGTCATTACCTTCTTGCAGGACCTTTCTTCATAGCCTAAAGCTCCAGTTATTCCCTGGATTTCTTTCATCTGATTACTCTATGAATCTGTCCTAACCATTATCTTCCAAACTCAGTCAAATGCTACAAAATGTTTTATTCTCTCTGCTGCGAGAGAGATCCAAGATGTATTATATTAAAAACATGCAAGATCCTGAAGAAGGGACTTATCTGGCAAGAAGGAAAAATCAACAGATGTCACATATTTCCAGCATCAAAGGGAGAACAGTCACTTGTCCGTACTGGTAATCCTTTAAAATTTTGGGGATTTGTTTCATTAATAGAAAGGCCACATATAAGTGAATACAGATACAACCTAGATACAACAGTGAGGAGGGTAAAATTATATTATGCATTTCTCCAGCAATCATCAGGACAGGCAAAAGCATGCCAATGAATGAAACAACAGCCAATTCCCTAAGCTTCAACAAGATTTTTAAAAATAGTACCTTAAGAACTGGTGCCTTTTCTTCACAAATAAGCACACGGATATCAGGGTTTCGTAAATCTGTACAATATATCTTTTTGTCTCTTCCACCTGAATAAACATGAGTGAAGGCTTCATTGACCTGAAGTGCCCATACACCTTCATCATGGACTCTGTATGTAGCTATACATCTCTGCTGACCAAGTGACCAGAGTCGGATAGTTCCATCAGAACTGCCAGAAAGACACTATAATGAGAGTTTAAAAATGTTACAGGACCCAATTATAAACAGAAAGCCACTGACAAAAACAATCTTTTGACTAAAAGAATGCAACAGCAGTGTTTGCTGGTATTTCAACTGTTTCTCAATCTTGGCAACTTTAAGATGTGTGGATTTCAACTCCCAGAATTCTCCAGTCAGCATAGGAGAATTCTGGGAGTTGATGTTCACACATCGTAAAGCTGCCAAGGTTGAGAAACACTGAACTAAATGGTTAAAAGCTACATTTAGTGTATCACTTTTGTCATTCAAATGAAAATACTCATTTATGCTTGACCCATACATGCTTGACACTTGACGTGCCAGTTCTGTTTATTGATTCTGTAAAAAAAATACTCATATGCATGCTGCAAGTGTTAAATACTAAATTCAATTCAGGAAATTCATAGAGTAAGATTTAAGATATATGGCATATTGAAATGTAATTTTTATTTAAGAAACTGGAACTATGTTACTGAAGTAGCCCTAATTAGATGGAGAAAATATTACAACATGGCAGCCAAAAAACTTATGGAAGTATATTAAAAACATACCTGTGTACCATCTCTGTTCAGTAGCAAAGCTTTAACATTGTCCGTGTGTCCCTTGAGTTTCATAAGTTTTGCACAGGTTCTTGGGTCCCACACCCTTAAAACCTATTAGAAAAAAAATTAGAAATTGGTAGCATTTCTGAAGTAAAGGTATTAAGCTCATATATTCTTACTTTGCTTGAAATTAATTTTTCAAAAGCCATTCACATTAATGCAGGAGTATGAAAGGATTTCCAGAAAAAGAAAAAAAAATGCAGACTGCAGGATTCAGGTGACCCTGAGGGCACAGATAAACCTCCAGGTGACCTCAACAACTTTCAGAAATAAGGCTAATAACCACATGACTGCAAGGAATATAAATCCTTCCATTCTCCACCATTCAGTCAGAACTGAAGAAGCTTCTTGGATGAGAAGTGAAACATCTTCTAGCAAAACAAGAAAGGCCAGTTGCCTTTCGAAAGAAAGCACCTTTGGGACAACCATGACCTGAATGACTGAGAATCTCCATAGACATTCACATTAATATCAACACTATGAGATGCTACCTATTTGAAAACCATTAAATGTTAGATCTTTTAGAAAAACAATGTTCTTGACTCCGGAGAACTGTAATCCTGATTTTTCTTTTTTTAAGTAAATGGTTCTTTACTATCCTTTTATATATCTACACATCATCCTCACCCAACCAAATCACCCACATATGTGTCAGTGTAACACTGCCTTGTTTGGTGGGTTGATTGATAGGGAGAAAGCAAGAATTTACAAAGGACAAAAATTCTACAATAACCTTTGTTGCTTACATATAAAGAAGTTATGAAACTGGGCTTCCGGTTTTGCACAGTAGTGCACCAGCCAACGGATCACAGGGCTCCGTACCCTACGGCCGATTTCTGCCTGTTAGGGCAGGGGTCCCCAATCCCCCGCAAGATGCAGGCAGCACACAAAACGACACACCCTCCGGTCTGCGGAAAAACCTCTTTCCACGGAACCGGCCCCTGGTGCCCAAAAGGTTGGGGACCTCTATGTTAGGGGACCCTAAATGGGCCTGAAGTCGCCCTGTAGAGGCGATAAGGAAGGAAGGAAGTCCCACTGAGGAGAAAGGTTAGCTTACCTTCAGAGTCTAGCCCAAGCTACAAGCAGCCGAAGCCCAAAAACACTATTTTAAGCTGATTGTAAACAACATGCTTGGAACTGGGTAAGAACAGTGATTTTCTGTCTTCTACTTGATAATTGATTTCCTGGGGGAAAAACCGCCAAGAAGCAAAAAGCCTCCGAAAGTGAGAAGGAGGAGGATCTTTGCCCCACCCTCCAACAGACGGAAGCAGCGAATTAGACCTTTAAGTGGGGACAGAAATACATTGAAATAAAATGAATATAAGACCTAAATCTGGATAAGTTTGAAATTGGTGGAATGTGTTAAGATTTCCCTTTTATAGCATGAAAATACAAGAAAACAACTATTTTGAAAACTGAAAAACAAACTAGTGCTGACATCTAGTGGTGGATGAAAATATTGCAGTTGCTTCAATATAGCCCAGGAAAAGATAACTTGTTGGTGGTGACTTTCAATGTCTTAAAAACAGAGAACAGCTGTTACAAAAAAAAAAGAAAACATCTTGGGCTACCTACAAAGCGAGAATTATAAACTTTAGAAGAAAAAAATAATGACCTTTCTGCATTATAAATACTTATTCAACTGTGACTTTAAAGCTGTCTGCAGAGAAAGGAAAACCCTGATTTTTGGCTATCATGGAAAACCAGAGATCTCCAGAAAGAATATACCAAGAAAAAACAAATACTTTCCAGGAGGAGATGTATGCTATGTTGCAACTAATTCAAACAACAATGATCTCAAACCACAAGGAAATTAAAAATAACTTTGAAAACATAAATGAATACATCTCCAATTTAACTTTACAAAAAAAAAAACCTCTCAGAAAATAAAAATAGAGAGTGAGCAGATAAAACAGACAACTGATGAACCAGAGGAGAGAGATTTAAAGATGGAACCTAACAACAGAAGGAAGTATGACTCAACCCACGTGGGAAAAAACTTACAGGAAATAATGGACATGGAAAAGATAACTTATACTCTAAGACAGTGGTTCTCAACCTTTTTAATGCCGCGACCCCCAACCGGTCATAAGTTGAGGACTACTCAACCGGTCGTAAGTCAAGGACTACTCAACTGGTGCAGTACCATTTGCAGAATAGGACTTTTGGAGGGCTCAGCAGGGCAGAGACAGCCTGGACATTCCTATTGGCTTTTGAAAGCCAATAGAATTAGACTCTATTCAAGAGAGTCTATTCTATTGGCTTTCAAAAGCCAATAGAATAAAAGGGAGTAGCACAGCTAAGGAAAAGGGGAAAAAAATGGTGGACTGCGTTGTTTGGCGACCCCCGTGAAATGGTCGTTCGACCCCAAATGGGGTCCCGACCCACAGGTTGAGAACCACTGCTCTAAGATCACAAAATAAGTCTGAGGACAAGAAAAAAGATTTGACAAAATGGATTACAGAACTTAAGAGACAAAAGATGATAAGAGAAATTAAGAGAGAAAGGAAAAAAAATTCAATGAATATGAAGGGGCGAAACCTTCCTATAAAAACATCTCACCTGATTTGCCCTTTGTACCTACAACAACATCCATAAGACTATGGGAAGACTTTTTGATTCAGAGAAACATATTGATCAGGAAAGATGTTTGGCAAAAAAAAAAAAAAAAAGGCTAAAGTGAGAATCAAGAAATTAGATGATGGGATCTATCAGAGGGAATATTTGAAAATTAAACATCTGTTTGAATATGGTTAAAGGAATAGAAATATTAATATTATTAAGAATTTTAAACAGGCTCTATGATGAAGCAATCAAGATGATCAGTTAGGAAACAAGCTTTATATCAATGTGGTTATTATTTGCAGCAATATTAGAAAAATGTCTATATTTAATTGTTATTTATCTAAAGCAGCCGTTCTCAACCTATGGGTCGCGACCCCATTTGGGGTCGATCGACCATTTCACGGGGGTCGCCAAACAAGGCTGTCTGCCATTTTTCCCCCCTTTTCCTTAGCTGTGCTACTCCCTTTTATTCTATTGGCTTTTGAAAGCCAATAGAATAGACTCTATTCAAGAGACTCTATTCTATTGGCGTTCGAAAGCCAATAGAATCTATTGGCTTTCGAAAGCCAATAGAATAGAGTCTCTTGAATAGAGTCTAATTTTATTGGCTTTCAAAAGCCAATAGGAATTGTCCAGGCTGTCTCTGCCCTGCTGAGCCTGCCAAAAGCCCCAGTCTGCAAACGGTGCTGCAAGGCGAGCTTTCTGGAAAGCTTCCCTCCCTGCTGAGCAACTACTAAAAGTAAAAGAGGGCCAGGGGTGGGAGGTAGGAGGCCGGCGGGCGCAGGGAGGGTTGCTGGCGCGTGTGGGGCCCGGTGGGTAGCTTACCTCCCTTGGGCTGGGCCAGCTGGTGGCCCAGCAGGTGGTTGCCCTGCACCTTGCTGCAGCAAATATAGAAGGACACGAGACGGAGAGCAGAGGAGGGGGGGAGAGGTTCGACTTCCAGGGGAATGGAAAGAAATAAAATTGCCTCTTTATTTCCTTGCACGCTTCTTCCCCCTCCCCCCGTTTTTGGATAAAAACAGATCAACTCGATGTTACACAGACGTAACGTACTCTTTCCACGCAAGTTCACATATTTTGTTGCATTTCAAGCGCACTCTCTCTCCCTCTCCCCCCCTCTCTCCCTCCCTCCCTCTCTGTCTGTCTCGCGCAGCCCACCAGAGTCCTCTTCTCCTCACCCACCCGCGGTAGCTATTTCTTTAGAGGAGAGTTAGCGCACCCGCCTCCCTGCTGGTACGCTCTGCAAAAGAAAAAAAAAAGCTCACTCACTTTGCCTGTGCAATGCCTCAAAGTTCTTCTCCTCCTCTCGTAGCCCGTCCTCTGCCTGAGCAGCCCAACCGTAGCAGCGCTACTGCCACTGTTCATACTTCTGATCTCTGTATACTTGGTGCTCTCTTTGGGAAAGCTTTTTTTTTTTCCGCCAGAAACAGACGGAACGAAAGTTTAATGCTGACTTGAGGGAGGACAGTAGGGGGTGGGGTGGGGGGGATGGAGGGGAATAGAAAGAAGCTGCGAAATGGCAAATGCAGGTTTACCATAAGAAAGAGAGGGGTATTGAATTACAAACTCTGAGCAGAAACTTTGGACCGAGAACCAGCCAGTGCTTATTTATGTTGCTTCCAATGCACTGAGAGGAGAGCTGACTTTGAAAAGAATGCTGGATGTGATTGATTGGGAACATTTAATGACACTTACATGCAGTAAAATGTTTCAGCAGGGGGACATCAGGAGCCAAGGCTAACTTTATTCCTTTAAGCTCACTGGGCAGAATCCATATCTTCTTGAGGCCAAGGACAGTGCTCCCACCAATGGAAAACTGGGGGGGGGGGGAATTCATTTAATATATTCTGGCATAAACTTGTCTGGGTATACTTTTCTTCTTGCAGAGCTACAAGCGAATAGAATAGAATAGAAAATATGGAATGGAATAGAATAGAATAGAAAATATGGAATGGAATGGAATAGAATAGAAAATATGGAATGGAATGGAATAGAAAATATGGAATGGAATAGAATGGAATGGAATAGAATAAAATAGAATAATATAGAATAGAATATAACAGAACAGAACAGAATAGAATAGAACAGAACAGAACAGAATAGGAATAGGATAGAATAGAACCTTGGAGGTCTTCTAGTCCAGCCCCTGCTCATGCAGGAGAACTTATACCATCTCAGACAAGTGGATGTCCAGTCTCTTCTTAAAAATCTCCAGTGATGGAGTGCCCACGATTTCTGGAGGCAAGCTGTTCCACTGGTTGATTGTCCTCACTGTCAGGAAGTTTCTCCTTAATTCCAGGTTGCTTCTCTCTTTCATCAGTTTCCAACCGTTGTTTCTTGTCCTTCCCTCTGGTGCTCTGGTGAACAACCTGACCCTCTCTTCCTTGTGGCAGCCCCTCAGATACTGGAATACTGCTATCATGTCTCCTCTATTTCTTCTTTTCTTTAGACCAGCCAAACCTAAGTCCCACAGCCGTTCTTCACATGTTTTAGTCTCCAGGCCTTTGATCATCTTAGTTGCTCTTCTCTGATTTTTTTCCAAACTCTCAACATCTTTTTTGTGATATGGTGACCAAAATTGGCTGCAATATTCCAGATGTGGTCTTACTAGGATTTTATAAAGTGGTGCCTCTGTTTATACAACCCAGGATTGTACCAGCTTTTTTGGTTGCAGCTGCACACTGCTGGCTCATAGTCAAGTGATTGTCCACTAGGACTCCAAGGTCCCTCTCACAGTTATTGTTATTAAGCCAGGTCTCGCCCAATCTGTACTTGGTTTTTTCTGCCTAAATGTAAGACTTTACTTTTCTCCATATTGAAACTCATTTTGTTGGATAGGGTCCATTGTTCAAGTTTGTCAAGATCTTTTTGGTTCCTGAGTTTGTCTTCTGGGGTGTTGGCTACTCCTGTCCATTTGGTGTCATCTGTAAATTTGATGAGTTCCCCTTCAGTTCCCTCATCTAAATTACTGAAGATATTGAAGAGTACTGGGCCTAAGACAGAACCTTGTGGTACCCCAGTGCTTACTTCTTTCCATGTGGATGTAGTTTACTGTTGTTATATTAAGACTGTTACCCATGCTACACCATGCTTCAAGACAAAATTTCGTTTTTTTTGAAATTAAAAATAAATATTTAACAATATATAATTACATATTGTTTTTGTGATTAATCACTATGCTTTAATTATGTTCAATGCAAATACATCCTGCATATCAGATATTTACATTGCGATTCATAACAGTAGCAAAATTACAGTTATGAAATAGAAACGAAAATAATTTTATGGTTGGGGGTTACCACAACATGGTCCCACATTTAAAGGCAGGGTAAACATGCATTAAAATACATGCAGCGGCGGCACAGCATTAATGGTGGCCGGGGCTGTCTTTCTTGCCACGCCCACTTGGTGGCCACACCCACTTGGCCACGCCTCCAGCACCCGGCGATGTATAAGTGGGTTTCAGGTAATTTTATGGTTGGGGGTCACCACAACATGGGGAACTGTATTATGGGGTCGCGGCATTAGAAAGGTTGAGAACCACTGATCTAAATAATAAGAATTGTATTAATTCAAGGTTGGCAAAAGAGAACATTTTTGGAAGAGAACATCAAGCAAAGCTATTATGTGGACTATAGAATTATAGAAACAAATTGTTATTGTTTTTTAAATATAAACCCAGACAACACGATGTTTACCAAATATTAAGGTGATTATGTAAAAAAAATAATAAAACATATTTTTAAAAAATAAGTTATGAAACTGTACCATACTAAGTCAAATTATTAGGCTAGTGTTTCCCAATCTCAGCAACTTTAATGTGTATGGACTTCAGCTCCTAGATTTTCAACATATTAATAACAAGAAAAAAGTCAAGGAAACTGTAGGTCCACTAAAGAGAGAAGATGGCAAGGAAATAACAGACAGTAAGGAGAAAGCAGAGCTACTTAACTCATTCTTTGCATCAATTTTCACACAAAACAAAATTAAAGCCCAACATACCAAAAAAACTACTGCAAAAGACAAACTAGAAACAAAAATTAAAATAAGCAAGAAAATGATAAGAGAACACCTATCTGACCTAGATGAATCTATATCACTGGGACCCAACAGATTACATCCCAGAGTTCTGAAGGAGCTGGCAAATGTTATCTCAGAACCATTGCATCATATCTTTCAAAAATCCTGGAGCACCGGGGAAGTACCTGAGGATTGGAAAAGGGCTGATGTGGTTCCCATCTTCAAGAAAGGGGGGGAAAAAAAATAGACCCAGGAAACTACAGACCAATCAGTCTACCATCAATACCTGGGAAGATCCTGGAAAAGATGATCAAAAAACAGATCTGCGAACAACTAGAAGCAAACAAAGTTATAACTAGTAGCCAGCACGATTTTGTTAAAAACAAGATTTATTTATTTTATTTTTAAAATTTATAAACCGCCCCACTCCCGCAGGACTCTGGACAGCTAACAATAAAAACAACATAAAACATGACAAAACAAACAGTACAATAATAGTCATCCAGGGGTCAGATTTTATAAACCACAGGCCTGCCGGAAAAGCCAGGTCTTAAGCAGCTTATGGAAAACCAGCAGGGTGGGAGCGGTCCTAATCTTCGGGGGGAGCTGGTTCCAAGACGTGGGCGCCATCACAGAGAAGGCCCTCCTCCGCGGCCCCGCCAAATGGCACTGCTTGGCCGACGGGACCTGAAGGAGGCCCAGCCTGTGGGATCTAACCGGACGAAGCGAACTATGAGGTAGTAGGTGGTCTCGCAAATAGCCTGGCCCTGAGCCATATAGGGCTTTAAAGGTAATAACCAACACCTTGAATTGGACCCGGAGACCAATAGGCAACCAGTGCAGCTCACGGAGGATAGGTGTAACGTGGGTGTATCGAGGAGCACCCACTATCACTCGCGCGGCTGCATTCTGGACCAACTGTAGTCTCCGAATACTTTTCAAGGGTAGCCCCATGTAGAGCGCATTGCAGTAGTCCAAACGTGAGGTGACAAGGGCATGAGTGACTGTAAGGAGAGCCTCCCGGTCCAGGTAGGGTCGCAACTGGTGCAACAGACGAACTTGTGCAAAGGTCCTCCCAGCCACAGCCGTCAAATGATGTTCCAAATTCAGCTGTGGATCAAGGAGGACACCCAAGTTGCGAACCCGCTCCAAAGGGGGTATATTTTTCCCCACTAGAGTCAACACTGGACAGTCGACATGATCCTTGGGAGGCAACATCCAAAGCCACTCGGTCTTGTCAGGATTGAGCCTGAGTCTGTTAACCCCCATCCAGACCCTCACGGCTTCGAGGCAACGGCCCATCACATCAGCCGCTTCACTGAGAGAGCTCGGGGAGGAGATATATAGCTGGGTATCATCAGCATACTGATGAAACCTCACCCCGTGCTGTCTGATGATCTCACCCAGCGGCTTCATGTAAATGTTAAATAGGAGGGGGGAGAGGACCGACCCCTGCGACACGCCGCATTCAAGGGGCCTCGGGGTTGACCTCTGCCCTCCCACCAATACTGATTGCGACCGGCCAGAGAGGTAGGAGGAGAACCACCGTAAAACGGTGCCTCCCACTCCCACCCCTTCAAGTCGTCGCAAAAGGATACCATGATCGATGGTATCAAAAGCCGCTGAGAGGTCAAGTAGCACCAAGACAGAAGAATAACCCCTGTCTCGGGCCTGCCAGAGATCATCCATCAGCGCGACCAAAGCAGTTTCTGTGCTGAAGCCGGGCCTGAAGCCAGATTGAAAAGGGTCTAGATAATCCGCTTCATCCAGAGACTGTCGGAGCTGGAGCGCCACCACTCTCTCTACAACCTTCCCCAAAAAGGGGAGATTGGAGACTGGACGGAAGTTATTTAAGTCAGCCGGGTCCAGGGTAGGCTTCTTGAGAAGGGGCCTCACAACCGCTTCCTTCAAGGATTGCGGGAAAGACCCCACCCTCAACGAAGCGTTGATCAACACCTGGAGCCAGCCTCGTGTCACCTCCTTGGCAGCTGAGACCAACCAGGAAGGACAAGGGTCCAATAAACAAGTGGAGGCGCTCATTGCTCCCACCGCTCTGTCAACATCATGCCAAACCAATCTTATTTCATTCTTTCATAAAGTGACTAAATTAGTAGACCAGCGAAATGCCGTTGATGTAGTATACTTAGATTTCAGTAAGGCATTTGAGAAAGTAGACCACAACCTACTTCTTGGTAAGCTAGAAAGAGGTGGAATAGACAACCTCACCACCAGATGGATTTGTAGCTGGCTGACAAACCATACTCAACGAGTAGTCCTTAGTGGTACTACATCCACATGAAGAGAAGTAAGTAGTAGGATACCACAAGGTTTCGTCTTAGGCCCAGTACTCTTCAATATCTTTATCAATGACTTAGATGAGGGAATATAAGGGAAACTCATCAAATTTGCAGATGACACTAAACTGGCAGGAACAGACAACACTCCAAAAGACAAGCTCAGGATCCAAAAACGTCTTGACAAACTTGAACAATGGTCCCTATCCAACAAAATGAGTTTCAGTGTGGAGAAAAGCAAAGTTTTACATTTAGGCAGGAAAAATCAGAGGTAAAAGTACAGATTAGGTGAGACCTGGCTCAAAAACAGTAACTGTGAGAGGGACCTTGGAGTCCTAGTGGACGATCACTTGACTATGAGCCAGCAGTGTGCAGCAGCAGCCAAAAAAGCTAATACAATCCTGGGTTGTATAAACAGAGGCATAGAATCAAGATCACACTTTATAAAACTCTAGTAAGACCACACCTGGAATACTGCAACCAATTTTGATCACCATACTACAAAAAAGACGTTGAGACTTTGGAAAAAATTCAGAGAAGAGCAACTAAGATGATCAAAGACCTGGAGACTAAAACATATGAAGAATGGCTGCAGGAATTGGGTTTGGCTAGTTCACAGGTCAGCAACCTGCGGCTCCCAGCCTCTTCTGCCAGTTGCAGAGAGAGACAGAGACAGAGAGAGGCACTTGCACTTCCCCCCACTCTCTCTCTCTCTCTCTGTGTAAAAAAGAGAGTGGCCTCACCCTGTTCGAAGAGCTGAAAAGCTTATTGGGTGGGGCTCTTCCCTTTGCTGCGTCTCTGCAGGAAGCAGGAAGAGGAGGAGAGAGCCAGCTTGTTGCAGAACAGCTTGAAGCCAGCTTGCCAGGTGAGCAGAAGATCGGAGAGAGGGGGGGAGAGAGAGAGAGGGAGAGTAAAGAGAGAGAGAGGGAGAGGAAAGAGAGAGAGAGGGAGAGAGAGAGAAAGAGAGAAAGAGAGGGAGAGGAGAGGGAGAGAGAAAGAGAGAGAGAGAGAGAGAGGGGGAGAGGAAAGAGAGAGAGAGAAAGAGAGAGGCAGGATAGGAAAGAGAGAGAGGGAGAGTAAACAGAGAGGGAGAGGAAAGAGAGAGGGAGAGAGAGAAAGAGAGGGAGAAAGAGAGAGAGAGAGAAAGAGACAGGGGTAAAGGAAAGAGAGAGAGAGAGAGAGAGAGAGAGGTGGGAGAGGAAAGAGAGGGAGAGGAAAGAGAGAGAGGGAGAGGAAAGAGAGAGAGAAAAAGAGAGAGGAAAGACAAGAGACAGGAAGGGAGTGAGAGAGGAAAGAGAGAGAAAGAGGGGGGAAGCGCAAGTGCCTCTCTCTCTCTCTCTCTCTCTCTCACACACAAACACACACACACACACACACTGAGTGGTGGAAGAGGACTGACAGACCAAGGGCAGAAAGAGAGAGGGAGAGGGGGAAAGAGAGAGGGAGAGAGAGAGAGGGAGGGAGGGAGAGAGACAGAGACCCTTTTGACATCTAAAATGAAGATAACACTGCATATGCCCTTTTTTACCATACATACATACATACATACATACATACGGTAAAAAAGGATATATGCAGTGTTATCTTCATTTTAGATATCAAAAGGGTTTTGCGGCTCCCAGTATTTTGTTTTCGGTGGGAAACGGGTCCAAGTGGCTTTTTTGAGTGTTTTGGGTTGGCTACCCCTGGGCTAATCTAAGAAAAAGAAGAAATAGGGGTGATATGATAGTAGTATTCCAGCATTTGAGGGGCTGCCACAAAGAAGAGGCGGTCAACTTATTCTTCAAAGCACCAGAAGGCAGGACAAGAAACAATGGTTGGAAACTGATCAAAGAGAGAAGCAACCTGAAATTAAGGAGAAACTTCCTAACAGTGAGGACAATTAACCAGTGGAACAGCTTGCCTTCAGAAATCGTGGGCGCTCCATCCCTGGAGGTTTTTAAGAAGAGACTAGACATTCACCTTTCTTGAGATGGTATAGGTTCTCCTGTTTGAGCAGGGGGCTGGACTAGAAGACCTCCATGATCCCGTCCAGCTCTATTCTATTCTAATTCTCCCATAATTTTCCCAACCAGCTGGGGAATTCTGGGAGTTGAACTCCACACATCCTAAAGTTGTTGAGGTTGGGAAACATTTTAGTATACCATGTCGAACAGCCTGTCAAAATCACAGTCATTTTCTCCCCAGCTCTATCTGCAAATTCTAGAAACTGAGCTGAGTTACCATTTCTCCTCATAACAGTTACATTGTTGCAAGACACACAGAAGCAAAGCAGTAATGCTGGTGGATAGGATACCCTCTTTCATTATAATTGTGGTTCCAATTAAAACCTCCAGATCAATGATCTATTTGACTGAGCCAAATGCAATCCTTGCACAGTATGGATGTAGCAGGAGCAGGATTATTTGATCAGAAATTACCTAAATTTAAGTTTATTTAAGGAATATAGTATAAAATCTTGCTACAACCACTCTGAAACTATAAAGTTGAAGTCCTTATATTGAAATTATCTGCTCTTTTATGGGTTCTTTTCCTGGTAACACAAGTGTGCATATCTGTGGAGAGTTCCTTACAGTTTATCTCATTAACTCAGTGAATTAGCTGCTAGCCAAAAATGGAAAGAGAATGTATTCAAGGAAGTCCAAAGGAAACAGCAGCTCAAAAGGATTAGATTGGGAGATCCCACAACTGTCCACCTCTACCATACAGACTCATGATTTTTCTCTCTACTGGAGAGTAGAGCTCCTGAATTTGTTTCATAGCTGTATACAAACTCCATTAGCAATCATTTCAGCAACTCATTTCATCCTGTGGGGCTAGGCTGTCTACATTATACTTACCTTTTCAGTGGACCCAGATACAATTACTGTTCCCATCTGATTCATAGCAAGACTGTAAATTGAGTCTTTGTTTCCGCTAAGGGAAGAAGCTATTGGACACAAAATACAACATTATCTGAGAGAAAGCACTTCAAGATGTTGGAGAAAAAAAGCAAACTGGAAACAACAAATAGCAAAAAAAAAAACAATACAGCAGCTTGCACCTATACAGGTAATCCCTGAGTTACAAACGTTCCCTTAGCGAACATTTGAAGTTACGTGATAAGTGCCCCCTAGTGTTTACGAACAAGACCCAAAACTACGAATGTTGCAGCACCACGGCAGTCGTTCACCTTTACGAACGACCACAGAGGCACTGCAACATTCACCCTGGCTATTCCCCCCCCCCCCGAGGCTCCATAGGCCTGTGGATACTCACCTTGCAAAGATCTAGAGAGTCTTCGTTTCTTGGCCTGTTTCACTGCTTCAGGCCTTCAGTGCATTCGCAGAGAATGGAGGCCTGAAGTACCACAAGATCACACGAGATCAGTAGCGCAACATCTCATGCTACTGATCTTGCGTGATCTCACAGTACTTTAGGCCTCTGTTCTCTGCAAATGGAGGCCTGGACGAGATCTGCAGCAAAAGGCTTTGGAAATGGAGGGAAGGCCTGAAACATTAAAGCCTTCGCTCCGTTTGCAAAGCCTTTTGCCATCTTTGCAAAAATCGTTTGCTGCCGAGAACGGAGCCCTGGATTGACGTGTGTGTCACTCCCAGCCTCTGTTCTCGTCGGCAAAGGCCTTTCCTCAAGCACATTTTGCGTGGAGACTGGAAGCCTGAAGTCCTGTGAGATCACACCGCTGAGAAGCTTCCAGTCTCAGCACCCAAAGTGTTTGTAAGCTAGCCGGATGCTTTGAGGCAGCGATTTCGCTGACCCAAAGCCTCCCGTCAGCTTACAAAAATTTTGCACACAGACTGGAAGTTTCTGGGCACTGTGATGTTGTGCGGCAGAGAGGCTGGAGAGGAGACAGCTGGCTAGCTCTTTGCAAGGTAAATGACCTGGCATGGCGGGGGGGGGGGGAGCAATTGTGAGGAGCATGAGGTATCTCAGTGGGTAGGGGGAGGCCTTTGGTGGTCTGAAGCAGGTGGCCTGTTCCATCACTAGCCCCCCCCCATGGCCTTCCCCACCCTGAGATACCTCATGTGCACTTAACCGTGCATTCGATTAGCGAATGTGTGGGCAAAAGCAGGGAGTGATTGTATTCAAGTTACACCATTCACTCCTACGAATCCTCGAGTTACGAATGGAATGGGCAGGCTCCATTGCATTCGTAACTCTAGGACTACCTGTATACAAATTTTAGAACATTGAGGATTTAGAAACTGTCTACAGAGGGGATTCTTTAATAATGCTGTTCATTGTATTTCAATTGCAAGATATTCCTTTGGGTAGAAAAATTCCAATATATGTTAGAATGTGGTAGTGCTGCACTTATATTAATTACTCAAACCTGTAGTATTCCAGTCTTACATCACACATGTAAGATGCCAATCTAATACAGGTAGTCTTCAAGTTATGACTGTAATGGTGCCTGCCCTTTACAGTTGTAACATTAATTGAATCACATTAAATGAACGAGCCCCATCCCTCCTCTCCCCAATGCATTTGTTAATCGAATGCACGGGTCATTAAGTGTACATGAGGTGGCTCGGGGTGGGGAAGACCGGGGGGGGGGGGGGGGGGCTACTGCAGGAACAAGACCACCTGCCTCCAGCCACCCAAGGCCTCCCCCCACTGATGGAGATATATCATGCTCCACTTCCCACCCTTTGGGGTCCCCACAGCTGCTTGGGCCTTCTCCCCACCAACCCCCTATCATCGATTGCTCACTTACCTTTCAAAGCTCTGCAGAGCTTAGGGCCACACGGGAGAAAAGTGGCTGTCTTCTCAGACACTACTGAAGCTGTTTTCTTTAGATGTTGTGTTCTTGCACACGCTTCCATCATCTTTGGAAAAGGCTTTTTGTGTAGAGGACGGAGGCCTGCAGGGATGCAAGCTCTATTGCAGGGCTTTTCAACCGGTGGTACATGTACCACTTGTGGTACATTAATGAGTGGCAGGTGGTACGCAGCCCTGCCTAGCCAAGTGTAGTGGGGGAGGGAAAGAGCCAGCACAGGCAAGGACTTACAGTGAGAGTCCTCTGGAGCTGCAAAGGCCCCAGGCTCACTTCTGGCTCACCCTCCCCCATGAGAAAGGAGGACGGGGTAGAGACAGGAGAGCCTATAAAAGGAGGCAGTTTGGGCAGGAGAGGGAGAGAAAAAAAGCAGCAGCCTTGGGGGGAGGTATAGTCAGCTGCACTGAAAGGGAAGAAGGAGGGGGAGAGGGGGTGAGAGGAGAGGAGATCAAGCAGGCTGGCCATGAGCCAATCTACAACTGCTGTGGCAGCCACCTGTGCTGGCAGCAGCAAACAGGCAAGAAATGCAGGGGGGAGGGGTCACCCTCCAAGAGGAATGAAAAAAGGCAGCAATGGCTGGAGGTGAGGCACAGAGGAGGGAAGGAGATGGAGAGTGGAAGGATTCTTATGTGCTTTTGTGACTTTGAAGTTCTGGGATTTGTGCAATGAGGGCTTTGTGTTCTTAAGGAGTGTTTGGCAATTTCTATTTGGCTGATGGCTGATGTCTCCTGTTAGCTCTGCTGTTGTTAGCTGTAAGTTTTGCTGCAAGGGATTTTGAAATATTTTTCTCCTGAATGGATTTTGCCTGTAGCATTCCTTTACTTATGAATGGAGCCATTTGGGGAGGTTGCCTTAGCAGGCAGCCAGTACTTACATTTTTTTTTTCTTCCTTAAGTGCCTGCTGCACTCCTTACTTTCCTTTCTAGCCAGTAGCTAATTCTTAAAGGGGAATGTGCCTTTTTAAGCTAGTTCACTCAGCAGCTTGTCTTTTCTGTCCCTGGAGGCCTTTCCTTGTTTGATCAATATATGGAAGAGGGAAAATATGGGGGGGGTTCAAATTCTTCCTTCAGAAGGAGATGGGAATGAGAAAAAGGGAGGCAGGGAAGGGAGGGAGGAAAGGAAGTCCCGCCTTAGCACTTGGCCACCAGCAGCTCTGCCATTGACTTTGCTTGTCAAAAGGTTGCAGAAGGGGATCACATGACCCTGGAACACTGTGACCATTATAAACATGAATCAGTTGCCAAGCATCCAAATATAAATCACATGACCCTGGGCATGCTGCAATGGTCGTAAGTGTGAAAAATGGTCATAAGTCATTTCAGTGCAATTGCAACTTTGAACAGTTTTTTTTTTTTTTTTTGGTCATCAAGTTTTTGACACCTTGCTAGGTGGTGCTCAAATATTGCCATATCCTAAAAGTGGTACAATCTGTAAAAAGGTTGAAAAGCCCTGCTCTATTGCACCCCTGTAGGCTTCTGTCCTCTTTGGAAAAGGCTTTTCCAAAGGACAGAAGCCCTGCAGGGGCAAAATAGATCTCACGTCCCTGCAGGCCTTTGTCCTCTGTGCGAAAAGTCTTTTCCAAAGGGGATGGAAGCATGTGTAAGAATACAAGATCTAAAGAAAACAGCTTCACCAGCATCTGAGAAGACGGTTGCTTTTCTGCCACGTGGCCCTGAGCTCTGTAGATCTTCAAAAGGTAAATGAGCGATCGGTAACAAGATGGGGAGGAACACGTGGAACCTGGTGGGCTAGCAAAACAGACCCAGTGCCTGTGTGGACCTGGTTGGGGAAAATGCAGAATAGGCAGGGGGCATGTTGCAGTGTCTCTGCAGTCGGTTGTAAGGGCAAACGACTACTGTGGTGCTGCAATGTTCGTAACTTTGGGACTGGGTCATAAGTACTTGGGGTGGTGGTGGGGTAACTTTGAACCATCGCTAAGTGAATTGTCATAACTCAAGAACTACCTGTACTATATTTTTATTCTGTTCAAAGAGAATGGCATCTGCAGCTGTTAAAATGAATGTTCTACCAAAGTTTCTTTTCTTGTTTCAGATGATATCTATTTTGAAAAAAAGATGCCAATTTGGATGAATGGCAGAAGGGGATTAATAAATTCATTTGGGCGGGGAAAAAACCAAGAGTTAAATTTAAGATCTTACAAGATGCACGGGAAAGAGGAGGACTTAAGGCGCCTAATTTGAAATTATACTATGATGCGGTGGTTTTAACACTGGTTAGTGATTGGCTTAATTTAACAAATAAAAGTATACTTCATCTTGAGGGATGGGATTTATTATATGGGTGGCATGCATACTTAATTTATAATAAAAAAGTTGACCAAGCTTTTAAATCTCATATTTTAAGAAGTGCTTTATTGCGTGTCTGGAAGAAGTATTATTATAAGTTAAATTATAAAATACCAATCTGGGGGATTCCTGGACACGTCATAGAGGGGGGTATCTATGGGTGTGAATTTGGATAGGATTTCTTATAAGGAATTACTTAGATTGGTAGGGAATGATTGTCATTTAAAATCGTTAGCTGAGTTAAAGCAAGAAAATATTGTACAGTCTTGGTTTCAGTATAATCAATTGTTGGCTAGGTGGAAGTTAGATCAAAAGGTTGGTATTACCTTAATGGATGAGAATTTGGTAATACAGATTAAAGATCAAAATCGAGCGCATATAAAGAGAATTTATAATGCTTTAATAGAATTGGATTTGGAAATGGATTTAGTTAAAGATTGTATGGTAAAATGGGCCCAAAATATTCAAGAACCGATTCCATTGGATATATGGGAAGCAATTTGGATTAGAAATGTAAAATTTACCCAGGCCCAAAATTTAAGAGAAAATTTTTACAAAATGTTTTATAGATGGCATCTGGATCCTAAAAAGTTGTCTTGTATGTATCCTAATTTACAGCCCAAATGTTGGAGATGTGGTAGCTTGGATGCTACTTATTTTCATATCTGGTGGACTTGTAGAAATATAAAAGCCTTTTGGATTAAGATTTGGTGGAACATTCAAAAGAATTTTAGGAGAAAGATAAAGTTTACCCCACAATTATTTTTATTGGGTGTTATTGTAGATTGTGATGTTAAAGAAATTAATTTGATGTTGAATTTGATAACAGCTGCAAGGTTATTGGTAGGGCAATATTGGAAGAAGGATTATTTGCCTACTATAGAAGAATGGACGCTTAAAGTGTCAAATTTAGCAGAAATGGTGAAAATTTCTGCTTACTTGAAGGATCATTCACAAGAAAGATACATTTCAGTCTGGAGAAGATGGATAGATTATATTCAGAATAAATATGGGACTAAAAAGTTCCATCTAGTTTATGAGTAAATTTTAGAGTATTATTATTATTAATAGTTTATTATAGTAGAAGTTTTATTAGTTTTATTATTATTTTTAATATTAGTATTGTTAACAATTTGGATATTGTATTTTTTAATAATATCGACTTGTTTATATTATGTTTATTTTTAATTTGTTTATACCTATGTTAAAGGGGAGTTAAAGCGCATTATGGACTTGGTTATTTATATTGTTGGTTAATGTTAGTTAGTTTGATTATTATATTTGTAACCCTGTACTCAGCTCTGGGAAGTGGGGGAGGGAGGGGGGGTTTAGGGTGGGTGGGTTTTGGGGTGTATACTGTAATTTTTATAAAACTTTTCAATAAAAAAAAAGAGAATGGCATCAATCAGACTTTTGAAGGAACAGAAGCTCTTCCCCAGAAACATCAAGGGGTAACTGCTATCATTCAACACAAATGCAAGTGGACTATTACATGTAAAGATGTATTGCAAGTTTCCATCAATTTTCAGGAATTCAGTAGAGGCCTTCCTGCTGTCCTTTCCTGAAGGACACATGATCACTCCTAAAAAAAACCCTGCATTTTAGATTGAATTATTTTACAATCATAGCATGTCTTACACAAACTAGCATGGGTTTATTTCTGGATTCTTACTTGTGACTGTGTTATTTGAGGCAGTCAGTGCAGTTAGTGTATTTACATCCCAGAGGAATATCTGTCTGTCCAGCCCAGCAGATGCTACTAGTTCTTTGTCTTTTGCATAGGCCAAAGCTTTCACATAATCCTAAAACAAAACAGAGACATACAGAAATAAGTACCAGGATACAGATGTGGTACCACAAGTATTACTTATTGCATTTTTCTACTTTACCTTATGGGTTCGTAAGGTTGACATGCAAAACCCCTTATGTGCATTCCATACTTTAACAGTAGTATCAGATGAAGCAGATATCACTATAAAAATAAAATGGACCATTTGTCTTGATAAGTAACAAGAGAAATTTGTTTACCATTACAACACAGAATCACTACTACTGATAACTGCTCAAAAACATATGCAAGAGCTAATTAATGGAAGCATGCCTTTGGAACTCTATCTCTGGAATTCAACATCTGATTTTTTTTTACCTCAGTGTTGCGAATATCAGGGAAGCACTTCTGTTGTTTCAGAGATTCTTTTTCATTGGGTATTTTATTTTCTGATGCTTTATGCCACTTGGCAACATTATTTTAAAATGTTTTTGCAACTTTATTTTTCTAGTATGTTAACATCACTTGAAAATGGCTTCCATTATGTTTGTGAAGAAGTATATTAAAGATCATATATTAAATGGAATTTTACATGACTGCTATAAATTAAAACGGGGCATATGAATGCAGATTATGCAAATACCAAGCACTGAGATACTTGACCCACGTCATTCTGTTACATCGTATAGTATTCAAAAGGTTACTTACAAGTTTTGCCATTGCAACAAAGTACAGTATCATTCACCCAATCTGTATGATGTTCCATTGATGCTATATAGGGGTCTTGCTGGAATTAAAAACAGTATTTTGAGTTCTAATCCTGTGTCATAAGAATTCTCTTGAGACTGTTATGACAAGAGGCAGTTCATCTATATTTCAGAACTATGGTATGTTAGCAGTCAGTGCGTCATTTGCCAACAAGTCCAGGATCATTTAATTATTTCAGCTACATATTAATCCAGGAAAATGCAGAATTGTGATTATTTGAACTTTTCCTGCCAAGTGAGATCTTTATTGTCCGCCAGCCTTATGATCCATCTGCACTTTTTCTACTCCACCCTTTGTGAATGGGCTTGCTAACTACAAAATAACAGAAGATATGATCACATACCATCCATTTAAGAGGATTAATAATTGGGAGCCATGTTGGGAGCCAAATCTGGCCAAAAAAGGGAGGACATACAATGATATTTTGTTTCAGTGTAACTTCGGTTGGCATTACTCAGTGGGCTCAGGCTAAGTTATGATTGAATCATGGTTACCTAACATCCCCAGACTGAAATTTGCCATTCTTTTACTAGACCAGATATCTGAAAATCTGAGAAGTCCTTAAACTAAAAAAAAAATACTGAAATGTAAGAAAAGGTGTTTGTAACACTTGCAGATACAACCCGAAGCCTATTCTTTAATAATGTGAACAATATTCACTAGCTGATTTCACTATATGCCTAACAGTGAAAACATATTTGTAAAGTTCATTCCATGCTTAGTTTACCTTGTGTTGGTTTACACTCCATATTCTGATGATCGAATCTCGACCTGCAGTAAAAAGTCTGTTCAACGCTGGATCTAGCTGTAGTGCATTTACCCCATTGCGATTGTATTTCTCCACCTCATCTCTAATTACATAAGAAACCTAAAATATTTGACATAAATCCAACAAAAGCATTAAGGAACTATAAGCAGAAGCTTCATTATATTTAAGCTATTCATGCTTAACAATACCTCCCTTTCATTAAAAAAAATGAATTCCTAAACAACTGATATATTAGGAATGTACAAAACTCACAAATTCAGGAATGGAGTATTGCAGATAATTGTGCTGCCCCACTCACTCACACATGTAACTGCGGTTTAGTGAGTTCATTAATATTCCCCAGCAATTCCCTTCACCAAAACTCAGAACTGTCCCAATTAAGTTCAGCCATGAGCAGGCCAAGTTTAGTCCACAGAGCAATGGCCACAAAGCAATTGAAAGTTGCTTCAAACAAAATAACTCCACCAGACAAACTTAAATCAACACACCAGAGAGCTCACGGGGCAAGAAAAGTCCAGAGTCTACAAGGCACAGATCAATTCCAAACATGGTGGTAATCCAGAGTGAAGCAGGAAACACAACAACCAAAAACATACAGCTAGAAAACAAACACAGCAACGCCTCCATCTGTCTGCTGTGACAGATAGACAGCTTTCTGGTGCAGCCCATCAAGACTGGCAGGGCCCTCTCCTCTCAAGTAGTCTGGCTGACCTCAGCTGCTCCTGCCTTTTCTCTGCCCTGTGTGTTCTCAGATCAGGTGCAGAAGGAAGTTCCTCCTACTCTTTGCTGGCTGGCTGCCACTGCAAATTTTCCCCAGCTGAAGCCTCCTCCAAATCTCTTCCGGAGGGCCGTTCAGAGCCATCAATCAATTCAGCTCCTGATGTGCCAGGAATGCACTCATTGTCCACTGAGTTGATTTCTGAGGAGGAGTGTGGGGAGACATCACAATAATTTGGGAATGTTCCATTCCCCTTTGATCATGCTTAATCTTCTTAGCATGGTCCAGCAGGGAAACAAAACAACAAAATGAAATTTGGCCATTTCAAGCTGTATTGTTTCAAGCATTCCAGATTGTTCCAAGCACAGAAACTGAAGTTTTGTTTTATAACTTGGCCTTATTTTTAAAAACCTATAATAGGCAGTACACCAGCAGGAACAATAATTAAGATGCACCTTCCAGGTTGTGCATCTATGATAAATGCCCATGCCAAGTTTATTCTAAATAAAAAAGCCCATGGTGTTTCATCAAGCCCACATGATCCACAGATGGTTTAATGATTGGAGAATCTTAACCTGCTTGAAATAGAACCTCTAAGACAGGGGTCTTCAAACTTGGCAACTTTAAGACTTGTGGACTTCAACTCCCAGAATTCCTCAGCCAGCCACATCTGGCTGAGGAATTCTGGGAGTTGAAGTCCACAAGTCTTAAAGTTGCCAAGTTTGAAGACCCCTGCTCTAAGAGCTTTCATTGCCCACATGCATTTTTCTGACCTGAACTTCTCACATTGTAACAGGTGTACAATCTCTGGAAAACAACCCTCTGCAACAAAGAGGAACTGTTCCTACACACTCCAACTTACCCCTCTTTTAATCCATGTTTTCATGCTAATTTCCAAACTATAATTAGCATTCCTTGTTCACAAAGGAATTTCAGTTCACACTGGGCTTTAGAAAACTCTTATCATTTTTTTTTAAAATAAAAAGACTTCTACAATTACTGGGATGTTTGTCCCATCCCCAGTCTACATATACAGGCCCCTTGTGTGGGGGGACAGTGTAGTCTTATTACATGACAGAACTGAGTTCATTAATGTCTATAATAACTAAAAGAAATATGAAATATTTCACAATTTCACCTGATTTCTTAAATCTAAGACCTGATTGATAGATGCAGCTATTTTGTTTTGTAGATATAATTATGAACACAATAGTATATTGCATAATATGGAGACAAGCTATTAGATTTCTTTCAGTGTTCTGAGAACAAAATCAGCATGTCAAAAAGTGTCCTCTTGGTGACAGGAAGCTAATGGATATGAAAAAGAACTGGAGTAACACATTCTGTCCAATGAACTAGAAACTGAGGGCACTCTCAAATACAATGGTGCAGTTACTATTTCTACACCTATTATTCCTGCAATGTATTGCAGGAATAGTAACTGTAGAAAGTAGCAGTTCCTTTCACTTTGTTTTCTGCTCAGACCAGTTTCTTTCTTCAACATAGTCTAGACTTATTAGGCTATCCTTACTAGAGTGTATGGGGAAACGACATTTTTTTAAACAATGTTTGCTGTACTTCTGCAAACTTAGCCATTTCCTCAAGCATGCTGATCACTGACTCTACATCATGAACACTTTAATTTCTACACTGATCATAGGGTTAGACTTGAATGCCTAATCTGCCCTATCCAACTGTGTAATTACACTGATTAATAGACCTACTTTTGGCAATATTTCTATTAACATTCATTCCTCTGGTCCTCTAACTGCATTGGATAGTGCCTGCAGGAGTGGAAACCTAGAGTTACTGAGCCTCTAAGCCAGACGGGCAGCATGTAAGTTTAATAAACGGTGTCACTAATGGCCTGAACAAAATGTGACCAGAGAGAGAAACCTATTCCAAGTTAATCATATCCCTGCCAGATTTCAATGGGATTACTTTTTCGCTATTTTTCAAAAAAGTTCTCAACTGTGAAAACACATAGTATACTGCAACAAGACTGCAGGTGGAGACACCTTATCAATATTCCACTTTATCTTCTGTAAGGTAGGCTAAGCTAGAAAGTGTAAGAGCACCAGGTCCCTGAGTTTCACCGCAGAATGGAGATTTCAAGCAAGTCATTACTTGAAACTTTTCCCCCGGCCCATCCCCATCTCTCATATTAGACCTGTGAAATTATGTATTAATTTGAAATGTAGCCGCCCAACTCCAATGGATTCTAGGCAGTGGTCCACCCAATTCGGAGGTGAAAGAGCTTCGGAGTTGCTTTAGTTTGTTCGTTTAGTTTGGGGCCAGGGAAAAAACGCCACCATCCATCTCTTATAGCCTGGCAACACGACATGGTAGAAAACCTTACACCTCCAAGCAGCACAAAACGCCGACCCGCTTTCAACCTGACGCCCTCCGGACCTAGGGTGGGGCACACAGAGCTGAGAGATGATACAAGGCAAGGCTCCACAGATGGAAACGAGGTGAAGAAGGCTGGCTGCAATCGGGTCCATCTGGCCCTTCGCCCCTTGCTCTTCCCGCCAAACCATCACGCCGCTCGCTCATTCGTCTCCTCATGCAGCGTAACTCGAACATCACGATCTTCACGCGCCTCCCCCGCTATCGCTTCAGTTTCCCCTCCTGACCAAAAGCCCCTTTCGCCTCCTTCACCTGCACTTTCCGCCGCCCCGCCGTAGTCTGCCGGTGATGAGCCGCCATCTTACATGTTGACACTCTGTCGTCATGACCGAGAAGCCTAAACCGACCCGGAAGTCCCACTTCTAGAGGCGGGGACTGCTGTGTCCCATTCTTTAAAACTCAGGCATAGAAGCGCGATGGAGTGGGAAATGAGTTTTACGCATGGGTGTGTTTTGTACGGTTGCTAGCGCAGCGGTTGTCTCAAAGGTGTTTTTCCAAAAGGCAACTGCACTTTCTTGGACTTTTTTCTTTGAAAACGTTTCGCTTCTCATCCAAGAAGCTTCTCAGCTTCTTTTGGGAAAGCACCTTTGGGACAACCACGACCAGAGTGACTGAGAATTTCCACAGATCTATAGCAGCCGTTATTGTGAAGCTGCGCTCGAGTTGGAGGTTGTTTTGTTTTTGTCTCGCGACATTTGTACGGGGCGTTATCGGCTGCAGCAGGTGGGCATGCTGCTCCTGGTCAATCCCGCAGTTGTCACAATTACCATAAGCTTATCCCTGTTGCTGGTGCCTTCGGAGAGAGGAGGAGCCACTTTTGATGAACGTCAACCTATCAGCTCACCAGATAGGGCCCGCCTAGCTTCACGCCCTTTAGGACAATGTACCACAGGTGGTACACGTACCACCGGTTGAAAAGCCCTGTCCCAGAGAAACTGCATGTTCACAAGAATAAACATACCTACACACAAACACACACACACACACACACCCCTCAAGTGTCACCCTAGAATCAGCACGTAGACACTTCAAGTTCCCAGTATAAAAATTGCTGCTGTACCCCATTTCTCTGCAGTCTATCCCTAAAAGCAAACTCTTTTTCTTTTAAGAGTAAATATTTCTTCTTTCCATATATATTTTAGGTTGCTAACAAAGAATAAAGAGAGAATGGTATAGGTATAGCTATTTCGAGTTCCTTTAACTCTCTTCAGCCAAACTTACTCTTCTGAGATTCGAACCTGGGCTAGCTGCATACATACATATACATACATACATACATACATACATATATATATTTGTTGTTGTTAATTGCGAAGTTGTGTCCGACCCGTCGCGACCCCATGGACAATGTTCCTCCAGGTCTTCCTGTCCTCTACCATCTTCTGGAGTCCATTTAAATTCACACCTACTGCTTCAGTGACTCCATCCAGCCATCTCATTCTCTGTCGTCCCCTTCTTCTATTGCCCTCAATCTTTCCCAACATTAGGCTCTTCTCCAGTGAATCCTTCCTTCTCATTAGGTGGCCAAAGTACTTGAGTTTCAACTTCAGGATCTGGCCTTCTAAAGAGCAGTCAGGGTTGATCTCTTCTAGGACTGACCGGTTTGAACGCCTTGCAGTCCAGGGGACTCGCAGGAGTCTTCTCCAGCACCATAGTTCAAAGGCCTCAATTCTTTTGCGCTCAGCCTTTCTTATGGTCCAACTTTCACAGCCATACATTGCAACTGGGAAAACCATGGCCTGGACTATACGCACTTTTGTTGGCAGGGTGATGTCTCTGCTTTTTAGAATGCTGTTTAGATTTGCCATAGCTTTCCTCCCCAGGAGCAAGCGTCTTTTAATTTCTTGGCTGCAGTCCCCATCTGAGGTGATCTTGGAGCCCAGAAAAATAAAATCTGTCACTACCTCCATTTCTTCCCCATCTATTTGCCAGGAATTGAGAGGGCCGGATGCCATGATTTTGGTTTTCTTAATGTTGAGTTTCAAGCCAACTTTTGCTCTCTCCTTCTTCACCCGCATCAAGAGGCTCTTTAGTTCCTCTTCACTTTCTGCCATTAGAGTGGTATCATCTGCATATCTTAGGTTGTTGATATTTCTCCCGGCAATCTTAATTCCAACTTTTGATTCATCTAGCCCTGCCTTTCTCATGATGTGCTCTGCATATAAGTTAAATAGGCAGGGTGACAGTATACAGCCTTGCCGGACTCCTTTTCCAATTTTGAACCAATCAGTGGTTCCGTGTTCGGTTCTCACTGTTGCTTCTTGACCCGCATATAGGTTTCTCAGGAGACAAATGAGATGGTCTGGTACTCCCATCTCTTTAAGAACTTGCCACAATTTGTTGTGATCCACACAATCAAAGGCTTTTGCATAGTCAATGAAGCAGAAGTAGATGTTTTTCTGGAACTCCCTAGCTTTCTCCATGATCCAGCGTATGTTGGCAATTTGATCTCTAGTTCCTCTGCCTCTTCGAAATCCTCCCTGTACTTCTGGTAGTTCTCGATCCACATACTGCTGGAGTCTAGCTTGTAGGATTTTAAGCATAACTTTACTAGCATGTGAAATGAGTGCAATGGTGCGATAGTTTGAACATTCTTTGGCATTGCCTTTCTTTGGAATTGGAATGTAAACTGACCTTTTCCAATCCTGTGGCCACTGTTGAGTTTTCCAAATTTGCTGGCAAATTGAGTGTAGCACTTTTACTGCATCGTCTTTTAAGATTTTGAATAGCTCAGCTGGAATACTGTCTCCTCCACTAGCTTTGTTGTTGCTCAGATTTTCTAAGGCCCATTTCACTTCACATTCTAGGATGTCTGGTTCGAGGTCAGTGACCATCTCATTGTGGTTATCTGGGATGTTAAGCTCATTCTTGTATAGTTCTTCTGTGTAGTTTTGCCATCTCTTCTTAATCTCTTCTGCCTCTGTTAGGTCTCTGCCATTTTGGTCCTTTATCATGCCCATCTTTGCATGAAACGTTCCCTTCATATCTCCAATTTTCTTGAAGAGATCTCTGGTCCTCCCTATTCTGTTGTTTTCTTCTATTTCTTTGCACTGTTCATTTAAGAAGGTATTCTTATCTCTTCTAGCTATTCTCTGGAATTCTGTATTCAATTGGGTGTATCTTTCTCTTTCTCCTTTGCCTTTCGCTTCCCTAATTTCCTCAGCTATTTGCAAAGCTTCCTCAGACAGCCATTTTGCTTTCTTGAATTTCTTTTTCTTTGGGATGGTTTTAGTTGCTACCTCTTGTACAATGTTGCGAACTTCCATCCATAGTTCTTCAGGCACTCTGTCTATCAGATCCAGTTCCTTAAATCTATTTGTCACCTCTACTGTATATTCATCAGGAATATGATTTAGTTCATACCTGAGTGGCCTAGTGCTTTTCCCTACTTTTTTCAATTTAAGCCTAAATTTTGCAACGAGAAACTCATGATCTGAGCCACAGTCAGCTCCTGGTCTTGTTTTTACTGACTGTATAGAGCTTCTCCATCTTTGGCTGCAGAGCACATAGTCAATCTGTTTTCTATGTTGACCGTCTGGTGATGTCCATGTGTAGAGCCGTCTCTTGGGTTGTTGGAAAAGAGTGTTTGTTATGACCATCGTATTCTCTTGACAAAATTCTATTAGCCTGTGCCCTGCTTCATTTTGTACTCCAATGCCAAACTTGCCTGTTATTCCGGTTATCTTTTGGCTTCCTACCTTAGCATTCCAATCCCCCATGATGATAAGGACATCATTTTTTGGTGTTAATTCTATAAGGTGCTGTAGGGCTTCATAGAACCGGTCAATTTCATCCTCTTCAGCACCAGTGGTTGGGGCATAGATTTGGACTACTGTGATATTGAATGGTTTGCCTTGGATTCGAATTGAGATCATTCTGTCATTTTGGGGATTGTATCCCAGTATTGCTTTTCCTATTCTTTTATTGACTATGAAGGCTACTCCATTTCTTCTGAGGGATTCTTGCCCACAGTAGTATACCTGATGGTCATCTGAGTTAAATTCACCCATTCCTGTCCATTTTAGTTCGCTGACTCCTAAGATGTCGATGTTCAGTCTTGTCATCTCTTTTTTGACTACGTCTAGCTTGCCTTGATTCATGGATCTTACATTCCAGGTTCCTATGGAGAAAAAATCTTTACAGCATCGGACTTTCCTTTCACCACCAGATATATCCACAGCTGAGCGTCCTTTCGGCTTTGGCCCAGTCGCTTCATTCTTTCTGGCGCTACTAGTACTAGCCCTCTGCTCTTCCCCAGTAGCATATTGGACACCTTCCGACCTGAGGGGCTCATCTTCCAGTGTCATATCTTTTTTCCTTTTAGTACTGTCCATGGGGTTTTCATGGCAAAGATACTGGAGTGGTTTGCCATTTCCTTCTCCAGTGGATCACATTTTGTCAGAACTCTCTGCTATAACCTGTCCGTCTTGGGTGGCCCTGCACGGCATAGCTTATAGCTTCATTGAGTTACGCAAGCCCCTTCGCCACGACAAGGCAGTAATCCATAAAGGGGACATATATATATATATATATATATATATATATATATATATATATATATATATATATATATATATATATATATATATATATATATATATATCAGAGTGGGGCTTAGGGGGTGGGAAAGTTCTTTTTATCCCCTTGCTGATCCAATTGCCTACTCATTGCCCTCGTGACAGGGCCACTCTTCCTGATTGCCTGTAACTGCCTTAACTGTTCCGCCCTCTCTTTTTTGCACTCCAATTTTGTATTTTTCTGCTCTGTCATCTTTGTGCCGCCGCCTCCTCCTCCCTGCGCTGTTATTACCAACACACTACTCAATCCCTCCTCTCTACCCAATGCAAGGTGCCTCCTCCGATTCGACACCACACAAGTCCTGTCACGGAGTTCCTCCTTTTTATTCTCCCTGTTGGGCTTCTGGTCTACCTGCCGTTTTTGCATTCCATTGCCAGTTCCTATCTCATCTCCCTCCTCCAACTCCCCTCCTCTCCTAACCTGCCCATTCATACACCCTTTGTTGTCCATTCCTGTCATCCTTCCTGTTATGTCCCAAGCCTTGCAAACGGCTCGGGGCGTTTGCAGGCGGTCCCGGGCAGGTGCAAAGCTGCCCGGGACCAGACAGGCTGTCGCCAGCGCCGTGCGCATGTGCGGGTGCTGGCGCGGGAAAAGTATCGCATTGACCCGGGAAATGTCTATATAAGAAGCTGGGAGGTTTTGGGAGATGCAGAAGCCATCTACTTGTAAGCTGAACGTAGAATAAAGAAAACTGAGAACTACAACTGCTTCTCGTGTCTTACATTTCCGCGAAGGACGCAACACTGGCGACGAAGGTGGGATGCCTTACATCGCCTGGAAAGGAAGAAGTGTAAGCTTACCCAAGTGAGTCCTGAGCGGCGGAACGGTGTCGACTCGGCAGCTACTCACCAATCCAGTGTGCATTCGGGGGTAGGCTGGCTGATAGACCCGTGTCTTGAAGATGGCAAAGGTTGGAAGGCTTTCGGAGTTCGACGTCTCACATCCAGAGCGGTGGGAGTCCTACGTAGCCAGGGTGGAGAACTACTTCAAGGCAAACCAAGTTAGGGAAGAGAGCTTGAAGGCTGCCACCCTGCTTTGTGTTTGCGGTCAAGACGCCTTCGAAATCGCAGAAAACCTTGCAGCACCTGTTCCAGTAGAGTCTGTCAGCTACGCAGATCTGAAGAAGCTACTGAAGGAGCACTTCCAGCCCAAGATGTCCGTCATCGCATGGCGCCACACCTTCGAGCAGAGGGATCAACGATCCGGTGAGTCGGCCAAAGAATACATCGCCGCATTAAGGAAGGCCGCCAAGCACTGCGAGTTCAAGGACCTCGAAGAACGACTGAGGGACCGATTCGTGTGCGGGTTAAGGCATCGAGATCTACAACAGAGACTTTTCGCTAAAGAAGAATTGTCCTTCCAAGATGCCTTAAGAGAAGTCATCGCAGAAGAAGCAGCAGGCGGCGCCGTCAAGAACATGCGGCCGATCAGAAACAGTCCAGAGGTTGCATCCGTGCACCAGGAAGACGTCCAGGGGAACTCCGAGGAGGATCCGGATGAGGAAGTCGACCGTCTCCACCCCACGAAGGAAGGAAATCAGAAGGGAAGCTCTTCAGCTCCACTCAAGTGCATCGGCTGTGGAGGTCGCCACAGGAGAACCGACTGCAAGTTCCGCTCCGCTACCTGCCGGGCATGCGGCAAAGAAGGACACATTGCAGCTGTGTGTCTGGGCCGACGAAAGGTACAACCTCAGGAAGAACTGCGCCTGAAAGGTACCAGGGTCCCCAGCCAGAATAGGGTAGGGTTTTGCGCTTCGCGAAGAAGCATCCTTAGGACAGGCACACACAAGCCCATTAAGAAAAAGCTGTCACTCAAGGTGAAGCTACAAGGGGTTCCATTAACTATGGAACTAGACACAGGGTCTGCCCTTTCAATCATCTCCTTGCATACATTTAGGAAGATTTGTTCCGGTAGTGGAACTCAGGTCAAGTTAAGGCCTTCTGACATTGTGTTAACAGATTTTCAAAATTCAAGAGTGTGTGTTAAGGGGGAGGCCACCCTTAACGTGCAATACAAGAGTTTTGAAGGTCCACTAGACTTATTAGTAGTAGGGGGTGAACGAAGGAGTCTCATAGGACTCGATTGGTTTGAGGCCCTGGGGATACACGTCACAGGACTCAACAGTTTACAAACACTCGACCTACAGGAAGTCTGCAAAGAATTTGCAGATGTTTTCAGCCCCCAGCTGGGCACATTCAAAGGACCCCCTGTGTCCTTAAAGCTAGACCCCACTGTCACTCCCATTAGAATTAAAGCAAGAAGGGTCCCTTTTGCTTTAAAGAGTAAAATTGACACTGAGTTAGACAAACTGATCCAACAGGGAATTCTAGAACCTGTTGATTCCAGTCCTTGGGAGACCCCCATTGTCACGCCTCTAAAGGCAAATGGGGACATTCGCATTTGTGCTGATTACAAATGCACTCTTAATAAGGCATTGCAGCAACATGCCTATCCTGTTCCTGTGGTCAGTCACATCCTGGCCTCCCTCAAGGGGGGGCATGTTTTTGCAAAGCTTGACCTAGCTCAAGCATATCAACAGCTGCCTGTTGATGATGATGCTGCTACAGCTCAGACTATTGTGACCCACAGAGGGGCCTTCAAGGTAAAAAGGCTACAGTTTGGAGTGAATGTCGCTCCTGGGATTTTCCAAAGCGTAATGGAAAACACACTACGAGGTATACCAGGGGTTTGCCCCTACTTTGATGATGTCTTGATTGCAGGAGACTCCACACACATTCTAGCTGAAAGGCTCAGGGCTGTTCTGTTAAGATTCAGGAAATCAGGCCTCAAGCTCAAAAAAGACAAATGCAAGATTGGGGTGCCTTCTACTGAATTTCTGGGGTTCAAAATTGATGCTGCTGGGATTCACCCTGCTGAATCCAAACTAACTGCTATTTTAGAAGCACCTAGGCCAAAGTCCAAGGCCGAACTTCAGGCCTTCCTAGGCCTCCTGAATTTCTACAATTCCTTCCTTCCACATAAAGCTAGTGTAGCTGAGCCTCTTCACAGGCTACTAGACAAACAAGCAGTGTGGCAGTGGTCACAAACGCATGAGGGTTGTTTTAACAAAGTCAAGGCTTTGCTCACTTCTAACAGTGTACTTGCACATTTCAACGAGTCCCTTCCTGTGTGCATCGCTTGTGATGCGTCCCCTTACGGGGTTGGAGCTGTCCTGAGCCACCTCAGGTCTGATGGAACTCAGGTTCCTGTTGCATATTACTCCAGAACATTGTCTTCTGCTGAGCGCAACTACGCTCAGATAGACAGGGAGGCTCTGGCTATTGTTGCTGGAATTAAAAAATTCCATGATTTTCTATATGGCAGGCATTTCACGGTCTTCACTGACCATAAGCCTCTGCTGGGACTGTTTACCACACGTAAGCAGACTCCCCAAATCATTTCCCCTAGAATGCTTAGGTGGTCTATTTTTTTGTCTGCATATGATTTTTCTTTACTCCACAAGCCTGGGAAAGAAATGGGCCATGTTGATGGCCTCAGTAGATTGCCTCTGCCAGTAGTAGAAGCTGACCCTGCGCCAGCTGTCAACATTCTATCAATCCAAGCCTTGCCCGAGCTCCCTCTTAGTGCCAGGGATGTTACCGCTGAAACAGGTACAGATTACACACTTTCACGTGTCCGTTCCTGGGTTTTGTCTGGTTGGCCTGAGCACTGCCCTAGTCCTGAGTTTCAGAGTTTCTGGTCCAAAAGGAACAAGCTGTCCCTTTCTCAGGGTTGTCTGCTTTGGGGAAACAGAGTTGTCATTCCCACCTCAATGAGGACTAGGGTCTTAGAATCCCTCCACGAGGGTCATCCTGGCATTGTTCGTATGAAGGCTCTTCCGCGCAGCCACTTGTGGTGGCCTGGTTTAGATAAAGATATTGAGGCTAAGGTGCATGCATGCCACCTGTGCCAACGATCTCGCCCAGTGATGCCCCAAGCTCCCGTGCATAGATGGGAGGAAACACAGTCCCCATGGTCTAGGGTGCACATTGACTACGCTGGGCCCTTTCAGGGCCAGTTCTTCTTGGTCCTTGTTGACAGCCATTCAAAATGGCTTGAGGTTGTACCTGTCTCATCCACCACCACTGCAAAGACTATTCAGGTACTGAGGGGGATTTTTGCTGCACACGGGCTTCCAGATGTCATTGTGTCTGACAACGGCCCTCAATTCACTTCCTCCGAATTCCAAGCTTTCTTACAGGCTAACATGATTCGTCATGCCACGTCTGCACCCTTCCACCCGTCCACCAACGGTATGGCTGAACGTATGGTGCGCATCACAAAGGACGCCTTGAAAAGACTCACCTACGGGGACTGGCATCACAGGTTGGCTGACTTTCTCCTTTCTTATCGCACCACACCGTCCACTTCTACAGGGAGAAGCCCAGCTGAACTTCGTTGGGGGCGTCAACTTACTACTAGACTTGACCGGTTGCATCCGGACAGATTGCCTTCATCTACCTCACATCCGAGGGCACCTAGACAACTACTTGAGGGTGCCCCGGTCTGGACTCGCAATTACGGGCCTGGTCATACATGGGTCCCCGCTTCTATTTCCAGGGTCACAGGTCCTCTCTCCTACGAGGTAGCCCTGGACAACGGTCATGTCCTGCGTCGGCACATCGACCAACTCCGCCCTAGGCGGGACCTTTCTGATGAGACTCCTGGGTCTTTTCCAGGGGGGGAGGGGGACCCTTTGGAGCAAAGGGAAGGGCACGAGTTGCTGCCCATCTCCACTGATGGAGCCACTGACGGCCCATTTCAAGCTTCCGCAAGTGCTCCGAAAAGGAATTCATGGAGCTTACCCACACAACAGGCACTCACGCCTACTCCAGCCAGGGAGTCACCCCGGGGGCATACTCACTGTCCACACACATCACACAGCACTCCAGTCACGGAGGATACCCGGGAGCATCCCAACAAATCATTCCCCGCAAGAGAGCTGGCACACAATTCCCAGAGTTGGCCTGACCTTACCCCTAATCCTACAGGGGGTCAAACTTACAGGGAGGTGGTCGAGGAACCAAGTCCCGACCGCAACACCTCTAGCCCAAATCAGGGAGTAACTGAGTTTTGGGAAGGTACAGAGACCCACACGAGCCCGGACACAGAACGGGGCTTAGGGATTGGACAGCCTCCTGACAGGTCTTGGACGGACCTAGGAGGTTCTATAGAGACGCCCAGCAGTGGCTATCACTTCAAGGGGCCCGAGGGCCTACAGCTAGGCACGTCAACCAGGTCACAAAGTGACAGAAGCCCTGGCCTGACAAGCCCGGTGGGCGAGCAAGCAGGCCAGGCATCGGGGCAAAGTCCTTGGAAGGCACCAAGGCATGATAAGGGGAACAGGCTCTTGTCACCCCTCAGTCAGGGAACACCTGTCAGAACAGGCGCATATTGGCACCTTATAATATTAAAGTTGCTCACCGGCCTGATCAAACACTCCGGATGAAAGTCATGTGCCCTAAAGAGCCATTGCCGAAGGAAGAAAGATCAGCGGTCGTATACAGAGTGCATTGCAAAGACTGCCAATGTAATTATACAGGGGAGACAGCCAAACAAATAAAAACTAGGATACATGAACATAAATTGGCTGTCAGAAGGCAGGAGCAATACTCTCAGATATGGACGCACATGATTAATACCGGACATTCTTTTGATTTCAAGGAGGCAGAAGCCATTGCCCAGGACACCTCCAAAGGAGGACGCTTACTAAAGGAGGCCTGGTTCTCCAACACAGACTCCATCAACCGATGTATAGAACTGCCCTTGGCATATCAGGCACTAAGAGTGCAGGAAGAGCATGTCAAGAGACGGATGCCGATTGTCAGAGGCGAAACCAGGACTGGTGGGGGTATTTACTACATGACCAGGCATAGGGAGGATCCCATAGACATGATAAAGGTAGAGACAGATGAGGAAATATTAGGGTCACAGACAGGTAAGGGTAGTAAAGGAAGAGGAGGTGGACATGATGAGGGACTGCAAGGAGAAGGGGACCAGGGAAGAGTCTTGGGAACAGTGGAATTGATCGTACGACCCAGAACATGGGGATGGGGTATGCCCGACCCCAGGGGACTGATCAAAAGGGAAGGGGAGAGAGAAAAGAACAGAAAAGATGAGGCACGTAAGATTGGAAGCATATTCACGGGAGGAGAGGGGACATTTGAGAAGGGAGTAAGAATGGAGGAGAATAGTCAGGAACAGCAGGCAGAGCTGCGGATTAGAGGGGGGTAGGAAACAGGAGAGGGTGGGGTTGATAGGAATGGAGAAGGGCAGGCAGGAATAATAGGCAGGATGGCAGTTTTTTTGGGGGGGGGAAGTTTGGGAAGGAGAGTCCAACAGGAACGCATGTCGGTAGGTGGGAACAGTACGTAGGACAGCAGGTAAGGGGAGAAAGAATGCTGGAAGGAACAGCAAACAGAGCAGTGGATTGGAGAGGGGGGTAGGAAACAGAAGAGGGTGGGACTGACAGGAAAGGAGAAGGGCAGATAAGAATAACAGGCAGGACGGCAGATTGGGGGGGAGGAAAGCTTGTGAAGGAGGGTTTAATAGGAATGGGTGTTGACATGTGGGAACAGCATGTAGGACAGCAGGTTAGAGGAGGAGGAATGCTAGAAAAGAGGATGGACAGAAATGGATGAACAACAGGCAGGTCAGCAGATTACGGGGAGGACATTGGAGAGGGGAAGATGGACAGCAGTGGAGGAGGGCAAACAGGAACAGCAGGTAGAGCAGCGGACTAGGAAGGGAAAGACATTGAGGAAGAGAACATCGATAGGAATGGTTGACGAAAGGCAGGAGCAATATGTTAATCAACAGGTGGGAGGGTTGAAGGAAGGGGGATTGACAGGGATGGATGACGTAGGGCAGGATGGGCAGGTTAGAGATAGAGGAGAATTGGAGAAAGAAGGGGTGAGGGGAATGAATGATGGAATACAGGCATGGACGGATCGGCGGGTGGGGGGGGAGAAGTGTTAAGGGAGCAAAGAAGGACAGGAATGGACAACAAAGGGTGTATGAATCGGCAGGTTAGGAGAGGAGGGGAGTTGGAGGAGGGAGATGAGATAGGAACTGGCAATGGAATGCAAAAACGGCAGGTAGACCAGCAGCCCAACAGGGAGAATAAAAAGGAGGAACTCCATGACAGGACTTGTGTGGTGTCGAATCGGAGGAGGCACCTTGCATTGGGTAGAGAGGAGGGATTGAGTAGTGTGTTGGTAATAACAGCGCAGGGAGGAGGCGGCGGCACAAAGATGACAGAGCAGAAAAATACAAAATTGGAGTGCAAAAAAGAGAGGGTGGAACAGTTAAGGCAGTTACAGGCAATCAGGAAGAGTGGCCCTGTCACGAGGGCAATGAGTAGGCAATTGGATCAGCAAGGGGATAAAAAGAACTTTCCCACCCCCTAAGCCCCACTCTGAGGATGCTGGCAGAGGACCAGCGAAAGCTAAGTTGTTTTAATCTTGTATATAACTGTTTTTATTGTTTTAAAGGTTGTTTTAACAATAAATAACTGGAGTATACTCTTCCCGGAGATCGAAGATTGCATCATTGAATATATATATATATATATATATATATATATATATATATATTCAATGATGCAATCTATATATATATTCAATATGAAATGAGGCTGACAATCACCCAGATAAAATTTGTGCATCCACTCTATTTTACCACATGCAACCTACTGTGATTCACAGCCCCTTGGAGTGCCAATCCCCCTTGCTATCTAAAGTCTCTTGGTCACAGCCAGGTGAAGCTCACAAGAGTTTGGGGGGTAGTTAGGAAAGGCACAGAGCATAAAATCAAACAATAGTGGGAAGGAAAGAAGAGAAAAACCCACACATACACACACACAATTCACTCACTCACTCACTCACTCACTCACTCACTCACTGGGCACAAAAAACAGAAATTTGGAGGTACTTACAAAATTCTTCTTTTCAAGCAGCTGTCTGGTTCAAACTCAAAGCCCGTTTACTACCAGTGCCAAGCAGCAACATCCCCAGACAAAAATGGTCTGTTGCTAGCTGGGTGAACTTACCCGGGCTAGGTCCACTGGCCAGGTTAGTCTTGACTCCCTTCATGGTTGCCATATTGTCATAAGAACAATGTGAGGTTCCAACTTGAGCCAGGGTTTGTTAGACACAAAAATAGTCACAAATTGAAATCCACTCTGAGTTACAAATAGAAAAGAAGTTTATTAGACTTCACATCCAAGTCTAAAAAAAATAACGGTTTGCAAAGTGTGGTGGATTCAGGAAGGCAATGCAATGTAGCCAAGCAATGAACCACACCCCAAATTCCAAAATCACATATTATTATACATCCTATCGCGATGCCCAATTCCCTCCCCCATGGCCCCATTGGCTTAGGCTTTGGAGGTTACAATCTATCAGAAGCGCCTATACATTATACTAATAAGATCCCTCCCCTACTATCCTATATCAATTCTAGAGAAGAAATGTCTCCCATCTTCCACACCTGTTAGATCCAGTAGGGGTACCAGGCACCAAATGTACTTAAAAACAATTCCTAGATGGTGACTCACACTGGGCCCCATGGTAACTCCTGTTCTCCCCCCTTCCTCCACCTGAGGCTTGTATTTTTCCCATATACTTGAAGCATCTACTCAGGCAATTGATTATACAATGATAATTATAAAATATAAAATATGATTACATGATAATACTAAATATATATAAATTTCCCCCACAGGTTGCACAAGAATAAATAAGAATGAGATCCAGACAGCTGTGAGGAAAGAAGAAATATTTACTCTTAAAAGAAAAAGAGTTTGCTTTTAGGGATAGACTGCAGAGAAATGGGGTACAGCAGCAATTTTTATACTGGGAACTTGAAGTGTCTACGTGCTGATTCTAGGGTGACACTTGAGGGGTGTGTGTGTGTGTGTGTGTGTATGTTTGTTTGTGTGTAGGTATGTTTATTCTTGTGAACATGCAGTTTCTCTGGGACAGGGCTTTTCAACCGGTGGTACGCGTACCACCTGTGGTACATTGTCCTAAAGGGCGTGAAGCTAGGCGGGCCCTATCTGGTGAGCTGATAGGTTGACGTTCATCAAAAGTGGCTCCTCCTCTCTCCGAAGGCACCAGCAACAGGGATAAGCTTATGGTAATTGTGACAACTGCGGGATTGACCAGGATCAGCATGCCCACCTGCTGCAGCCGATAACGCCCCGTACAAATCTCGCGAGACAAAAAAAAACAACCTCCAACTCGAGCGCAGCTTCACAATAACGGCTGCTATAGATCTGTGGAAATTCTCAGTCACTCTGGTCGTGGTTGTCCCAAAGGTGCTTTCCCAAAAGAAGCTGAGAAGCTTCTTGGATGAGAAGCGAAACGTTTTCAAAGAAAAAAGTCCAAGAAAGTGCAGTTGCCTTTTGGAAAAACACCTTTGAGACAACCGCTGCGCTAGCAACCGTACAAAACACACCCATGCGTAAAACTCATTTCCCACTCCATCGCGCTTCTATGCCTGAGTTTTAAAGAATGGGACACAGCAGTCCCCGCCTCTAGAAGTGGGACTTCCGGGTCGGTTTAGGCTTCTCGGTCATGACGACAGAGTGTCAACATGTAAGATGGCGGCTCATCACCGGCAGACTACGGCGGGGCGGCGGAAAGTGCAGGTGAAGGAGGCGAAAGGGGCTTTTGGTCAGGAGGGGAAACTGAAGCGATAGCGGGGGAGGCGCGTGAAGATCGTGATGTTCGAGTTACGCTGCATGAGGAGACGAATGAGCGAGCGGCGTGATGGTTTGGCGGGAAGAGCAAGGGGCGAAGGGCCAGATGGACCCGATTGCAGCCAGCCTTCTTCACCTCGTTTCCATCTGTGGAGCCTTGCCTTGTATCATCTCTCAGCTCTGTGTGCCCCACCCTAGGTCTGGAGGGCGTCAGGTTGAAAGCGGGTCGGCGTTTTGTGCTGCTTGGAGGTGTAAGGTTTTCTACCATGTCGTGTTGCCAGGCTATAAGAGATGGATGGTGGCATTTTTTCCCTGGCCCCAAACTAAACGAACAAACAAATATGCCCAGGATTCGTATTTTTATAACCATTAAGGAGATATATATATATATATATATATATATATATATATATATATATATATATATATATATATATATATATTCAATAACGTGATATATATATATATATATATATATATATGTGTGTGTGTGTGTATATATATATATTCAATAACGTGAGTAAAAATGCAACTCCCGGGCATAGTTATAAATAAAATAAATAATACACGATCACCGGGAGAATTATAAGTAAAAATACTTTACTAAAAATACTTTACTAAAAAGGTTGCCAAGCTTTCATTGGGGAAACTCCCCAATATCATCAGGGCTAAAAGGCCGTTCTAGGAAAGATGGTTTAAATGGGTTTGGTCGACGTTTGCACATGGCTCTTCGACCGGGTAACTGGCCCCAGCTGATCAGCCAGTGTTCGGAATACATCTCTGACGTTATGTTCTTTCTTATCGTTTCTTCGGGTTCCCTTATCTATCCTTCTGTTGTTGATTTTTGGATTCATTAGTAATCTTATATCTCCTTCTCCTTTGATGGTGTTCATTCCTGTTGTATCGGGGGGGGGGGGTTAGTCAACATCCACAGCAATACAGATGAAGAACCGCACCTCCTCCTGGCCAGGAACGACTGCACGGGATCGTGACTGACCACCGACATCCCATTGACATCTCTCCACCACGTGACCAGTGCCAGCCCACGCAGCGGAGGAATTCTCCACCACAGCACATGGATGCAAGCGCACTGACAGCGAACCCCCCACCGACAGAAGAAGGGAAAACTCACCGGATAGACGATCCAGGCACCCCCCAACAACATCGAGACAAACTCACACCCTTTGAGGGGAGAGGAAGTAACAACAATAGTTCTGAGATGCCTGAAGGGTTCAATAGTAAAATCCCTAAATCCGATACCGTCCACAATGACGAAGTGGAACATCTAATACGGGAAGAAGGGGGGAGGGGGCACAAATGACAACCCGTTCGCTCAGCAGAAGAGAAAGCAACATGGGCAAAAAAAGATGCCCAAGTACTACCAAACTCTTCTTGGCAGGAACGGGAAGGATTTAGTTTGGATACCAGACAACGAAAGGAGATAGACATAGGAAACGTCATAGTGGAGGATGGAAATATGAAAGTTGAAACATATAATATCCAGATAGAAGCTACTCATAAGATTAAGGAGGAGGAGAGCACACAACAAAAAGGGAACATTGGCCCTCAGCCAAGAAGGATCCACCCCCTTAACAGGATACAGGGAAACATTGGACTAAACGCCCCCGATACGACAGGAATGAACACCATCAAAGGAGAGGGAGATATAAGATTACTAATGAATCCAAAAATCAACAACAGAAGGATAGATAAGGGAACCCGAAGGAACGATAAGAACATAACGTCAGAGATGTATTCCAAACACCGGCTGATCAGCTGGGGCCAGTTACCCGGTCGAAGAGACGTGTGCAAACGTCGACCAAACCCATTTAAACCATCTTTCCTAGAACGGCCTTTTAGCCCTGATGGTGTTGGGGAGTTTCCCCAATGAAAGCTTGGCAACCTTTTTAGCAAAGTATTTTCTCCCGCGTAAAATTGGAAGTGTCTTGGTGACGTTTCGACAAAGTCCCATTCGTTATCTTCAGGCTGGTGTTTTCAGCTTCGTGCTTCGAGCAGCAATGTGTGGTCTTAGCTGTTTCTTCCTTTTAACTGCCAGTGGGGGTATGAACTGATTGGGTGGGAGCTTGGCTGTGTTCTGATTGGGTGGAGGTGTGTTCTGATTGGTTAGGGGCTTGGCTGTGCTCTGATTGGCTGGGGGGTTGGCTGTGCTCTGATTGGCTGGGGGAGTGTTCTGTTTGGTTGTGCTCAGGTTAGTCTGAGTTGCAGAGGGGTTTAAGATTTTGGGCTGCCTTGCTATTTTTTGGCTTCGCGTTCGTGGTCGTGCCTCCTCTTCATGGAGGGTGTCAGTTTGCTTCATGTATGGATTGGAGGGGTTTAAAGTGGCTAATGATGCAGCTGTGGTCTGGCTTCTGGTTTGTGGTTGTGCCTCATCATCGGTGTGGCTTTGGGTTTGTTTTTTGCGTGGATGTGTGGTGGTGACATCCTGTGTGGTTTTTGTGAGTGTGGGTCTGGTATCATTTTTTGTGTTAGGGAGTCGTTTGTCAATAAGGGCGGGTTTCCAAATGGCTGGTAGGCGGGAGGTATCATCTCGCTTGTTCATGCTGTGTGGGTGTTTTTCTATCTCGATGGCTTCTCTGATTATTCTGTTATTAAAATGTTCACTTTTGGCAATGGTTCTGGTATTTTTAAAGTCAATTTCATGTCCTGTGGCTTTGAGGTGTTGGACCAGGGAAGATGTTGGTTCCTCTTTTTTGACTGAGTTCTTATGTTCTTCAATGCGTGCACTTATTCTTCTGTTGGTTTGTCCGATGTATGTGGTGGGACAAGTGGTGCATGGGATTTCGTATACTCCTTGATTTTCTAATTCAATTTTATCTTTGGGGTTTCTAAGGATGGTGGATATTTTTCTGTTTGTGCAGAATGCTGTTTTGATGTTGTGCTTATGGAGGATCTTACTGATTCTGTCTGTGGTGCCTTTTATGTATGGGAGGAGGACTTTGCCGTTTTCTTGTTCTTTGTCTTGGATTTTAGTGGGGGTTTCTTTTTGGATTAGGTTTGTAATCTTATTTCTTTGGAATCCATTGGATGTTAGTACATTGGTGAGAGTGTGTAGTTCGGTTTTTAGGTGTTGTTCGTCAGCTAAACGTTTTGTTCTGGAGATGAGTGTCTTGGCTACAGAGTTGATCTGTGCTGGGTGGTGGTGTGAGAGAGCGTGCAGATAGCAGTTTGTGTGTGTTTTCTTCTGGTAGATGGTGTTAAAGTAAGAAAAGTTAAAAGATGACTTAATTATGCTGTTTTGCTGATATATGAGAATAACCCATAGAAAGCAATATATTTCTTTCTGTTTCTTCACTTTACCTGCGTTTACCAGCCTCCAAGTCAAAGCTGGAGGCTGAGAAAAAAAGGGGGGGAATCTTTAATCCCTCTCCACTCTGCAGCCTATTCTGACCTTTTTGCAACTGCTAAACAATTCTTCCCTCTAAATCTCTTTATGAAAACTAAGCTATGAGGAATAACCTTTCCACCTTGGCTTGCCTGGCCAGCAACCCAAAGTGAAGACAAATCTTTTTCTCTTTTTCCTTCCTTTTTGTACCCCTTCCCCCAAGAAATGGGACAAGAATTCTTGTGTTAGTGTCTTGGTCAAATCTAGTTTCCTATGTGTAATTTGTTTGTCAATGCTGCAAGGACAGTCCGGTAGATAATTTAATCAGTCCTAAATTTAGTCAGCTGATTTCCTCTATTAAGTCCTGGTTAACTTACTGTTTTTCTTATCACATATGCTAATTAAGAGGAAGAAATTGTAAACTCACAACCCAGCGAAAGCCTGTTTCCCAACTCCATTGCAAAATATATTAACAGTAATACTAGCCCCATTCTGTCTTTGTATTTGTAAACTGCATTATAAGAGATGAGTCAAATGTATGGATAAGCATAGCTGCCACATTTACAGCTTTGATTTTCATAAATGTATATGCTTGTAAGAAAGTTAACAATTTGTAACTATAAGTAGAAAGGGGAGTTTGAGAAAGAAATAGTCTAGATCAGGGGCGTCAAACTCAATTTCATTGAGGGCCGCATCAGCATAATAGTTGCCCTCAAAGGGCCAGGTGGGTGTGGCTGGGTAGGCATGGCTGGGTGGGCGTAGCCAGCTCGATGTGGCCAGCTTGACATTGTTCATGTCAACGGGTGCCTGTGGGGGGCCAGGCAAGGCTGGGAGGGGGGATCTGGCGATCTCCAGCAGAGGAAGGTGAGACTAGGGCGAGCACCAAAGCATTGTCCACCAGAGGAGCCTTGCCATCCCCCAAGGAAAGCAAGCACAGCAGCAGCCTCAAGAAGGAGATAAGCATGGCCGGGCGCCCTCTTGAGGAAGCGGGGCTGAACTGGGCTGGGCTGAGGGTTGTCATGGTTCCGACAGACAGTGTCATGCCTCCGTCCGAGCCTGACTCCGAGGAAGACATGGAGTTCTCTGTTGAGGCCCAGGAGGGGGTGTCTGTGGCTTCGGAGGACTGTAGGGAGGAGCAGGCTGAGGCAAGCCAGGGCCCTTCAGGTTTGGAACAGGGAAGGCAGAGTTCAGGCGAGGAGCAAGCCCCCCCCCACCTGATCCTAGAGCAAGGAGAGCAGAGAGGAGGAGAGAACAACGGAGGCAGGCTCAATTGCTCGGGAGGAGAGCGTCCCGCCCCACTCCACAAGGCACACCTGGGGATTAGGATTTAAGGAGACGCTGTGGGGTAGGGCATTTACTGGGAACAAACGTGGTATCTTGATATAGTTGTGAATTGTGCTCTTGTCTTTGTTTAACCTGGACACTTTGAATTCTGGACCAGTTTGTTTCCTGCTTCACGACCACAGACTGCATTCCTGAGTCTCTCCTTGCAGTTTGCAGGCAAGCTGAGAGTTAAAAGGACTCTTTACATTTTCTTGTTATCTGTCTTGTCTTGAGAATATTGTAAACTTCCCTGGCTGTATTGGTTGAACTCTTGCCAGCATATGTAGGAGCTTTTGGGGAACCTTGGCAGTGATTAAAGGACTGTTGCTCTTGCCAGCCGACTGCTTTGCCTCCGTTCGGGGCCCTGGGTCATCACAGACAGAGACAAATAAAGCAGAATTCGGAGGCTTGAAAATTCCTCAAAGAACATGTTTATTAGTTACAAAGTATCGGCACGGTCAGAAGTGAAACCAATTCTGAATACACAAGTAACAATTACCCAATTACAAAGTATGTCCCACCCACAAATCTATGCAAGCAACTACATTCCCCAATATTTTCATTTAGTGGGCTTTTTTATGTAACGCCCAGTCCTTGGTCGTAGGAGCAGTAGATGACCTTGGTTCCCATGGGACAAAAGATTATTTTGACTAACAAAGCACCTGGGCAACCCTCCTCCCTCCGTTTTATGTGGCAACCTAGAATGAGAAGAAAAAATGGCTGCAGCCATGCTCATTGTAGAGTTGACAGTCAGGCCCTCTTTTTTTTAATAAATGTTTTATTGATTTTCTATTTTCACAAACAAGTGCTCAATAGACAACGTGATGACTAAGTCCATTAGTGATTCTGTGGTACATATAAGCTTCTTCCAACTAAGTCCAATATTACACCCGCCAGTACATCCTCTCTTCTTCTGGTAATAACAATTTTTCTGCAGTAAGCAAATACAATTCTTTTGTTTTCTTTTTTTTTTATTAAAAGTTTTTAAATTTTTACAATAAAAACCCCTTCCCCAATCCCTCCCAACCCACCCCCAAACCCTCCCCCGTTCTTCCCAGAGCTGAATACAGGCTTAACTAGATCTTAAAAGAAAAAAAGTTTTAAACCCAAATAAACCTTAAGCAAATATAATTACACTCAATAAACAAATTGTAAAATACTTTAACTCCATAATATATAAAAAACAAAAAGAGGAAAAACAAAAGAGAAAATAAAAAAGAAATAATAATAAAAAAAATTAAAGAATAATAACAATTACACTTCTAAATAATATCTTAAACTTATATAAATTATTCAAAAGCTAGATAATATTTTCTTATATCATACTTATATTGTATAAAATTTATCCATCTTTTCCACACTGAAAGATACTTCTCTTGCGATTGATCTTTCAAGAAAGCCGAAATTTTTGCCATTTCTGCTAAGTAAGAAACTTTAAAAAACCATTCTTGCAAAGTAGGCAAAAATTCCTTCTTCCAATATTGCCCTATTAACAACCTAGCCGCAGTAATTAAATTTAACATTAAAATAATCTCTTTTTCATCACAATCAGAAACAATACCCAACAAAAACAATTGTGGAGTAAATTTTATCCTTCTTTTAAAAATTCTTTGAATATTCCACCATATCTTAATCCAAAAAGCTTTAATACTTTTACATGACCACCAAATATGATAATAAGTAGCATCCAAACAGCCACATCTCCAACATTTAGGCTGCAGGTTTGGATACATACGAGACATTTTTGTGGATCAAGGTGCCATCTATAAAACATTTTATAAAAATTTTCCCGTAAGTTTTGGGCTTGCGTGAATTTAACATTCCTCACCCAAATAATCTCCCAAGTATCTAATAAAATTGGTTCATCAAAATTTTGTGCCCACTTAACCATACAATCTTTAACTAGCTCTGCTTCTGAGTCCAATTCCACCAAAACACCATAAATTCTTTTAATGTGGGTTCGACTTTGATCTCTAATTTGTTTTAACAAATTCTCATCCTCTCTAAGCAAGCCCACCTTATAATCTATCTTCCACCTTTCCAATAGTTGTCTATACTGAAACCATGAATAAGTAATATTTTCTTGTGCTAATTCATCCATAGATTTTAATTGCCAATTCTTACCATCCCACTTAAGTAATTGTGTGTAAGAAGTAATATCCATCTTAACTCCTCTCCTTATTCCTTCTATTGCATGCCATGGAATAGCCCATAATGGAATTCTTTTTTTTTTTTTATTGAAAGTTTTTTAAATTTTACAAAACAAATCCCCTCCCCAAACCCCCCCACCCTCCCATACCCTCCCCCACCTCCCCAAACCTCCCAAACCCTCCCCCAACCTTCCCAATGCTGAGTACAGGCTTAATTAAAATTTTTCAGAAAAAGAAAAACTTAAAACACATATAAATCCTAAACAAATCTAAATACATTAAATTAAATAGGTTATCTTCTCTAAAAAAATAATAATTGCAATCATTAAACACATTATAATATACTCTAAACATTTTCTAGCATCATACTTATATTATTATCCATCATTCTGTATAAACTCCCTCCAAAACACAAATTTAAACATTACTTTCTTTGAATATCTATACCTACAATATAAAATCTAATCTCTCCCTCTTTCTTTATCCTAGAACACAAAAATAAACATATAAACCTTCATTATACCATTAAAACTAAATACTCTTTGTATACTTAAACTAAATACTTAAACTTAAACTTCTTATCTAAGATTTTCATTCAATCTCCATAATCTTCTCTCCTATAAAAAAAAAACTTAAAAGACATATAAATCCTAAACAAATCTAGGTACATTTAACAAGTTATCTTCTCTTAAAAATAATAATAATGATAATAATAATAAAAAAAACCCCAATCATTAAACACATTATAATATACTCTGAACATTTTCATATCATACTTATATTATTATCCATCATTCTTTATAAACTCCCTCCAAAACACAAATTTGAACATTACTTAAAACATTAGAATTCTCTTATACACATTTAAATCTTTACCAATAACAAATTCCATCCACAATAAACACATTCCTTATCAGTCTCTCTTGTCCATAAACCATTAAAATTCCCTTATACACATTTAAATCTTTACCAATAACAAATTCCATCCACAATAAACACATTCCTTATCAGTCTCTCTTGTCCATAAACCTCAAAAGAAGTGCTTTGAAAACTGCCCTTAAAGCTAACTCCAAAAAGTTTGTAAATCTTGCTTCTCCCACAGACTCAGTACTCTTTTGAATACTTAAACTAAGTACTTAAACTTCTTATCTAGAATTTTCATTCAATCTCCATCCTTGTCAGTCTCTCTTATCCATAAATCTCGAAAGAAGTGCTTTGAAATCTGCCCTTAAAGGTAGCTCCAAAAAGTTTATAAATCCTGCTTCTCCCACAGACTCAGGAGCCAATACTTGTGAGGCTTCCTTAAACTCCTTCTTCTGTTGCTCTTTTTCTTTACGATTATATGTTGCACGAGTTGTCCTCTGCTCCTTCATCTCGACTTGTTGAGGCCCCTCAAACTGAGATTTCCCATTTTTTCATTAATATAGGCTCTTCAGACTGCAATTCTACCCTTAAAGGTTGCTCCAAAAAATTTATAAATCCTACTTCTCCCGCAGATTCAGAAACCAATAGTTGTGAGGCTTCCTTAACCTTCTTCTGTTGCTCCTTTTCTTTACAGTTATATGTTGCACAGGTTATCCTCTGCTCCTCCATCTCAACTTGTTGAGGCCTCTCAAACTGAGGTTTCCCAATTTTCACAAGTATAGGCTCTTCAGACTGCAATTCTACCTTCTTTTCTTCCAAAACTTTAAACTTAATAGATGGCGATGAACATACCCCCAGGACCAAAGTATAAAAGTCTTTTGCTTGAGAAACAGTATTAAGTCTATAACATATCCCCAGGTAGTTCACCACCATTCCAATCGGAACATCCCATCTGAACAAGATTCGTCTCTTTTTAAGTTCATCTGCTAAAAAAGCAAACTCCTTTCTTCTTCTTAAAATTTTAGATGGGATCTCCTTTAGAATTATAACATCTTGTGAAGCAATTTGAAATCTCTTCTTATAAAAAGCTTGTATAATTTCGTTGCGCAGGGATCTTTTCCCAAAGTAAATTACCACATCTCTTGGCAAATTCTTTTGCACTGCCACCACAGAGTTAACTCTAAATAATTTTTCAATTTCACTAAGTATTTCCTCTTTTTCTTTATTCAAAATCACAGCAAAGTCCTTTGCAACCATCTCTCTCAGATCTCCTTGCACAGACTCTTCCAAACCTCTGATTCTTAAGGCATATTCCATTTGTCTATATTGAAGCATAAGAATCTCATTTTCCATTTCTTTTTCCATGCTTTCAAATTTTCCCTCCATCAATTCCACTTTTTCGGCTACCTCTTCTACACGAAAGTTCAGCTTTTCAAGAACAGAGGCAACTCCTTTTAGAGCCAAAACTATCTCTTGCCTCAAAATCTTATTATTTTCCTCTAAAATCTCTTTCATTTCTGCCCTAATTTGAGATATAACATTTCCCATCATATCTTGCAAATCCTTCACAATTATTGGCTGTACCAAGGAAGAGGGTGAAGCTATTGATTTAGGTTGTTGCACTGATGATAACACCGAAGAAGAAACCACCTTAGGAGCTGTAGGAATTACTGGACGCTTTGGAGCCATCTTAAAAAAAATCTTTACTCCTTCTTAAAAATTACAAAAATTAAGCAAAAGAAAAAGAGAGATTAAGTCCCAAAAAATTCAAAAAATCCTTCAAAAGGAAATCATTATAACAAAAAAATACTGAACGCTTTGGAGCCATCTTAGAAAAATCTTTACTCCTTAAAAGTTACAAAAATTAAACAAAAGAAAAAGAGAGATTAACTCCAAAAAATCAAAAAATCCTTCAAAAGGAGATCATTATAATAAAAAGAAAGGAGTTAAAAAAAGAAAAGGGAAGAAGAAAAAAATAATTAAATAGAAAAAATCCATTCCATTTTTTTTAAAAGTACAAAAAGCAAAACAAAGAAGTTAAACAAAAATAATAATGCTTCTAAAATCCAAACCCAACATCAAAATCAAATCCACATTCCGTTCCAATCATTAAAAAAAAAAGGAAAAGGATAAAAAAAAACACCAAAAAGCCTGCGGATCGCCATTCTACCTTCCCAAAAAAAAACAAAAAAAAAAAACCCGAAAGGCTTGCCGATCGCCATTTTACTTCCCCTTTCAACAAAATAAAAAAAATAAAAAGAGGGAATATAAAAGTAAAAGTAAATCTTTAAACTTAAAATCCAAATAAAATCAAAGAAAGCAAAAGCTAAATCCTCTACTCAGCTCTGTCCGCCTCTAAAAAAAACTCACCAGATCACTTTAATCGCGGAGGTGGTTGCAGCGGCTTGTTTTGTCCCTAGGGACAAAAGCAGCTGGGAAGCGGAGACAGTCTGAACTCCGTGGGAGCACTCCTCTCACCCCCCAAAAAAAAGCCTTGGGGGTGTATGAGAGTGGCTCTACCACTATTCAGACAACCCTCTTCCCCCCCCTTTGCCCGGGAGGGGGATTTTGAACCGCTGAACAGCTGATGGCCGCTGTTCATAGCGATTCAAACACTTACCCAGGAGGACGGCTACAAAGTAGCCGCCATCGCGCGTGCAGATCCACCAGAAGCCCCCATAATGGAATTCTTGAATCACTTCTATAGTATTTCTTCCAAACCCGAAGTAAAGAAATTCTTAAGATATGAGATCTAAAAACCCTATCAACCTTTTTATTATAAATTAAATAGGCATGCCATCCAAAAAGTAAATCCCATCCCTCCAGAAGGAGTATATCTACATTTGTTAGATTAACCCAATCACTAATTGATGTTAAAACCACAGCATCATAATACAATTTCTAAATCGGTACCTTAAGTCCACCTCTCTCTCGTATATCTTGTAAAATTTTAAGTTTTACTCTTGGTTTTTTCCCTGCCCAGATAAATTTATTGATACCTTTCTGCCACTCATCTAAATTTGCTTCTTTCTTTAAAATAGGTATCATTTGAAATAAAAAGAGAAATTTTGGCAGAACATTCATTTTAATCGCTGCTATTCTCCCCAAAAGGGACAATTGCAGCTTTTTCCAATTATCCAAATCCTTTTGTATTCTAACCCACAGCGTTTCATAATTATTTTTATACAATTTTGAGTTAGAAGCAGATAAAATAACACTCAAATATTTTACCTTATTAACAACCTCAAAGCCTGTCAATCTAACCAATGTCTCCTTATCCAAATTGGTCATGTTCTTAGGCAATATTTTAGTCTTATTGTTATTAATTTTAAAACCTGAAACTTGTCCATATTGATTTGTCAATTGTAACAACTCCATTACAGAATAAGTTGGTTGAGATAATGTAACAAATAGATCATCTGTGAAGGCCCTTAATTTATACTCTTTTTTATTAATTTCTATTCCTTTTATCTTCGATGATTCCCGAATTTTAATCAATAAAATTTCCAAAGTTAACACAAACAGCAATGGAGACAATGGGCAACCCTGTCTAGTCCCCTTTTCAATTGGGAATACCTCTGATAAACCTCCATTAACTATAAGTTGTGCCGTTTGTTTTTGATAAATAGCTCGAAGGACCTGTAAAATTTTATCTCCCAAATTCATTTCCTCAACCAATCTTAGCATAAATTGCCAATTTGATTGATCAAATGCTTTTTCAGCATCTAAAAATATCAATCCTGCAGAAATTTGATTGTTCTTATCCAAATATTCTATTAAATTAATAATTTGTCTAACATTATTTTTCATATACCTTCCAGTTATAAAACCAGTTTGGTCCATATGTATTAATTGGTTCAACACAACCATAAATCTATTAGCTAAAATTTTCGAAAAAATCTTATAATCTACATTCAAAAGAGATATAGGTCTATAATTCTTTGGTAATGTAAGATCTTGGTCTTCTTTTGGAATCAAAGATATAAAAGCTCTGCCCCAAGACAAGGGAGTCTCTAAACCCTGTAATATATTATTAAAAAGTTCCCTTAGAGGTTCTATCAGCTCATCTATCAAAGTCTTGTAGTAAATTGATGTCAATCCATCAGTACCAGGTGCCTTACCTAACTTTAATTCTTTAATTACTTTCACAATTTCCTCCGTGGTAATTAATCTATTAATTTCTTGTTTCTGATCTTCTGTTAGTTTAGGAAAATGAGCATCTTGTAAATATTTATCTATATCTAAGGCCTGTACTTTCCTACCCATATATAATTTTTTATAATAATCTAAAAAAGATTTCCTAATCAAGTCCTTCTGAAATACCAATTTACCTTTATAATTTATTTTGTCTATAATTCTCAACTTCTGTTTCTTTCGCAATTGATAAGCCAGCCATCTTCCTGGCTTATTAGTGTTACAAAATGTATTATGTTTCATATACAGTAAATTAGTTGCAGTCTGATCTGCCATCAACATATTAAATTGCGATTTAAGCAATTTTATAGATTCCTTAATCTTCTCATCTGTAGGATTCAAAATTAAAACTTTTTCTTTTAATTTAATCTCATCTTCCAACTCCTTACGTTTCTGCACCTGTTTCTGTCTATGAATCTTATTCATTTGCATCAAAACCCCACGCATATAAGCTTTACCTGCATCCCATACCATTGACATTGAAGTACCCTTATGCATATTTAAAACAAAATATTCCTTTAAATGCTCTTTAAGTTTCTGAACATTCATTTCTTGTCTAAAAAAATTTTCATTCAACCTCCAAGATCTTCTCTCCTCTTTTTCAGTAACCAATTCCATCCATACTGGACTGTGATCTGTCAATGTCCTTGGGAATATCTTTACATTCTTTACTCTAAAGTATAAATCCGTTGTAATAAAAAAAAGTCAATTCTTGAAAAAGATTGATGTCTATCCGAAAAGAAAGTGAAGTCTCTCTCTTCCAGATTGTGTTCTCGCCAATAGTCTCGCAACTCCCAGTCCTCTTTCAAATCAAAAAAAGCCTTAGGTAATTTAGCCTGTTTAAAAGAAGTAGAAAGTCCTTTTTTGTCTCTAGATGTGTCTAAAACTCCATTCCAATCTCCCATCAATATAACAGATCTGTAATCCAATAAAATCAATTTTTGGTGCAACAACCTATAAAATTGTTCCTGTTGTTGATTTGGTGCATACAAACCTACTATAAGTATTTTCTTACCATACAGTCCCACTTCAATCATAACATATCTCCCTTGAGGATCAGAATCTACTAAACAAGCTGATAAATTTTGCTTTACATAAATAACTACACCCCCTTTCTTCCCAAGAGCAGGAGATACAAAATGAGATCCCAATCGAGCATTAACTAAATATTTTTGATCCTTAGAGATAATATGCGTTTCCTGCAAACAAATAATATCATTGTTATGCTGCTTCAAATAGTGAAATATTTTCTTTCTCTTTTGAGGGGAATTAAGGCCATTAGCATTCCATGTCAGGAGCTTTACCATCTCCCTCATCCAAAAGCCTGGAGAAGACTGCTTGAAGATCTGCCATTGAAGATTGTACCGAAGATCTCTTAGGTCTTGCTCCTCCCACAGGCTCAGAAGCAGATTCTTGTAAAACTTCTTTGATATCTTTCTTCTGTTGTTCCTTTTCCTTACGTCTATGCACTGCCCGAGTCATTCTTTGCTCTTTCATCTCAACTTGTTGAAACCACTCTGCCTGTGATTTTCCAGCTTTCATCAACACAGCTTCTTCAGACTGCTGTTCAATCTCCTTCCCATCCAAGACTTTAAGCATTATAGGTGGTGATGAGCATGCTCCCAGGACTGAAGTATAAAACTCCTTTGCTTTAAAAACAGTATTAAGTCTATAACGTGTCCCCGCAAAGCTCACCACTATTCCAGTTGGAATATCCCATCTGAATGGCATTTGACTTTTTTTAAGTTCGTCAGCCAGAAAAGCAAACTCTTTTCTTCTTCTTAAAATTTTAGATGGGATCTCCTTTAAAATTATAACATCTTGTGCAGCAATCTGAAACCTCTTGTTATAAAAAGCTTGTATGATTTCATTGCGCAGAGATCTTTTCCCAAAGTAAATTACCACATCTCTTGGCAGGTTTCTTTGCTTTGCAACCCAGGAATTAACTCTAAATATTTTTTCAATTTCTCTAGATATTTCCTCTTTTTCTCTGTCCAAGATCACAGCAAAATCATTCACTACCATCTCTCTCAGGTCTTGTTGCATGTCTTCTCTCAAGCCCCTGATTCTTAAAGCAAAATCCATCTCTCTATATTGGGACATAACAATTTCATCTTGTGAAATTTCCACCTTTTTCTCCATTCCTTCAAACTTTTCCTCCAAAACCTCCACCTTGTCTGCAACTTCTTCAAGTCGAGAATCCAATTTTTCAACCACAGAAGTAAGTCCTTTTAAAGCCAAAACTATATCTTGCCTCAAAATACTATTATTCTCCACTAAAAGCTCTTTCATTTCACCTCTAATTTGAGATATAGCATTTCCCATTATATCTTGCATATCTTTTACCGTTATTGGTTGCAGAGGGGGAGAAGATGGTGGTATAGGTTTAGGTTGTTGTGCTGGTAGTATCGCAGGAGAAGAAGCCACCTTCGGTACTGTAGAAGTTGCTTGGCGCTTTGAAGCCATTTTCAGAAATTTATTTCTCCTTTCCTCCTTCTTAAGAAAAAAATACAAAAGATACAAAAAATAATCCCTTAAAAAAGTAAAAAAAAAGGGGGTTAAGCAAAAAGGGAAAATAGTCCTCTTAAAACCCAAATCCACTTTCAAAAAATCATTATAAGTAATCAAATCCGTTCCGTTCCATTCCGGTCACTTAAAAAAAAAAAACCCTGCCGATCGCCATTTTACTTTCCCTTTCAGCAAAAGAAAAAAAAAAGGGAATAAAAATAAATCTTTAAACTAAAAGTCCAAATAAAATAAAAAAAAATAAAATCCTTTATTCAGCTCTGTCTGCTTTTAAAATAACTCACCAGATCTCTATAATCGCGGAGGTGGGAGCGGCGTCTCGCTTTGTCCCTGGAGACAAAGACAGCTGAGAAGCGGAGACAATCTGAACTCCGTGGGAGCACTCTTTTCACCCCCCCCCCAAAAAATTCCTTGGGGGGTTTCAGAGGCTCTACCACTATTCAGATGATACTCCCCTCCCTCCCTTTGCCCGGGAAGGAGGTTCTGAACCGCAGAACAGCTGATGCCTGCTGTTCTTAGCGGTTCTAACACTTTCTCAGGAGGACGGCTACAAAGTAGCCGCCAGCGCCAGCGCAAATCCACCGGAAGCCCAAGCAAATACAATTCTTATTATTGTTAGTAAACATACAATTGCATATCAACATTTGTTACATTTTTCTAATAATATCAATAATATCAGCATAAAATATCTTTTCTAACCAAATCATATCTTAATTGCATTTGCACTCAATTTCCACTTATTTAATCCATATCCTATTTTCGCTTTTTTCAATTTTAATTTCCCATCCATGTTCAAAGTATCCCAATCATTTATAATTTCAAAACAAGTTATATTTGGGCAACCAAAAGCATCCCTTATTCAAAGTTCTTAGCATATTCTTATTCATACCAAGATATAATATTCTGATTACAAATCCTAACTATCTAGTTATAATAATACTTCTATTTCTAACAATCTGTTCTTAACTATATTCAAACCTCTAAATAATACGGCATCCCCTCTAATAGGTCAAAGCTTCTGTTTCCTTCAATCTTACTCTAGCTTTCTTTCTTTGCCAACTAACTTTCCAAGTCAGTGCATTTGGATCATCAAATAATTCTTCCTCTATTTTTGTATATATTATTTGAAACAAGAGAAACAGTTTGGTTAAAGTGTTTTTGGGAGAGCTAGCCCATTGATATTCATTAAACCGCCTCCCTCCTTCTCTAGTACCCCACAGTTCTAATAACAACTTTATCTTCCATTTCATCAGCTCTCCTTCCTTGTCATCCAGTATGTTCTGAAACGTTGGTTTATAAAATGTCTTTTCCGTTTCCAATATTATCATTGTGTCTTCTGAGTTTTCATTTATCTGAGTCTGGTCATTAGTTTCTTCCTTTAGATTGTCAATGTTTGTGTCAGCATTCTCTAGTTTTCCTTCTTTTTTCTGGGTTGCTGGTTCCTTCTCTGTAGTTGTTTTCTGAGTTTGTAGATTTAAATTATAAAATTGTTCTTTTATCTCCTTTGTGTTATTTTTAACCTGCTCACAAGCTAAAGTAATTGTTTTTTGTATTAATTTCAACATGGAGAGAATTTATTTCTGTGTTTCATCAGTATTTTCTTGGTGATATGGCAAGTTAAGGCTAATGGGAACAGATGTTAAAGATGGTGTTTTACTATTTAAAGCTGAGTATGAAACATCCATTTTATTTTTTTTTGTAAGTAGCCTTTATAAATTTATCCAACCAACTGTCCTTTCCTGAATCTCCCCTAAGCAGATATAAGTAAAATTCAAATTTTTCTGTCCAGTAAGAAATATATCCTTTCTGTCCAGGGAGAAAAAAGAACCATTGAAGGTTGTTTAACAATCAAGATTTATAATCCAAAGTGTTCCATATGTTTCTTCTACAAGAAAATAAATCCACAATACAGTTCTGAAAGTCAGTATTTATGTTCAAAATTCAGACAGGCCAAATTTATCATATTTGTTATCATCTCTGCCACACAGATAAGCAGCCCCCAAGCCTGTTCCTTTTTTCTCAGCTGCAATTCTCAATAGTAAAAGCTTCCAAGGTCAAGGCCAGCCAAAGTCTTATCTAGTTCTGGGCTTCGAGCCAGGTTTCTTTTAGGCATAAATTGTAGTGCCATAATTCACCACTAGATGTCATCAATGCCGCTTTCCAGTTTTTAGATCCAAAACTTATATTGTAAACTTTTCAAGTCTTTTTTTTAAAAAAAAGGTCTTAAAAACACTTAGTTGAGATAAGGGAAACTTTTGGTCACCTAAACATAAAGTACTTGAAAATCATAAATAATAGTGTTTTCTTGAATATTGATGGGAAATTAAAGTTTTGGGGGGAAAAAGAGCAATAATAGGACATTGTTTATATAAGGATATTAAGTGCAAATGCAATTAAGATATGTATAGGCTAAAAATTATTGATAAATGTAACAAAGATGTTTCTATTTAGTTGAAAATAAGAATTTTGTTTGCCCAATATGAGGTAATAGATATTATTGGAAAGAGAGAGGAAGTATTTGATGTTCTAATATTAGACTTAAACTAAAAATTTATGTATATTACTGAACTATTGGTTAACCCAGACAACACCTATAATGGTTTTGACTTATTAGAGGGGATACTGTATTATTAATTAGATGGTTTAACATGGTGGGAAATAGATAATTTTTAGAAAACAGAGCAATACTATAATCAAATAGATAAGATGTGTAACCAGAATATTAGATTTTGCTATGAAAATAGAAAAAGGGAGAAATTGAGATAAAGGAAACTTTGGTCACCTAAATATAAAATACTTGGAAATCATAAATAATAGTGTTAATTGGAATATTGATGGGAAATTAAAGCCTGAAAAAAAAGCAATAACAGGACAATGATTGTATACAAGGATTAAGTGCAAATGCAATTAAGATACGTATAAGCTAAAAATTATTGATAACTGTAACAAAGATATTTTTATTTAGTTGATAATGAGAATTGTACTAGCCCAATATGAGATAGCAGATATTAATGGAAAAAGAGAGGAAATATTTGATGTTGTAATATGAGATTTATACTAAAGACTTATGTACGTTATTGAACTATTGATCAACCCAGTCATCACGTTGCTTTTTAAATACCCAATTGTAAAATGAGAAAATCAATAAAATATTATATATATTTAAAAAAACACTTTTAGTCCCCAAATTTTCAAGCTGTATGTATATATTAATTCCAAATAAGTCTTATAGGTTTCGCCATTTTCCCCAAGTAATTAATTTGCCACTTTTCTTTTCTGAGGGAATGGGGCGGAATTTCCCTTTCCTTCTTTCATCCTTCTTTGGGCAGATTTTCAGGAAGAGGTCTTAAAATCATAAAGAAAGGATCAGGTCTCACCCAGTTTCATCTATGTTGCTGTAAAGTTGCTTGGTAGTGCTAGTTGACTTCTGTTGTCAGCAGCTTCGGACTGGCTACACGAATGCAGCCAGTCTTTCCCCCGCCTGTTTGGAGGGCTCCCTCGGATCAAACAGGAGGGCTGCCCCCCCGTGATCAACGAGAGTCCCCTCCTTGCCTGCTGCCTCTATGGGGTGACTTTCAACCCTTTCCAGGGTCCCCCAGCAGGGCAAAAACCAAACGCGAAAGACGGAGCCCTGTTTTCCTGCATCTGCCTTTCTGTGACGTCAAAACCGGAAGCTGACAGTCGGCCCCTCTTAAAAGGAAAGAGTCTCCTGTAGGGGAAACAAAAAACATGTTGGGTATTTCCTCAAGGCTTGTGAGGATGTTTGTTGTAAAAAAAAATTATGAACCTTTCTGCTTTCATAACTGTACATTTCACCCATGTAGCTTCTGACAGTGGATATCCTTTCCACTGAACAAGGTATTGTAACTTCCCCTTGTACAACCTAGAATCAAGAATTTGTTTTATATCATAATGTGTTTCCCCCTCTACCACTATTGGACCCAGCAGCTTCTTTGGAATAGGTCTTAAAGAGGATTCAGACACAGGTTTCAACAGACTACTATGGAACACAGGGTAGACTTTCCCCAAAAGCTGTGGAAGTTTTAACTCCACGGTAACCAGATTTATGATTTTGGTGATAGGAAAAGGACCCAGAAACTTTGGCCCCAATTTTTTGCTGGGTAACCTCAATCTCAAATACTTAGTTGAAAGATAAACCTTTTCCCCAACATAAAAGGTCTTTGAGGGGAACGTTTCTTATCAGCCTGCTCCTTGTAAACCTTAGCGGCTTGGGTTAAGGCTTTTTTGACATTTGCCCAAACACTTTGGAAGGAGGTCACCCACTGATCCAAAGTTTGGGAGGCAGGTGGCTCCTAGGGGTACTCAGGCATAGGCACAAAATCCTTCCCAGTGATTTTTTTGTAAGAGGACAGCACCCACAGCCCCGTCACTCGCATTGACTTGAATGATGAAGTGCTTTTCAGGGTCAGGGTGCTTGAGAACAGGTTTGGCTGCAAAGAGTCTTTTTAGTTTCTTGAATGCAGCTTGACATTCTAGGGACCATGGCAATGGCTGACAAGGTCAGGGTTTCCCCCCCCCCCTTTCCCCGTCTTCAGTAAGTTGGTTATTGGCATGGCTATCTTCACGCAAGAGGGGATAAATTGGCGGTAAAAGTTAGCCAACCCCAGAAAGCTTTGAGGTTGTTTATGTGTGCGAGGGGGTTGCCATTCCAATACAGCTTTCACTTTTGCAGGATCCATTTCTATTCCCTCATTTGAAATTCGGTACCTAGATAGTCAAGGCGTGTTTGGTGAAACTCACATTTACATAGCTTTGCATACAGTTTAGCCTTCAGTAGTTTCCTCAGCACGGACAAATTTAATGTGCTCTTCCATAGTCTTAGTGTAAATGAGAATGTCATCAAGATAAACTAAAACCCCCTTATACAGATGATCATGGAGCACCTGGTTGATTAACTGCATAAATACAGCAGGAGCTCCTTGTAGTCCAAAAGGCATCACTTTAAATTGGAAGCTTCCCAGGGGTCAATTGAAGGTGGTTTTCCATTCGCCCACCTCCTTAATCTGGACTCGGTAATAAGCCTCCCTTAAATCCAACTTTGTGAAAACTTTCCCTTTTGCCAGGTGGGCTAACATGTCCTTCATTAAGGGAAGGGGGTACATGTTCTCTATGCTGACAGTGTTTAATCCTTTAAAATCCATGCACAATCTCAGTGACCCATCTTTCTTTTCTTTGAACAACACAGGGGCTGCTACACACAATTTTGCTGGTTGGATAAAACCCCGAGCCAGGTTCTTATCAATGTACCCTCTTAATTCCTTCATCTCTCTGGGTGTCATTGAGTACATTTTTGGCTTTGGGAGCTTGGCCCTGGGTAAGATTTTAATGGCGCAATCTGTAGCCCGGTGAGGGGAAGGACGTCGCACTCTTTCTCACTAAACGCCTTGGCTAAATCACGGTATTCAGTTGGGACAAGCTGAACACCTGGCAGCTTTTCCACAACAGCCTTTAGTGTCTCAGGGTGCTCTTCCTGAGCCTCATTTATGGTATAGTCCTTTCTATCATTGGCAGTGACAGGTGGGAAGGGGCCTATCCCCAATCTTAAATTCCTCACTCCATTCTCCCACCAGATGTTTGGGCACTATTTGTTGAGCCAGGCCAGACCCAAGATCACAGCCTCAGTCATTTTTGGGACCACCACAAAATGGATGATTTCCCAGTGCCAACCCATTTCCAATCACACTGGTTCTGTCAGGTGCGTGTCAGGTGCACCACCAATAAGGAATCTGTCAGTTTGTTCAAATCTCATGGCTAGTGGTAACAGCCTTGCCCGAATCCCCAACTTGAGCATTGTGGGCAGATTAAGTAGGCATCTGGTACAACCTGGGTCTATTAAAACGTTTAAGTCCATTTGGGCCCTGGTTTTGGGTACTATTATCTTGGCGGGGATGGCAAAAGGTGGGATGGGCTGACTTACCATCGGATCCTCCTCACCTTCCTCATCACTGTCGTACTGTGCCGGCATCTGCTGTGGCTCGGACTGGGCTTTTGCCTTGAGCTCAGTTGGGGGGAGGTCTTGACGACTGGGTCTTGATGTGCCCAGTTTGTCTTCTCTCTTCCTCCTCTGGGAGCTTTTACAGCTTTGCAGTGGTAACTGGCATGCTTCTGGGTTGAGGTTTGGGAACCGGGCATTCCACAGCATGGTGACCCATTTGACTGCATCGGTAGCACTTGATAGGAGCCCTGGCTGGCACTTGGAGGACACTGGTGGTCACAGTGGCTTGGGAACGTTGGCCAAAAAGGTGTTTCTCCTGGACGCGTGGCGGCTTGGGTTCGGCTGTGCCTGGCTTTCTGGGGCAGTCCAATTCGATGTCCAGCATCACCACCATGCTGTACCACTTACACAATTGGTTGGAAAAGCCACAATAGATGCAGGCTTGGAGCAAGTTGTGGTCTAGCCCCTGCTTGAAGTAGTTGATCAACTATCATTCTGGCCACTGCCCCAACCAACCAGCAACTCTTCTGAATTCACGAACATATTCCTTAGTGGGGCGGCTTCTTTGCTTCAGGCGATGGATCTCTTTCTCGGCCAGCAGGGTCTGGGATTCATCTTCAAAATGGCCTCTCAGTTGCTCCATGAATAAGTTAGCATCCTGCAGTTCAGGAGCCCCTTCATCATGGAGGTTGGTCACCCAACTGGCTGCCACAGCATTCACCATCATGGCATCATCCAGGTAGGCATAAGTGTAGTGATCTAGATGAGCCCACACCTGATTTAGGAAGAAGGATAGATTCTCAGGGTCCCCATCAAAGGTGGGCTTGATGGGAGGCAGTTCAAACCTTGGTGGGGCTGCCTGCACATGCTGCTGGGCTGCTTGTTGATCCTGGGGACATGGCCGAACCATTCTCTGGACTTCCCTTGGCCGGGCTCCTGGACTGGCAGCCTGAGGCCATGGCAGCAGGCTTGGCTGGGATACAGGGCTCAACATCACAGCTGGCTGGGGAATAGGTGAGGCAGCACAGGCTCCCGCAATCAGGCTGGGACTCTGGTGAGGGGAGGGAAGAGATGGGTAGCCCTTGGCATTCCCCCCATGGTGCACACATTCTGGGCAATGGGAACCATCTCTTTTACCTCAAGTCTGCCGAACATTTCCTTCAGCTGCTCGAGCGAGGGGCTGTGGACTGCAGACTGGAACTTCCAGTCTCCGGAGTCATCCCCTCTGATCGATCCCTTTCCCTTCTGGTATGCCACAGAGAAAAACCCCTGGGACAGCAGCAACAGGAGTTCCTCTTCAGTGGCTACAGGAGTGCTCCTGCACTGAGGGGCAGCCTTGGCTTGATAGAGGTCCGCCAGGATTGTAGTTCCCCCCTGCGGTACCAGCTTCCCAGGTTGGATCAACCTGGACTTTGGCCAAGCCCCTGCCAGTGATGCCTCCTCGGTGGCTGGAACAGCTGCTTGCACTCCAACAGCTGGAGTTCCATTGCAGCCAGCAATGGCTCCATTCTTTTCCTCCATCTTCAAATCTTTGCCAAGTCTTCACCACTCTCCCAAAGGATGGGTAGGCGGTCAGGGCCCAATGACCCCCAAAATGAATGTTTTATGAGACTTGGTTTAATGTCATGGTTCCAACAGACAGACGAATAAAGCAGAACTCCGAGGCTTGAAAATTCCTCAAAGAACATGTTTATTAGTTACAAAGTATCGTCACGGTCAAAAGTGAAACCAAGTCTGAATACACAAGTAACAATTATCCAATTACAAAGTATGTCCCACCCACAAATCTATGCTAGCAACTACGTTCCCCAATATTTTCATTTGGTGGGCTTTTTTATGTAATGCCCAGTCCCTGGTTGCGGGAGCAGTAGATGACCTTGGTTCCCATGGGACAAAAGATTATTTTGACTAACAAAGCACCTGGACAATCTCCCTCCCTCCGTTCTATGTGGCAACCTAGAATGAGAAGAAAAAATGGCCGCAGCAATGCTCATTGTAGAGTTGACATGGGGTCCCAGTGCCCTGAGAACTTGGGGGCCAGGCTGTGTGCTTGTCCTCCACTACCCAGAGCTCTGGGCAGCCTGGGGGACCATCAACACTAACAGGGCACTCAGATCCTCCTTGGGGTGGGTCCGCGCCCAGCCTCCTTTCTGCTTTTGCTGTGGCATTCTGTCAGCCCTGTGCCCCGGGCACTGCAAGCCCCCGCATGCTCACCACCTCCTGTGCACTCACCCAGGTGGAGAGGCCAGCTGGGCTGGGGTGGGCTAGGGCCAAGGTGGCAGGGGCTGGCCCTTCGCCATCTCCAGGGTGGCCCCATGGGCCAGATCTAAACCCATTGCAGACTGAATCTGGCCCACGAGCCTTGAGTTTGACATGTTTGCTCTACTCCCTTCTCTACCTTTTGGGAGACAAAGTTGTCTGCTAGGTTTGTCAGGAATCTGTTTGATCTTCCACTGGGTGCAGAGTTTGTCTCCCAGTTAATGTCAAAGTAGTTCAAGTCCCCCTTACTATTGTGTGTTTCCTACATACCTTAGTTAACTGATTAGCAAGAAGTTCATCTATTTCCTTTGTTTGGTTGGCTGGCCCGTAGTATACACCTATGGCAATGTCATTCTTTTTTCCTTTTATATTGACCCAAATGCATTCAAGACGGTTTTCATCATTGTTCTCTATTTCTGTAGGTAAGTAGTTATTTCTTATATATAGCGTAACTCCACTTCCTCTTTTATTAGGTCTGTTTCTTTTAAACAGTTTAAATCCCTCTAGCTGTATATTCCATTCATGGGTTTCATCCCACCAAGTTTTGGTAATGCCCACATGTACAGTACTTGGATTTCTTGTTCACCCTGTTTATTGCTCATACATTGAGTCTTTCCTGACAGACCCTGTGTTTGCTTTCTACATAACCTGTTTTGTGTCTGGGTTCCCCTTCTTTCTTACCACCGGTTTGATGAGTGCACATGGTATGGCACACACTATCAAAAGATTGATTTTTCTTAACAGCCTTAATATTCTTAATCACACAAACATCTCTGTTAGAAACACTGACAACCCTGTTAGTTTTAGATTGCTGGGGACAGAAATGTTCTGTATCAATTAACTCTCTGTCCCCATTGTTCAGTTTAAATGTTTCTCCCTGTATTTAGTACAGGTAATCCCCCAGATACGAGCGTTTATTTAGCGGGTTTTCACAAAAACAAGGTTATTTAGAAAGGGTACTTACATTAGAAATTCAAAATTGCAACCAAAAACAGGCCTCTGTAGCCATTTGACTTGGATTCAGTCTTGGCTGCTGTAGTGGCCATTTTAACTCTGTGACTTGCCTGGGCCGGTTCGGGCCTTACAAGAAGCCAGAAGGGTTTTTTGGCTTTTTTTTGTGCCTGGTCACATGGCCAAACAAGATCCGGTGATTTTTGCAGCCGGCACCGACCATTCGTTTTTGCTTTCTTGGAGCTGCGTGGAAGATCTGCTGCTTGCTGGACTTGAGGACTACTGTAGAGAGCTAGAATTACTTCTGTAAGTATTTTAAAATATTCTTTTCTGTTACTCTATAGTACTGTACTGTATTGTTTGTAATCACTTTGGGAACTGCTCTGCTTTTTATTGTGTTTGTAAATACAGTACTTTGCAAGTTTGTTTGTATTTGCCTGAAACTTATAACATGTGGCTGCTGCTGCCTCCTCTCCCTAGCACAGACCCACCAGAGATTCTGCTGACCCCTTACTGGAAGGTAACACCCCCCCCCCCCCATTTTGGATTTTGCCTGGAGAGGCTTGTGTTGATCAGGGACAGTGTTTTTTTTTTAAAGGTTTTAAATTTAAATTGTGGGTGTTCCTTCACTAGAGGCTTTTAAGAAGCGACTGGATAGGCATTTATCAGAAATACAGTACAGTACTGTACTCTATTGTGAGAGCAGTGGGGTAGACTAGATGACCTCAAGATCCCTTCTGTTATGTCCCGAGCCTTGCAAATGGGCTCGGGGCGTTTGCAGGCAGTCCCGGGCAGGTGCAAGCTGCCCGGGACCAGACAGGCTGTCGCCAGCGCCTGTGCGCATGCGCGGGTGCTGGCGCGGGAAAAGTAACACATTGACCCGGGGATTGCCTATATAAGAGGCTGGGAGGTTTTGGGCGTTGCTGAAGCCTTCACCTGTAAGCTGAACACAGAATAAAAGAAAACCTGAGAACTACAACTGCTTCTCGTGTCTGCTTTTCGCCAAGGACTCAACACTGGCGACGAAGGTGGGATGCCTTACATCGCCTGGAAAGGAAGAGGTGTAAGCTTACCCAAGTGAGTCCTGAGCGGCGGAACGGCGTTGACTCGGCAGCTACCCGCCAATCCAGTGTGCATTCGGGGGTAGGCTGGCTGATAGACCCGTCTCCTGAAAATGGCAAAAGTCGGAAGGCTTTCGGAATTCGACGTCTCACATCCAGAGCGGTGGGAGTCCTACGTAGCCAGGGTGGAAAATTACCTCAAGGTAAACCAAGTGAGGGAAGATAGCTTGAAGGCTGCCACCCTGCTTTGTGTCTGTGGTCAAGACGCCTTTGAAATCGCAGAGAACCTTGCAGCACCTGTCCCATTAGAGTCTGTCAGCTACGCAGATCTAAAGAAGCTATTGAAGGAGCACTTCCAGCCCAAGATGTCCGTCATCGCATGGCGCCACACCTTCGAGCAGAGGGATCAACGATCCGGAGAGTCGGCCAAAGAATACATCGCCGCATTGAGGAAGGCCGCCAAGCACTGCGAGTTCAAGGACCTCGAAGAACGACTGAGGGACCGATTCGTGTGCGGCTTAAGGCATCGAGATCTACAACAGAGGCTTTTCGCCAAAGAAGACTTGTCCTTCCAAGATGCCTTAAGAGAGGTCACTGCAGAAGAAGCAGCAGGCGGCGCCGTCAAAAACATGCGGCCGATCAGGAACAGTCCAGATGTTGCATCCGTGCACCAAGAGGACGTCTGAGGGAACTCCGAGGAGGATCCGGACGAGGAAGTCGACCGTCTCCACCCCACGAAGGAAGGGAATCAGAAAGGAAGCTCTGCAGCTCCCCTCAAGTGCATCGGCTGTGGAGGTCGCCACAGGAGAACCGACTGCAAGTTCCGCTCCGCTATCTGCCGGGCGTGCGGGAAACAAGGACATATTGCAGCTGTGTGTCTGGGCCGACGAAAGGTACAACCTCAGGAAGAACTGCGCCTGAAAGGTACCAGGGTCCCCAGCCAGAATAGGGTAGGTTTTTGCGCTTCGCGAAGAAGCATCTTCAGGACAGGCACACACAAGCCCATCAAGAAAAAGCTGTCACTCAAGGTGAAGCTACAAGGGGTTCCATTAACTATGGAACTAGACATGGGGTCTGCCCTTTCAATCATATCCTTACACACATTTAGGAAGATTTGTTCCGGCAGTGGAACTCAGGCTAAATTAAGGCCTTCTGACATTGTGTTAACAGACTTTCAAAATTCGAGAGTGTGTGTTAAGGGGGAGGCCACCCTTAACGTACAGTATAAGAATTTTGAAGGTCCACTAGACATATTAGTAGTAGGGGGTGAACGAACGAGTCTCATAGGACTCGATTGGTTTGAAGCCTTGGGGATACACGTCACGGGGCTCAACAGCTTACAAACACTCGACCTACAGGAAGTCTGCAAAGAATTTGCAGATGTCTTCAGCCCCCAGCTGGGAACATTCAAGGGACCTCCTGTGTCCTTAAAACTAGACCCCACTGTCACGCCCATTAGAATTAAAGCAAGAAGGGTCCCTTTTGCTTTAAAGAGTAAAATTGACACTGAGTTAGACAAACTGATCCAACAGGGAATCCTAGAACCTGTTGATTCCAGCCCTTGGGAGACCCCCATTGTCACGCCTCTAAAGGCAAATGGGGACATTCGCATTTGTGCTGACTACAAATGCACTCTTAATAAGACATTGCAGCAACATGCCTATCCTGTTCCTGTGGTCAGTCATATTCTGGCCTCCCTCAAGGGGGGGCGCGTTTTTGCAAAGCTTGACCTAGCTCAAGCGTATCAACAGCTGCCTATTGATGATGATGCTGCTATAGCTCAGACTATTGTGACCCACAGGGGAGCCTTTAAGGTAAAAAGGCTACAGTTTGGAGTGAATGTCGCTCCTGGGATTTTCCAAAGCGTAATGGAAAACACACTACGGGCCATACCGGGGGTTTGCCCCTACTTTGATGATGTCTTAATTGCAGGAGACTCCACACACATTCTAGCTGAAAGGCTAAGGGCTGTTCTGTTAAGATTCAGGAAAACAGGCCTCAAGCTCAAAAAAGACAAATGCAAAATTGGGGTGCCTTCTACTGAATTTCTGGGATTCAAAATTGATGCTGCTGGGATTCACCCTGCTGAATCCAAACTAACTGCCATTTTAGAAGCACCTAGGCCAAAGTCTAAGGCCGAACTTCAGGCCTTCCTGGGCCTCCTGAATTTCTACAATTCCTTTCTTCCACATAAAGCTAGTGTAGCTGAGCCTCTTCACAGGCTATTAGACAAACAAGCAGTGTGGCAATGGTCACAAACACATGAGGCTAGTTTCAATGAGGTCAAGGCTTTACTCACTTCTAACAGTGTACTTGCACACTTCAATGAGTCCCTTCCTGTGTGCATCGCTTGTGATGCTTCCCCTTACGGGGTAGGAGCCGTCCTGAGCCACCTCAGGTCTGATATTACATATTACATATTACATATTACATATTGCATATTACTCCAGAACACTGTCTTCTGCTGAGCGCAACTATGCTCAGATAGACAGGGAGGCTCTGGCTGTTGTTGCTGGAATTAAAAAATTCCATGATTTCTTGTATGGCAGGCATTTCACGGTCTTCACTGACCATAAGCCTCTGCTGGGACTGTTTACCACACGTAAAAAAACTCCCCAAATCATTTCCCCTAGAATGCTTAGGTGGTCTATTTTTCTGTCTGCATATGATTTTTCCTTACTCCACAAGCCTGGGAAAGGAATGGGCCATGCTGATGGCCTCAGTAGATTGCCCCTGCCAGTAGTAGAAGCTGACCCTGCGCCAGCTGTCAACATTCTATCCATCCAAGCCTTGCTCGAGTCCCCTCTGAATGCCAGGGATGTCGCCGCTGAAACAGGCACAGATCACACACTTTCACGTGTCCTTTATTGGGTTTTGTCTGGATGGCCTGAGCACTGCCCTAGTCCTGAGTTTCAGAGTTTCTGGTCAAAAGGAACGAGTTGTCCACTTCTCAGGGTTGTCTGCTTTGGGGAAACAGAGTTGTCATTCCCACCTCAATGAGGACTAGGATCTTAGAGTCCCTCCACGAGGGTCATCCTGGCATTGTTCGCATGAAGGCCCTTGCGCGCAGCCACTTGTGGTGGCCTGGTTTAGATAAGGACATTGAGGCTAAGGTGCATGCATGCCACCTGTGCCAGCGCTCTCGCCCAGAGATGCCCCAAGCTCCTGTGCATAGATGGGAGGATACACAGTCCCCATGGTCTAGGGTGCACATTGACTACGCTGGGCCCTTTCAGGGCCAGTTCTTCTTGGTCCTCGTTGACAGTCATTCAAAATGGCTTGAGGTTGTACCTGTCTCATCCACCACCACTGCAAAGACTATTCAGGTACTGAGGGGGATTTTTGCTACACATGGGCTTCCGGATGTCATTGTGTCTGACAACGGCCCTCAATTTACTTCCTCCGAATTCCAAGCTTTCTTACAGGCTAACATGATTCGTCATGCCACGTCTGCACCCTTCCACCCGTCCACCAACGGTATGGCTGAACGCATGGTCCGCATCACAAAGGATGCCTTGAAAAGACTCACCTATGGGGACTGGCATCACAGGTTGGCTGACTTTCTCCTTTCTTACCGCACCACACCGTCCACTTCTACAGGGAGAAGCCCAGCTGAACTTCGCTGGGGGCGTAAACTTACTACAAAACTTGACCGGTTGCATCCGGACAGACTGCCTTCATCTACCTCACATCCTCGGGCACCTAGACAATTACTTGTGGGTGCCCCGGTTTGGACTCGCAATTACGGGCCTGGTCATACATGGGTCCCCGCTTCTATTTCCAGGGTCACAGGTCCTCTATCCTACGAGGTAGCCCTGGACAACGGTCGTGTCCTGCGTCGGCACATCGACCAACTCCGCCCTAGGCGGGATCTTCCAGATGAGACCCCTGGGTCTTTTCCAGGGGGGGAGGGGGACCCTTTAGAGCAAAGGGAGGGGCACGAGCTGCTGCCCACCTCCAATGATGGAGCCACAAACGGCCCATTCCAAGATTCCGCGAGTGCCCCAAACAGGAATTCTAAGAGCCTATCCAACTACCAGGCATTCACGCCTACTCCAGCCAGGGAGTCACCCCGGGGGTACAATCACTATTCACCTGCACAGCACAGTACTCCAGTCAGGGAGGATACCCGGGAGCATCCCAATAAATCATACCCCGCAAGAGAGCTGGCACATAATCCCCAGAGTTGGCCTGACCTTACCCCAAGTCCTACAGGGGGTCAAACATACAGGGAGGTGGTCGAGGAACCAAGTTCCGACTACAACACCTCTAGCCCAAATCAGGGAGTAACTGAGTTTGGGGAAGGCACAGAAACCTACATAAGCCCGGACACAGAACGGGGTTTAGGGGATGGACAGCCTCCTGACAGGTCTTGGACGGACCTAGGAGGTTCTACAGAGACACCCAGCAGTGGCTATCACTTCAAGAGGCCCGAGGGCCTACAGCTAGGTGGGTCAACCAGGTCACAAAGTGACAGAAGCCCTGGCCTGACGAGCCCGGTGGGCAAGCAAGCAGGCCAGGCATTGGGGCACAGTCCTTGGAAGGCACCAAGGCATGATAAGGAGAACAGGATCACGTCTCCCTCCAGTCAGGGAACACCTATCAGAAACCCAGAGCTGAGAAGGTCACAGAGAGTAAGGAAATCTCCTAAGTACTTAGAGGATTACATAACATTGCTGGCTAAACAAAAGCCAGTGAACAGTAGGAGCACTGGGGAGTAGAACACTGTTTCAAGAACTAATTGTATGTTGGTAGTAGTCTTAACCCGGGGGAAAGGGGTGTTATGTCCCGAGCCTTGCAAACGGGCTCGGGGCGTTTGCAGGCAGTCCCGGGCAGGTGCAAGCTGCCCGGGACCAGACAGGCTGTCGCCAGCGCCTGTGCGCATGCGCGGGTGCTGGCGCGGGAAAAGTAACACATTGACCCGGGGATTGCCTATATAAGAGGCTGGGAGGTTTTGGGCGTTGCTGAAGCCTTCACCTGTAAGCTGAACACAGAATAAAAGAAAACCTGAGAACTACAACTGCTTCTCGTGTCTGCTTTTCGCCAAGGACTCAACACCTTCCATCTCAGTTACTGTTGAAAGCCGACAGTTCTGTAAACTCCACCCAAATCTCTCATTGCATGTCTGCCTGGAGACGCTTAAGCTACTTACTTTAGTGGAAACTGCAATCTGAGAGTTCTCCACCCCCACCCCTGCTGAAGAAGCTTGAGCTGCTTAGCAACAAATGGTTTTGTTATATTTTCGGTTCTTTAGGCATTGAATGAGGCAGAGTGTTGAAACAGCAACAAGTTTATTAACTCAGAACAGAAGCAGCCCTAAAGGCTGCTGCACAGCTATTTATACAGTTAGCCTCTAGGTGGCAACCAATAGGTTTAAAGTAACAGTTTTCCGCCCCAAACCTCATTATCAGCTTGGAGACAGCCAGTCTGGCTTTCAGTAACAGGAACTGTTAAACAATACAGCAATGTAGGTCAGACATTAAGCAAGTGATTTAAAACAGTTGTGGCCAATACATTATACCCCTTCCCCCTAGATGGCTCAAACTATCAATTGCTGGACATAGTCCTGCAGATATTTAGGCGGCCTTCTTGACCGTTCTGAATGTCTAGGGGTTGCAGGGGTCTCCTGGTCTACCCGCTTGCCTGCCTGGCTAGGTAGACCAGGACTCTGAGGTCCAATGAAGTCAGGTTGACTCCGGTCCCTTTGGCTGGCCAGTCCCGGTCGGCCCAAACCAAAGTCCAATTGTGCAGTAAAGTCTGCAGGGCTGTCCCTCAGCACAGTTTGCCAGTCCTGTTCAGCGGATACTGTCTGTCTGTCTGGGGGAAGCTCTCCTATGGCCTTTTCCTCGTCTCCTTGAGTAAGAGTTCTGTTGGAGCATGCAAGCTCCTCTCTTGGGCTGCTGTCGCATGGCCCATGTGTGCGGCCCTCTTGAGAGGCCTGAGCCAGCGACTGGTTCGCTAGCCTCCGACGCAGCTGGTCAATGTGCCGGCGAATGACTCGCCCATCTTCCAGGACCACCTCATAAGAGAGTGGTCCCGACACCTTAACAACCATGGCTGCCACCCACAAAGCCCCTTGCCCATAATTCCGGGTCCAAACCCGGTCACCCACTTGCAAATTCTGAGGTGCCTTTGGCTAAGCAGAGTCTGAGGCAACCCAGTCAGGGTGCAGCCTGTCCAGCTTGGTGATCAAATGGCCCCATCTGAGTTCGGCAGGGCTTCTGCCTATGGCGGTACAGGGAGTTGTGCATTGGCAGAGTATAAAATTTGCCAGTCTGTGGTGCCAATCCCCTGTGACAATCCGTTTTAGTGATTCCTTAGTTGTGCAGACCATGCGTTCTGCTTGGCCGTTCGAGGCCGGGTGAAAGGGAGCCAACGTGGCGTGCCGTATTAGATTTGCCCTGAGGAAAGACTGGAATTCAGAAGCGGTAAACTGAGCCCCATTGTCAGAGACTAACACGTCTGGAAGTCCGTGTGTTGCAAAGATTCTGTGCAGTTCCTGGATGGTCCTGGCAGTAGTCATAGTAGGGACTGGTGCGACCTCTAACCATTTAGAATGGCTATCTACCACTATTAGAAACAGATGTCCCTGAAAGGGCCCGACAAAATCGATGTGGATTCTTGACCACGGTGTGTTTGTGTCCTCCCATCGGTGGACAGGGGCTTGCGGCATCTCTGGTCTGGATTGCTGGCACGTGTAGCAACCATGTACTTGGGCCTCGATGGCTTTATCTAGCCCTGGCCACCAAAGGTAGCTCCTCGCAAGTGCCTTCATCCGGACTATTCCCAGATGATCCTCGTGCAGAGACTCTAGGACCCTGGGCCTTAAAGAGCTCGGGACTATGACCCTACTTCCCCAAAGGATGCACCCCTTATGAGCTGAAAGCCCATCTTTTCTCATGAAGAAACTCTGAAATTCTGGCCCTGGACATTTGTCCAGCCATCCTGTGTGTACCCAGTTTAGCACACGACTCAGCGTTTTGTCAGCTGCTGTCTCAGCAGCTATGTCCCCAGCATGAAGGGGAGATTCCGGCAAATCCTGGATAGCCAGGATGCATGCAGCCGGAGCTGGATCTGGCTCCACATGTGGCAGGGGCAACCTGCTCAGGCCGTCTGCATGGCCCATTTCCTTGCCTGGTTTGTGAATCATCCTGTAGCTGTAGGCTGACAGGAAGATAGACCACCTCAGCATTCGAGGAGACAGAATCTGAGGTGTCTGTTTTTTTGTGGTGAACAACCCTAGGAGTGGCTTGTGGTCTGTGAAGACCATGAACTGGTGGCCATACATGTAGTCATGGAACTTTTTAACTCCGGCCACAATGGCCAGAGCCTCCTTGTCAATTTGCGCGTAGTTGCGCTCTGCGGACGATAGGGTCCTGGAGTAATATGCGATGGGCTTCTGCCTCCCATCAGCCATTAAGTGACTTAACACAGCCCCAACCCCATACGGGGATGCATCACACGCAATGCAGACAGGCAGCTGCTCATTGAAATGAGTGAGAACTGAGTTCGACGACAGCAGTGATTTGACTGCTTGGAAGTTACTCTCGTGGACACTGGTCCACTGCCACTGAGCTTGTCTATCCAAGAGCTGGTGTAACGGCTCTGCCACTGCGGCCTTGTTTGGGAGGAAGGCATGGTAAAAATGCAAAAGGCCTAGGAAAGCCTGAAGCTCTCCCTTTGACTTCGGCCTTGGGGCCTGCTGGATTACTTTTAATTTTGATTCTGCCAGATGAATTCCTTTGGCATTGATGCAGAAACCAAGGAACTCGGTTGACTCTACCCCAATCTTGCACTTTTCTTTTTTTAGTTTAAGTCTCGGGTCGCGGAACCGCTGAAGGACAGCCTTAAGCCGTTCAGCCAGAATCTCAACCGATTCCCCAGCAATGAGGACATCATCGAAGTAGGGGCAAACCCCTGGAATCCCCTTGAGCTTCCACTCCATCACTCCCTGGAACAGCCCTGGGGCTACACTCACCCCAAACTGTAGGCGCTTAACCTTAAAAGCCCCCCTATGGGTGACAATGGTCTGGGCTACCGCCATGGCCTCGTCCACGGCCAGTTGTTCATAGGCCTGTGTCAAATCTAATTTGGCGAACATGCAGCCTCCTTGCAATGACGCCAAAATATGGCTGACAACTGGCACAAGGTATGCGTGCTGTTGAAGTGCCCTGTTGAGGGTGCACTTATAGTCAGCACATATTCGCACTTCCCCGTTGGCCTTTAATGGCGTTACTATGGGGGTCTCCCACATCCCACTGTCTACGGGCTGCAATACCCCTTGTTCCACTTGCTTATCCAGCTCTTCATCGATTTTGGGTTTTAACACGAAAGGCACTCTACGAGGCTTGATCCGTATTGGAGTTACCATAGGATCAAGCTTGAGGGCGATCGGAGGACCCTTGTACTCCCCTAGACTAGAACTGAAAACATCCACGAACTCTTGGCAGACTGCAGACAGATCTGCCGCTTGTGTTTGGTGAATGCCGGTTACTTGAATGCCCAATGCATCAAACCAATCGAGCCCTATGAGGCTCGTGCATTGGCCTTCCACCACTACGACATCTAGTGCCCCCTTGAACCCCTTGAATTCCACCAGAAGTGTAGCTTCGCCTTTGACCACCACTCGGGAGTTTTGGAAGTCTGTGAGTAGTAGATTAGATGGCCGGAGCTTGGCCCATCTGTTGCTCCGATGGCATAGGTGCCTGAATGTTCCTTGTGAAATGATGGACATGGCTGAGCCCGTGTCCAGTTCCATCTTGCATGGAACTCCCTGAAGCTTGACCTGTAGTCTAAGCTTCTGCTTTAGGGGGCGATGGGCACCAGTGCAGAATACGCTCCTTCGGCTGGAGCAGAACCCTACTCGGTGTTGACCTGGGGCCCCAGTACCTCTCCTGAATCCATCTTCTTTCGGGTGATCCCTCTGACAACCTCGGCACATGATGGCGATGTGGCCTGGTTTGCCACAGGCCCGGCACGTTGCAGTTCGGAATCGGCAATCTGCACATTGATGGCGGCCTCCGCAGCTCATGCATCTAAGGAATGGAACTGCCTTCCCAGCTGGCTGCGGTCCCTTCTCCGGGTGTTTTCGTAGCTGGTCGACTTTGTAGTCTGAGTCGGTGTCTTCCATCGCTTGGCGTCCTCGTGGTGGACGGCTTCGGTGCTTGGTGCACTTTTGGAGGGCCGCAGCGCTTTAACGGCCCCTCCGGCGGCTTCGTCTGCCATGACCTCCTTCAAGGCCTCCTGTAGCGAGAGAGTCTCCTTAGCGAACAGTTTTTGTTGGAGCTATCAATTCTGGAGTCTGCAGACTAAGCAGTCTCGTAGTCTCTCCTCCAAATCCATGAAATTGCAGAGTCGGGACGCTTGACAAAGAGCGGCAATGAATTCTGTTGCAGGCTCACCAGGTTGTTGCTCCTGCTGCTCAAAAGCGTGCCTCCACGCTATAACGGATAACTTGGGCTCGATGTGGTCTTGGAGCTTTTTTTTCAAGTCCGCGTAGGTGACCGACTCGAGCGGCACTGGGATGACCAGGTTCTCTGCAATGTCGAAGGTGTCGGGGCTGCACATGCAGAGGAGTATCGCAGCCTTCAATCTATCTTTGGCGACCTGGTTGGCGCAGAGGTAATTTTCAATGCGGGAGATTTAGGACGCCCATCTCTCCGGGTGAGTTACATCGAACTCTTCGAGCTTCCCGACCTTCGCCATGGTGGTTTGTTTCTTCATTCAATGCCTTGCGCTGCTGGCTTCTGTGTAGGCCCTAGGACTGATCCTTAGGGCGTGGTGGTCTCCAGCGTGGCTTGCTGGCAGACCGGGGGGGAAACGTAGTTCCTGTCAGGCTCTGTGCTGACCTCACCCCCTAGTGACTTCAAGCTCTCTCAGTGAAGCAGCACATCCCACCTTCGTCACCACTGTTATATCTTCGGTTCTTTAGGCATTGAATGAGGCAGAGTGTTGAAACAGCAACAAGTTTATTAACTCAGAACAGAAGCAGTCCTAAAGGCTGCTGCACAGCTATTTATACAGTTAGCCTCTAGGTGGCAACCAATAGGTTTAAAGTAACAGTTTCCCACCCCAAACCTCATTATCAGCTTGGAGACCGCCAGTCTGGCTTTCAGTAACAGCAACTGTTAAACAATACAGCAATGTAGGTCAGACATTAAGCAAGTGATTTAAAACAGTTGTGGCCAATACATTACAGTTTAAAAAAAAAAAAGCCTGCTGCCTGCTTGGGAGGGAATTTACAGTACTGTAGTTCCTGACACCTGAAACAGCTGATTGGCAGCTGGAAACAGCCTGCGGCAACAGCGAGAAAAATCAGTTCTGGCAGCCATCGGAAGAAAGAATAAGTCAAATCTTTGTTCATTTAATGACCCATTTGATTCAATTAATGAATTTGATTTTAAAATGTTGTAATATTGAGTCTGATTCATTTGACAATTACAAACCTAATGGGCAGGCTCTATTAGGCTCCTACCTTGGCGACTACCTGTACTAAGTAACTCAGTCCCTTTCTGTGATGGATGCAAACCATCTCTTTTGTACAGCTTTTCATCAGACCAGCTGCAAATATCATGACTAACATAAACAAAACCTTCCACTTTACACCACTCCTTTAGCCAAATTGTTTCTTATCTCTCTCTCTCTCTCCATTATGTGTCTCTGTATAACAATAAATATAGGTATAGGTATTAATCCTTTGACTATTCCAAGCAGTTTGACATATCAGGAGTTTGAAACTAGATTACCTTTATACATTTGCTGCCTAAAATAGGTGATGTGATTTGGGCGGGTTTGCATGGGCATAATTCTCTCCTGTCATTTAAGATGTCAAAACCAGATTTGAGGCATTTGAGGATTATTGAACCTCGCTGTTTTTTTCCCCTCTCATACTCTCTACACCCTCAATCCCCAAAAATAAATCTCGCATTTCAGACTGTTTCTTCACCCATATGGAAGCACTCTGCTTCTGACTTTTTCTGTGGTAGGGATTTCTTCACTCCCCCTCCCTTTCAAGTTTTCCCCATTTCTCCACAGGTCCTCACTATATCATTTCTGTTCTTCATAGAGTTCATCTGCTCAGCAACTCATTCATTCATCCAGCTAGCTAGCTTTCAGGGAGACTTGCTGTTGTGTTTACAACAGAAATATGGTTAATGTACATCAGGGAGGGAGGCAAAATTAGATTCTGTTGGAATTAAAATCTGGTCCGTGTCTCACTCCAAGCCAAGAGAAAGACACAGGAGAAATGAATTGGAGGCAGGCTGTAGTTAGAAAGGAGGTCTCCATTTATTTAGGAATCAGAAGCGAACTGACACAGCAATCGGTTCTAGGACAGCTGACAAAACAACCTGGTGAGCGGAGGGCCCTTTTAGTATTCTAATTATTGTTGCGTGACTCCCATTGTGGCTGGGAGGTCATGCCCTTTCCTTGGAGCTTGGTGGGGAATGTAAATTTTAGGATTCTTTGTTTTTCTGCTTTTAATCCGTTCAGCTTTAGCCTTCTGCAAAGGCTGCAGCTGACAGCAGTTTGCTTATGAATGGAGCTGTCCAGCTTTCTGTGAATGGATACTGAATATCCATTCATCCAGCTAGCTACTGGAATGGGATGCCCTGGTTTTCTCAATAGATACAAAAGTATCTCATTCATAAAACTTAACTGTTGAAGAGACTGCCTGGAATGAATGATTTTATCCTAGGGAAGCTTCCTTTCTGGGGGGTGCCTTCTTTTGGGGGGGTCTCTTCCTACAATTCCTTTTTTTTAGAGGGAGGCTAGTAAAGATGCCAGGGGGCTGTTTTGCTGGTTCTTGGACTCCTGTACTGACTAATGCAAAGGGGGAAACACCTGTGGATAAAGTGCAGGGACAATAATTTGACAACCAGCAAACAGCGCAGTGTTCTTTGACCACTGAAATAGGCATAGCTGTATACCAATCAAGATAGAACTAGGTTTCAGCTGTTCATACCTTAACACAGGGGTGTCAAACTGCCGGCCCGCGGGCCAGATGCATCATGGTAAAACCGTACCCACCTCATTGCCGGCAATGGCAAAAAAGTCACAATACGTTGCGACATGTCACGTGACGCTAGTTTGACACCCCTGCCTTAACAGAAGGCATTTAACCCTGTATGAGTAGAGTTTTTAGAGTGGGTCAATGAAAAATTCTCTTTGAACTCAGTGTGGGTGTACAATCCAGGGAAGCAACCACAGAATGAAACTGCTTATTATTGAAAAGCTACATGTAACAGACTCCAATTCTATTGTGATTAATCTTTCATATAAAAATAACTGCAATGTTACTTTCATTGTTTTAGCCTGAAAAAGCTTTAGAGGTCGGAGTCGGGGAGCATGTGATATGGACCGCTGGACATGCCTACTCTGTCCCATCTCCTCAGCCCCCTCAAGGGTCTTGCCCTTGGCCCGCGGGTGGAGCGCATTCCCCTCGTGCACCTCAGTACCTACCGTGACCACCAGACACTCGCACAGGTCCATTAGGCTGCCGCCCAGAGCTGCAGGCCCGCCCAGCACGAAGGAGGCAAAGCGGTTGGCTAGGAAGCCCCGTGTAGAGGTGGTAGAGCACGCTCAGGGCCAGCAGGCAAAAGGCTACCCCAAGCGGGGAAAGCCAGATCCCCATCAGCATCATGGCTGCCCAGGCTCAGCAGAGATGGGGGGAGGCACACAATCCTAGCTGGGACTGGGGGGGGGGGCTTGGCGCCAATGGGGATCCAGCTTTCCCCGCTTGGGGTGGCTTTTGGCTTGCTGGGCGTGGGCATACTCTAACACCTCTACTTGAGCTTGCTAGCCAGCTGCTTCGCCTCCTTTGTTCTGGGTGGGGCTGCCGCTTCGGGTGGCGGTGGCGGCCTAATGGACCTGCGCGAGCTGCTGGCAGCGGTGGCCCAAGGCAGGGCCTAGGTGCGTCGGGTGCGTGAGGGGAACAGGCTCCATGCACGGACCAAGGGCAAGATCTGCGAGGAGGCTGAGGAGATGACCAGCAGTGACCTGTTCTCCAACTGCAAGCAAAAACAGATGGGACAGAGTAGGCGCGTCTGGCGGTCTGCATCACGTGCCTCCCCCTCCCCTACTCTGCCTGCTGCTGGAGGGCTGGCCCAGTATTGGCAGTGGGCTGCAGAGACCCAGAGTGCACCGGTTGAGGGGCTGGCAGGCTGTGGCTGCCAACGGACACTGTCGGCCCCCATGCACTCGCTGGCCTCTGTGTGCAGGTGCCGATGGTGTCAGGCAGTGGCCGGCCCGGCCCCTGCCTCACCTTGCCTTGCCCCGTGGCAATGGCACCCCACCCTGCCTCACCCTGCAGGATAAGCCTCCTGCCCACTGCTGCACCCGCCAGAGACCCCCTGGATCTCCCCCAAACCTGCCTGGCCCCCACAGGCATCCCCCCCACAAGGAACATCAAGGTGGCCACGCCCACCCTGGCCATGCCCACCCAGTCTGCCGTGACCACCGCAGCCACGCCCATCCAGTGGGCCACGCCCCCCACCTCCCTGAGGGCACCACAATGCTGATGTGGCCCTGGCACTTTGAGATAAATAACTGGGTTTTGGGTTGCAGTTTGGGCACTCAGTCTCTAAAAGGTTTGCCATCACTGCCCTAGCATGAGTGGCCAAAAAATAATGCTGAACCGAGGAAGATGAAATAGAAATAAAAAGCCTCAAGCTTGGGACAAAAATACAAATTAAGTGCCCTGAGTAAAAGATGGCTCAGATATTTATACAAAAATTTACAATCGATCTATGTTATTTCTTTCACAAGTTTAGTGTTCACATTTCGTTAATTTAATTTCTCATTTTTGGTACAAGATAGCAAAGCCCTCCTAATCCTATGATATTGGCAGGAGTTTTCTTTTGCATGTCTGTAATTTGCCAATTTTGCAAGGAAGTAGCAGAAGAGAGGGGAAGCTTAGACAGGTTAGTGCAGACATGTCAAACTCGCGACATCACATGACATTGTGTGACGTATTGGGACTGTTTTGCCATTGCTGGCAATGGGGTGGGTGCAGCTTCCGCGTGACACATCCAGACTGCGGACCAGCAGTTTGACACCCCTGGTTTAGTGGATAAGATTTAATCAGTTCTAACTTTTGCTGGCTTGTTTCAGTATTTGAGACCTTTCTTCTGATGGGATTCCTTTTCTTTATTGCCTTTGCTAATTGAAAGGAAAAACCACAAAGCCACAAACCAGCAGGAGGCTTGTTCTCCAGTCTCTAGCTTATTGGCATTTTAATCATAATAATAATAATAATAATAATAATAGTAGTAGTAGTAGTAGTAGTAGTAGTAGTAGTAGTAGTAGTAGTAGTAGTAAAGTTGGAAGGGACCTTGGAGGTCATCAAGTCCAACCCCCTGCTCAGGCAGGTAACCCTATACCGTTTCGGACAAATGGCTGTCCAGTTTCTTCTTAAAAACTTCCAGTGTTGGAGCATTCACCGCTTCTGGAGGCAGGTAGGTCCACTGGTTAATTGTTCTAACTGTCAGGAAGTTTCTCCTTAGTTCTAGGTTGCTTCTCTCTTTGGTTAGTTTCCACCTGTTGCTTCTTGTCCTGCCTTCAGGTGCTTTGGAAAATAGCTTGACTCCGTCTTATTTGTGGCAGCCCCTGAGATATTGGAACACTGCTATCATGACCCCCCCTCGTCCTTCTCTTCATTAAACTAGTCCCCTAATCATCTTTGTTGCTCTTCTCTGTACTCTTTCTAGAGTCTCAACATCTTTTTTACATCGTGGTGACCAAAACTGAATGCAGTATTCCAAGTGTGGCCTTACCAAGGCATTGTAAAGTGGTATTAATACTTCACGTGATCTTGATTCTGTCCCTCTGTTAATGCAGCCTAGCACTGTGTTGGCTTTTTTGGCAGCTGCAGCACACTGCTGGCTGATATTTAAATGATTGTCCACTAGGACTCCGAAATCCCTCTCACAGTTACTACTATTGAGCAAGGTACCCCCATACTATACCTGTACATTTGGTTTTTCTTGCCTAAGTGTAGAACCTTACTTTTTTCACCATTGAATTTCATTTTGTTAGATAGTGCCCAGTGTTCAAGTCTGTCCAGATCCTCCTGTATCCTAAGCCTGTCTTCTGCAGTGTTGGCTATTCCTGCCAGCTTGGTGTTGTCTGCAAATTTGATGAGTTCCCCATCTATCCCCTTGTCCAAATCATTGATGAAGATGTTGAAGAGCATTGGGCCCAGAACAGAGCCCTTGGGCATCCCACTACACACTTCCCTCCATGTAGATGCAATTCCATTAAGGACCACACACTGAGCCAGCTAGGAATCCATCTGGTGGTGATGCTGTCTAACCCGCATTTTTCTATCTTATTAAGTAGTAGGTTGTGATCTACTTTGTGAAATGCCTTACTGAAGTCCAAGTAAATTATATCCACAGCATTCCTCTGGTCCACTAATTTTGTCGCTTGGTCAAAGAATGCAATAAGCTTTGTCTGGCATGATCTGTTTTTGACAAACCCGTGTTGGCTTTTAGTAATGACTTGGTTTGCCTGTAGGTGTTCGCTGATTCATTGTTTGATTATCTTTTCCAGAATCTTCCCAGGTATTGAGGTCAGGCTGATAGGTCTGTAATTTCCTGGATCCGTTTTTTTCCCCTTTTTTGAAGATGGGAACTACATCAGCTCTTTTCCAGTCCTCTGGCAGTTCCCCAGTGCTCCAGGATCTTTGAAAAATATAGTTCAGTGGTTCTGAGATCACATCTGCCAGTTCCTTGAGAACCTTGGGATGTAATCCATCTGGTCCTGGTGATTCGAACTCATCTAGGCTGGACAGGTGCTCACTTACCATTTTCTTGCCTATCTTAACTTGTCTTTCTATTCTGTTTTTTATGGCACTATTTTTGATAGGTTGGTCTGCTTTTTCCCTTTGTGTAAAGACAGATGCGAAAAACGAGTTAAATAGTTCTGCTTTCTTCCTGTTGCTTGTCACCTTCTTGCCACTTTCACCCACTAATGGACCAATCGTTTCCTTCACTTTTTTCTTGTTTTTTACATGTTGAAAGAAGTTTTTTTTTGTTATTTTTGACTTTGGTCGCAAGCTTTAGTTCATTTTGAGCCTTAGCTTTCCTCACTTCATCTTTGCAGGCTCGGGCTATTTGCTGATATTCTGACTTAGTTATGTGTCCCTCTTTCCACTTTCTATACTTGTACTTTTTATCTTTCAATTGATCAGAGAGTTCTTTATGCAGCCATGCTGGTTTCTTTTGAGAGCTGTTATTTTTCCTCTTTGTTGGTATTGTGCTAGACTGGGCCTTTATTATCTCACTTTTCAAAATTTCCCAAGCCTCTTGGGTTGTTTTCCCCTGGAGGATTCTCATCCATGGAATCCTTCCCAAACCCTCTCTACGTTTATTGAAATTAGCTCTCTTGAAGTCCAAGACTCTAGTTTGACTGTGTGTCAAGGTTCCGACTAATGAAACACTTCAAAGAACTTCCAGGCATTTTATTCTAAAAAGTCTTTTTATTCATGTGACAAAATGTCGGCACAGCATGATGAAAGGATTCTAAGATCTGAAATCTCCACCCCCCGAGCTGTTATTTTTGCTAGCATTTCCCCTCCCTTATTTTGCTGTCATGATTTACGTTCTCCAATTAGTTTGAAGGGCAAAGGTTCTCTTCCGTTCCCTTTTGCGGGCTTTTCTCTCCTCCCTCATTCTCATCTGAATTAACTCTAAAAGTACCAGACAGTTCTGCATATTTTGTCAAAGCAAGAATATTCAATATTAGCAGCGTTGACATCCGCCCCCCCTTACAAAAAGGACAGATCCTGTAATGTAAACAAAAGCATATGTTAATGACTAGTTTTCAGTTTGTTGGGGTATTTCGCATGAAACCTTTTGACGAGCCTGTCAGCTTTCACCTCACTGGATTTCACCCAGGTGGCTTCAGACAACGGGTATCCCTTCCATTGTACTAGGTACTGCAATTTCCCTTTAAAAATCATAGAGTCAAGAATACATTTCACTTCATAGTGGGTCTGTCCTGCAACTATGAGGGGCCCAGGTGCCTTCTTCAGGGGAGGTCTTAACGTGGAGCCCCGATAAGGTTTCAACAAGCTGCAATGGAAGACTGGGCAAATTCTCCCTAAAAGTCTAGGGAGTTCTAGTTCTACGGTGACCAGATTGATGATCCTTATGATGGGGAAAGGCCCCAAGAATTTTGGTCCCAATTTCTTGCTGGACAATTTGAGGCGTAAATATTTAGTTGACAAATAAACCTTTTCCCCAACTTGGAATGTTCTTTGGGGAGCCCTCTTTTTATCAGCCTAGCTTTTTATAGGTTTCAAAAGTCTTTTTTAAAGCAGTTTTTGTTTTTCTCCAAACTTCTTCCCACCCCCTCACCCATTGGTCAAGTGTCTGGGAAGCGGAGGGCACCTGAGGGTATTCAGGTATTGAGCTGAACTCTTTTCCTGTGGCCACTCTGAAAGGCGTGTAGCCGGTGCTGCTGTGCACAGAATTATTGTACGCCACCTCCGCAAAAGGGAGGAGGTCAGTCCAGTTCATCTGTTGGTAAGAAACATAGCATCTAAGATATTGCTTCACCATTTTGTTAGCAGATTCTGCAGCCCCATTGGTGGCTGGATGAAAAGCAGATGATAAGACCTTGAGATGATCCAATTAATTTAAGAAAACTCTTCCAAAACTTTGCTGTGAACTGCACCCCCCTGTCCGAAATTATTCACTTAGGGGCGCCATGCAGCTGGTAGATATGTTTCAGGAACAATTTGGTCAGTCGTTGGGCAGATGGGAGTCCTTTGCAGGCGATGAAATGAGCCTGCTTCGAGAACAGGTCTATTACAGTCCAGATGACAGTATTTCCTCTACTTTCAAGTAGGTCTACTATAAAGTCCATAGCTATTTCTTCCCGCGGTTGAGAAGGGTCTGCCACCGGCTGCAGTAACCCGGGGTTTTTCCCTGAATCTTTACCAGCTCCTCTCAAGCCTAGAGACAGCGGATGGAGTTCAGGACCCCAGGTCGGTTGAAAAGGATTTGAGATCTTAGCATGATGTCAAGGTTCCAACTAACGAAACAGTTCAAAGAACTTCCAGGCATTTTATCCTAAAAAGTCTTTTTATTCATGTGACAAAATGTCGGCACAGCATGATGAAAGGATGCTAAGATCTGAAATCTCCACCCCCCGAGCAGTTATTTTTGCTAGCATTTCCCCTCCCTTATTTTGCTGTCATGATTTACGTTCTCCAATTAGTTTGAAGGGCAAAGGTTCTCTTCTGTTCCCTTTTGCGGACTTTTCTCTCCTCCCTCATTCTCATCTGAATTAACTCTAAAAGTACCAGACAGTTCTGCATATTTTGTCAAAGCAAGAATATTCAATATTAGCAGCGTTGACACTGTGTTCTATTGCTTGTGCTTCCATAATGTTGAATTCCAATATTGCATGATCACTTCCTCCCAAGGTTCCTATGGCTTCAACACCTTCTATCATTTCATCTCTGTTAGTGAGGATTAGATCCAAAATGGCTAATCCCCTAGTTCCCTTCTTTACTTTTTGAGAGACAAAGTTGTCTGCTAGGTTTGTCAGGAATCTGTTTGATCTTCCACTTGGTGCAGAGTTTGTCTCCCAGTTGATGTCAGGGTAGTTAAAGTCCCCCATTACTATTGTGATGTGCTTCCTACATACCTTAGTTAGCTGACTAGCAAAAAGTTCATCTATTTCCTGTGTTTGGTTGGGTGGCCTATAGTATACACCTATGGCAATGTCGTTTTTTCCCCCCCCCCCCTTTTTTTATATTGATCCATATGCATTCAGGACAGTTTTCATCATTGTTGTGCTCTATTTCTGTAGAGATGTAGTTATTTCTTATACAGAGAGCAACTCCACCTCCTCTTTTATTTGGTCTGCTTCTTTTAAATAATTTAAATCCCTCTAACTGTGTGTTCCATTTGTGGGTTTCATCCCACCATGTTTCCATAATGGCAACAATATCATATTGTTGCCATTATTTTGTGGAATTAGAGCACCCTTTGCTGTTGCTTTGTCTAGGATTTCCAGGAGACTCTCCCCGTTTGAAAGATTTTCAAATATTTATATTCTTTTATGTTCTATATTTTCCATAATTTTATATTATTGAGCTATCAAGCTATCATTTCCCCTCTGTTGACACATTGAAAAAAATTATTGAGAAGTGTCATCATACAAATACTTCTGGTTTCCTGGTGAAGTGGTGACAAGTCCCAGATTATACAGGGTTTCTTTGTACAAGGGCTGTGTGACCATGAAGGACCTAAGGTTTGGCATAAGCGTGATGGGCTGCATCATTAAGTAAGTTTGCTGCCTCTTTGCCCTTTTTTTCCAATTTCCCCAGGGTGTACACTTTTGAGCTATCAGAGTGCAGCAAGATGTCAGCAAAGGGAGGCACTGGATACAGCAGCACATCATAAGTGCCATAACTATGAGGAACAGGATGGTGACAGATAGTGTTCTTAGACATCCAAAGTTGGGCAGCCAAAAGGTGAGAGTGTTCCACATATCAAAAAAGGGAATGGGGTGGGCTATTTGGGTGGAATTATGGAGCATAGCTGACTGCTGCAAAATCCCTCAGATGTCTATAAGGATCTCACTTCATTGATTAACGTAAGTGCAGCAAATAGATTTAATGACAGCACATATGCCTCCTTGGCTAGCTAGTAAGAAATCCAGTGCCATGAGATTCTGAATCTGTGATATTGAATTTATCTCGGCTTGTAGTCTACCAAGTACATCTGCTGTGCTGTTGGCAAAGAACTCAAATGAGGGGCACATGACATGGATTTTGTAATTTGTTAACTAACACAGTTATTTTGTATTTTAATTTGATGTATTTTCTCTCTTTTAAAATAATGTTGGTTCATTACAGATTGGAATATAGGAAAACTTTTATCTTATGGATGTATGGATTGATTAGATAGCTTTTAACATTCCTAAACTGAAAAGATAAGTTACAGAAAGCAAAGTTTCTTTGTGTCAACCAACATCTGGTTATCTAAATTCAAGCAAGCTTTGTGGTTGATTTACTGTGCAAGGAGGGGTTACTCTTATCTTGTCCAACCAACTTTCCTCTTTCATTTTTCTTTGTTGTGTTAACTATAAAAAGGAATGTAACATGGGACTCAGGGTTCTCTCCTTTTCATAGAGAGATCAGGATACCCTAATACAGGGCTTTTCAACCGGTGGTACAGGTACCACTTGTGGTACATTAATGAGTGGCAGGTGGTACACAGCCCTGCCTAGCCAAGTGTAGTGGGGGAGGAGATCAAGCAGGCTGGCCATGAGCTGATCTACAACTGCTGTAGTAGCCACCTGTGCTGGCAGCAGCAAACAGGCAAGAAATGCTGCAGGGGAGGGGTCACCCTCCAAGAGGAATGAAAAAAGACAGCAAAGGCTGGAGGCAAGGCATGGAGGAGGGAAGGAGATGGAGAGTGGAAGGATTCTTATGTGCTTTTGTGACTTTGAAGTTCTGGGATTTGTGCATTGAGGGCTTTGTGTTCTTAAGGAGTGTTTGGCAATTTCTATTTGGCTGATGGCTGATGTCTCATGTTAGCTTCTATTGCTCTGCTATTGTTAGCTGTAAGTTTTGCTGCAAGGGATTTTGAAGTATTTTTCTCCTGAATGGATTTTTCCTGTAGCATTCCTTTACTTATGAATGGAGCCATTTGGGGAGGTTGCCTTAGCAGGCAGCCAGTACTTACATTTTTTTTTCTTCCTTAAGTGCCGGCTGCACTCCTTACTTTCCTTTCTAGCCAGTAGCTAATTCTTAAAGGGGAATGTGCCTTTTTAAGCCAGTTCACTCAGCAGCTTGTCTTTTCTGTCTCTGGAGGCCTTTCCTTGTTTGATCAATATATGGAAGAGGGAAAATATGGGAGGGGGGGGGTTCAAATTCTTCCTTCAGAAGGAGATGGGAATGAGAAAAAGGGAGGAGGGGAAGGGAGGGAGGAAAGGAAGTCCCGCCTTAGAACTTGGCCACCAGCAGCTCTGCCATTGACTTTGCTTGTCAAAAGGTTGCAGAAGGGAACCACATGACCCTGGAACACTGTGACCATTATAAATATGAATCAGTTGCCAAGCATCCAAATATAAATCACATGACCCTGGGCATGCTGCAATGGTCATAAGTGTGAAAAATGGTCATAAGTCATTTCAGTGCAATTGCAACTTTGAACAGGTTTTTTTTTTTTTTTGGTCATCAAGTTTTTAACACCTTGCTAGGTGGTACTCAAATATTGCCATATCCTAAAAGTGGTACAATTGGTAAAAAGGTTGAAAAGCCCTGCCCTAATAAACTGCTTTTAAATGATCTTCCGACTCTGTTGCTTATTGGGAAGGTAAACCGAGGCAAATGGGGAGCCAGCCAGGAGAGCTTTATCTCAGCCAGTTCTTTCTTGGGCTACAGATCATTATCAATGGGAAAGAGCGCTTCAAAAGAATTTCTTTTGACATTGATTTTTATCTGAGGTCCAGAGGATTGTTGCCAGAGATGCAAAAGACCTTTTTAAGGAAGATCATGAATTATAAAGGGGCACTAAAAGATCGAGCAGACGTCCATCCAGATGAAGTGTATTCAAAAGAAATTTGGTGAGTGTTGAGTTGTTAACTTTTCTTTCAGTTTCTAGGGAGCGAGGGAAAGTGAACTAGTTGACTCTGAAGAGAGGTAAATCTTCTTAGTCTTAAAACTAATTGATATCCTAATGAGTGAAGTAAAGTTCATTAGTTGATCCTGGAGAGACGGCAATCTCCTGGATCATAAAACAATTTGGGCCCATATGGTATGGAAAGCCATGAAGAAAGAAGTTTTGTTGTTCTTCCCACCTGGGGTTCAGCAGGTAAGTTTAGCTTGTCTAAATGGGAAGTTGGAATATTGAATACTCAGATAATTTGGATGTGACTTCTTTTGATGTGTCTCTATAATAATTTTCTTGAATTAAAAGAAAAAGTTTTAATTTTGAGTCCTTTAGATAGGAATGCAAAGGCATCTATAAATTTGCTTAAAACACAGTTTAATATGTTAATGGCCGATCAGGCTGCAACTAACTTACTTTATATGAAACATAATACATTTTGTAATGCTAATAAGCCAGGGAGATGGCTGGCTTATCAATTAAGGAAGAAACAGAAGTTGAGAATTATAGATAAAATAAATTACAATGGTAAAGAGGTTTTTCAGAAAGAACTGATTAAAAAATCTTTTTTAGACTATTATACAAAATTATATACGGGTAAGAAGGTACAGAGTTCAGATATAGATAAATATTTACAAGATGCTCATTTTTCTAGGCTAACAGATGATCAGAGACAAGAGATTAATAGATTTATTACTTCAGAGGAAATTATTACAGTAATTAAACAATTAAAAGCAGGCAAAGCACCTGGCACTGATGGATTGGCATCAATTTATTATAAAGTTTTGATTGATGAGATGATAGAACCTTTAAAGGAACTTTTTAATAATATATTACAGGGTTTAGAGACTCCCCCGTCTTGGGGTAGGGCTTTTATATCCTTGATCCCAAAAGAGGATCAAGATCTTACTTTACCAAAAAATTATAGACCTATATCTCTTTTGAATGTAGATTACAAAAATTTTTCAAAAATTCTAGCTAATAGACTTATGATTGTATTGAATCAAGTGATACACATGGATCAAACAGGTTTTATAACTGGAAGATATATGAAGAATAATGTTAGACAAATTATTAACTTAATAGAGTATTTGGATAAAAATAATCAGATTTCTGCAGGACTGATTTTTTTAGACGCTGAGAAAGCCTTTGATCAGTTAAATTGGCAATTTATGTTAAGACTGGTTGAAGAAATGAATTTTGGAGATAAAATTTTACAGGCTTTTCGAGGTATTTATCAAAGACAATCAGCACAACTTATAGTTAATGGAGGTTTATCTGAGGTATTTCAAATTGAAAAGGGGACTAGACAGGGTTGCCCATTGTCTCCTTTGTTGTTTGTTTTAACGTTGGAAATTTTGTTGATAAAAATTCGTGAATCACCCAAAATAAAGGGAATAGAGATTAATAAGAATGATTATAAATTAAGGGCTTTTGCAGATGACTTGGTTGTTACTTTGTCTCAACCAACTCATTCTGTAGTGGAGTTGTTACAATTGATAAATCAGTTTGGACAAGTTTCTGGTTTTAAAGTTAATAATAATAAAACTAAAATATTACCCAAAAATATGACTAATTTGGATAAGGAGACCTTGGTTAGATTGATGGGTTTTGAAGTTGTAAAAAAGGTTAAATATTTGGGGGTATTCTTATCCGCTTCTAATGTGAAATTGTATAAAAATAATTATGAAAGGTTGTGGTTAAAAATACAGAAGGATTTGAATGATTGGAAAAAATTGCAATTATCTTTGCTGGGGAGAATTGCTGCGGTTAAAATGAATGTTTTGCCAAAGTTTCTTTTTTTGTTTCAAATGATATCTATTTTAAAGAAAGAGGTAAATCTAGAAGAATGGCAGAAAGGTATTAATAAATTTATTTGGGCGGGGAAAAAACCAAGAGTAAAACTTAAAATTATACAAGATGTTCGAGAGAGAGGTGGACTCAAGGTACCGAATTTGAAATTGTATTATGATGCGGTGGTTTTAACATTGATTAGTGATTGGATTAATTTAACAAATGTAAATATACTCCTTTTGGAGGGATGGGATTTATTATATGGATGGCATGCCTATTTAATATATAATAAAGAGGTGGATAGGGCTTTTAAGTCTCATATCTTAAGAATTTCTTTATTGCGAGTTTGGAAGAAATATTATAGATCAGATTTTAGAATCCCATTGTGGGCAATTCCAGGGCATGCAATAGAAGGAATAAGGAAAGGAGTGAAGATGGATAGTATTTCTTATAAACAATTACTTAATTGGGATGGGAAAAATTGGCAATTAAAATCTATGGATGAATTATCACAAGAAAATATTAATTATTCTTGGTTTCAGTATAGACAATTATTAGAAAGGTGGAGGATAGATCAAAAAGTGGGTTTGATTAGGGAGGATGTGAATTTGTTGAAACAAATTAAAGATCAAAGTCGAACTCATATAAAAAGAATTTATGGTGTTTTAGTGGAATTGGATTCAGAAACAGAATTAGTTAAAGATTGTATGGTTAAATGGGCTCAAAATTTTGAAGAGCTGATTTTATTAGATACATGGGAGATAATTTGGGTGAGGAATGTTAAATTTACGCAAGCTCAAAATTTACGAGAAAATTTTTACAAAATGTTTTATAGATGGCACCTTGATCCACAAAAGATGTCACGTATGTATTCATATCTGCAGCCTAAATGTTGGAGATGTGGTTGTTTGGATGCAACGTACTATCATATTTGGTGGTCATGTAAAAATATAAAGGCTTTTTGGATTAAGATTTGGTGGAATATTCAAAAAATTTTTAATAGAAGGATAAAATTCACACCACAATTGTTTTTGTTAGGCATTATTGTTGATTGTGATGATAAAGAAATTATTTTAATGCTGAATTTAATTACGGCGGCAAGGCTGCTGATAGGGCAATACTGGAAGAAGGAGTTTAGTTTACTTTAGAGGAATGGATTCTTAAAGTTTCTCAATTATCTGAAATGGCAAAAATTTCGGCTTATTTGAAAGATCAATCGCAAGAGAAATATTTTATGGTCTGGAAAAAATGGGTGAATTTTATACAGCTCAAATATGATATTAGAAAGTATTATTTAGCTTTTGAATAATTTATATTTAAGGTAATGATTAGAACTGTTGTTTTGTTTTCTTTTTATATATTGGAGTTAAAGTATTCAAAATTTTCTTCTTTGAATGTATTTATAATTGTTTGATGTCTATTTAAGTGGTAAGGTTTTTTCTAGTTTTTATTAACCCTGTATTCAGCTCTGGGAAGGAGGGGGGAGGGTGATGGGGGGGCTGGGGGGGTGGGAGAGGGGGATTATTTTATTGTAAAATTGTAAAAATTTTCAATAAATAATAATAATAATTTTCTTGAAGCTAGCAGGATTGGAATTAAATTGAATAGAAAAGGAGACGGTTGTTAAAATTGTATGCACATGTATTGTCATCTGAAGGTACCTTTAAATAACAAATTATGCTCACTCATAACTGTTTTATGGGATTCTGGAAAATTAAAAAAAGCATTGGTATGTTCAGCTATTTTTAGTTATTAGTAGCAATCCAGTTTCATTGCAAAATTGCCATTAAACTGTGTACAGTGGCAACAAAAGAAAAGAAAAATTGTTGACGTTTGGCCAACCAACAAATTAAAAATTAGGCTTCTCAGCTTGGCTTAAAGCAGTGGGGAACTGGTAGGCAGTGGTTAGGGCCCCCGATTATATTTCTATCAGAATTACACCTTCCATTTTCTCCACTGCCTGGAGAACAAGCCACAAGTTGCTTTAGGAAAGAAAAAGTGGAAATTTAAAGGGAGAAAACCTCAACAGGTCTGGGAATGATGTTAAATTGTGTATGTGTGTTTGTGTTGAGTCATTTCTAAGACCTGGTGGGGGGGCAGACCCTCTAATAATAATAATAAACAAAACAACAAGGCCTTATTAAAAAAAAAAGATTTGGAAGGCTTGTGAAAAAGCTTCCTGAAAATAATAATGATTGTTTTGCCTGGAGTAAATGTTGGGTGAAGTATTTGGAAATTGTTTATATCTGGTGTGAATGCGAAAGAGGGAGTTTTATGCCTGGCCAGGATGAAAGGTGAGAACTCTGATCTTTCATTTTGTGTGAGACTTAATGAGTTAAGTTGATAGTTGCTCTATAGAAAACTTATAGAAAGTTATGTATTTCTTTAGGTTCCTGTAAGGACCCACCTCAATTTACATCTTAAGAAGACAGAACTCTTGGAATGTCTCTTCCAACAGGGATCTTTGTTAAGAGAAACTGACTGCAGTCATGCTAGACAGGATCTGGGGAATCCTCTCCCACCATTCAATGTTTTAAAGTGTTCCCAAGCAGCCCCCCACCCCACAGTTCTTCTGGGTGATTCAATCCGTCAGTCTGCTTCTTCGGCACGATTACTCATGCTCTCTTTTCCCAGATCCCAGGCGTTGCATTCCCCACCCCTTTTCCTCACTGCCGGCAAAGGGGAGAACTTCAGAGAGAGTAAGATGAAAGGCGATGGCCATATTGTTATGGTTAGTTCTCACGAAGAGAATCAACAAACGGTCACTATGTAGTTAAGGAAGGAAGTGAGAGTCGTAAAACCCGCATGCTTACCCTCCTCCCCTTTCATAGTATGACAGAATCCAGAATAGAGTAAGAATTGGTTTTTTATCAGAGTAGGTAGATAGAAATGAAATATAATTGGATTCTGACAGTTCCTATAGTTTGGAGGGTGACAAGAGAGGGAAAAACCTCTTTTGATCATTATCCCTCTCCAGGAAGAAGAATGCAATCATGGCCCCCATTTGATGGGCTGGCTGCTAAAACAAAGCAAGATTATGGCATACACTTGAAAGGAGACTGGGAAGCCTATAATTGTGGAGTCTGGCAAGAACAAAGAATGCTTATTCACAGGGAATATGCATGTGTAAAGGTTGTAACAATTCTGAGTGGTTAGAAAGCTGATAAAAGTAACAAAGAGTTAGGCATCTTGCAAACCTTAGCTAGAAGTTAGGAATAGAGATGGCCTGGAGCAATAGAATGTGCATTAGATAACTTCTGAAGCATTCATTAGCAAGGCTTAGGAATAGGGATGGCTAGAGACCAATAGAATAATTGTTAGATCATTACTAAAAAGTTTATTACATGATATTTCTTATATATCCCGCCTTATCTCGCCTTCCACTTTAGTGGAAATGTATAAAGCTTTTCTTAATTCTATGGTTAGCTCTTGGCATTTTGGCCAGGATCCCTTTTCTTGGAGCGCTGCAATAAAAAGGAAACAAAACCTGCACCTTGTGTCTGGTGTTCTTCATTGGCCTCAGTACCAGGCTCAGACCCGAATTGGGACATTTTCTAACCAGAATGTATGAGACAAAGAGGGAGGAATGAAAGTGAATGTAAGAAATCTGTTATTAGTGCAAAAAAAATTTTGGGGAAAATTTTCTGTGTGTCTGTAATTTTATTATTTTTTTGCTAACTCACTGGTTACATAGTATTTGAGATCTCCTCTGAAGGAATTATTTTCTATTCTCTGTTACATTAAGAAGAATCTGCATTATGTTTGTGGGTGATTGTTTTGGAGAGTTAGCGATTAGCTCTGTCTCCAAGCGCCCCATTCGCAAGCAGACGGAGCTTCTAGTCTCTGTCAGATCTCCATTCAGGGGATAGTGCATTTCCCCCTCTACCACTATTGGGACTGGGGCTGCTTCCCCTACTGGCCTCATTGTGGATCCCCTGTGTGGCTTCAGTAAGCTGCAATGGAATACTGGGTGAACTTTACCTAACAGCTTTGGTATTTTTAACTTTACTGTCAGTGGGATTATGTTTTTTATTATAGGAAAAGGACCGATGAACTTCGACCCTAACTTCTTGCAACTTTGTTTCAACTTAAGATACTTAGTAGACAGGTACACTCTATCCCCTACATGGAATGTCTCCTGCAAAACTCGCTTTCTATCCACTTGCCTTTTCTGGCTGTCAGTTGCCTTATTCAAAGCCTTTTTCGCATCGCTCCAAACCCTTTGAAAGAAACCCACCCAGTCACTTAGGGTGAGTTTAGAGGATGGGGGTTCCTGTGGGCACTCTGGAATGGGAACAAACTCCACTCCTGTGGCTAACTTAAATAGAGTGAAACCAGTACTGATGTGCACTGTGTTGTTATACACCACTTCTGCAAGCAGCAAGAGCTCTGACCAGTTCATTTGCTAATAGTTGACATAGCAACGCAGGTACTGTTCCACTATAGCGTTAGCTCATTCTGCACATCCATTCGTACTCAGATGAAAAGCAGAACTGAGCTTCAAAGGGAGCTTTACTTCCCTCCAGGAACTGCCTGCAAGTTAGTAGCACCCACTGCACAACAAAAGGGTTCAGCGGTGAATAGCCCCTTCAACTTTTTGAATGCCGCTTGGCACTCCAGAGTCCAGTTCAAGGGCTGATTTGGCCAGGGCTTCTCCCCCCTTTTTCTAGTTTTCAACAACCCAGTGATCAGTAAGGCAATTGTGAAGAAAGAGGGGATGAACTGCTGGTAAAAATTTGCAAGCTCTAGGAAACTCTGCAGCTGCTTGTGGGTGCGAAAGTCTTGCCATTCCAAGATGGACTTCATCTTCCCCGGGTCCATCTCTATCCCCTCACATGACACATGGTAGCCTAAGTAGTCAAGTCTAGATTTATGAAACTTGCATTTTGACTGTTTAGTGTACAGTTTAGCATCCAATAGTTTTTTCTGTACCAGTTGTACAAGTTTCACGTGTTCATCAATGGATTCCACATAAATGATGATGTCATCAAGATACACTAGAACCCACTTATAAAGATGCTCATGCAGCACCTTGTTTATGAGTTGCATGAACACAGCACAGGCTCCTTGTAGTCCAAACGGCATAACTATAAATTGGTAGCTACCAAGGGGTCCGTTGAAGGCTCCCTCAGGTCTAATTTTGTGAAGATTTTCCCTTTGGCCAAATGGCCTACCATATCCTTCATGAGAAGGAGGGGGTACATGTTCTCCATGCACACACTGTTAATTCCACGGAAATCCACGCATAATCTCAGAGACCCATCTTTCTTCTCTTTAAATAGTACTGGGGCTGCTACTTGGGATTTTGCTGCTTGGATGAACCCCCTCGCCAGATTCTTGTCAATGTACTCCCTCAGCTCCTTCATCTCTTTCAGAGTCATGGAGTACATGTTTGGCTTGGGAGGTTTCGCCCCGGGCAGTATCTTTTTTTTTATTGAAAAAGTTTTATTAACAATTAACAAAAAAATTTAACCCACAAACCCACACCCCCAACCCCCTACCCCCCACCCCACTTCCCAGAACCGAGTAAAGGGTTATTAAAAACATATTAAACAAAATCTAATTAAATTTAACAAATTATACAATAACTAAATTCATACTTAACCCTTAACTCCCTTTAAACCTTAATATCATAATATTATAAACAAATCCATTTTAAAACAATTATTATAAAGAACCATAATAACAGTAAATAAACTAAATAATTCCATTATAAAATGCTATTAATAATAAATATTATTTAAAATTTAATCATAAAATAAATGGAACTTTTTAGTTCCATATTTAATCTGAATATAATCTATCCATCTTCTCCATACCATAATATATCTTTCTTGTGTATGATCCTTTAAATAAGCAGAAATTTTAGCCATTTTTGCTAAATTAGAAACCTTAAGTGTCCATTCTTCTATAGTAGGAAAGGAATCTTTCTTCCAATATTGACCTACCAATAACCTTGCTGCTGTTACTAGATTCAACATTAAAATAGTTTCTTTGACATCAAAATCCTCAAAAATCCCTAGTAAAAATAGTTGAGGAGTAAACTTTATCTTCCTTTTTTTTATTGAAAATTTTTAAATTTTTACAAAAACAAATCCCATACCCCCCCCCAACCCTACCTCACCCCCCTCCTCCCCAACCTCCCAAACCCTCCCCTGGACTTCCCAGAGCTAAGTACAGGCTTAATTAAGAAAAAAAAACTTAAAACACTTTTAAAACCTAAACAAATTTAAATACAATCATCATTCTATATAAACTCCCTCCAAAAACGCAAATTTAAACATTACTTTCTTTGAATATCTATGCCTATAATATAAATTCTAATTTCTCCCTCTTTCTTTATCCTAATACAAAGAAATAAACATATCAACCTTTGTTATACCATTAAAACTAAATACTCTTAGAAAACTTAAAATAAATACATATTTCCTTCAATCTTCATAATCTTCTCTTAGAAATATTAATAATAATATTTAAAAACCAAATTTAAGCATTACTTGAAACTTAAACAAGTTATACTCCCTTCGAAACACAAATTTATTAGAATCCCCTCACTGAAATAAACAAATTATAATCCCTTCAAAACACAAGTTTAAACAATATTATCATTAAAAATTTAAAACTTAAAGCTAAAATATATTATTATCCCAAAACACATGTTTAAGATATTTTCCAAAAACAATATAAGTTTTACTTCTCCCGCAATCTCAATAGTAAACTTCTTGTCTAAAGTTCTCATTCAATGTCCATAATTTTCTGTCCAATAACCAATTACATCCGCTATAAACACAAACTTCTTATCTAAAATTTTCATTCAATATCCATAATCTTCTGTCTAATAGCCAGTTGCATCTACTATAAGCACAATCCATATCGGTCTCTCTTGCCCGCAAGCATCGAAAAGAATGCGTGGAATTCTGCCCTTGAAGATCGCTCCAAAGAGTTTGTAAGTCCTGGTTGACCCCCAAGCTCAGGAATCAGTACCTGTGAAACTTCCTCAACCTCCTTCTTCTGTTGGTCTTTCTCTTTACATTTATATGTTACTTTTTCTTTATATTTATATGTTGGACCAGTCTCAAGGACCGATACCTGTAAAACTTCCTCAGTGAATTCCTCCTTGTGTTGATCTTCACAATTATAAGTTGTACAAGTTATCCTCTGCCCGTTCCTCTCTTGTTGGTGCCCCTCAAGCTGAAATTTCCCAATTTCCATTTCTGAAGATTGCTCCAAAGACATTGTAGGTCTAACTTCCGAAGCCAATACAGGTAAGGATTCCTTAAATTCCTCCTTGTGTTGATCTTTACAATTGTAAGTTATACAAGTTATCCTCTGCCCGTTCCTCTCTTGTTGATGCCCCTCAAACTGAGATTTCCCAATTTCCATTTCAGGCAGCAATTCCACCCTTGAAGATTGCTCCAAAGACTTTGTAGGTCCAACATCTCCCAGAGATTCAGAGACCACTGAATATAAAACTTCCTTAACCTTCTTCTGTTGCTGCTTTTCTTTGGAATTATGTGCTACACAAGTTGTCTTCTGCTCCTCAACCTGGACTTGTTGAGACCTAATAGATGGCGATGCACATACCCCCAGGACCGAAGTATAAAAATCTTTTGCTTGAGAAACAGTATTAAGTCTATGACATGTCCCCAGGTAGTTCACCACCATTCCAGTCGGAACATCCCATCTGAATAGAATTTTTCTCTTTTTAAGTTCATTTGCTAGAAAAGCAAACTCCTTTCTTCTTCTTAAAATTTTAGATGGGATCTCCTTAAAAATTATGACATCTTGTGAAGCAATTTGAAATCTCTTCTTATAATAGGCTTGCACAATTTCATTGCGTAAGGATCTTTTACCAAAGTAAATTACCACATCTCTTGGCAGATTCTTCTGTGCTGCCACCACAGAGTTAACCCTAAATAATTTTTCAATTTCACTAAGTATTCCCTCTTTTTCTTTATTCAAAATCAATGCAAAGTCCTTTGCAACCATTTCTTTCAAATCTCCTTGCAAAGACTCTTCCAGGCCTCTGATTCTTAAGGCATATTCCATTTGTCCATATTGAAGCATAAGAATCTCATTTTCCATTTCTTTTTCCATACTTTCAATTTTCCCCTCCATTATGTCCACTTTTTCAGCTACCTCTTCCACATGGGAGTTCACCTTTTCAAGAACAGAAGCAACTCCTTCTAAAGCCAAAACAAAATCTTGTCTCAAGATCTTATTATTTTCCTCTAAAATCTTTTTCATTTCTGCCCTAATTTGAATTATAACATCTCCCATCATATTTTGCAAATCCTTCATAGTTATTAGCTGACCCCCAGAAGAGGGTGAAACTGTTGATTTAGAAGCTGTAGAAATCCCTGGACGCTTTGGAGCCATCTTAAAGAAAAACCTTTAGCCCTTCTTAAAAAATTATAAAAATTCCTTCAAAAATCATAACTCCCTCCAAAGAAGGTCATTATAATAAAAAGAGAAAAGGGAAAAAAAAGAAAGAGAAAAAGAATTAAAAAAAAGCTTTACTCCTTCTTAAAAATTGCAAAAAATTAAACAGAAAAAAGTCCTTCAAAAAAGAGTCATTACAATAAAAAAAAAGGGAGAAGAAAAAAAAAATAATTAAATAGAAAAAATCCGTTCCAAAAAAAATACTTAAAGATACCAAAAACAACCATTCCAATCATAAGAAAATAAAAAGGGAAAGGGAAAGGAAAGAAAGAGAAACACCAAAAAGCCTGCCGGTCAGCATTCTAACTTCAGAAAAAAAAACACCGAGAGATTTGCCGATCGCCATTTTACTTTCCCTTTCAACAAAGAAAAAAAAAAATAAAAAGAGAGAATAAAAATAGAAGCAAGTCTTAAAACTTAAAATCCAAATAAATCAAAGAAAGCAAAAACTAAATCCTCTACTCAGCTCTGTCCGTTTATAAAAAAAACTCACCAGTTCTCTTTAAGCACGGAGGTATTTGCAGCGGCTCGTTTTGTCCCTGAGGACAAAAACAGCTGGGAAGCGGAGACAAGTCTGAACTCCGTGGGAGCACTCCTTTCACCCCCCAAAAAAAACTTGGGGGGTGCAAAAGAGGCTCTACCACTATTCAGACACTCTCTACCCCCCCCCTTTGCCCGGGAGGGGGATTTTGAACCGCTGAACAGCTGATGTCTGCTGTTCATAGCGGTTCTTACACTTACCCAGGAGAGACGGCTACAAAGTAGCCGCCATCGCGCGCGCAAAATCCACCGGAAGTCAGGGCTTTATCTTCCTTTTAAAAATCTTTTGAATGTGCCACCAAATCATAATCCAAAAAGCCTTAATATTTTTACAAGTCCACCAAACATGAAAATAAGTTGCGTCAGAACTACCGCATCTCCAACATTTAGGCTGTAAATTAGGATACATACAAGACAACTTTTTAGGATCCAAATGCCACCTATAAAACATTTTGTAAAAATTTTCCCTTAAATTTTGAGCCTGTGTAAATTTAACATTTCTAATCCAAATTATCTCCCATAAATCCAATGGGATCGGTTCCTGGATATTCTGAGCCCATTTAACCATACAATCTTTAACCAAATCCGTTTCCGAGTCCAATTCTATTAACGCATTATAAATTCTTTTTATGTGGGCCTGATTCTGATCTTTAATCTGAATTACCAAATTTTCATCTCCTAATGTTATTCCAACTTTCTTATCTAAAGTCTACCTATCCACTATTTGTAAATACTGGAACCATGACTGTAAAATATTTTCTTGCCTTAATACATCTAAAGATTTTAATTGCCAGTCAGTACCTGACCAAATAAGTAATTCTTTATATGGAATTTTTTCAAAATTCATCCCCTTAGAAATCCCCTCAATTGCATGTCCAGGAATCCCCCAAATAGGTATTTTGTAATTTAACCTGTAATAATACTTCTTCCAAACTCAAAGTAAGGCATTTCTTAAAATATGCCATTTAAAAGCCCGATCTACTTTCTTATTGAAAATTAAATATGCATGCCAACCATATAATAAATCCCACCCTTCAAGAGAAAGAATATTTTTGTTTGTTAGATTAAGCCAATCACTTATCAAAGTTAGTGTGGCTGCATCATAATATAATTTCAAATTAGGTGACTTAAGCCCTCCTCTTTCTCGAGCATCTTGCAAAATCTTAAACTTCACCCTTGGTTTCTTCCCAGCCCAAATAAATTTATTGATACCCTTCTGCCACTCATCCAAATTAGCATCTTTTTTTAAAATGGGTATCATTTGAAACAAAAAAAGAAACTTTGGTAGAACATTCATTTTTACAGCTGAAATTCTCCCCAACAACGACAGTTGTAATTTTTTCCAATCATTTAGATCCTTTTGTACTTTTGTCCATAATAATTCATAATTATTCTTATATAATTTTCCATTAGAAGCAGTTATATATACTCCCAAATATTTAACATTTTTCACTATCTGAAAACCTGTAAGTTTAACTAAAATTTCATTTTCCCTCTCAGTCATATTCTTAGATAATATTTTAGTCTTATTATTATTTACTTTAAAACCAGAAACTTTCCCATATTGAGTTATAAGTTCCAACAAATGACTAACTGATTGAGTCAGTTGTAATAAAGTTAAAACCAAATCATCCGCAAAAGCTCTCAATCTATACTCATTTATTTTTATTCCCTTAAGTACAGTTGACTCTCGAATCTGAATTAACAAAATCTCCATTGTTAAAACAAATAACAGTGGGGATAATAGACATCCTTGTCTTGTACCCTTTTCAATATTAAAAGTCTCTGTCAATCCCCCATTAATAATAATTTGAGCAGACTGTTGTTGATATATAGCCTTGAGAGCATATAAAAACTTATCTCCAAAATTCATTTTCTCTATAAGTAAAAATAAAAATTGCCAATCTAATTAATCAAAAGCTTTCTCAGCATCCAAAAATATAAAAGCCAAAGGGATCTGATTATTCTTATCCAAAAACTCAATTAAGTTAATGATTTGTCTTACATTGTATTTCATATATCTTCCTGTTATAAATCCAGACTGATCACTATGAATTAAATCCTTCATAACCTGCATTAATCTATTTGCCAAGATTTTAGAAAAAATCTTATAATCTGTATTTAAAAGAGATATGGGTCTATAATTCTTAGGTTCAGTAAGATCTTGATCCTCCCTCGGGATCAATGATCTAAAAGCCCTTCTCCAGGAAGGGGGAACCGGAGCTCCCAGCAAAATACTATTAAAAAGTTCTTTTAATGGCTCTATCATCTCTTCAGATAACATTTTATAATACTTTGCCGTTAGTCCATCTGTACCTGGGGCCTTTCCCACCTTTAACTGCTTAATAGCTAAACCAATTTCCTCTGAAGTAATTAAACAATTCATCACATTTTGTTGTTCATTAGAAAGTTTAGGAAAATGTACTGATCGTAAATACTTCTCTACATCTAAAGCATGTATATTGTCGCTAGCATATAATTTTGTATAAAAATCTAAAAAACTCTTTTTAATCAAATTCTGTTGATAAACCTCACTACCTTTGTATTTTACTTTCTCTATAATTCTTGCCTTCTGTTTCTTACGTAATTGATAAGCCAACCACCTCCCAGGCTTATTTGCATTGCAAAAGGTATTATGTCTCATATAGCGCAAATTAGTCGCAACCTGGTCTGCCATTAACATATTAAATTGCACCCTGAGCATATTTAATATTTACATATTTAATATGTATCTTGATAGCACAGTCTGTGGGTTGGTGAGAGGGCAGGATGTCATACTCTTTCTTGCTAAACACCTCCATGAGGTCTTGGTACTCCCTCGGGATGGATTGCTACTCCTCCCTTTCCTCTGATACTCCTTTGCTGTGTTGAGGGATTTTCATTGCTGCCCTCCTTCCTTCTCAGACTGTTCTCTCCCATGGTCGGGGGGTTCGGGGCCTGCTTCCTCATAATCATACATTTTGAGGCTTTCTCCAAGTAGATCTGGGGGCCTCACTTGGCTAACCAAGCCAGGCCCAGGATCGTGTCCTCTGCCATCTTTGGGGCAACCATAAAATGAATAGTCTCTTGGTGGTCTCCCAACTCTAGCTGCACTGGATCCATCAGATGGGAAGCGGCCTTGCTTCCTGTCAGTGTGCCATCAACCTGTTCAAACTTCACAGGTTTCTTGAGCTTGTAGTCCTAGCCTCTTCACTGCGGCTTGACTAATTAGGCAACGGGAGCTACCTGAGTCTATGAGGGCCTTAACCATCCCCCTCGCCCCCTCACGGGATGCCTTGATGTCTACCCTAACTTCTAAGTGGTTGACAGATCCACTCACTATCGGGTCATTTTCTCCCTCGTTCTCGCTGTCGTAAAGGGTCATCAGCAGCCCCTCTTCGGTTGGAGTTCAATCCCCTCTGCGCTCTGGAGGGGACACCTCAATGACCTGGGCTGCTACTTGTGACTTCTCCTTCCCCTTCTTTGGTGGATTCTTTGGCTTCAAGGGAGTTGGTGCTGTGGTAGCCATCTGAGGGGTCAGTGCCAGGCACATTGCGGCCCTGTGACCCTCCTGGCCACAGCGAAAGCACATGATGGAGGAGAGGTTGGACGGCTCTTCAGGAACCGGGGACTCTGCCGCTGGCTGCTTTCGCCCTAAAGCACGCCTCTCTTGTCTTTTCTTCGGTCACAGTCCGAAGCCCCCACAGTCCTTGTACACTGCCAGGTCTAACTCCACAGTGGTGACTAACTGTTACCAGTCACTAAGCCGGTTTGGCATCCCTCGGGCCAGACACATGTGAAATAGGTTGCGGCTCAGCCCCTCTCAGAAGTACTGGGTCAAGAGATGCTCTGGCCAGTGCCTCAGCCTCCCCGTGACCCTCCTGAAGTCTCTAATGTACTCGGCCATAGGTCTACTCCCCTGCTTGACCTTACAGACCTCCACATCTGCTCATTGGGTCTGCGCAGGGTCTCTGAATTGGTCTCTGAGACCACAGAGAAAAGCATCCAGATCTGCCAGCTCGGGGGCACCTTCATCACGGAGAATTGTCACCCATTCCACTGCCTCCCCTTCAAGGTTGGCCACTATGACATCCACCCAGGCCTCATGGTCAGGGTAATCTCCATGTCGGTAGAGGTAGGTCCAAACTTGATTAAGGAAGAACGCCAGCTTCTTGGGGTTCCCAATAAATATTTCCCTCAGCAGTGGGGGCAGAGGTGGCCTTGGTGCTGACCAGGGTCCCAGCATCCAGGCCCCGCAGTATGGGTACATCTACAGGAAAACCCCATACCTGGAGGTGGCGATGGTTGCCAATATGCCCCCCCAGGCTGAGGAGCAGGGGCTGGTGGCAGGCTGCCTGCTCTCTGTCCCAGATTGGGACCGGGCTGGGGAGATAGCCCTGGCTGTGGGCTAACAGCTCTCCCAGTCACTGCAGCTGCTGTTCCTGTTGAGTGCTGGGGCAAAGGGGCCAGTGTTGGTGCTAGGTACGGAGCTGAGCCCCCATAGGGGTCTAGGATCCAGCCATGGGACCGGATGTCCTCCTTGCACCTCTAGGCTGCTAAACCTCTGCCTCAGTTGCTCCACCAACTGGCTGCTGCACCTTGGCAAGTAGCACTCTCTGGGTGCTGTCCACTCCAAGGCTCCTCACTCCCACCACTCCAGCTCCTTGCCACATTCGGGCTGAGGGTAGTACAATGAAAATTCAGCTTCAGCGGCTTTCCGTAGCCCCTCTGGCCACTTCTCCAGTTCAGGCCAGTTGAATACCACTGCTCCACCCATTCCAGGGTCAAGGTCGGCTCCTTACGTTCAACTCGCTCCTTAGGATGTGTTGAGGCCGGTGGGATTACGAAGCTGCTCTTGGCCCCAGCTGGAGTCCTGCTGGTTGATTCCAACCTGGCTCTAGCTGGCTTCTCCATTTCAGGCATCTTCTCCTCAGTCTTCACCACCCCTCTGGAGGAATTGGAATTGTTTTTTGGAGTGTCAACTTCCGACTGAGAAGCCCAACGAAGCAAAACACCAGACAAATTGCGATCTCTAATGTAAACTTTATTAGGCATTAACAAACTGGTAAGATAGAAAGGAAGCTAGCTCTGGGAAAATGGCAGGAAGCAGATAATTAAAAGAGTGAAACTTTCTCTCCCCTCTCTGACACAGGTCACATTGTCCAATACATCTTCCAGTAATTATTATGAGAAGAATCTTTAGTTCGCCAAAACAACTCTTCAGCGGCTTCGGCTCTCACGTTGATAAAGAACACCTGTGGATCCAAAACTCTCCCCTCTCCCCCCCCCATACTGTAAACAAGCTAAAAGCATTACAGCGGTCCTAAAGACAGTAGGTTTCATAGCTTGACAACGGGACTTTAATCCTCCCCACCTCCTCACATCACATACAAATATTCATCTTCCAGATCAGAAGCCCACACCTACATGCATGAGAAACAAGGTGTCAAGCTATGAACCTTACTCTCTTTAGGACTGCTGTAGAGCTGCTAGCTTGCTAACAGTTATGGGGGGGGGGGAATGGAAGAGTTTTGGATTCACAGGTGCTCCCTATCAGGGTGAGAGCCGAAGACAGTTGAGAGAATGTTTTGATGGACTGAAGTTTCTTCTCAAAACAATTGCTGGAAGATTTATTGGACAATGTGACCTAAACTGTCAGAGGAGGGAGGGAAAGTTTGCTCTTTTAATTATCTGTTTCCTGCCATAGTTTCAGAGTTAGCTTTTCTTCAAACTTGCCAGATTGTTTATGCCTAATAAAGTTAACATTGGAGCTCATCACATCTCTAGTGTTTTGCTTGGTTGGGCTTTTCAGCTGGAATATGACACTAAGCTAACTCTCCAAATAATTCCTAAATTAATTAAGGGGTCCTGAGCCCCTATGCCCTTCTGGAAGCCTCCAGAGGGGTGGGCAAGACTGAGGAGAAGATGCCTGAAATGGATAAGCCAGCTGGAGCCAGGTTGGGATCAACCAGCAGGACTCCGGCTTGGGCCGAAATCAGCTTCAAAACCCCACCAGCCTCGACCCATCCTAAGGAGTTGAACACGAGGAGCCAACCCCAACCCTGGAATGGATGGGTGGGGCAGTAATGTTCAACTGGCCCAAGTTGGAGAAGTGGTAAGAGGCATTACGGAGAGCCGCTGAAGCTGAATTCTCATTGTACTGCCCTCAGCCCCAGTGGGGTAGAGACCTGGCGTGGTGGGAACAAGGAACATTGGAGTGGACAGCCCCCAAGGAGCACTACTTGCCAAGGTGTGGCAGCCAGTTGGTGGAGGAACTGAGGTAGAAGTTTAGCAGCCTAGAGGTTCATGGAGGAGAGTCAGTCCCACGGCTGGATCCTAAACCCCGAAGGGGCTCAGCTCCACTCCTGGCATCAGTACCAGCCCTTTCACCCCAGCATGCAGCAGCTGCCGTGGTGGCTGCAAGAGCTGCTAGCCCACAGCCAGGGCCACCTCCCCAACCCAGTCCCAGTCTGGGAAAGAGAGCCCGCAGTCCACCACACGCGCCTGCTCCCCAACCTGGGAGGGCCGATTGGTGACCACTACCAGGTCCCAAATATAGAGTTCGCCTGTGGATGTACCCATATGGCAAGGGCTAGATGCCAGGACCTGGGCCAGCCCCAAGACCACCTCCACCCCCACCACTGAGAGCAACATTTGATGGGAACCCTGAGAAGCTGGCGTTCTTCCTCAATCGAGTCTGGACCCACCTCGACTGACATAGGGAAGAATACCCTGATGATGAGGCCTGGGTGGATGATGTGGTGGCCAATCTCGAAGAGGAGGCCTGGGTGACAATTCTCCATGACAAAGGCACCCCTGAGCTGGAAGACCCAGACGCATTTCTCTGTGGCCTCAGAGACCAGTTCGGGGACCCCACACAGACCCAACGGGTGGAGGTAGAGGTTCAGAAGGTCAACCAGGGGAGTAGACCAGTGGCCGAATACATTAGAGATTTCAGGAGGATCGCAGGTTGAGGCACTGGCCAGAGCAGCTATTGGTCCAATAGGGCAGGGCTTTCCAACCAGCAGGTCTGGAGCGATGCAAAGAAGGCTTTACCTAAAGCAGCCAAAAGCCAGAAGAGACAGGCAGATAAGAAACGAGCTCTGCAGCAGCTGCTCCATGTAGGGCAGGGCTTTTCAACCGGTGGTATGCCTACCACTTGTGGTACATTAATGAGTGGCAGGTGGTACGCAGCCCTGCCTAGCCAAGTGTAGTGGGGGAGGGAAAGAGCCAGCACAGGCAAGGACTTACAGTGAGAGAGTCCTCTGGAGCTGCAAAGGCCCCAGGCTCACTTCTGGCTCACCCTCCCCCATGAGAAAGGAGGAGGGGAGCGGAGACAGGAGAGGCTATAAAAGGAGGCAGTTTGGGCAGGAGAGGGAGAGAGAAAAAAACAGCAGCCTTGGGAGGAGGTGGAGTCAGCTGCACTGAAGGGGAAGAAGAGGGAGGGGGAGGGGGAGGGTGGGGGGAGAGGAGATCAAGCAGGCTGGCCATGAGCCGATCTACAACTGCTGTGGCAGCCACCTGTGCTGGCAGCAGCAAACAGGCAAGAAATGCAGCGGGGGAGGGGTCACCCTCCAAGAGGAATGAAAAAAGGCAGCAATGGCTGGAGGTGAGGCACGGAGGAGGGAAGGAGATGGAGAGTGGAAGGATTCTTATGTGCTTTTGTGACTTTGAAGTTCTGGGATTTGTGCAATGAGGGCTTTGTGTTCTTAAGGAGTGTTTGGCAATTTCTATTTGGCTGATGGCTGATGTCTCATGTTAGCTTCTATTGCTCTGCTATTGTTAGCTGTAAGTTTTGCTGCAAGGGATTTTGAAGTATTTTTCTCCTGAATGGATTTTGCCTGTAGCATTCCTTTACTTAGGAATGGAGCCATTTGGGGAGGTTGCCTTAGCAGGCAGCCAGTACTTACATTTTTTTTCTTCCTTAAGTGCCTGCTGCGCTCCTTACTTTCCTTTCTAGCCAGTAGCTAATTCTTAAAGAGAATGTGCCTTTTTAAGCCAGTTCACTCAGCAGCTTGTCTTTTCTGTCTCTGGAGGCCTTTCCTTGTTTGATCAATATATGGAAGAGGGAAAATATGGGGGGGGGGGTTCAAATTCTTCCTTCAGAAGGAGATGGGAATGAGAAAAAGGGAGGAGGGGAAGGGAGGGAGGAAAGGAAGTCCCGCCTTAGAACTTGGCCACCAGCAGCTCTGCCATTGACTTTGCTTGTCAAAAGGTTGCAGAAGGGAACCACATGACCCTGGAACACTGTGACCATTATAAATATGAATCAGTTGCCAAGCATCCAAATATAAATCACATGACCCTGGGCATGCTGCAATGGTCATAAGTGTGAAAAATGGTCATAAGTCATTTCAGTGCAATTGCAACTTTGAACAGGTTTTTTTTTTTTTGGGTCATCAAGTTTTTGACACCTTGCTAGGTGGTGCTCAAATATTGCCATATCCTAAAAGTGGTACAATCGGTAAAAAGGTTGAAAAGCCCTGCTTTAGGGGGTCTGACTGTCAACTCTACAACAAACCTGGCTGAAGCCATCTTACTCGTTCTAGGTTGCCACAGGAATGGGAGGGGGAAGTGGAGTTTTTCTGTTAGTCTAGTGACTGAATGAGTGAATGTGTGGGAATGAATGAGTAATGAGTGAATGAGTAAATGGTGTTTGGAAGTGCCGGGGTAGTAAGCGAGGGAATGAATGAATGACTAAACGGCGTTTGGAAGCAACAAGGCAGCAAGTGAGGGAGTGTATGAGCAAATGGCATTTGCAACTGATGGGGTAGCATGTGTGGGAGTGAATGAGCAAATGGCGTTTGGAATCGATGGGGTAAATGGTGTTTGGAAGCGACTGGGTAGTACGTGTGGGAGTGACGGGGCGATGGAGCGTTTTGGAAGTGATGGGGCAGTATGTGTGGGAGTGAATGAGTAATGAGTGAATGAGTAAATGTTGTTTGGAAGCGACGGGGTACTAAGCGAGGGAATGAATGAGTAAATGGCATTTGGAAGTGAAGGGCAGCATGTGAGGGAGAGTACGAGCAAATGGTGTTTGCAACTGATGGGGTAGTATGTGTGGGAGTGAATGAGCAAATGGCGTTTGGAAGTGATGGGGTAGTAAGTGAAGGATTGAATGAGCAATCCCGAGGCAAAATCTGGAGTAGGAGTCCTGGAGTGAGGAGGAGTGCTGGAGGAGTAATACCTCCTTAAAAAACCTTGGTCCAGCTGGCCCGGCTGGTAGCACCTCGTAAGGGCCCCTTTCTAGGGTTACAGGAGAAGATGGCCAATGGTTTTGAAGGTAGAAGAGGGCCTTATGCCTTAACGGCAGATAAAGCAGCAGAACCATCTTCTAGGAGAAGAGAAACTCTGATTTCAAACCTCCACTGCCTTGTGGCTATATCTACTATTGGAAAAGGCTTCAGGAGTTAACCTCGAGGCAAAAATCTGGAGCCGGAGTCCTGGAAGCAGTTCGTGACTGCGTACAATCATGTTCTGGTAACTCCTGTGACGCAGCTGGAACTAATCATATCGGCTTCGCCATTCCACTGGACTATTTCAGCAACGTGGAGAGAGGGGATCTGCTGCCTGGGTAACAGCCTATCCTCCATATTAATTTACCCAGGCCTCATGCTCTGGAGAGGACACTCCAGCTTTGCATACAGCATTGAAATAACACGGGAAGTGGCAGTTACCAGTTGTAAGTCTTTGCTTGATTGGCATAGAGCATGATGCCAGGGGCCACTTTTGACGGTGGGAGAGGTCATAGTACCTCATTGGGCAGCTACCGCCCACCTTAAGCTGGGCAGCCCCCAGCCAGTAAGGTGCCCTGCCACAGTCTGTTAACCTCACTGGGTGCGTGGGGTTTAGGGTTAAAGCCGACAAGCAGATCAATAACTCTGCACCATGGAACAAACACAAGAAAATTTTTGCCCTAAAGTTGGGCACTTGGAATGTTCGGACAATGACCCCTGGCCTTTCTGACGATTCGCAAGAAATAGATGACATACGTAAGACAGCTGTCATCGATATGGAGCTGAGTAGACTGCAGATGGACATCATTGCCCTTCAAGAGACAAGGCTGTTGTCACGCCATCCGTCATTGTCCCGATGGAATAAACGCAGGAACGCAGGAACGAAGTGCAAGTCAGGTATTTTAATCCCTAACAAACAAAGTCAGCACTGGGAGTGGTTTGCTCCCAGTGCTTCATATAACAGTGCCACACCCAACACCCCACCCTCCAACCATTAACCACCATCAGCCCAGCTGTCTTCAAAAGTCCGTTTGTCCGGCCCTGGCCCTCCCCCAGCTGAACCCCACCCCTCTGCCCTGCTTCCTGTTCGTCCAAGATGGTGCCATCTGCTGACGCGCTGCTTCCAGGCTCCTCCGGGCCAGCCACCGGTAGTCCCCCTGATAGCGGTGAGTGTTCTGTGTTGTGCAGCCCCCAGCCCTGCACATCCCCCCCCTTTGTCCAGCCATCACATGGGTCATCTGCACTGTTAGAACGGCCCCCTCGCCCAGTTCTGGCTTCTCATCGTTCTGCGCATGTCCGATGATCAGCTGGGCGGTGGGGCAGTGAGGCTTGGGGGTTCCGGGCGTCGGCCAGCTGAGCTCAGTGGTGTTCTGCCGGCCTCCGACACCCAGCTGGTTGGTGAGGCGGCGAGGAGTGGGTTTCCCTGGTGTCAGCCGGGGCGAGGGACCGTGCAGCATCGCAGCTGTGTTTGGCGGCGGTGGGCTGGTTTCCGAATTCCCCCCACCAGTAAATGGCAAGACCCGCAGGGCTTGACATGCGGCCCCCTCTACCACGTCTTTACCTGGAAGGTAAGGAGAAATGGGTGAGTCCATTATTCCACAGCTTCTACTACTCGGCTTCCCCGGACAACGACGGTGGAATGCCTGTAGGAGCCGAGGAGCATGTACATCTGCCACCCCAACCCAGGACGCTTCGGATAGTGGGTACCCCTTCCACCGGATAAGATACTGCAATTTACCGTGGCGGACCCGTGAGTCAATAACTTCCTGAACCTCATATTGCGACCCGTTTACTGGTCCCGGTGCTGTACAGCCCACTGGGGTCCCGTGAACTGGCTTTAATAAACTGCCATGAAAAACGGGATGAATTTTTCCTAATAACGGAGGCAATCGTAGTCGTACCATCACAGGGTTGATTACCTGGATTATCGGGAATGGCCCTATGTACTTGGGGCTGAGTTTCTTACAGGGCAGTTGCAAACGGAGGTACTTTGTGGATAGGTATACCCAGTCCCCCACCCGGAAAGGCCTGTGGTCTGCTCTCTTTTTGTCAGCCTGAGCTTTTACAGCCGCCTCGGCCTGGGTTACAGCCTCCTTTACTAATCCCCACAACGCCGCTACTTGCGACATCCATGCCTGGGGTGTGTGTGGTATGCCTGCTTCCTGAGGCCATTCTGGGATAGGGACAAAATCCACTCCATGTACCACCCGGAAAGGGGCAAACTCGGTGCTACTGTGCACCATATTATTGTATGCCACCTCAGCAAACGGCAAAAGGTCTACCCAGTCCGTTTGCTGGTATGTGACGTAGCTGCATAGGTAGCATTCTATCATGGCATTTGCTCGCTCCGCGGCCCCATTGGTACAGGGGTGGTATGCAGAGCTGAGGCCCTGAGATGACCCTACCAGTTGAAGGAATGTATGCCAAAAGTGCGCTGTGAACTGCACCCCCGGTCCGAGATTACACATCGGGGCACTCCGTGAAGATGGTAGATGTGCTGTATGAAGAGCCTGGCCAGTCGCCGAGCCAACGGTAACCCCTTGCAGGGAACAAAGCTTGCTTCGAGAAGAGATTGATAACTGTCCATATCACGGTGTAGCCCTGGCTCCATGGTAGCTCGACTACGAAGTCCATAGCGATTTCTTCCCAGGGATGGGTCAGATCGGCTACTTTCTGCAACAGTCCCATCGGCTTACCCACCTGTGGTTTTGCAGTGGCACAGATGTGACAGTTCTTTACGTATGTCTCCACCTCTGGTTTCATTCAGGGCCACCAGAATTGCCGTCGCACCAAGTGTAAAGTTTTTAGGAACCCGAAATGCCTGGCTTGTTTAGCATCATGGTACCGCTGGAGGACGGTTGGCCACAGGCCTTCGGGGACATAGAGTTTATCACCTTTCCAGGCCAGTCCCTCCCTCTGTGTTAACAGGCCCGGATGATTTTGCAACCACTTGTCATCTGCTACAGCAGCCCGTAGCTCCGGAAGTGTGATGGTCGTCGACCTACTGGTTGTTATGTGGGCTACCCTCTGGGTACAGGGGGTATAATCACCTGTACCACCTCCTCCCTACTACTGTGGTATTGCGGCAACCGGGACAGAGCGTCCGCAAGAAAGTTCTTACCCCCCCGGCACGTACTTCAGAGTAAAGCGGAAGTGAGCAAAGTACTGAGCTCACCTCACATGTTTAGGCAACAGGCGCCGTGGCTTTTGTAATGCCTCGAGGTTCCGGTGATCGGTCCATACCTCAAACGGCTGCGTAGCGCCCTCCAGTAAATGTCGCCACGTCACAAGTGCCCATTTTACAGCGAATGCCTCCTTTTCCCAAATAGCCCACCCCCTTTCTGTAGTGGTGAATTTCCGGGACATGTATGCACAAGGTTGTAATGTCCCCTGGTGATTCCGTTGTAATAAGATGGCCCCAACAGCCATGTCACTGGCGTCGGCCTGTACCACAAAAGGGGCATCGGGTTTTGGGTGGAGTAACACAGGTTCCTTGGCAAAAAGAGCTTTAAGATCTTCAAAGGCTTTTTGGCAGACCATGGTCCATCCCACTGGCTGGCCGGGCCGGGGTTTGCTATTCAGGTGTTTTGTCCGTAACAACTCTGTCAGGGGGTGGGCTACGGTGGCAAACGAGGGGATGAACTGCCAATAAAAGTTGGGAAATCCCCAAAAGCTCTGTAACTGTCGACGGGTTCTGGGCACCTGCCAGTCCAATACCACCTGTACCTTGTGAGGATCCATCTCCACCCCACTTCCTGAAATCTGGTATCTGAGGTAGTCCAGACGGTCCCGGTGAAACTCGCACTTCGACAGCTTCACGTACAACTTGGCCGCGAGGAGTTTTTGTAATACCTGTCGTACTAGGCAAACATCTTCCTCCAGGGTGGCAGTGTAAATGAGGATGTCGTCGAGATAAACCAGGACCCCTTGGTAGAGGTGCTCATGCAACACCTGGTTGATTAACTGCATGAACACCGCAGGGGCTCCTTGTAACCCAAATGGCATCACCCAGTATTGGAAACTGCCGAGTGGGCAGTTAAATGCTGTCTTCCATTCGTCTCCGTGCCGTATCTGCACCCTGTAGTACGCCTCCCGGAGGTCCAGTTTGGTAAACACCTGCCCCTTTCCTAACTGGGCTAGTAGATCCTTCATAAGCGGGAGGGGGTATTGATGTTCAACACGAATGGCATTAAGGCCTCGGAAGTCGACACACAGACGAAACGACCCGTCTTTCTTTTCCCGGAATAAGACCGGGGCAGCGACCTGAGAATGGGCTGGCTGAATGAACCCCCTTGTCAGGTTCTGATCAATAAACCCCCGTAATTCCTCAAGCTCCCTGGGTGCCATGGCGTACATTCGGGGCTACGGTAGTTTGGCTCCTGGTTCAATTTCAATTGCACAATCCATCTCACGGTGAGGTGGTAGCTGATTGCACTCCTTCTCACTAAACACCTCAGCCAGGTCACTATATACCGCTGGGAAAGGGTCTTCCCCCCCTCTGTGACCACACACACCGGGACCTGCTTCGTGCGGCTTGACCTGGGTGGTCGGGGCCCAACTCCAAGGCGTACTCTACGGTAACCACCCTCCCACCAAATGGTGGGTTCCCACTTATCCAACCATGCGAGGCCTAGGATCATGGCCTCAGTCATAGCTGGAGCGACAATGAAACGGAGGACCTCCCAATGGCCTCCAAGCTCCAACCAGACTGGTTCCGTGATGTGGGAGGCCGGGGCCCCTCCCAACAGGGACCCGTCGACTTGCTCAAAACGAACGGGTTGGGCCAGTCTATGCAACCTGATACCACTTTCCATTGCTACAGCCCTGCTTATCAGGCACCGGGTACAACTGGTGTCTATGAGGGCACAGCATTCCCTCCGCACGCTGGTCTGTGGACTTGTTAACACTACAGGTAGGACGAAGGGGGCCACAGGCTCACTCACCATTGGGTCATCCACCGCATCATCCTCACTGTCATCATCGGCTGGATGGTACCATGCCACAGCTGTGGCATCCTGGTCTGTTGGCAGTACTTGCTGGAATGCCGGCGTCATTGGTTGCTTTGCTGCCCTTGATGACTCCACCCCTTTTTTCGGTGTTCGAGTGGCTCCTCCAGGTGTCCCAGAACCCTGCGGGGTAGGAGCTGGGCATTTGGCCACCCGGTGGCCTGGTTGATTGCACCAGAAGCAGCGGAAGGAGGGGCCACCGGAGGGGCCAGAACCCCTGGGGTAGTTAACCGGTTGACTCTGCCCGCCTTCCCATGGCTTCCCTACTGGTTGTTGAGGCCGGCTGGTGTCCCGTCCTTTCTGGAACTCTCTGAGGCCTGTGTCTAGATCCACCGCTACACGGAACAACTCTCGAAGGTGGTTGGGCACTCCTCTGTAAATGCAGGCCTGCCGTAGCTCCTGGTCAAGCCCCGCCCAGAACTGATGGACCAACAACCGTTCTGGCCACGATGAGCTAAACCGATCCGCCAGCCTGCAGAAGTCGCGGACATATTCTGCTACGGCCCGACCATGCTGCTTTAACAATAAGAGTTCTGCCTCTGCCTGCTGTAGACGTGACACATCCTCGAACTGGGCATGCAGTGCTTCTAAGAACAGGCCCACATTTCCCACTTCCCGGGCACGATCACTGTAGAGGTCAGCAGCCCACACCGCTGCCTCTCCCTGTAACCCCTCTGTGACCGCCACCACCATTGCCCATTGAGACGAATACATATGGGCATAACGATCGAGATGACTGATTACGTGGCTCAAGAACATGGCCAGTCTGTCAGGGTTCCCATCGAAAGAGATGGGTATGGGTGGCGGACCCCACGTATGTCCCGGCCCCCATTGGGCCACAGGTTGCCCTGCGCCGCCAACCTCGTCTGGAGTGGTTGAGCCTCTAGGTCTGGGCCCGGCACCCTGGCCCCGTGGTGTTCTGCCTGAGGGTGGTCCCCAGCCGTCACCCCCTGGACCACCTAGCCACGCTGCTTGAGACTGTGTACCTGTTGATCCAGTCCCAGAGGCTCCCGTTGTAGCAATGCCCAACGACAGTGGCAATTGACACCTTGGACTACTAAGTCAGAAACGGGAGACCTTGGTGCGTCCGGAAGGCTCATCTGTCCGCTGCTGGGGGTGACACTCCATGGTACCCGGCCTCGCCAAAGCGATCGCGTAGCACATCCATGGTGTATTCGCCCGGGGCAGTTGAGTAGCTCCACTTGTCGTCTTCATCCCCTGTCACTCGTCTCTCCCTCCAACCCATGAGAGATGACCTTGCTGGGGGGTTCCGGGGCCAGCCGATGTCCAAGGATGTCAAAGCAGGGCTCTGCCACCACTCCCCCCCCCTCTTCGGGCTGCAGCCTCCTGGGTCTCAGCCAGGGGACCAGGTGCCTGGGCGGCCTTTGGTCTCACTACCGGCTGTGTCTCCTGGGCCTCGGCCTCATCAGCAGGGCCTGCTGGCTCACCTGTTGCAGCCTCCTCCACCTGGGGAGAGTCCTGTTTGCCCTCTGCCATTTCCTCCAGCTGGGGTAAAGGGTAGGAACAGCAAATGTAATTGAGTGCTGACTTACTGTCACGCCGTCCGTCGTCATCCCGATGGAATAAACGCAGGAACGAAGTGCAATCAGGTGTTTTAATCCCTAACAAACAAAGTCAGCACTGGGAGTGGTTTGCTCCCAGTGCTTCATATAACAGTGCCACACCCAACACCCAACACCCCACCCTCCAACCATTAACCACCATCCACCCAGCTGTCTTCAAAAGTCCGTTTGTCTGGCCCTGGCCCTCCCCCAGCTGAACCCCACCCCTCTGCCCTGCTTCCTGTTCGTCCAACATGGTGCCATCTGCTGACGTGCTGCTTCCAGGCTCCTCCGGGCCAGCCACCGGTAGTCCCCCTGGTAGCGGTGAGTGCTCCGTGTTGCGCAGCCTCTGGCCTTGCACATCCCCCCCCCCCTTTGTCCAGCTGTCACATGGGTTGTCTGTGCTGTTGGAACGGCCCCCTCGCCCGGTTCTGGCTTCTCATCATTCTGCGCATGTCTGACGATCAGCTGGGCAGCGGGGCAGAGAGGCTTGGGGGTTCCGGGCATCGGCCGGCTGAGCTCAGTGGTGTTCTGCCGGCCTCTGACACCCAGCTGGTTGGCGAGGCGGCAAGGAGTGGGTTTCCCCGGTGTCGGCTGGGGCGAGGGGCTGTGCAGTGTCACAGCTGTGTTTGGCGGCGGTGGGCTGGTTTCCGAATTCCCCCCACCAGTAAATGGCAAGCCCCGCAGGGCTTGACAGCTGTCAGACTCGGGATCTGTTAAGGAGAGAAATTTCTAATTCTTCTGGCAGGGGAAACCATCGAATGAGACTAGGGAATACGGGGTTGGCTTTGCAGTCAGAAACACCCTACTAGGATTCATTACTCCACCTGCTGCTGGAAGTGAATGAATTCTGTCCTTAAAGCTACACTCATCAGCAGGATTGGTTACTCTTATTAGTGCATACGCACCAACATCATCTTCAGTAGAATCCAAAGACAAATTCTATGACAATCTGGCTGCTATTATCAAGAAAATCCCTGAGAAAGAACCACTGTTTATCCTTGGCGACTTTAATGCCAGAGTTGGAGCTGATTATAGTTCTTGGCCCACTTGCCTAGGTCATTTCGGCATTGGGAAGATGAACGAAAATGGCCAATGCCTGCTGGAGTTCTGCTGCTACTACAGTTTTTGTGTTAGCAATACATTCTTTAAAACAAAGCCTCAACACAGTGTCTCCTGGAGACACCCAAGATCGAAGCATTGGCACCAGCTCAACTTGATTCTTACTAGGTGCTCCAACCTTCCCAGTGTTACAATCACACACAGCTATCAGGGTGCTGATTGTGATACAGACCACTCCTTGGTGTGCAGCAAAATAAAACTGAAAATAAAGAGAGTGCATCACTCGAAGAAGGAAGGAAGACCGTGTATCGATACTAGCAAGACCTGCAATCAGGGCAAAGTGGAGGAATTTGCACAAGCACTAAAGGAGACTCTCCCAGGCCCAGCTGAAGCAAATGCATCTGAACGTTGGGTATATTTCAAGAACGCTGTTTATAACACTGCTCTGTCAATATTTGGTAAAGAGATCAGAAAGACAGCAGATTGGTTTGAAGCCCATTGAGATGACCTGGTGCCAGCCATCGAGGAAAAAAGGAGAGCTTTAATTGCATATAAAGCCCGTTCTAGTGAGCGCAACCTACGTGTTCTGTGAGCTGCGCGTAGCAAAGTACAACAGACTGCCAGGAGATGTGCTAACAACTATTGACTGCAGCTTTGCTCTGAGATCCAGATAGCAGCTGATACAGGCAACAACAAGGGGATGTATGATGGCATTAAGCAGGCCTTAGGTCCAACACAGAAGAAATCTGCCCCTCTGAAGTCTGCCACAGGCGAGGTTATCCGGGACTGAGCACAGTAGATGGCACGCTGGGTGCAGCACTACTCTGAGTTATATTCCAGAGAAAATGAGGTAACTGAAGAAGCATTAAATAATATTGAGTGCCTGCCTGTCTTGGAGGAGCTCGACAGTGAACCAACTTTACAAGAATTAAACACGGCCCTGGACTCCCTTGCCTCTGGCAAGGCACCCGGGAAAGATAACATCCCTGCCGAAATTCTGAAGTGCTGCAAAGAGAGCCTCCCCATTGAATTGCACAAAATCTTCTGCCTTTGTTGGAGGGAAGGTGGAGTACCACAGGACATGAAGGATGCAAATATTGTCACACTGTATAAGAACAAAGGTGACAGGGGTGATTGGAACAACTACCGCGGCATCTCTCTTCTTAGTGTTGTAGGGAAGCTGCTTGCCTGTAATTTTTTGATTGCCGGGGACAGGGATGTTCTGTATCAGTTAACTCACTGTCCCCGTTGTTTAGTTTAAATATTCCTCCAGAAAATCTGTGAGTTTATTGCCAAGTAACTCAGTCCCTTTCTTTGATGGATGCAAACCATCTCTTTTGTACATTGTTTCATTGGACCAGCTACAGACATTGTGACTAATATATCCAAAGCCTTCCCCTTTACACCACTCCTTTAGCCACATATTGAATTCTGCTATACGCTGACCTTTTCCATTTTGCTCCTTATACACTGGTAAAACCTCTGAAAAAGTAAGCCTACAGCCTATCCTGCTAAGTTCCTGCCCCAAGCTCTGGAAATCATTCTGCACAGAGAGTACATCTTTTTGAGAAAGATCGTTAGTGCCAAGATGTACAATAGCATCCACATCACAGTCCTTGCTGGCATTCTTGACTATTTTGAAAATACGCTTCTTGTCCCTACTGGCAGTAGCACCTGGAAGACACCTGACCTCTTTCAAAACCTCTGTGTCCTTTCCTAAATTTACATCCCTTATAATTGAATCACCAACCAGAAGGTGGCTTCTCTTTTTGGATGCCTTTCTGTTCTTGCATGACTGATGTGTAATACCTGATTTGCACTTCTCCCTGTCAAAAACCAGTTCTTCATCCCGGACCACAATTGCCTGCTTATTTGAGTTATCATCACAAATACCTTTACCTGTCTCCTTAATGTCCCTATTAAGGTCAGCAAGGGCACTGTATCTATTATACAGGGACACAGCGAAAGCTTTGTGTTTATGGTTCACAGCTCTCACCCTGCCAGATCCCACAGTTGTCCATACTGCCCTTCTCTTGCAGGATCTTTGTGGTAGAGGGGGCTGATAGCACGGAGGCTCAATAGAGTAGAAGGGCTGAACTGGACAGCTAATTTCTGCCTGAAGAGCACAGATTACAGACCCTAGATAAATAATCTGTCCCTGTAGACAGATTATTGTAGATGAGGGGGTTGGGTGTACTATTAGAAAGTCCACCAACCTATTCTATTGGGACACGTAACTGATTGCATAGTATTGGGGTGGGAAGCTTAACTTTGTAATAGTGTAATTCTTTGGAGGGTATTTCAGACTTGGTTTCACTTTTGATCGTGCCAATACTTTGTAACCAGTAAACATGTTCTTTGAGGAAGCCTCTAACCTTAGAGTTCTGATTTATCTGGTCTCATATATCAGAACCTTGACACTAGATTTGTGAAACTCACATTTTGACAGTTTAGCATACAGCTTAGCATCCAATAGTTTTTTCAGTACCCATAGTACGAGTTTCATGTGCTCATCCATGGTTTCCGTGAAAATGAGGATGTCATCATGATACACTAGGACCCCCCTTATAGAGGTCCTCATGCAGCACCTCATTTATGAGTTGCATGAACACAGCACAGGCTCCTTGTAGTCCAAAGGGTATAACTTTAAATTGGTAGCTACCAAGGGGGCAGTTGAAGGCTGTCTTCCACTCATTACCTTCCTTAATCCTCACTCGGTAGTACGCTTCACTGAGGTCTAATTTCATGAAGATTTTCCCTTTGGCCAAATGGCCTAGGCCCTAGCATATCCTTCATGAGAGGGAGATGGTACATGTTCTCCACGTTCACACCATTAATTCCATGGAAATCAACGAATAATCTCAGCGAGCCATCTTTCTTTTCCTTAAATAGTACTGGTGCCGCTACTTGGGATTTTGCTGCTTGGATGAACCCTCTCGCCAGATTATTGTCAATATACTCCCTCAGCTCCTTCATCTCCTTTGGAGTCATGGAGTCGATCTTTGGCTTGGGGAGTTTCACCCCGGGCAGTATCTTGATAGCACAGTCCATGGGGCAGTGAGGGGGCAGGACGTTGTACTCTTTCTTGCTAAAGGCCTCCATCGGCAGCCCCTCTTTGGCCGGAGTACCATCCCCTCTGTGCTTTGGAGGGGAGACCTCAACAACTTGGGTTGATGCTCATGAATTCTCCATCCCCTTCGGCACCTTCTTTGGCTTTAAGGGGGTCAGTGCCACGGAAGCCATCCAAGGGGTAGGTGCTGGGCACGTTGCTGCCCTGTGTCCCTCTTGGCCACAGAAAAAACACCTGATGGGAGCACAGTCAGATGGCCCTGTAGGCACTGGGGACACTGTCGCTGGCCGTCTTCTCCCCAACGTACTCTTCCCTTGGCTTTTCTTCTCCTGCGGTCTGAAGCTCCTGCTGTTATAAACCTCCAGGTCTAGCTCCATGGTAGTGACTAGCTGGTACCAGTCACTAAGCCGATTCAGGATCCCTCGGGCTAGGCACATGTAGAATAGGTCGCGGCTCAGCCCCTATTGCAGGGCTTTTCAACCTTTTTACCAATTGTACCACTTTCAGGATATGGCAATATTCTAGTACCACCTAGCAAGGTGTCAAAAACTTGACGACCCAAAAAAAAACCTGTTCAAAGTTGCAATTGCACTGAAATGACTTATGACCATTTTTCACACTTATGACCATTGCAGCATGCCCAGGGTCATGTGATTTATATTTGGATGCTTGGCAACTGATTCATATTTATAATGGTCACAGTGTTCCAGGGTCATGTGATCCCCTTCTGCAACCTTTTGACAAGCAAAGTCAATGGCAGAGCTGCTGGTGGCCAAGTTCTAAGGCGGGACTTCCTTTCCTCCCTCCCTTCCCTGCCTCCCTTTTTCTCATTCCCATCTCCTTCTGAAGGAAGAATTTCAACCCCCCCTCCCATATTTTCCCTCTTCCATATATTGATCAAACAAGGAAAGGCCTCCAGAGACAGAAAAGACAAGCTGCTGAGTGAACTAGCTTAAAAAGGCACATTCTCTTTAAGAATTAGCTACTGGCTAGAAAGGAAAGTAAGGAGTGCAGCAGGCACTTAAGGAAGAAAAAAAAATGTAAGTACTGGCTGCTGGCTAAGGCAGCCTCCCCAAATGGCTCCATTCCTAAGTAAAGGAATGCTACAGGCAAAATCCATTCAGGAGAAAAATACTTCAAAATCCCTTGCAGCAAAACTTACAGCTAACAACAGCAGAACAATAGAAGCTAACAGGAGACATCAGCCATCAGCCAAATAGAAATTGCCAAACACTCCTTAAGAACACAAAGCCCTCATTGCACAAATCCCAGAATTTCAAAGTCACAAAAGCACATAAGAATCCTTCCACTCTCCATCTCCTTCCCTCCTCTGTGCCTCACCTCCAGCCATTGCTGCCTTTTTTCATTCCTCTTGGAGGGTGACCTCTCCCCTGCTGCATTTCTTGCCTGTTTGCTGCTGCCAGCACAGGTGGCTGCCACAGCAGTTGTAGATCAGCTCATGGCCAGCCTGCTTGATCTCCTCTCCCCCCCCCACTCCTCCTCCTCCCCCACTACTCCTCCCCCACTACTCCTCCTCCTCCTCCTTCTTCTTCTTCTTCTTCTTCTTCTTCTTCTTCTTTTGTGCAGCTGACTCCACCTCCTCCCAAGGCTGCTACTTTTTTTCTCTCTCCCTCTCCTGGCCAAACTGCCTCCTCTTATAGGCTCTCCTGTCTCCACCCCCCTCCTCCTTTCTCATGGGGGAGGGTGAGCCAGAAGTGAGCCTGGGGCCTTTGCAGCTCCAGAGGACTCTCTCACTGTAAGTCCTTGCCTGTGCTGGCTCTTTCCCTCCCCCACTACACTTGGCTAGGCAGGGCTGCGTAGCACCTGCCACTCATTAATGTACCACAACTGGTAGGCATACCACCGGTTGAAAAGCCCTGCTCTAGCTTTCCTGGGGGTTCTGGGGCCCACTTCACCATAATCATTCTCCTTGTGGCTCGCTTCTAATAGATTCTGGCACCCCACTTGGCTAGCCAAGTCAGGCCCAGGACTATGTCCTCTGCCATCCTGGGGGTGACCATAAAGCAAATAGTCTCTTGGTGCCTCCCCAGCTCTAGCTGAACCGACTCAGTCAGGTGGGAAGTGACACTGCCTCCTATCAGTGAGCCATCAACTTGTTCAAACTTCACGGGCTTCTTGAGCTTCCTCACATGCAGCCCTAATTTCTGCACCATGGCCTGACTGTTTAGGCAACGGGAGCTACCTGAGTCTATGAGGGCTTTTACCACTCCCTTCACCCCAAAGCAGGGACCCTTGATGCTTACTCTAATTTCAAGGTGGTTGACAGGTCCATTCACCATTGGGTCATCTTCTCCCTCGCTCTCACTGTCATACAGGACCATCGGTGGCTCCTCTTCAGTTGGAGTTCCATCCTCTCCACTCTCAGGAGGGAAGTACTTGATGACCTGAGTTGCTGCCCGCAACTTCTTCTTTCCCTTCTTGGGTAGCTTCTTCATGTTCGAAGGAGTCAGGGTCACAGGAGCCATCCGGGGCATCAGCGCCAGGCACATTGCAGCTCAGTGGACTTCCTGGCTGCAGCAGAAGAACACCCTGGGCGTGTGCTTGGACAGCCTTGCAGGTGTCGGAATTGCCACCACCAATTGTTTTCTCCTCAAGGCACAGCTCTCCTGGACCTTCTTCAGGCATGGGCTGACACCTCCCTCCTGCCCTTGTACATGGCTAGGTCTAGCTCCACGGTGCTGACTAGCTGGTACCAGTCACCAAGCCGATTTGGGAACCCTTGGGCCAGACACAGATGGAATAGGTCGCAGCTCAACCCCTCTCGAAAGTGCTGGGTCAGGAGCTGTTCTGGCCAGTGTCTCAGCCTCCCTGGGATCTGCCTGAAGTCTCAAATGTACTCAACTATGGGTCTGGTCCCTTGCTTGACTCTCCGGACTTCCAGCTCCACTCACTGGGTCTGCACAGTGTCCCCAAACCGGGCTCTAAGGCCACAGAGGAAAGGTTCTGGGTCTGCCAACTCAGGGGCACCTTTGTCATGGAGGATGGTTACCTACTCAAGGGCTTTTCAACCGGTGGTACGCGTACCACTTGTTGTACTTTGCCACATGGCAGGTGGTACGCAATTGCTAGCCAAGTGTAGCAGGGGAGGGGAATGAGTCGAAGCGAGCCAAGCCTGAGGGAGAGGCAGCTAAAGCTGCATGACTGTCTGGGCTCGGCAGAAGCCCCAGGAGCCGGCAGGACTCCAGCTGATTGGCTCCAGCTGATTGGCGCTTCTAGAAGCAGCTTGGAGCTGGAGGTGAACTGAAGAAAAGGTGGGGGAGAGAGTTGAGGCTATAAAAGAATGTGGTTTGGGTGGGGGAAGGGGAAAAAAGACAACAGGAAAGGTTTAATCCCTTTAAACAAATGTAATTAGTTTTACCCCCTTTAATTGAGTCTGTCTGTGGCTTTTAGAAAGTTTTCTTTGAAGGTAAACAGGCTTAATTTAAAGCTAAAGCTTTTGGCAATTGCCAGAGCCTTTCAGTCTAGAACTGCAACATTGTGACATGTGACATGCCTGAGGCAGCTTAAAGAGAAAAAAAAACGGAGTATGTGTTTCTTTATTTTCTTGCTTTGCACTTGATTCCTGTGTCTTTAAGGGTACAGGGAAGGGATTTGGGGTGTGTGTGTGCATTTTTACTACACTGTGGAAGAGCTCAGAAGGGCAAACCAGCTAGCTCAGGAGTCTACAAACTTAGCAACTTTTTTTTAAAACAAATTTTATTGGTTTTTTAAATTCTTAAAGCAACATATTCAGGACACACTGTGGTGCTGGGGTAATCAAACATCTTAAAACTAGACATATATACATAATATAATCAATACGTCAAATATTCCCTCTCTTTTTCCCTCAAATAGCATAGTATATTTAGAATATCCAATTCTAGCTTAAATTTATTCAACCTGAACCTGTTTTCAAGCTTCATCAATTTCTACCATAATTAAATTAACTTTAAATAAAAACATTTTCAGTTCAAATATCCCTTCCACATATATCCTACTTTCTTAATTTTATCAAAATCTTATTTGTTTCTTATTCCATTAATCTCCCTTATTTAGAGTAAAATATTAATCTATGCTGTACCTATCAAATCTATCAATTGATCTATCTCTTCAAGCTAAAAAAAATAATATCATACCTTAAATCATGTCATTCCATTAAACAAAATTCAAGTCTCCAGTAAATTATCATGTTATCATGACTAATAACGTCCACATCATCAGAAAATCATATCTTATTAAATTTCAATTAACTATTAGTTCACTTCAAATCTGAAACATCTCTTCAATTTTCATCATTCCATTACATCATAATTTTCATAGAAATAAACCTAACATTCTAAAAAGAACATTCCTAGTATTCTAAATTGTCTTTAATCCCTTATATAGAAAGATATCTCGTTTTTAAACAAAAATATTAATCTATCCTAGACACTTCTAAATGTATGTATTTATCAAACTATTATCTAGATATCTAATCCTTCACTTAATCAATCTCTTTGAGTTAACAAATTAATATCAAACCTTAAATCATTTCAATCCTTTAAGTAGAGCTTAAATTTCACATGTTATAGGACAAACAAGTCATTTTATTTAATTAACATTCAATTAATTATTGATTCACTCCAACTCTAAGACATCTTTTTACTTCAAACTCAAAATCTCAGTCCTTAGATCAATCCATAGTTCTAGGTTGCCTTTAATCCAATTTAAGAAATTTTAAATTTCATTTTTCAATCTTATTCTAGCTTTCCTCTTTTGCCAGGTAGGTTTCCATAACAGAGCTTCCCTTCTAGATAATAGGTCTCTTTTTGTTGCTTGTAGTATCACTTGATTCGATACAGACCATCTTGATCTCTGATTTAATCCTCTGTTTCTCTTGTCCATAAAGCCTCATTGCTTCAAAAGTCCAAAGTTCGGTCTTTGCTTTTCCTGGTCTTGCTTGTAAGGAAAAATAAGATTCTCCTTATCCTCAGTTAAAACCTCTTCTTCTATAATCTGTTTTGTAGAGTAGTCAAGTGTAATCTGGGAGCCAGTTTTAAGTTTTAAAGTAGAGATTCTGGCTCTTAGTTCTCTAGTAGCCTCTTTTATTGTAGTACATATTTCTTCTTTAGCCTCATAGATCTTTTCCAGTATAAGTTTACAGTTTAAATGTGATTGAGGCTTCTCCATTTTAGCAATAGTTGAAGAAAAATCCTTTTCCTTTTTAGTGAAGGTTACAATTGAACATTGTCCACCCCCACAGATCACATAGCTAGCTCAAATTATCTTTTTTCTTGAAAAACAGTTTGAAGGCCAAAGCTCTCTCATCTCCAAAAAACAACAATCCAATATTAACTTTTGACCAGTAGGTGTCCTCAGTGAGCTAGAAAGACTTCTTCAAACGCCATTTTTTCCCTTTTTTCTATCTTTTAAAGGGAGAATAGAAAAAGAAATACTCTGCCGATATAATACCGCTCCAAAAAACAGTTTTTTCTACAGCACAATGTAAGTAGGAATAGAATATAGTCTTTAAATGAATATTTATTTATTTTTTCTGTCCTTTTTGTAAAACGCGTTTGTTCCCACAATTACTAAAGCCGCTTTCTCCAGACGGGGAAATAATACCACAAACAGCTTCTACAGGCAAAACCAGCAGGGGTATGGAGAGGAACAAAAGGGGTCTCACCCGGATCATCCGCGGTGGCTTAGATGACGATGTGACTTTCAGATGGTGCAGCAGGGTGATCAGCCATCTTGCAGGCCGATCTTTGCTCTGTTGACCCTAAGGAGAAACTGGAGACTCGGGGGAAGCTGCCGCCCTCCCCTATCCACCAGCAGGCCTCCTCCTCGGTGATCGCCCCTCCAAGGCGATTTTCGACCCCCTAGGGGGTCTACCGGTGAAGGAAACTCCAGACGGCCTGGAGAGAAGTTTCCAGGCATGACCGGCGTCGCCACATTCTGGAACTGGAAGCCTACAAACTTAGCAACTTTAAGACCTGTGGACTTCAACTCCCAGAATTCCTCAACCAGTCATGAGGGCTGAGGAATTCTGGGAGTTGAAGTCCACAAGTCTTAAAAGTGCCAAGTTTGAAGACCCCTGAACTAGCTGGTAGTGGTGCATATTAATAAACATGGATAAATTCATCATACATTTGTCAGTGCAAAGGGAAAGTGATTCAGCAAAGGAACAGCCACCGAAGAAATTAAAACTGGTACTTTTTTACTTTTTTTCTACAGTTTGTAATATTTTATTAGATTGTAGAATAAAATACAAAAATACAAAAGCAAATAGTAGGACACAGTGGGGAGGAAAAAGGGGGAAAAGTGAGGGGGAGAAGGGAAAAAGAACATACTTCCTCTGTTGCAGTAGAAGGAAGCATTAACATTGAACCTCAACTTTTTACTTTTCCATAATATTATAAACTAGCCATTTCTATAACAACAAATGAATCTAATCAGTAAAACCCAAAATCCCCCCCCCCCTTTTTTAAGTCATCAAGTTTTTGACACCTTGCTAAGCACTGGTGGTACTCAAATATTGTCATGTCCTAAAAGTGGTCCAATCTGTGAAAAGGTTGAAAAGCCCTGATGTAGGGGATAAAGTGTATCTGTCTACCAAGTATCTTAAGCTGAAACAAAGTTGCAAAAACTTAGGGCCAAAGTACATAGGCCCTTTCCCCATAGTGAAAGTAATCAACCCAGTGACCATAGAGCTAAAGTTGCCTAGGTTGTTGGTTAAAGTGCACCCGGTATTCCATTGTAGTCTACTGAAGCCATACAGGGAATCCATGCTGAGGCCAGTAGGAATGGTGCCCCCCGGCCCTATAGAGGTGGAGGGGGAGACACATTATGAAGTTCAGTGGATCCTCGGTTCTAGAATCTACAAGGGGAAGTTGCAGTATTTAGTCAAATGGGAGGGTTACCCAATGTCAGAGTCTAGATGGGTGAAAGCCCAGCATGTGAAGGCAGATAGCTTGGTGAAGCGGTTCCATGCGAAGTATCCCTGGAAGCTAGGGCCAGTACAAGAGAGAGATTGGGGGGGGGGGGGGATATTGATGGGTGTTCCTGTCAGAACCCTTAAACCCCTTTTTCCCTTAATCCCCTTTTCCTTTTCGGGTTTTGCCATTCTATTGGGGGGGGAAGTCTTCTGCAGTCACGACATAAGCCTAAGACTGAAAATCAGGCTTGTCAGATGCTATATTTTTTCTATCCTGCTCTATGGAGTAGAGAGTTGGTCTCTGACAGAAGGCCACCTGAAGAGACTAGAAGCATTTGAAATGTGGATTTACAGGCAGCTGTTACATATAAGCTGGGTTGACAAGATCAGAAATGAGGAGGTGATAAGCCACCTGGGAAAGCCAAGGGAAATCATCAAAACAATTAAAAAATGAAAATTAGAATATTTCGGACATGTGATGCGACACCCAGAAAAATACAGCACACTTCATTTAATCCTCCAGGGAAAGATTGAAGGCAAATGAGGTCCAGGTAGAAGAAGAACATCATGGCTTCAAAATCTAAGGGACTGGTTTGGACAAAACTCAGCACTTTTTCGTGTGGCTGCTGATAAAAACAGGATCACCAACATGATCGCCAACGTCCAATAATGGATATGGCACAAGAAGAAGAAGAAGAATTGGGGGGGAGAGGGCTTATGGGCTTTCTGCAGTGTATTTCCTTTGCTTTGTTCTTTCTCTTTGAAATGTCCTGTCCCTTTCTTGAGAAGATGGCAGAGGGAAGACGGCACAATCAGACCTGACAACCTTGAGAGTGGCACCTTATCGGTTCATTCACACAATTTGACACCTTTGGATTGGCTGTATTTGAGCTGACCGGATGGACAGTTGGGGCAGGGTTTTCACTTTCCTACTTTGAATGTATTGCTTCGTGCGGGAAACCCTCAGATCCTAATGTCATGGTTCTGACAGACAGAGACAAATATAGCAGAACTCCAAGGCTTGCAAATTCCTAAAAGAACATGTTTATTAGTTACAAAGTATCGGCACATCAAAAGTGAAACCAGATCTGGAGACACATGTAACAATTCCCCAATACAAAGTTAAGAAATCCCACCCCTAAGGCTATGCAAGCAACTACGTTCCCCAATACATCTTCTTGGCGGGCTTTTTATGCAACGCCCAGCCTGCAGTCTCAGGAGCAGCTGATGATCTTGGTTCCCACAGAATAAAAGTTTATATAGACTAGCGAAGCACCGGGCAAAACCACTTCCTCCATTCTATGTGTCAACCAAAAATGAATAGGGAAAATGGCCACAGCCATTCTCATTTGTAGAGTTGACAGTTGGCTCTTCTCAGAAAGAAAGAGTCTCCTACAGGGGAAAGAAAAAGCAGGTTAAGCCAGGGCTTTTCAACTGGTGATACGCGTACCACTTGTGGTACTTTGCCACATGGCAGGTGGTATGCGATTGCTAGCCAAGTGTAGCAGGGGACTGACAAATGTATGATAAATTTATCCATGTTTATTAATATGCACCACTACCAGCTAGCTCAGGAGTCTACAAACTTAGCAACTTTAAGACCTGTGGACTTCAACTCCCAGAATTCCTCAACCAGTCATGAGGGCTGAGGAATTCTGGGAGTTGAAGTCCACAAGTCTTAAAAGTGCCATGTTTGAAGACCCCTGAACTAGCTGGTAGTGGTGCATATTAATAAACATGGATAAATTCATCATACATTTGTCAGTGCAAAGGGAAAGTGATTCAGCAAAGGAACAGCCACCGAAGAAATTAAAACTGGTACTTTTTTACTTTTTTTCTACAGTTTGTAATATTTTATTAGATTATAGAATAAAATACAAAAGCAAATAGTAGGACACAGTGGGGAGGAAAAAGGGGGAAAAGTGAGGGGGAGAAGGGAAAAAGAACATACTTCCTCTGTTGCAGTAGAAGGAAGCATTAACATTGAACCTCAACTTTTTACTTTTCCATAATATTATAAACTAGCCATTTCTATAACAACAAATGAATCTAATCAGTAAAACCCAAAATCCCCCCCCCCCTTTTTTAAGTCATCAAGTTTTTGACACCTTGCTAAGCACTGGTGGTACTCAAATATTGTCATGTCCTAAAAGTGGTCCAATCTGTGAAAAGGTTGAAAAACCCTGTTGTAGGCTACCTCTGCAAAAGGCAAGAGGTCAGTCCAATTAGTCTGCTGGTAATTTACATAACATCTGAGGTACTGTTCCACCATTGAGTTAGCTTTCTCAGCAGCTCCATTAGTATTTGGATGAAAAGCTGATGATAGTCCCTGGGAGGACCAAATCAGTTTAACAAAATCCCTCCAGAACCTAGCAGAAAACTGGACCCCTCTGTCAGAAATAATCCACTTTGGGGCACCATGGAGTCAGTATATGTGCTTCAAAAACAGTTTGGTTAGCTTCTGGGCAGAGGGAAGTCCTGAGCAAGCAATGAAATGCACCTGTTTGGAAAAGAGATCAATCACAGTCCATATTACAGTGTCTCCCTTGCTCTCAGGTAATTCCACTATAAAATCCATGTCTATCTCCTCCCAAGGCTGAGAGTGATCGGCAACTTGTTGCAATAATCCTGGGGGTTTTCCAGGATGCCTCTTCATGGTAGCACAAATGGCACAACTCTTAACATAACTCTCAATGTCCTTTTTCATTCCTGGCCACCAGAATTGCCTCTGCGCCAGATGCAACGTTTTTCAAAATCCAGAGTGACCCGCCTGCTTAGTGTCATGACTCTGCTGAAGTGCTTGGAGTCTGAGGCCATCTGGGAGGTATAAATTAGATCCTTTCCAGGCTAATTCCCCTTAGGGTTAAAATAGATTTGTTGTCTTTGAACCAGGTGTCAGTCTCTAATTTCTCCTTTAGTTCCTTCAGTAAGTGATCGTCAGGACTGGCAGGGGGTCTCTGTGTCTGTGATATGGTAGTTATTTGAGAAGCAGATTGTGGCAGAGGAATAATGGAGTTAATTACTTCCTCCTAGTGGCTCTTGAACTGAGGCATTCTAGATAAGGTATCAGCCAAAAAATTCTTACCCCCTGGAAAATATTTTAAGGTGAAATTAAAACAGTTGAAGTACTGAGCCCACCAAACTTGTTTCGGGGATAACTTGTGGGGGTTTTTCAGAGCCTCCTAATTCTTGTGATCAGTCCACACCTCAAAAGGTATTTCCCCCCTTCCAAGAAATGACATCATGTTAGCAATGCCCACCGAACTGCAACAGCCTCTTTCTCTCAAACAGTCCACCTCCTCTCGGTGTCAGTTAATTGTCGGGAACTGTAAGCACAGGGTTGTAATTCCCCCCTGTGGTTTTTTGGTAAGAGAACAGCACCCACGGCCACGTCACTTGCATGGGCTTGAATGATGAATTGCTGTTCAGTGTCAGGGTGCTTAAGAACTGGTTCAGCTGCAAAGAGTCTCCTTAGTTTCTCGAACTCAGCTTGGCATTCGAATGACCACTGCAATGACTGACAAGGTTGGGGTTTCCCCCCTCCTTTTCCTGCTTTGAGTAAATTGGTGATTTGCGAAAGGGAATAAATTGATGATAAAAGTTAGCAAACCCCAGAAAACTTTGAAGCTGCTTGTGGGTGTGTGGGGGTTGCCATTCTAGTACTACTTTGACTTTGGCAGGGTCCATTTCTACCCCCTCGTTTGAAATCTGATATCCCAGATAGTCAAGGCGTGTCTTGTGAAATTCACACTTTGACTTCTTTGCATACAGTTTGGCTTTTAACAGTCTCTTTAACACCTCATGGACCAATTTGATGTGTTCATCCATCGTTTCAGTGTAAATAAGGATGTCATCAAGATAAACCAAAACCTCCTTGTAAAAATGATCATGGAGCACTTGATTTATCAATTGCATAAACACAGCGGGGGGGGGGGGGGTGCTGCAGTCCAAAAGGCATCACTTTAAATTGGAAGCTCCCCAATGGGCAATTAAAAGTTGTTTTCCACTTGTCCCCCTCCCTAATCCGGATCCGGTAATAAGCCTCTCTTAAATCCAGCGTGGTAAAGATTTTTCCTTTAGCCAGGTGGGCTAACATGTCCTTCATCAGGGGGAGAGGGTACGTATTTTCCATGCTGACTGCCTTCAAAAATTTAAAATCTATGCATAATCTAAGAGACCCATCTTTCTTTTCCTTGAAGAACATGGGTGCAGCCACGGGTGATTTGGCAGGCTGAACGAAACCCCGAACTAAGTTTTTATCGATGTACTCTCTCAGTTCTTTCATCTCTCTGGGTGTCATTGAGTACATTTTCGGTTTTGGGAGCTTGGCACCGGGCAGAATTTCAATAGCATAGTCCGTAGCTTGTTGTGGGGGGAGGATGTCACATTCCTTCTCACTAAATGCTTCCACCAAATCACGGTATTCTGTGGGGACCAGTTGAATCCTGGCAGTTTTTTTGGCTACAGTCTTTAGGATCTCGCAGGGCTCCCCTCGAATCTCACTGATGTCCAGTGTCTTTGTTTTATTGTCAATGGCAGGTGGGAGGGGTCCTGTTCCCAGTCTTAACTTCCGCATTCCCTTCTCCCACCAGATGTTAGGACACCATTTTTCCAACCATGCTAGCCCCAAAATTACTGCTTTGGTCATCTTCGGAACCACCACAAAACGGATGATTTCCCAATGCCGACCCATTTCCAAATGCACAGGTTCGGTTAGGTGCATGGCAGGGGCACTTCCGATTAGGGACCCGTTGGCCTGCTCCATCCTCATGGGTAAGGGCAATAGCTTGGCTCAGATGCCCAGTTTAAGTACAGTGGATAAGTTAATTAAGCACCGGGTGCACCCCAAGTCTATTAGGACATTCAAATTCATGTGAGCCCCTGTTTTGGGCACTACCAGCCTGGCGGGAATGGCAAAAGAGGGAATGGGTTGACTCACCATGGGGTCCTCCTCGCCTTCCTCATCGCTGTTGTACAGTGCCAGCATCTGCTGTTTTTACTCTTCCCCTTCTGGGAGCTCTTTGCGGTTTTGGGGCAGCACCTGGACGTCGGCCATAGAGGTGTTTTTCTTGGATGCGCGGCAGCTTGGGTTTGGTGGTGCTTGACTTTCAGGGGTGGTCCAGCTCAATGTCTAGCACCACTGCCATACGGTACGACTCATACAATAGGTTAGGAAGACCTTGAATGATGCAGGCTTGAAGCAAGTTGTCAGGTCCCCAAAACCCTCACTATTTACCCTGCATAGTTATTCTACTTTTGGGGCCTGCCACTCTGCTGGGGGAGGGGGAGCATGCCTTTGCTTGGGATAACTTTCGCTTTTTACTTTCCCTCTCCTGCCTCTATCATTTTGAGAAAGGAATGTGTCTCCCTTATCTCGTTACAGAGAAACGAAAGCTGGAGAAGACCTTGAGATGCGCACCAACTGTACCAGCCAGCCAGACTTCATACCACCTGTGGATTGGCTGGATTTCAAATGGACATTATGACTTTGGTGGGAGGAGGAATATTGTTAGCTTAACTATACCGTTTGCATGGGTTTTCCCCCAGATCTCGCCTTGACTCCCCTACTGTCACTGACCCCTAATAAAAGTATCCTTTTGAGACAATGCCTGTTTCAAGAGTACTGCTTTCTTGTGTGGTTAGTTGAAGTTGCGATCTAGCCCCTGTTTGAAGTAATTGATCAGTGACCGCTCAGGCCACTGCCCCAGCTGGTTAGCAACTCTCCTGAATTCACAGACATACTACTTTTTGGGGCAACCTCTTTGCTTCTGGCAGTGGATTTCTTTCTTGGCCAGCAGGACTCGGGATTCATCTTCAAACTGACCCCTCAGTTGCTCCATGAATAGATTAATGTTGTGCAATTCAGGAGCCCCTTCATCATGGAGGCTGGTCGCCCAGTTGGACACTTTCCCCTCTAAATTTGCCACCACAGCATTCACCATCATAGCCCCATCCAGGTAGGCATAAACATAGCGATCTAAATGAGCCCACACCTGGTTTAAGAAGAAGGTCAGCTTCTCCGGATCCCCATCAAAGGTGGGCTTGATGGGAGGTAGTTTGAACCTTGGCAGAGCCACCTGTACCTGCTGCTGGGCTTGGGTGGCTTGCTGGGCTTGGGTGGCTTGCTGGTCCTGGGGACATGGCCGAACCACTCTGTGAACTTCTCTTGGCTGGGCTCTGGGACTGGCATCCTAAACCTGTGGCAAGGGACTTGGCTGGGATACAGGGCTTGGTATCACAGCTGGTTGGGGGATGGGTGAAGCAGCACAGGATCGTCCCATCCCATTGACTCCTTTCCTTTCTTGCCATCCGCAGATGAAGAACCCTGGTAGGGCAGCAATAAGAGCTCCTCTCCAGAGGTTACAGGAGTGCTCCTGTGCTAAGGGGCAGCCTTGGCTTGAAAGAGGTCCACTAGGGCTGTAGCTCCTTCCTGTGGTACCAGCTTCCCAGGTTGTATCAACCTGGCTTTCGGCTGAGCCCCTGCCACTGACGCCTCCTCGGTGGCTGGAGCACCAGCCTGCGCTCCCAACAGCCTGAGTCCCGAGATAGATTTGGGGCCAGGTTTGGTTTTAAAAAATCCTTTTGAGGAAAAATATATTTTTCTGCCCTTTTAATATTTCCTTCTCTGGGCTAACTTCCCTCAATCCCCGCTTTGTGCCTTAAGTGTGAGAATGTCACACTTATTGGCACAACATTAAAATTGATCTGGTCAGGGAGACTTGGTAGGCAAGCTTTTAAACTGTTAAGCCAAAAAAATAAGACATTAATGGAGGCAGCAGAAAAAGATCACTTTAGTGGCTCCCAAAAGGGGAGCTTGCACCCATAAAGTTCTAAAAGTCAGGGCAAAAATTTTGTTAGGGGGAAAAGAAATTTATAGTGTCCAATATTCTGTGCCAATCATTTTCAAATGTTGGATGTCACTTTTAGCTTCCAGTCAGGTTTGCATACCTCCCAAAATTCTTCACAGCCATGGTTTTCCTTAGTACATGACCACTGGCTGCCCATTTTCAAGGGTTGTTTCCTGCCTTAGCTCTTAGTTCAGTGCATCCAGGTTTGTAATGTCCATTTGAGGTTAGCCAATATGCCAGGCTATTAAATTTTTCTTTAAATTGCACATAATGAGCTCTAGGAATCCCAAACTGAGCCCAACAGTGCAAGATATTCAGGGCTGAGGTTTGGGATCTCTTTCCTGTTGCTTCCTTAGTCAGGGCATAAGAATTGCAAATCACCTGAGAGGGCCTAGTTCCCTCCCCCTTGAAATTTTCAGGAAGTTGTGCATGCAAAGCTTTGGTGCAATAGAGCAAAAATCAGCCTGGGGAACTTTACTAAAGGTAGGTGGAGGGGATAGACTCAATGTGATTCTGAATGGTGTGTGTGTGCATATGCAGCTATTTCTACAAAACAGGCAATACAAACATTCTGGATAAATTTTCCCTCCCACCAGATAGAAGTCCAAGGTGTTCAGTACTTGTTCTGCCAACTATTCCCAAATGCCATCTCTCCATTAATACATTCAACTGGCTTGTTACAATACAAATGGGGCAAGAAAGAAAAGTTTACAATGAGTTTCCACCCTCCCCCCACAGTCTAATTTTCTCTTCTGAGGCTTCACATGGCACCAGTGGCTCCAGGACTCCTTCCTTCTGCAGCTCTCACAGGCATCTGGGGAATGGTAGGACTTGGGAAGATGTTCCACTCAGATTGCATGGTGGCTTTTTAGTGGATGGCTGGATTCAAAACCCAATTCCATGGCTCAAATGGATGGAGGCAGCATCTGGGTCTGTGTGTTCTGCTTCCAAAGGTTTGGGGGAGGATTGCAGGGCTGAAAGATACAAGAACAAGGTCTCCCCCCCTTTCTGGGTGGACTCTCCCAGGAGAGGCAAACAAAAGGTATGGAGAACAAAGGGCAAGAAAAGAATTGGAAGGGGGGGTAGCTTGCAGGCAGTTTGAAAAGGCATCAATATTGCAGTGGTCAAAGAAACAGGCAAACAAAATCTGCCTTTAACATTTATTGTAAAATAGATCACATTATTTTAGAGATTGGAAAATGCTTATTTGTTTCAGAAAAGTTTCATAGTAGCTTCACCAATTAGTGATAGGATAAGAAAAGTAACTTAAGAAAATTATTTCCCCAAACAAGCAGACTTGAACTTCAAAAGACTCTTGTAGATAGACACACATTTTTTCAGGAAACACATGACAATAGAAAGTAAAATTAGAGTCTTGGACTTTAAGAGAGGCTTGGGAGGGATTCCATGGATGAGAATCCTCAAGGGGAAAACAAGAAGCTTGGGATTGTTTTTTTTAAAAAAAATACCCCAGTCTAGCACACTACCAACAAAGAAAAATAATAGCTCTCACAAGAAACCAGCATGGCTGCATAAAGAACTCTCTAATAAATTGACATATAAGAGGGACCAGTATAAAAAGTGGAAAGAGGGGCACATAACTACAGCAGAATATTAGCAAATAGTCTGAGCCTGCAAAGATGAGGTGAAGAAAGCTAAGGCTCAGAATGAACTAAGGCTTGTGACCACAGTCAAAAATAATAAAAAAGCAAACAGTCCAACTTATCAAAAACAGTACCATAAAAAATAGATTAGAAGCACAAGTTAAGTTAGGCAAGAAAATGGTGAGCAAGCACTTATCCAGCCTAGAAGAGTTCAAATCACCAAGACCAGATGGATTACACCCCAAAGTTCTCAAGGAACTGGCAGATGTGATCTCAGAACCACTGAACTATATTTATCAAAGACCCTGGAGCACTAGGGAACTACCAGAGGACTGGAAAAGAGCTGATGTAGTTCCCTTCTTCAAAAAATAAAAATAGATCTAGGAAACAACAGACCTATCAGCCTGACCTCAATACCTGGGAAGATTCTGGAAAAGACAATCAAACAAGAATCTGCGAACACCTAGAGGCAAACAAAGTCATTACTAAAAGCCAACATGGGTTTGTCAAAAATAGATCATGCTAGACACATCTTACTGCATTCTTTGACCCAGTTACAAAATTAGTGGACTAGAGGAATGCTGTGGATATAATTTTCTTGGACTTCAGTAAGGCATTTGATAAAGTTTGTATAGGGTTTCCTGCCTGAGCAGGGGGTTGGACTAGATGACCTCCAAGGTCCCTTCCAACTTTATTATATAATATTAAATGCAAGAGTAGGAAGAAAATTGGAGATATGAAGGGAACGTTTCATGCAAAGATGGGCATGATAAAGGACCAAAATGGCAGAGACCTAACAGAGGCAGAAGAGATTAAGAAGAGATGGCAAAACTACACAGAAGAACTATACAAGAATGAGCTTAACATCCCAGATAACCACAATGAGATGGTCATTGACCTCGAACCAGACATCCTAGAAAGTGAAGTGAAATGGGCCTTAGAAAATCTGAGCAACAACAAAGCTAGTGGAGGTGACAGTATTCCAGCTGAGCTATTCAAAATCTTAAAAGATGATGCAGTAAAAGTGCTACATTCAATTTGCCAGCAAATTTGGAAAACTCAACAGTGGCCACAGGATTGGAAAAGGTCAGTTTACATTCCAATTCCAAAGAAAGGCAATGCCAAAGAATGTTCAAACTATCGCACCATTGCACTCATTTCACATGCTAGTAAAGTTATGCTTAAAATCCTACAAGCTAGACTCCAGCAGTATGTGGATCGAGAACTACCAGAAGTACAGGCAGGATTTCGAAGAGGCAGAGGAACTAGAGATCAAATTGCCAACATACGCTGGATCATGGAGAAAGCTAGGGAGTTCCAGAAAAACATCTACTTCTGCTTCATTGACTATGCAAAAGCCTTTGATTGTGTGGATCACAACAAATTGTGGCAAGTCCTTAAAGAGATGGGAGTACCAGACCATCTCATTTGTCTCTTGAGAAACCTATATGTGGGTCAAGAAGCAACAGTGAGAACCGAACACGGAACCACTGATTGGTTCAAAATTGGAAAAGGAGTCCGGCAAGGCTGTATACTGTCGCCCTGCCTATTTAACTTATACGCAGAGCACATCATGAGAAAGGCAGGGCTAGATGAATCAAAAGTTGGAATTAAGATTGCCGGGAGAAATATCAACAACCTAAGATATGCAGATGATACCACTCTGATGGCAGAAAGTGAAGAGGAACTAAAGAGCCTCTTGATGCGGGTGAAGGAGGAGAGTGCAAAAGTTGGCTTGAAACTCAACATTAAGAAAACCAAAATCATGGCATCCGGCCCTCTCAACTCCTGGCAAATAGATGGGGAAGAAATGGAGGTAGTGACAGATTTTATTTTTCTGGGCTCCAAGATCACCTCAGATGGGGACTGCAGCCAAGAAATTAAAAGACGCTTGCTCCTGGGGAGGAAAGCTATGGCAAATCTAGGCAGCATTCTAAAAAGCAGAGACATCACCCTGCCAACAAAAGTGCGTATAGTCCAGGCCATGGTTTTCCCAGTTGCAATGTATGGCTGTGAAAGTTGGACCATAAGAAAGGCTGAGCGCAAAAGAATTGAGGCCTTTGAACTATGGTGCTGGAGAAGACTCCTGCGAGTCCCTTGGACTGCAAGGCGTTCAAACCGGTCAGTCCTAGAAGAGATCAACCCCGACTGCTCTTTAGAAGGCCAGATCCTGAAGTTGAAACTCAAGTACTTTGGCCACCTAATGAGAAGGAAGGATTCACTGGAGAAGAGCCTAATGCTGGGAAAGATTGAGGGCAATAGAAGAAGGGGACGACAGAGAATGAGATGGCTGGATGGAGTCACTGAAGCAGTAGGTGTGAATTTAAATGGACTCCAGAAGATGGTAGAGGACAGGAAGACCTGGAGGAACGTTGTCCATGGGGTCGCGATGGGTCGGACACGACTTCGCAATTAACAACAACAACAAAATGCAAGAGTGAAATCTTTCTAGCAGATGAACTTAAAACATTCCCTCCTGCTAACTTAGGCTGTTCTTAAGAGTACACAGAGAGAAAGAGGAAAACAAACAAACAAACACATTTTTCTTCACTCTTGTTTGTTGGCCAGACAAACAGAGTGAGGTATTTCCTTTTTGCGGCTTATTTTAAGCAGAATTTCTAGCAGAATTTAAAATTCTTTTTTCTTTGGATTTGAAACAGTTAACAGTCACATTTACCTCTCACACACAAACTTTGACAAACATATATACACAAAGACAAGAGAACAGAAAAGGAAACAAGTCTTAGTTTTACACATCCTAGTCATTCCCATCATAAATTTCAGATAACTCAAGTTAGGGAAGGCACACATTTTAAACATACCACGTGGTTGCATAGAGAAGAGAGAGAAAGAAAGAAAGAGGGCTGGGAAGAAACCAAGGGTGAAGTTTAAGATTTTGCAAGATGCTCGAGAAAGAGGAGGGCTTAAGGCACCTAATTTGAAATTATATTATGATGCAGCCACACTAACTTTGATAAGTGATTGGCTTAATCTAACAAAAAAAAATATTCTTTCTCTTGAAGGGTGGGATTTATTATATGGTTGGCATGCATATTTAATTTTCAATAAGAAAGTAGATCGGGCTTTTAAATCGCATATTTTAAGAAATGCCTTACTTCGAGTTTGGAAGAAGTATTATTACAGGTTAAATTACAAAATACCTATTTGGGGGATTCCTGGACATGCAATTGAGGGGATTTCTAAGGGGATGAATTTTGAAAAAATTCCGTATAAAGAATTACTTGTTTGGTCAGGTACTGACTGGCAATTAAAATCTTTAGATGTATTAAGGCAAGAAAATATTTTACAGTCATGGTTCCAGTATTTACAAATAGTGGATAGGTGGACTTTAGATAAGAAAGTAGGAATAACATTAGGAGATGAAAATTTGGTAATTCAGATTAAAGATCAGAATCAGGCCCATATAAAATGAATTTATAATGCGTTAATAGAATTGGACTCGGAAACGGATTTGGTTAAAGATTGTATGGTTAAATGGGCTCAGAATATCCAGGAACCGATTCCATTGGATTTATGGGAGATAATTTGGATTAGAAATGTTAAATTTACACAGGCTCAAAATTTAAGGGAAAATTTTTACAAAATGTTTTATAGGTGGCATTTGGATCCTAAAAAGTTGTCTTGTATGTATCCTAATTTACAGCCTAAATGTTGGAGATGCGGTAGTTCTGACGCAACTTATTTTCATGTTTGGTGGACTTGTAAAAATATTAAGGCTTTTTGGATTATGATTTGGTGGCACATTCAAAAGATTTTTAAAAGGAAGATAAAGTTTACTCCTCAACTATTTTTACTATGGATTTTTGAGGATTTTGATGTCAAAGAAACTATTTTAATGTTGAATCTAGTAACAGCAGCAAGGCTATTGGTAGGTCAATATTGGAAGAAAGATTTGTTGCCTACTATAGAAGAATGGACACTTAAGGTCTCTAATTTAGCAGAAATGGCTAAAATTTCTGCTTATTTAAAGGATCATACACAAGAAAGATATATTATGGTGTGGAGAAGATGGATAGATTATAATCAGATTAAATATGGAACTAAAAAGTTCCATTTATTTTATGATTAAATTTTAAATAATAATTATTATTAATAGCATTTTATAATGGAAATTATTTAGTTTATTTACTGTTATTATGATTCTTTATTATAATTGTTTTAAAATGGATTTGTTTATAATATTATGATATTAAGGTTTAAAGGGAGTTAAGGGTTAAGTATAAATTTAGTTATTGTATAATTTGTTAAATTTAATTAGATTTTGTTTAATAGTTTTGTAATAACCCTGTACTCAGCTCTGGGAAGTGGGAGGGGGTAGGGGGGTGGGGGGGTGGGTTTGTGGGTTTAAATTTTTTTTGTTAATTGTCAATAAAACTTTTTCAATAAAAAAAAAGAACACAAAGCCCTCATTGCACAAATCCCAGAACTTCAAAGTCACAAAAGCACATAAGAATCCTTCCACTCTCCATCTCCCTCCCTCGTGCCTCACCTCCAGCCATTGCTGCCTTTTTTCATTCCTCTTGGAGGGTGACCCCTCCCCCGCTGCATTTCTTGCCTGTTTGCTGCTGCCAGCACAGGTGGCTGCCACAGCAGTTGTAGATTGGCTCATGGCCAGCCTGCTTGATCTCCTCTCCCCACCCCACTCCTCCTCCTCCTCCCCCTCCTCCTCCTCCTCCTCCTCCTCCTCCTCCTCCTCCTCCTCCTCCTCCTCCTCCTCCTCCTCCTCCTCCTCCTCCTTCTTCTTCTTCTTCTTCTTCTTCTTCTTCTTCTTCTTCTTCTTTTTCTTCTTCTTCTACTTCTTTTGTGCAGCTGACTCCACCTCCTCCCAAGGCTGCTACTTTTTTTCTCTCTCACTCTCCTGGCCAAACTGCCTCCTCTTATAGGCTCTCCTGTCTCCACCCCCCTCCTCCTTTCTCATGGGGGAGGGTGAGCCAGAAGTGAGCCTTCTTAAGATGTAAAGTGAGGTGGGTCCTTACATTAGACAGGATCTGCAAAATTAGTCCACCTGGAAGGGAGAACCTTGCCGGGGGACTTTGCAAAAATTACCATGACAGACGATGGAGCAGGGAAGGGAGAACCCCCCCCCCCAGAGAGGGAGCCGCTTCCCCGACTGAAAACCTACCAGATGTGATCTGAGAGGTCAGATTCCTCAGGAGAAGAAGTGGTGGAGACACGTAACCACAAACCTCGGTGGTCCATGGGCATTGGAAAGAAAGGCGAGTGGGAAAAGAAATCAAGAAAGGTGACCCTGAGACGGGGGACCAACCAACCAGAATGGAAGCAGGAGATGGGGAAATCCTTGTATGCAAGCGAAGAGGAGGGAGCTGGGCACCGTACTCGAGCTGGATCCTAAAGAAAGCTATCGACCTGATGAAGAGAACCCTCAGCTCCCTAGGAGGGGAGAATTCTGAGCCTTACGGCCGCACCAGCTCCTGAAGCCGCAACTGGAGAGACACCAAGGGGGAAGTGGAACCTGCAGCCCAAGGAACTTCTGCTTATCCAGTAGTCCCCACTTCCCGCCGACCCGCAGATGGCAATCTGGATGGAAGACAATACCACCGACAATGAAGGCACCAATCCATTCAAAGACTCCCGCTGCTGGACGTGAGATTCAAGGGGGAGCTGACACGCTTGGGGTTTTTCCTAACCTAAGTCCTCAGCTACATGGAGAAATACAGGCGGCACATCCCCAGCAACAAAGCCCGTATGCGGATCGTGCAATCTGCTCTGGACGGGCCGGCCGTAGATTGGGTGGTGAACTTGCACGACTCCAATGCCCCAGAGCTCAACAACTTCAACCATTTCATGTCCTCTCTGAGAAGGCGATTTGAGGACCCCCTGGCTGATCGCAAAGCCCGCAAAAGGATCAAAACGATGAGGCAAGGCAAATGCCCGGTAGCCGAATATACGTAAGAATTCTGGGCCATTGCCAGCAAACTGAACTGGCCGGAAGACATCCTCCTTAGCCATTTCAAAGACGGACTAAATTATGACCTATATGGTGCTTGCCTGCCCCAAGGGGACCCACACCAACTTGATGAATGGTACGTCCTGGCAGAGAAAGCAGAGATCGACCTACTGAAGAGGCACTGCCGAGGAAAACAATGGAGCCGCTCACCGCCTGAGTTGACACGTGAACCAGTGAAACCATCAGCTATGGCCAAGAAGAAAATGGGGTGTTTCAAGTGTGGGAGAGAGGGGCTTTGGGCTGTAGAATGCTGCTCAAAAGCCCCCCAGAACAACCCAGACAGATCACTGGCCAGCAAATCCGGGAAGTCTCCAGCTAAACCAAAAGAACCTGCCATGAGAGTGATGGAGACTGTGGAATCCCCTACCTCTGCCCATCGTGGGGAAAGAACTCCAGCCTACACCGCAGGGCCGGTGGACGCCTCAGGCGACAGCTCGGAGGACGAACCCCTGGTAAGTGGACCCATCGCACCCATCCTCAAGACAGTGACTATATTAATCCCCCCCATGCCCGAATCTGTCAAGGTGAAAGCCTTAATAGACTCTGGCTGCACCCGCTGCCTCATTAGCCTGACGCTAGTGGGAAAACTGGCCATTCCGTCGAGGAGACTGGAACAACCAATCTCATTTGGCCAGTTAGATGGGTCCATAGCAGGGGGGGTGCCAGCTACCCTAGACACTTTACCAATCCACCTCTCCCTGTTTTGTGATTCCGTGCCAGCCTGTGCTCCCAACAGCTGAGTCGGAGGAATCTGAGGAGGAGGTGGAGGAGGCATCTGAAGGGCTATCAGAGCCAGAGGGAGGCTCTGAAGTACAGGACTCACAGTTCGATGCAGAGCCTGGGCCCTCCAGTTGTGTTTCTGATGAAGCTCAGCTGTGTGAGGAGCATGAGTCAGACTTGGAAGAATCACAAAAGATGGACTTGCTAATTGACGCACGCAGACGGCATCAATTAGCAAGAGTAAGTCAACAGAGGTCAATGAGGCACCTCCAAAGTAAGAAGAAACGGCAAGAAGAGGCACCGCCTTAGGACTGCTAAATAAAGGGAGGAGGTGTGGGTGGTGCTGGTTGCTGAAGACAACCGTTTGAAAACTGCGTCTTGGAATCTTGGTCTGTGACTTCTCTTGTGACTTTGCGTCTGCTTTTCATCGTGTTCTTTTCGACTTGAGTTTGCTGTATTTGACAGGTTTGTCAACAAAATTAAAAGAGGTTTTTGTTTTTGTTTGCAAGTCTCCAGCCTATTGTAATAGCAGGGGTTTTGTCCTTGTGAAGTTAACAAGGACGACAATAGGCTGGGATAGAACAGTTTGCCTTCAGCCACACCCCCTACTATCGTGGAGCAGCTACGTGCTGAGAATGCTCAGCTTGCTCAGCAGCTGGCTTTGTTATCTGCCCAAGTTGCTCAGCTATCTGCCCAGGTTACTGCTGCTCCACCACCACCCAGGAGAAAATGCCAAGTAGCGAGGCCGGACAAATTTGATGGCAACCCGGACATGTTTCCTGTTTTCATGGGACAATGCCACTTGTACATTAGTGTCAAAGCAGAGGATTTCCCCACTGACCGGGATAAAGTGGGTTTTATGATAAGCCTGCTTTCTGGTTCTGCAGCTCGTTGGGGCACACCCTTGTTAGCCCAACGTAGCCCATTGCTGGACAACTTTGTGGGGTTTTGTGAGCACATGCGGTTGATGTATGAGGACCCCATCAAGGCTCAGACAACTACCCAGCGTTTGAAAGCCCTGAGGCAAGGCCGATGCCCCCTGCAGGGCTATATCAGTGAATTTTGGCTGCTTAGCCAGGATTCAGCCTGGAATGAGGCTGCGCTCATGGACGCTTTCCAGGATGGCTTGTCGGAGGAGATGTTGGATGAGTTGGCCCGTGTTGAGCTTCCCCGGACCTTAATGGGCTCATTCATCTCTGCCTGCGGATCGACGCCCGGCTGCAGCAGCGAAGGAGTTGTCGTGCTACCCCAGAGATCCATAAGCCCCCCATTCTGAGTGCAACCCCGGTCCAGAGGGATGAGCCAATGGAGTTAGGTGCTGCTAGACCTCGACTATCAGTGGCAGAGATGAACAGGTGACATTCGGGGGGGTTATGTTTTTATTGTGCAGACCCTGGACATTTGGCTGCTTTCTGCCCCAAGAGGCGACGAGGGGCATCTGTGATGGAGCCGGTCCCGAGACTGCCCTCGGCTTCCCTAAAAGGCCTTTTGGGTCGGGCATCCCGCAACTGTGAATCACGTCCTTCTGATACTGCCCACGGACCCCAAAACATTTGATTTTGGAGGCGCGCCTGCTTCTTCCTACGTTGCCCAAGGGGATTCCTGTCCATGTGTTGATTGACTCTGGGGCCACTACGAACTTTATGGACGCAGCATTTGTGGCTAAATGGGCGATTCCCCAATGCCCGGTGGATCCGCCAATGTTAGTGGAGACCATTGATGGTCGAGTGCTTCTGTCTGGGCCAATTAAGGCTGCCACGCAACCGCTATGTATGGCCATCAGTAATCATGAGGAGGCCATTCAGTTTTATATCACCTCAGACCTGCATTTTCCCGTGGTCTTGGGAATGGCGTGCCTCCGGGCGCATGACCCCCAGATCTATTGGTCTCAGAACTTGGTCACCTTTCCAAGCCTGCAGTGTGTGGACCACACCTGCCACATCTGTGCCGGTCAGGTAGAGGGGCCCACGGGGGTCTCCTTACCCTCTGAATTGGCAGAATATGCTGATGTGTTCAGCAAGACTAAGGCAGATCGATTACCCCCACACAGGCCTTATGACTGCCCCATTGACTTAGTCCCTAACACGCCTCTCCCAGTGGGGCGTTTGTATTCCATGTCAGACCCCGAGTTGGCTGCGTTGAGGGACTTTTTGGACAAGAATTTGGCTCGGGGGTTTATTTGGCCCTCGTCCTCACCAGTATGTGCACCCATACCCTTCGTCAAGAAGAAGTCCGGTGAATTGCGGCTTTGCTGCGATTATCGGAAATTAAACGCCATCACAGTGCGCAACCGATACCCACTGCCCCTCATCCCTGAACTCTTGGATCGGCTCCGTGAGGCCAAAATCTTCACAAAACTGGACTTGCGCGGAGCTTACAACCTTGTCAGAGTTCGGTCGGGTGATGAGTGGAAGACGGCATTTGGTACTCGGTACGGGCACTTCGAGTACATGGTGATGCCCTTTGGCCTGACCAACGCCCCTGCTGTTTTCCAACACTTTATGAATGACATTTTCCAGGACTTGTTAGATGAGTTTGTGGTGATTTACCTGGACAACATCCTGATCTATTCCCCATCGCGAGAGGAGCACCATCGGCATCTCCGTCAGGTCTTGCAGCGGCTTCGAGAACATCAGTTCTATGCTAAATTAGAGAAATGCCAGTTCTATCAGACGACTATCGAGTTCCTGGGTCATCGCATTTCTGCTGAGGGCATTGCTATGGACCCGAGTAAGGTGGAGTCTTTGCAGAGTAGGCAACCACCACGTCATGTGAAGGATGTCCAGCGATTTCTTGGGTTCGCCAACTATTATCGGACTTTCATCCCTGGATTTGCTACCATGACAGCTCCCCTTACTCGGCTCCTGCAGAAAAAGACTCGATTTCAGTGGGACGCTCCAGAACAATGGGCTTTCCAGGCTTTGAAGGAAGCCTTCATGAAGGAGCCCATCCTGAAGCATCCTGACCCGCAACGGCCATTTGTCGTGGAGACGGATGCCTCCGACATTGCCATTGGGGCGGTGTTACTCCAGGCGACGATGCCCGGCGATGCCCTCTTCCCTTGCGCGTACTATTCACGGAAATTGAATCAAGCGGAGCGCAATTATACCATCTGGGAGAAGGAGCTATTGGTCATTAAAGTGGCGTTCGAGACCTGGAGACATCATCTGGAAGGGGCGCGGCATCAAATCGAGGTCCGGACGGACCATAAGAATTTAGAAAGCCTGCAGACCGCTCGGAAATTGAATCAACGCCAGATCCGATGGTCTCTCTTCTTTGCAAGGTTTATTTCCGGGTGATGTACATACCGAGCGGTCACAATCAAAGAGTGGATGCTCTGTCCAGGAAGCCCGAATATTCCTGAGCAGAAGAGAAGCTTCTGCCCAGGACAGTGCTCCCTATTGAGTCTTTTGCTGCGGTGAGGGAGCCAATAGATGTACGGGCTCGGATTTGGGAGGCCCAGCAGCAGGATGGGTGGGTGGCTCAGCAAAAGGAGGAAGTGGGGCCCAATTCACCATGGACAGTCATGGATGGACTCCTCCACTATCGTGATCGGCTCTATGTGCCTGGAGGCCTGCTCAGAGGACTCATCCTCAGCCAGTGTCACGATAATCCAGCAGCGGGGCACTTTGGCCTGTTCAAGACCCTGAATTTAGTATCCCGTACCTTCTGGTGGCCCCGAATCTGACATGATGTTCAGACCTACATCTCATTGTGTATTTCCTGTAGGCAAGCCAAGTCAGTGACAGGAGCCCCAGCCGGACTACTGCAACCCTTGCTGACACCCAAAAGACCCTGGGGGCTGGTGTCCATGGATTTTTTGATGGATTTACCCCCATCTTCTGGATTCACGACGGTATTCATGGTGGTTGACATGTTGATCAAGATGGCGCATTTCATTCCATGCCGTGGCTTACCGTCTCCCCGTGCCACCACTTGCATGTTCATCCAGCAAGTGTTCCATCTGCATGGTCTTCCTGATAAGATTGTGTCCGATAGAGGGGCCCAGTTCACAGCCCGTTTCTGGCAGGGGTTGATGCAGGCATTGGATGTCAAGATCTGCCTCTCGTCCGCGCATCATCCTCAAACCGACAGAGGGACCGAGAAGGTCATTGGAATCCTGGAGCAATATCTGCGCTGCTATGTCAATCAGCAGCAGAACAATTGGGTAGAGTATCTGGCGGTGGCTGAGTTTGCGTTCAATAACTCTCAGCACACTTCCACGCAGATGACACCATTCTTAGCCAATGTGGGCTATCACCCTCGGTTTTTCCCTCTTTCCCCACTAAATGCACCGGAACCACCAGCGAATGACTACCTGGCAGAGTTACAGGCGATCCATCGATTGGTGCAGCGACAGTTGGAGAAGGCCAATCCTGACTACAAACGGTTTGCTGATTGGTCAAGGCGGGATACGCCTCCACTATGGGTGGGAGATTGGGTATGGCTGTCCACCAGGAATCTACCATCAACCCGGCCAACCAAGAAATTAGACCACCGATATGTTGGACCGTTCCCAATCAAGGCTGTCATCAATCCGGTCACCTATCGCTTAAGTCTGCCACGTTCCATGCGGGTACATCCGGTCTTTCACCATTCTCTGTTGGTCCCTGAGCAACCGCCGTGTCCACTCTGCCGAGCCGAACAGCCCCCACCGGAACAACGTGATGGAGACAGTGCCCCTGAGTATGAGGTTGCCAGCATTTGGGCCTCCCGTTGGGTGAAAGGACGCTTCCAGTACTTGATTGAATGGAAAGGCTACGGACCGGAGGAGTTCACCTGGGAGGATGCGTCTACCGTTCATGCTCCTGCCTTGGTGACGGCCTTTCATGAACAATTCCCATCTCGACCGCATCCGGATCGGCAGACCCGGGGGAAGGGCCATGCGGTGCGGGATAGTGTTGTGATTCCGTGCCAGCCTGTGCTCCCAACAGCTGAGTCGGAGGAATCTGAGGAGGAGGTGGAGGAGGCATCTGAAGGGCTATCAGAGCCAGAGGGAGGCTCTGAAGTACAGGACTCACAGTTCGATGCAGAGCCTGGGCCCTCCAGTCGTGTTTCTGATGAAGCTCAGCTGTGTGAGGAGCATGAGTCAGACTTGGAAGAATCACAACAGATGGACTTGCTAATTGACGCACGCAGACGACGTCAATTAGCAAGAGTAAGTCAACAGAGGTCAATGAGGCACCTCCAAAGTAAGAAGAAACGGCAAGGAGAGGCACCTCCTTAGGACTGCTAAATCAAGGGAGGAGGTGTGGGTGGTGCTGGTTGCTGAAGGCAACCATTTGAAAACTGCGTCTTGGAATCTTGGTCTGTGACTTCTCTTGTGACTTTGCGTCTGCTTTTCATAGTGTTCTTTTGGACTTGAGTTTGCTGTATTTGACAGGTTTGTCAACAAAATTAAAAGAGGTTTTTGTTTTTGTTTGCAAGTCTCCAGCCTATTGTAATAGCAGGGGTTTTGTCCTTGTGAAGTTAACAAGGACGACAATAGGCTGGGATAGAACACCCTGGGCAAACATGAGGAAGACAAAATGTTTGTAGTGACCCCAGGGATGGAATGCCCGATGATCCTAGGGATGGAATGGTTAAAGAAATGGAACCCCTGGGTGAATTGGAGGACGGCAGAAATCAATTTCCCGAAAGGGGACCCTATGGACTTAAAATCCCAAGGGGAGCTACCAAAATTAAGAATGGAAAAAGAATCCATGGGAGAGGAAAAGGGGCTACCAGAAATACTAGAGGAATACAGAGATCTTGCTGAAGTTTTCAGTGAGGAGAGGGCAGATGAGCTTCCTCCCCACCGACCCACGGACTGTGCCATTGAATTCAAGCCTGGGGCAAAACTCCCAAAGCCCAGATTATACTCCATGAGCCCAAAGGAGAAGGAGGAAATGGAAAGATTCATAAAGAAAAACCTAGAAAGGGGGTTCATTGAACCAGCCAAGCCTAAAGTGGCCGCCCCGGTCCACTTTAGAGAGAAGAAGGATGGCTCTTTATGCTTATGCGTGGATTATAGGCTTCTGAATACAATCAGTGAAAGCAACCTATACCCCCTGCCCCTCATGAAGGACATGTTGTCACACCTCTCGAAAGGGAAAACTTTTACTAAACTAGATCTAAGGGAAGTGTACTATCGCGTGAGAATTAAGGAAGGGAATGAATGGAAGACTGCATTTAACTGCCCAGTGGGGTGCTACCAATTCAAAGTCTTGCCATTTGGATTACAAGGCCCCCCCCACAGTATTATGCAATTAATCAATGACGTTCAAAGGGAGCACCTATTTAAGGGGGTCCTGGTTTACTTAGACGACATCCTTATCTTCACCGAATCAAAAGAGGAACTTGTCAACCTAGTCAGTGCGTTTTTAAAGAAACTGCGAGCTGCCCACCTATATGCCAAACTATCGAAATGCGAATTCCACCAGGAAAGGATAGACTACCTAGGTTATCGCATATCCCCACAGGGCATTGAAATGGACCCAGAGAAGGTCAGAGCAGTATTAGAATGGGTACCACCTCGCACAAGAAAGCAACTGCAAAGTTTCCTGGGTTTTGCAAACTTTTACCGCCAATACCCCTTTATGGATTACTGCCTTGTCGTGGCGAAGGGGCTTGCATAACTCAATGAAGCTATAAGCTATGCTGTGGAGGGCCACCCAAGATGGACAGGTTATAGCAGAGAGTTCTGACAAAATGTGATCCAGTGGAGAAGGAAATGGCAAACCACTCCAGTATCTTTGCCATGAAAACCCCATGGACAGTACTAAAAGGCAAAAAGATATGATGCTGGAAGATGAGCCCCTCAGGTCGGAAGGTGTCCAATATGCTACTGGGGAAGAGCAGAAGGCTAGTACTAGTAGCGCCAGAAAGAATGAAGCGACTGGGCCAAAGCCGAAAGGACACTCAGCTGTGGATATATCTGGCGGTGAAAGGAAAGTCCGATGCTGTAAAGATTTTTTCTCTATAGGAACCTGGAATGTAAGATCCATGAATCAAGGCAAGCTAGACGTAGTCAAAAAAGAGATGACAAGACTGAACATCGACATCTTAGGAATCAGCGAACTAAAATGGACAGGAATGGGTGAATTTAACTCAGATGACCATCAGGTATACTACTGCGGGCAAGAATCCCTCAGAAGAAATGGAGTAGCCTTCATAGTCAATAAAAGAATAGGAAAAGCAATACTGGGATACAATCCCCAAAATGACAGAATGATCTCAATTCGAATCCAAGGCAAACCATTCAATATCACAATAGTCCAAATCTATGCCCCTACCACTGGTGCTGAAGAGGATGAAATTGACCGGTTCTATGAAGCCCTACAGCACCTTATAGAATTAACACCAAAAAATGATGTCCTTATCATCATGGGGGATTGGAATGCTAAGGTAGGAAGCCAAAAGATAACCGGAATAACAGGCAAGTTTGGCCTTGGAGTACAAAATGAAGCAGGGCACAGGCTAATAGAATTTTGTCAAGAGAATACGATGGTCATAACAAACACTCTTTTCCAACAACCCAAGAGACGGCTCTACACATGGACATCACCTGATGGTCAACATAGAAATCAGATTGACTATGTGCTCTGCAGCCAAAGATGGAGAAGCTCTATACAGTCAGTAAAAACAAGACCAGGAGCTGACTGTGGCTCAGATCATGAGTTTCTCGTTGCAAAATTTAGGCTTAAATTGAAAAAAGTAGGGAAAAGCACTAGGCCACTCAGGTATGAACTAAATCATATTCCTGATGAATATACAGTAGAGGTGACAAATAGATTTAAGGAATTAGATATGATAGACAGAGTACCTGAAGAACTATGGATGGAAGTTCGCAACATTGTACAAGAGGCAGCAACTAAAACCATCCCAAAGAAAAAGAAATGCAAGAAAGCAAAATGGCTGTCTGAGGAAGCTTTGCAAATAGCTGAGGAAAGAAGGGAAGCGAAAGGCAAAGGAGAAAGAGAAAGATACACCCAATTGAATACAGAATTCCAGAGAGTAGCTAGAAGAGATAAGAATGCCTTCTTAAATGAACAGTGCAAAGAAATAGAAGAAAACAACAGAATAGGGAGGACCAGAGATCTCTTCAAGAAAATTGGAGATATGAAGGGAACATTTCATGCAAAGATGGGCATGATAAAGGATCAAAATGGCAGAGACCTAACAGAGGCAGAAGAGATTAAGAAGAGATGGCAAAACTACACAGAAGAACTATACAAGAATGAGCTTAACATCCCAGATAACCACAATGAGATGGTCACTGACCTCGAACCAGACATCCTAGAATGTGAAGTGAAATGGGCCTTAGAAAATCTGAGCAACAACAAAGCTAGTGGAGGTGACAGTATTCCAGCTGAGCTATTCAAAATCTTAAAAGATGATGCAGTAAAAGTGCTACACTCAATTTGCCAGCAAATTTGGAAAACTCAACAGTGGCCACAGGATTGGAAAAGGTCAGTTTACATTCCAATTCCAAAGAAAGGCAATGCCAAAGAATGTTCAAACTATTGCACCATTGCACTCATTTCACATGCTAGTAAAGTTATGCTTAAAATCCTACAAGCTAGACTCCAGCAGTATGTGGATCGAGAACTACCAGAAGTGCAGGCAGGATTTCGAAGAGGCAGAGGAACTAGAGATCAAATTGCCAACATACGCTGGATCATGGAGAAAGCTAGGGAGTTCCAGAAAAATATCTACTTCTGCTTCATTGACTATGCAAAAGCCTTTGATTGTGTGGATCACAACAAATTGTGGCAAGTTCTTAAAGAGATGGGAGTACCAGACCATCTCATTTGTCTCCTGAGAAACCTATATGCGGGTCAAGAAGCAACAGTGAGAACCGAACACGGAACCACTGATTGGTTCAAAATTGGAAAAGGAGTCCGGCAAGGCTGTATACTGTCACCCTGCCTATTTAACTTATATGCAGAGCACATCATGAGAAAGGCAGGGCTAGATGAATCAAAAGTTGGAATTAAGATTGCCGGGAGAAATATCAACAACCTAAGATATGCAGATGATACCACTCTAATGGCAGAAAGTGAAGAGGAACTAAAGAGCCTCTTGATGCGGGTGAAGAAGGAGAGTGCAAAAGTTGGCTTGAAACTCAACATTAAGAAAACCAAAATCATGGCATCCGGCCCTCTCAATTCCTGGCAAATAGATGGGGAAGAAATGGAGGTAGTGACAGATTTTATTTTTCTGGGCTCCAAGATCACCTCAGATGGGGACTGCAGCCAAGAAATTAAAAGACGCTTGCTCCTGGGGAGGAAAGCTATGGCAAATGTAGACAGAATACTAAAAAGCAGAGACATCACCCTGCCAACAAAAGTACGTATAGTCCAGGCCATGGTTTTCCCAGTTGCAATGTATGGCTGTGAAAGTTGGACCATAAGAAAGGCTGAGCGCAAAAGAATTGAGGCCTTTGAACTATGGTGCTGGAGAAGACTCCTGCGAGTCCCTTGGACTGCAAGGCATTCACACCGGTCAGTCCTAGAATAGATTAACCCCGACTGCTCTTTAGAAGGCCAGATCCTGAAGATGAAACTCAAATACTTTGGCCACCTAATGAGAAGGAAGGACTCACTGGAGAAGGGCCTAATGCTGGGAAAGATTGAGGGCAATAGAAGAAGGGGACGACAGAGAATGAGATGGCTGGATGGAGTCACTGAAACAGTAGGTGTGAACTTAAATGGACTCCAGAAGATGGTAGAGGACAGGAAGACCTGGAGGAACGTTGTCCATGGGGTCGCGATGGGTCGGACACGACTTCGCAATTAACAACAACAACTGCCAATTCATCCCCTCATTTGCCCAGATAGACCTGCCCCTCACAAACTTACTAAAAACGAAGGGAGCATCCTCAGTAAAACCTAGCCAGCCACTAACATGGACAATGGAATGCCAAGCAACATTTGAGAGATTGAAGAGACTATTTTCTGCCGAACCAGTACTGAGGCACCCAGACATGGATAAGCCCTTCGTAATACAGGCGGATGGAAGTGATGTGGCAGAGGGAGCTGTACTATTACAAGAAAACGATGAAGAGGTATTGCAACCCTGTGTGTATACATCCAAGAAACTCACCGAAACGGAACAGCGCTGGCCTGTGTGGGTGAAAGAGGCATACGGGATACGTTGGTCATTACTCACATGGCGCCAGTTCCTGGAAGGCAATAAAATCCCTTTCCAGGTGTGGACAGACCACAAAAATTTGGACGCCTTGAAAACACCCAGGAAGCTCAACCCCAAGCAAGCCCGCTGGTGCCAGCATTTTCACCAATTCCAATTTAGGCTGAAGCTTTTGCTGGGGGGAAAGAACTTCCTGGCAGATGCACTATCTTGCATGCCCCAATAGAACAGCACGCGAGCCACTGACTCTAAACCGATGATGGTAGAATCACAACTGGCAGCGCCAGTAACCACCAGAGCCCAAGCTAAATTAAAACCACAGCTGGGTAGCCAAACAGGAATTGAATTCCGGAAAAGTTTGGAAACAGATGAATGGTTCCAGAAAAATAAACATGTGTGCACAATGAAAGACGGGCTGCCTTGGGTGGGGGAAAAGTTATATATACCAACAACCCAAAGAGTCACATTCATGCAGCTTTGCCATGACACAAAATCAGCAGGGCATTTTGGATTTGTAAAAACATTACACTTAATTAAATGGCAATTTTGGTGGCCATCCATGAAAAAGAACATAGAAAGTTACGTGGCCAGCTGCCCAAGGTGTGCAACTGCGAAGAGGTTGCAAGGGAAATTGCCCGGACTGTTACAAACAGTGGCAAATCCCTCAGCCCCCTGGAGGGAAATAGCCATGGATTTTATAGTGGAATTACCAGAAAGCAATGGGAATACTGTCGTCTGGACGGTCACGGACTTGTTTTCCAAACAGGCGCACTTTATCCCTTGCCAAAAGATTCCCACTGCAAAAGCCTTAGCATAACTTTTTGTGCAGCATATTTACAGATTGCATGGGGCACCCCAATGCATCATATCTGATAGGGGAGTGCAATTTACGTCTGCATTTTGGAAGGAATTTTTATCCCTCTTAGGGACCATGCAAGGACTGACATTTAGCCATCACCCGCAGGGGAATGGTCAATTGGAAAAATTGAACTCAGTACTTGAGCAATATTTAAGATGCTTTCTTAATTTCCAACAGTCTGATTGGACGGACCTACTCCCCTTCGCAGAAGTGGCCTACAATAATGCAGTCCACTCCAGCACAGGTTACACTCCTTTTCAAATAGCTACCGGCCAAAGTTTCAACCCCATGCCAGAACTAACCCCAAACGAACCGGCGATCCCATCACTGAAAGAATGGATGGAACAATTACAAAACACCTGGCCAATAGTTAGAAAAGCACTAGATGAAGCTAGGCATGCATATAAAGCACAAGCCGATAAAAAAAGGGTTGAGCTTACACCATTGATTATAGGAGAAATTGTGTACTTATCTACAAAATACCTAAAATCCCTACAACCCTGTAAAAAACTTGGACCAAAATATATAGGGCCTTTTCCAATTAAGAGAATCATAAACCCAGTAACAGTAGAATTAGAATTACCCAAAAATCCTAGGCAAATACACCCAATTTTTCACTGCAGTTTGCTGAAAAGAGATCATCAGTCACCCTAATGGCCAAAAATCCCCCCACCACCACCCCCAATCATGGTGGAAGGAGAACAACACTTCGAGATAAAGGAAATCCTAGATTCTAGGAGATATCATGGGGCAACTCAATACCTAGTAGCATGGAAACACCTCCCCGCCTCACAAAACGAGTGGGTCCATAAATGTCATGTCAGAGCCCCGAAGCTATTAAAGAAGTTTCATACAGATTATCCTAACAAGCCAGACTAACTTTTATACCTCTTTTGTTTTCTTTACAGGTGGATCTCTCTTATTTTTAAGGGGGGCAGGATGTCAGAATCCAATTATATTTCATTTCTAGCTACCTACTCTGAAAAAAACCCCATTTCTTACTCTCTGTGGATTCTGTCATACTACGAAAGGGGAGGAGGAAGCAAGGGGGTTTTATGACTCTCACTTCCTTCATTTAAACTACAAAGGACTGTATGTTGATTCTCATCAAGAGGACTGACCATAACAATATGGCCATCGCCTTTCATCTACTCTCTCTCTGAAGTCTCCCTTTTGCCGGCAGTGAGGGAAAAGGGGTGGAACAATGTAACCCCTGGGATCTGGGAAAAGAGAGGATGAGTGATCGTCGCCCGGAAGGACTGTGGGGTGGGGGCTGCTTGGGAACACTTAAAACATTGAATGGTAGGGGTTGATCCCTCAGATCCTGTCTAGAACGCCTGCAATCATTTTCTCTTAATAAAGATGCCTGTTGGAAGAGATATTCCAAGAGTTCTGTCTTCTTAAGATGTAAAGTGAGGTGGGTCCTTACACCTGTGCTGGCTACCAGTTATAACTTTGTTTGCTTCTAGTTGTTCGCAGATCTGTTTTTTGATTATCTTTTCTAGGATCTTCCCAGGGTTTCTCCCTATTGCTTGTTACTTTCTTGCTATCTTCTCTCTTCAGTGGACCTACAGTTTCCTTGACTTTTTTCTTGTTATTAATATGTTGAAAAAAACTTTTTTTAATTATCCTTGATTTGTGTTGCAAGTCTTTGTTCATTCTGAGCCTTTGCTTTCCTGATTTCATCTTTGCATGTTTTGGCTGTCTGCTGATAATCAGCCTTAGTAATGTGTCCCTCTTTCCATTTTTTTTATTTGTCCTTTTTGTATTTCAGTTTGTCTGAGAGATCTTTGTGCAGCCATACTGGTTTCTTCTTGACTTTCTTGTTTTTCTTTTTCAGTGGTATTGTGCTGGACTGGGCTGTTATGATAGCATTTTTTGGAGTTTCCCATGCTTCTTGAGTTGTTTTCCCCTTTAGGATTTTCATCCATGGGATCTTTCCTAGGTTCTCTCTGAGTTTGTTAAAATCAGCTCTTTTGAAGTTTAAGACATTGGTTGAATTATTTTCTATTGCTTGTGTTTGCATTATATTGAATTTTAGTATGATGTGGTCACTTTCACCCAAGGTTCTGGTAACTTCAACGCCCTCTATCACTTCTTCTCTATTAGTAAGAATTAGGTGCAGTATATCTTTACTTCTAGTTCCCTCCTCTACCTTTTGGATGACAAAGTTGTTGGCTAGGTTGGTTAGGAATCTGTTTGATCTCCCACTTGCAGCAGAGTTTGTCTCTCAGCTGATAACTGGGTAGTTGAAGTCTCCCATTACTACTGTGGTATGCTTCCTATATACTTTTGTTAACTGATTGGCAAAGAGTCCATTTATTTTTTCTGATTCGTTGGGTGGCCTGTAGTATACCCCTATGGCAATGTCATTTTTTGTTCCGTTTATATTGACCCATATAGATTCTGGAGGGCTTTTATCTTTGATCATGTGCATTTCTGTGGGTATGTTTCTTGGATCTCCTGATTGTTGTTTGATTTTTTTCTTTTTTCTCATCACTCCCTACCTCTTTGATTTGTTTTCTTGGGATTTATGATTGGTTTTGAGTTCTAAAGATTCTGAAGATTGGTTACCCTTCCCCCTCAATTTTAGTTTAAAGCCCTCCTGATGAGTTGGGCCAGTCTTTTTCCAAGTACATTTTTCCCTGTTTCCCTTTATTTCTAGAATTCTTTTTTTCCCTCAATGGGTGTTGGCTTTTTGTTGAGAGTACTGATGAGAACACTACTTGTGCTCCTAGCTCCTTAACTTTATTGCCTAGTTGCTTATAGTCTCTCAGTATTGTGCTCAGGTTCTTTGTTGTGTTATTCATCCCAATGTGAAGGAGTGGGTAGTAATCTGTGGGCCTAATTATTTTGGTTAGGTTCTCAGCCACATCTTTGATTTTTGCTCCAGGGAGACAACATACTTCCCAGGATTGTACGTCCGGTCTGCAGATGGCTGATTCTGTTCCTTTGAGAATAGAATCTCCTATCACCAGCACCCGTCTTTTTGGGGGGCTGTGTGTGTGCAATCTGAGCTGCTTTTCTGTTTGTCTCAGGTATGTTTGTTGATGTGACTTTTTTAGGGATATTTGAAGTTGTTTCTTTGCTAGGTGTCTGCATGTTTTCTTTGAGGAGGAGGTTGTGGGTGTGTGTATTTCCATTTAGGGGGAGAAACTGATTGCTTAGTTTTAATGGGGCTGCTTCTGGTCGGGTTAGATTGGGCAGTAGGGTTTTGTTAGATGTATGCTGCTTCTTCTTTTGACTGTTGTGTTTCCATCTATGTGTGGCATACCTCCATTTGTCTTCCTCCAAGGGTTTATCGGTAGGGTCAAATCCTCTGGGAGTTATTTGTCCATTGTTTGGTTCGGTTTGGGTATAGCTTTCTTTTGTAGGTTGGAGTTTGGCTAGAGTTGCCTCTAGATTCCTAACTTTTTCATCTAGTAGTTCACATAGTTTACATTTAATTCATGTATAATTTGGGTGTTCTTTGGGCATAAGCACATACATGGAACATGTATTGCACACCAGAATAGTATCCGTCGCCTGTTCCATGAATTTGTTGCTTGAAAATCCCTCTTTTATGGTTGGTGGATGTCTTTTGCTGCTAGCCATGCTTCTACCTTCTCTGTTGTAGGTAATTATGCCTATTTTTTTCTGTCCTATGTTTTGTAAATCAAAATAGCATCAGTTTCTTTTTCCAAGAGTCTCCTGTGCAGTTGTCATTCACAGTCCCCAGCCTACTGGTCTGCTGCCTTTTGCAGTCCCCAGTCTATTGGTCTGCTGGCATTCACAGTCCTTGGTCTACTGCTGTCTGCAGAACCCAGTCTACTGCCGTCCGCAGCACATGGTCTACTGCAGTCCGCAGCACCCAATCTACTACCATTCGCAGTCCCCGGTCTACTGGTCTGCTTCTGTTTGCAGTCCCTGGTCTAGTGGTCTGAGTCCATGGTCTAGTGTTCTGCAGTTCTTGTTCTACTGCCATTCGCAGTCCCCAGTCTACTGCTGTTCGCAACACCCAGTGTACTGCCATTTTCAGTCCCTGGTCTACTGCCATCTGCAGCACCCAGTCTACTGCCGTTCACAGTCCCTGTGTTCAGTGAGAAGGGCTCAGATGAACTCCCTCCCCACCGGCCCATGGACTGTGCCATTGAAATCATCCCCAGGGCCAAGTTACCAAAACTGAAGCTGTATTCCATGACTCCAAGATAATTAGATGAACTGTGCCCATTCATAGACAAAAACCTAGCCCAGGGTTTCATTCAACCCACCAGACCCAGAGTAGCTGCCCCTGTTCTGTTCCAGGAGAAAAAAGATGGATCTCTTCATCTCTGCATTGATTATAGGGGTCTGAACGCTGTATGTGTGGAAAACGTGTACCCCCTTCCCCTCATGAAAGATATGCTGACCCACCTATCGAAAGGCAAGATATTCTCTAAGCTGGATTTATGGGAAGTGTACTTCCCATAAAAGGGATGAATGGAAGACTGCCTTTAACTGCCCCCTGGGGTGCTTCCAATTCAAGGTACTCCCCTTTGGATTACAAGGAGCACCTGCATCTTTCATGCAACTGATGAGCGAAGTGCTTCATGAGCACCTATATAAGGGTGTTTTGGTATACCTTGATGATATCTTAATTTACACAAAAACAAAAGCAGAACACGTGAAACTGGTTAGGGCGGTGTTAAACAAACTTGGAGCTGCCAAACTGTATGCTAATCTGTCAAAGTGTGAATTCCACAAAGAAAAAATTGACTACTTGGGGTACAAGATCTCCCATGAGGGGGTGGTTATGGACCCAGAGAAAGTATGGGCTGTTTTAGATTGGGCACCCCCTCACACCAGAAAGCAGCTGCAAAACTTCCTCAGCTTTGCAAATTTTTACAGGCAATTCATTCCATCCTTTGCACAAATAGCCCTCTCCATCACTAACTTGCTAAAGATGAAAGGGATGAAGAAGCCGAAACCTAGCCAGCACCTGAAGTGGACTATGGAATGCCAAGCCGCATTTGAATAATTAAAAAGGCTTTTTTCCACTGAACCAGTACTAAGGCATTCAGACGCTGAAAAAGTTTTTGTTATTCAGGTCGATGCCAGCGAAGTAGCTGTGAGAGCTGTACTACTCCAGGAAAATGAGAAGGGCCAACTGCAGCCTTGTGCATACACATCGAAAAAACTGACAGAACCCGAGCAACATTGGGCGGTGTGGGGAAAGGAGTCGTATGCCATTAAGTGGGCCCTCCTCACTTGGCAACACTTCCTGGAGCTGGACTGACTACAAGAACTTAGACGCTCTAAAGACTCAGAGGAAGCTGTCTCCAAAACAGGCATGGTGGGCTCAACACTTCCAACATTTTAACTTCACCCTCTGCTACTTGCCAGGGGGAAATTTTTTTCTAGCTGATGCTTTCTCGAGGCTGCCTCGATATAATAGTGCAAAAGCGGAAGTAGTTAAGCCTTTGCTCCCAGTACAACAGATAGCGGCTCGGGTAACTACAAGATTGCAAACAAAAAGGGGGTCGGCCCTAGATTTTGCCACTGCCTGGGCCTTCAGACAAGCCCTAGAGAAGGACAAGTGGTCCTGCTCAATGCAGGAAGGGCTAGCCTGGGTAGGAGGGAAGTTGTATGTCCCAGCCACTCAGAGACTGAAAACTATGCAAACATACCAGGACTCAAAACTGGTGGGGACATTTTGGGTTTGTAAAAACCCTACACCAGGCTGTGCTGGCTGGGGAATTCTGGGAGTTAATGTCCACTGTAGTAAGAATGCACCCCCCCCAGTCCTGTCACTGTACCCCTAAAGACACGGGAATCAAGCGCAAAGCAAGAAAGGCACACATTTTTTTTCTTCCTTAAGTGCCGGCTGCGCTCCTTACTTTCCTTTCTAGCCAGTAGCTAATTCTTAAAGGGGAATGTGCCTTTTTAAGCTAGTTCACTCAGCAGCTTGTCTTTTCTGTCTCTGCAGGCCTTTCCTTGTTTGATCAATATATGGAAGAGGGAAAATATGGGGGGGGGGGTGTTTCAAATTCTTCCTTCAGAAGAAGATGGGAATGAGAAAAAGGGAGGCAAGGGAAGGGAGGGAGGAAAGGAAGTCCTGCCTTAGCACTTGGCCACCAGCAGCTCTGCCATTGACTTTGCTTGTCAAAAGGTTGCAGAAGGGGATCACAGGACCCTGGAACACTGTGACCATTATAAATATGAATCAGTTGCCAAAGATCCAAATATAAATCACATGACCCTGGGCATGCTGCAATGGTCATAAGTGTGAAAAATGGTCATAAGTCATTTCAGTGCAATTGCAACTTTGAACAATTTTTTTTTGGTCATCAAGTTTTTGACACCTTGCTAGGTGGTACTCGAATATTGCCATATCCTAAAAGTGGTACAATCAGTAAAAAGGTTGAAAAGCCCTGCTCTAGGTAGTTTATATATATTTCCTTGCTTAGCTTGAATTCATTCGGAATATTTCATCTATCTCCATTTGCATCCCTGCTCTGTCTGCTTTCAAAGCCTCTGCCAGAAGCTCAATGATCACAACTGCTATATTTTCTTCTCTATCTTCAGGGATATTTTGAAATCTCAAATAGTGTTCCACCTTCTCCATTTCTAAGATCACCACTGCTCCTTCTAGATTTTGATTTGCTTGTTCTAATTTTTCATTTTCTTGCCATAGTATTTCCATTTTCATCAATATCATCTGATTTATTTTCCATTTTCTGAATTCTTTGTTCATTTTTGACAATCATTTGATGGTGAACTTCAAATTGTGCCTTTATATCCAAAATTTCTTCTCTTAATTTTTCAAAGTTGCTTTTTGTCTCTTCATGATTTTTTTAAATTTTTTTTTTATTTTCCATTTTTCAATACATTTAATACTTTCAATACATTATAAAAAATACCTTTGAAATAAATTCATACATATAACCTTAGGTGTCGCTCGTCCACCTCCCCCCCGACTGCATCTGCCCTCTCTACCTTCCTTACTTACTTCCCTCCTCCTTCTCTCCTCTCTTCACCTCTCTCCCCTCCTCCCTTCCTCCCATCCTATTTTCTTCTATCCTTTCCTCCTCCCCTCTCATCCCTCTTCGGATACAGTTCAGGGGAAATACCCGAGCGACACCTCTCTCAAAATTACTCTATCTACTTTATACATTAATATTTCTGTTTATCTAACCTAATTAATCCCACCCATCCCCACCCCCCTACCCCCCCCCCCACTTCCCAGAGCAGAATACAGGGTTATTGTAAACAAAACAAACAAAATCTACATAACTTTTAAAAACAAAAAAAATTATACAATAAACAAATTCATACTTAACCCTTAACTCCCTCTAAACTTTAACATCATAATAATGTAAACAAATCTGTTATAAATCACTTATTACAAAATTCTATAAATAATAATTATTATTTCAAAAAAAAATTAATCATAAAATAAATGGAACTTTAAAGTTCCATATTTATTCTGAATATAATCTATCCATCTTCTCCATACCATAATATATTTTTCTTGTGTATGATCCTTTAAATAAGCAGAAATCTTTGCCATTTCTGCTAAATTGGAAACCTTAAGTATCCATTCTTCTATAGTAGGCAACGAATCCTTCTTCCAGTATAAACCTACAAGTAACCTTGCTGCAGTTATTAAATTCAACATTAAAATAGTTTCATTAACATCTAAATCCTTAAAAATACCCAATAAAAATAATTGAGGAGTAAACTTTATCTTCTTTTTAAAAATCTTTTGAATGTTCCACCAAATCATTATCCAAAAAGCTTTAACATTTTTACAAGTCCACCAAACATGAAAATAAGTTGCATCAGTACTACCACACCTCCAACATTTGGGCTGTAAATTAGGATACATACAAGACAGTTTTTTAGGATCCAAATGCCACCTATAAAACATTTTATAAAAATTTTCCCTCAAATTTTGGGCCTGTCTCTTCATGATTTTTTTTGCATTAACTCTTGAATCAATTTTAGTCTAGTCTGCATTTCATTTTGGGCAGTGCTTATTTTCTCACGCTGAAACATTGTTTCAATAGATCTCTGGGTTGTTGGGCTAGGTGTTCCAACAGAGGGTGCAGGGGAAGTCTTCTTCATAAGTCTGGTGATATTTGATGTACTCATTTTTCAGCCAACAGTCTTAGAGTAAAATCCAAAGTGTAAAAGGAGCCAACTACTTTTAGAGCATCTGGTTGCTACAATAGATATGAGATGAAGAGGGGGGGAGCTGCCAGTGCCGCTGCCATGAGGCAAGCCGGTGGGATCTGACCTACGCACCCTGCTTATCAGTACCTTGCAGCCCAACTTGTTCTGCAGCTGGATGCCACATCACACGTTGCGCCCGCCAATGCCGCTGCCATGAGGCTTGGCAGATCCCCCCATCTGACCCCTGCAAGGCCATAGCCAGGCCTCCTATGCCTATGGTAAACCTAACCCCCACTCCCCCCAACCCTAGAGATGGAAAGGCCTGGAAAACAGTGGAAATTTTTTAAAAAAAACAGGGTTTCCAAAGCCATTTTGAAAAAAAATAGGGAAAAACTTTTTTCACATTTTTTTCAGTTTTTTTCCAGGCCTTCCCATCTCTAACCCTAACCCATAATGCCAAAACCCAACCCTAGTCCCCACTCCCCCCCCCCCCAGGGCAACCACAATGCCTAACCCTAACCCTCAATGAAATCAAGTTTGACACCTCTGGTTTAATGGTGATTTAATTTAATGGCAGATTCAAAGGGAATACCGTAATATTTTGACCCCCCCCCCCCACCAAGATGAGTTCAAAAAGAAAGAGCTATTCCATCAAGTTCAAGAAAGGAATCGTGGAGGACTCTCAGGGCAAGAATCTTACAGCTTTCTCCAAAGAGAACAAGTTGGATCTCTGTATGATCCAAAAATGATGAGCAGAGTACAATAACCTCAGTCAACAGGTGGATGAGGGAAATGCCAAGAAGCGAAAGTATGGATCAGGTAGGCAGCCATTATTTCCTGAACTGGAATACAACACCTGTGACTGGATTGATGACAGGAGAGCAAAGGCTTTGGTTGTGCGCAGGGCTGATATTCAAGCATTTGCCATTGCACTGGCACCACAGTTAGAAATATCCCCAGAAGAATTCAAAGCATTACAACACTGGCTGGATGGCTTACTTCAGCCATATGAACTGTCTCTAAGAAGATCGACAACACTGTTCAAGCTGCAAGATACTGAACTTATTAAAAGTGCACTTGCATTCAAGTCCTTTGTTGATGGCATCAACTTTTCAAAATACCAACTGTCAAACATGATTGCTATGGATGAAACTGCAGTGTTTATGGGCCAAGTATCTCAAACAACAATTGATCAGAGGGGTGCCTTGTCAATCTACATTCCCTCCACTGGTTACGAAAGTGCATGTGTTACCTGTATTTTGGCAATTTGTCTGGATGGAACGAAAGTCCCACCTCTAATCATCACTAAGGGCAAGAAAGATAAAATTGAATGTGTTTCAGGCATTTATGTTCTTGAAACTGAAAAGCTGGTGCACACAAGCTGTTATAAGGAAGTGGGTTGTGTCAGGATAATTATTTAAAGGCTAAACAGCTTATGTAATGATGTAATGTAATGTAAGGTGGATAATGCAATCATAGGAATGACTCAACAGGTGTGTGTATCACTTTAAGAGCCTGAGTATAAAAGGGAAGGCTTTTGCTGCTGTGTTCTCTCTTATCCATTTCCTGCTGTAATTTCTGTGTATTGGAGTTTGCTGAATTATCACCACGTGTATGTATTTTGTTTCTAGTGTATATTTGTAGATAGTGTAATATAAACCACCAGTTAATGAAAACCACTGTTTATTATATTTATTCCTGGGTTACCTCAGCGCAATAAGACTGTGCATGCTCTGACAGGTCGATTTAATGCTGCCACTTGTTTTGAGAGGTGGCCAAAGAGGTCTGCTAGTGTGGGATTCAGCCAGCACTCACCATGCAAAAGACATGAAGTTCCTTGGATAGAGAGAGGAACAGACCAAATAATGATTCTTGCAGGAATACTGCCTATCTCCAGACTCTTGATATTGCAATAAACAAACCATTCAAGGACCATTTGCACAGGGAAATCAATGACTACATTGAACATAGAATGGAGAGAAATCAGCATGGAAACTTTGTGAAGCCTAGCTTGTCAGAGGTCATGACTTGGATGAAGAATTCATGGGATAAAATCACTGACAGCTGTGTTGTCAATGCACTACAAGCAGGCTACATGGACAAGAAGTGCTCATTTAAGGAGACTGCTATTGCTGGACATAAGAGATTGGGGTCAATGGTTCTATAGGAACTGGAGACGCAAGAGGTTAAGGCCGGAATTCGGGGTTTGGGAGAGTTACCGTATGAAGAAGTTACAGAAGAAGATGACATGACTGCTTTTGAATACATGTTGATTGTTGTACATCACCATTGTGGTTGTGGTTGCCCTGGGGGGAAGTGGGGGTTATGGTTGGGGTTAGGCATTGTGGTTGCCCGGGGGGGGGGGAGTGAGGGTTAGGATGGGGGTTAGGGTTGGGGTTAGGGTTGGGGTTAAGCATTGTGGATGCCCTGGGGGGGAGTGGGGGTTAAGGTTGGGGTTAGGCATTGTGGATTAGGGTTAGAGATGGGAAGGCCTGGAAAAAAACTGAAAAAAATGTGGAAAAAAACAGTTTTTTTTCCTGTTTTTTTCCAAATGGCTTTGGAAAAAATAGGAAAAAATGGGGGAAAAACCTGCTTTTTTTCCCTAATTTTTCCAGGTTTTGTCCAGACCTTTCCAACTTAGGGTTGGGGGGTGGGGATTCGGGTTACCGTAAGCATGGGAGGCCTGGCTATGGCCTCATGTGGGTCAGATGGGAGGGATCTGCCAAGCATCATGGCAGCGGCATTGGTGGGCGTGTCATGGCTCAGGATTTAAGGAGACGCTGTGGGGTGGGGGATTTTCCGGGAACAAACGTGAAATCTTGAGATAGTGTGCTCTTGTAACCTGGACACTTTGTATTCTGGACCAGTTTGCTTCCTGCTGATCTCTCCTTGCAGTCTGCAGTTTGCAGTTCACAGGCAAGCTGGGAGTTAAAAGGATTATATGTTTGCTTGTTATCTGTCTTGCTTTAAGAACAGTGTAAACTTCCCTGGCTGTTTTGTTTGAACTCGTGCCAGCATATGTGGGGGCTGTTGGGTGAACATTGGCAGTGATTAAAAAGACTATTGCTCTGGCCAGCTGATTGCTTTGCCTCCGTTCGGGGCCCTGGGTCATCACATTCCCTTTCACTCCCCTTCTAAGCCAGACTGCTGGTGCTTTCAGCCACCTGTCCCTCTTTGTAGCTCTGCCCACACAGCCAATGAAGCAGCAGGTGGAGCACCAGAGGGTCAGGGAGGGAGGATGCTGAAGTGAGTGGGCATCCTGTCTGCAGCACCCATGCTGGCTGCCCTTTTCCCGCCAGAGCCGGAATGCTGCTGTGTTTACCATAAGTGCTGGTAGATGCTGGCCTTCCCTCTGGCGGCCCTGGGCACCTGCTGGAGAACGATGGGCCCGTTTCAGCACCTGGCACCCTTAGGGGGTTTGCCTTGGCACCCGCTTTCCAGCTCCATTGCATTTCTCTGCCACTGCAGAGCTGGAGAGATTGACCCACCATCACCCAGATGCCCTCGCTTCCCCCAAGCATTTCTTTGCTTACCTGATTTCCATCTCCATCACGTTACTCCGTCATGTTCCTCTGCAGCCACATGCAGGGAAACAAAAGAAGTTTGTGGGACACAAACTTCTTTTGTTTCCCTGCAGACGGCAGCAGAGGAACCTGAACCAGTTAGTAGCTCTTGTTTCAGTTGCTGAGTGAAATTGTCACTAGGTGAGGGACTCTTTCTTTTAGCTTGCTGTCTAGTGGTGGCTTGTGCTGCCCGCTGCTTTGTTGGGATGATGGAATTCACCACTTCCTCTCAGTTGCTTTTGTATTGGGGCATGCGAGAAAGAGCGTCAACTAAGAAGTTTTTTCCCCCTGGGATGTACTTTAATTTGAAATCAAACCTGTTGAAGTACTGGGCCCACTAGACTTGCTTAGGGAAAAGTTTGCAGGGAGTCCTCAGTGCTTCTAGGTTTTTATGATTAGTCCATACTTCAAAAGGGATTTTACTTCCCTCCAGGAATTGCCTCCAAGTCAACAGTGCCCATCGTAGTACAAAGGCTTCCTTTTCCCACACTGCCCACCACCTTTCGGTTTCATTCAGTTTTCGGGACATGTATGCGCATGGCTGCAGTTTCCCCTTTGTTCTTTTGGAGGAGGATTGCCCCTACTGCCACATCGCTAGTGTCCGCTTGAATTACAAATGGTTCTTCTGGGTTTGGGTGCTTTAGGACTGACTTGGCCACAAACAGCCTCTTAAGTTCCTCAAATGCCGCTTGGAATTCCACTGTCCAATTAGGTGGCTGGCTCGGCCAGGTTTCTCTCCCCCTCCCCCTGTTTTCAACACTTCTGTAATCAGCAGGGCGATCTTTGTGAAGGATGGTATAAACTGCTGGTAAAAGTCTGCAAACCCCAGGAAGCTTTGTAGTTGCTTAGGAGTTCAGGGGGCTTGCCATTCTAAGATGGACTTCACTTTCCCTGGGTCCATCTCTATTCCTTCGCATGACACTCTATAGCCTAGGTAATCTAGACTAGTATTGTGGAACACCATCATCATCATCATCATCATCATCATCATCATCATCAAATAAAAGAATTGAAACAAAGAATAACTGAGCATCTAGAACAGCACAAAAACAACAGAATAAGGCTGCCTGCATTGAAGCTTGTTCCAAAGAAACAGCTAGCACAAGCATTAAAAGATGCAAATACTGCAATATCAAGTATAAGCACCAATTCACTGCAAGAAACAAACCAACTAATGTACAGCACAGCTGCAGTTATAACTGAATACCTGGGATGCAAAATCAACAAAGAAGAAAAACAAACAAACAGTGCACCAGAAAAATGGAAGGTTAGACTAGAAAATAAGATCAGCAAGTTAAGATCACATGCAAGCAAGCTAGAACAGATGAAAGAAAAGAAGCTGAAGAACAAGAAGACCAAAGAATACCTAATCAAGAAATACCACTTAGAAACAAGGAAGATCAAAGAAGCACTGGAAATAATAAAGCAACAAATAACAGCTATAGCCACGAAAATCAGTAGATATGAAGCTAGAATTGCAAACTATAGGCAGAACCTCCAATTTCAATCCAATCAGAAACGTTTCTACCAATCCACCAATGGAGAAACTGCGATGACAAGGAAGAAACAGTGCAGTTCTGGAAGCAGATATGGGATAACCCAAAGAAATACAACAAGGATGCGGCTTGGTTAAAAGAGGTGGATGCAAATAAAACAGAAGTTGAAATGAAAGAACTAGTAATAACAACAAAAATGGTAGAAAAAAGAGCAAGGAAGATCAAAAATTGGTCAGCACCAGGTGAAGATGAACTGCATGGGTTTTGGTTGAAACATCTAACTTTTATACATCCACTCATTGCCAAGCAGTTCAACAATATACTACAAGGGGGAGAAATTGAAAAGTGGCTAAAAACTGGGAAAACCTATCTAATAATGAAAAAGCCAGCAAAAGGGGCAACACCAGGCAACTACAGGCCAATTACCTGCTTACCAACAACTTTCAAATTCCTAACTGGTGTGGTAGCTGATGCAGTACAACAGTATCTAATTGAAAACAATCTCTTTCCACCTGAGCAGAAAGGAAACCGACCAAATAGCAGAGGAACACAAGATCAACTCCTAATAGACAAAATGATCTTGGAAAACTGCAAGAAAAGGAAGACCAACCTGAATGTGGCATGGATTGACTACAAAAGGCATCTGACTCTCTGCCACATGACTGGATAATCAAGTGCCTAGAAATAACAGGAGTCAGTAGAAACGTCAGAAAATTTGTGCAAAGATTGATGGCACAATGGAAGACACAGTTGCAGGTCAATGGTGAGAGACTGGGGGAGATTAACATCAAGAGAGGAATATTTCAAGGAGATTCATTATCACCATTACTATTTGTTATTGCCCTTTTTCCTCTGTCAACAATACTGAATAACTCAGGACATGGCTATCAAACATCAAAAACATCTGCCAGACTATCCCACCTCCTTTACATGGATGATCTGAAGCTGTATGGAAAAACATCATCTGAAATAGAATCGCTGCCCAACACTGTCCATATATATAGCCAAGATATTGCAATGGAGTTTGGCTTGGACACGTGTGCCACACTTACTATCAAACAAGGAAAAATAGTGAAAACTGAAGGAATCAAGATGCCTCACGAAAATAACGTTAAGAGTCTGGATGAGGAAGATTACTACAAATACTTGGATATCCTTCAAGCTGATAACATCAAGCACACTGAAGTCAAGAAAAAGATTAGACGTGAATACATCAAGAGAGTGAAGAAGATCTTAAAGTCCAAACTCAATGGAGGAAATACCATAAAGGCAATCAACACCTGGGCAATTCCAGTCATTAGATACACAGCTGGAATAGTGGACTGGACTCAAGCAGAACTAAAAGCAATGGATAGGAAGACCAGAAAAATAATGACAATGAATCATGCCCTTCATCCACGCAGTGACATTGACAGACTTTATCTACCAAGGCAAATAGGTGGGCGTGGAATGCTGCAAGTACATCAGATGGTTGAAGAAGAAAAAATGGCTTTGGAAGAATATCTGAAGGACAAGGATGAAGATGCACTGAAATTAGTATATCAGGAAGGCTTACTGACTACTGGAGAGACCAATCTGGCCTACAAGAAAGACCAAATGAAGAACAGAATAGAGGCATGGGAAGACAAAGCACTACATGGCCAGTACATTAAAAAAATAGCTGGGAAAGCAGATAATAACAAGACCTGGCAATGGCTAAGAGCAGGAAAGTTGAAGAAAGAGACTGAGGGACTAATTCTGGCTGCACAAGACCAAGCCTTAAGGACAAATGCATATAAAGTCAAAATTGAGAAGACAGCAACAGACAGTAAGTGCCGCCTATGCAAAGAAGCTGAAGAAACAGTGGACCACCTGGTAAACTGCTGCAAGAAGATTGCACAGACTGACTACAAACAGCAGCATGACAAAATAGCAACAATGGTGCATTGGAAGATCTGCAAGAAATATAATTTGCCTGTAAGCAAAAACTGGTGGGATCATAAAATAGAGAAAGTCATAGAAAATGATAAAATTAAACTGCTCTGGGACTTCAGAATTCAAACAGACAAGCACCTGCAACATAACACCCTGGACTTAACAATTGTCGATAAGAAAGACAAAAAAGTCTGGATAGTGGATGTGGCAGTGCCTGGAGACAGCAGAATAGACGAGAAAGAACTGGAGAAGATAACAAAATACAAAGACCTACAAATAGAAATAGAAATACTGTGGCAAAACAAAGCAAGGGTAGTACCAATAGTCATAGGCGCCTTGGGTGCAATCCCAAAACAACTGGAGCACCACTTGAACACCATTGGCATTGACAAATTTGCCATTAGTCAATTGCAAAAGGCGGCCTTACTAGGAACTGCTTCCATCCTGTGACGATATCTGTAATACCATCAAACATCCACATCTGCCTATCCCAGGTCCTGGGTAAGGACTCGATAGGTAGACAAAATGCCAAATCCAGTCTGAACATCTGGCTGACTGTGCGATGATCATCAATAATAATAATAATAATAATAACAATAACAGCAACAACAACAATAACAACAATAACAATAACAATAAAGTTGGAAGGGACCTTGGAGGTCATCAGGTTCAACACCCTGCTCAGGCAGGAAACCCTATACCATTTCAGACAAATGGTTATCCAGTCTCTTAAAAACTTCCAGTGTTGGAGCATTCACAGCTTCTGGAGGTAGGTTGTTCCACTGATTAATTGTTCTAACTGTCAGGAAATTTCTCCTTAGTTCTAGGTTGCTTCTCTCTTTGGTTACTTTCCATCCGTTGCTTCTTGTCTTGCCTTCAAGTGCTTTGGAGAATAGCTTGACTCCCTATTCTTTGTGGCAACCCCTGAGATATTGGAACACTGCTATCATGTCCCCCCTCATCCTTCTCTTCATTAAATGAGACATACCCAATTCCAGCAACCATTCCTTATATGTTTTAGCCTCTGGTCCCCTAATCATCTTTGTTGCTCTTCTCTGTACTCTTTCTAGAGTCTCTACACCTTCCAAGTATTCCAAGTGTGGCCTTACTAAGGCATTGTAAAGTGGTACTAACACTTCACATGATCTTGATTCTATCCCTCTGTTAATGCAGCCTAGCACTGTGTTGGCTTTTTTGGCAGCTGCAGCACACTGCTGGCTCATAGTTAAGTGATTGTGAACTAGGACTCCGAGATCCCTCTCACAGTTACTACTATTGAGCAAGGTACCCCCTATACTATACCTGTGCATTTGGTTTTTCTTGCCTAAATGTAGAACCTTACTTTTTTCACCATTGAATTTCATTTTATTAGATAGTGCCCAATGTTCAAGTCTGTCAAGATCCTTCTGTATCTTAAGCCTATCTTCTGGAGTGTTGGCTATTCCTGCCAGCTTGGTGTCGTCTGCAAATCTGATGAGTTCCCCATCTATCCCCTCATCCAAATCATTGATGAAGATGTTGAAGAGCACTGAGCCCAGAACAGAGTCCTTGGGCATCCCACTACACACTTCCCTCCATGTAGATGCAATTCCATTGAGGACCACACACTGAGCCAGCTAGGAATCCATCTGGTGGTGATGCTGCCTAACCCACATTTTTCTATCTCGTCAAGTAGTAGGTTGTGATCTACTTTGTCAAATGCCTTATTGAAGTCCAAGTAAATTGTATCCACAGCATTCCTCTGGTCCACTAATTTTGTCACCTGGTCAAAGAATGCAATAAGATTTGTCTGGCATGATCTGTTTTGACAGCTTGGCATACAGCTTAGAGTCCAAAAGCTTTTTCAGCAGTTGCCATACAAGCTTCACGTGTTCATCCATTCTCTGAATAGATGTGGATGTCGTCCAAGTACACAAGGACCCCCTTGTACAGGTGCTCATGCAGCACCTCGTTAATAAGCTGCATGAATACTGCCGGGGCCCCTTGCAGCCCAAAAGGCATCACTTTAAACTGGTAGCACCTCAGTGTGCAGTTAAAAGTTGTTTTCCACTCATCGCCTTCTTTAACTCTCACCCAGTAGTATGCCTCCCTCAGGTCTAATTTGGTAAACACCTTCCCCTTTGCCAAGTGGACTAGCATGTCCTTCATGAGGGGGAGGGAGTACATGTTCTTCACACACACCCCATTTATCCCAAGGAAATCCATGCACAATCTCAGAGACCCATCTTTTTTTTCTTAAAACAGCACTGGGGCCACCTCTCGGGATTTTGCCACTTAGATGAAGCCTCTAGTCCAGGGGTGTCAAACTGCCAGCCCGCGGGCTGGATGTGTCATGCCAAAACCGCACCCACCCCATTGACGGCATCACGTGACATCGTCATGTGATGTCACGAGTTTGACACCTGTGCTCTAGCCAAATTTTTATTGATGTAGTCCCTTAGCTCCCCCATCTCCCTTGGGGTCATTGAGTGCATTTTTGGCTTGGGGAGTTTAGCTCCCAGCAGGATTTCAATGGAACAGTCTGTGGGGCGATGGAGAGGCAGGGCGCCACACTCCTTTTTGCTGAACACCTCCCTTAACTCTCGGTATTCTCTCAGGATGGATTGCAATTCCGCTGGCTGCTCAGATGCAATTTTGCTGTGTTCAGGGCTTTTCTCTTTCTGTGGTTTGGGCTTGTCTTGACTTCTTTCTAAGGGGGGGTAGGGCCCTTCTTCTCTATTGACACGCGCCTCACTTTCTTCCCCCAGTGAATGTTAGGGTTCCACTTGGTTAGCCAAGATAACCCCAGAATTACTGCCTTAGCCATTTTTGGGGTGACCACGAATCAAATGGTCTCTTCATGGTTGCCTAGCCTCAAGCTTACTGGCTCAGTTAGTTAGGGAGTGGGCAGCCCTCTCATTATCAAACCATCAACCTGTTCGAACCTCATGGGCTGGTGCAACTTCCTCACCCGCAACTGCAGTTTCTGCACTGTCTGTAGACTGGCCAAGCATCTAGTGCACCCCGAGTCTATGAGGGCCTTAACTACAGTCTTTGCCCCAGAACGGGGTGCTACGATCTCTGCTTGGACAGCGAGGGGCTTGATGGGTACACTTACCATCAGGTTGTCCTCCCCTTCACTGTCACTTTCAAAGAGGATCAACTGCAGTTCCTCTGTGGTCAGAGTTCTCTCCCCTTCACTGCTTGGGGGGGGGACACCTCAATGATCTGGCAGGCTACTTACAGCTTTTCTCTTCCCTTGCTTGGTGGTTTATTCAGCTTTTGGCAAGTTGGGTTTACTGGGGCTAGCCTAGGCATGGGGGCAAGACACATCGCTGCCTGGTGACCATCCTGACCACATCAGAAACAAGGCCCCAGTGCACACCTTGGGATCTTGGCAGGGATGGGGGATGGTGTGGCTGGAGCTCTCCTACCCAACATGTGTCTTTCCTGACTCTTCTTTGGACAGGCCTCAGGTCTCCCGCATCCTTTGTACTGTTGTAATTCCTCACCAGCCAGTGGATCTGGCAGCTGAGTCTGAGGAATCAGATGAGGAGGAGGGGCCTGGAGTGACATTAGAGTCAGAGGAAGGCTCTGAGGAGCTCCAAGACTTACAGTCGAACAAGGAGCCTGGCCCCTTACTCGCGCTCAGGCTGAGACACAGCTGTGCTGGGAGCCTGAATTGGACAATGATGAAGAACAGTTGGGACAAATCCAGGATGCATGAAAGCGCAGGCCAGAGAAGCGAGTAGGACAGAGGAATGCAATGGGGTGACTCCAAAGGCAAAGGAGAAGGAATTAGGAAGCCACACCTTGGCTGCATTATAAAAGTGAAGATGTGGGAGTTGCTGGTTGCCAAAGGCAACCGTTCATGTTGAGGATTGACTTTCTGTGGACTGTGTTTGTTTGCCTTGGACATTGACTCAGGTCTGTGAGAATAAAAGGGGTTGTTTTTTTTCTTGCAGTTCCTGCCTGTTTCTTGGAAGAGGGGTTTCTCCTTGTGAGCATAACAAGGACTCACATAGGCTGGGACAGAACATGTACTCCCTCAGGTCCAGCTGTACCTTGGTTACCAGCTGGTACAAGTCATGGAGCCAATTCGGTGTCCCTCTGGGCAGGCACATGTAGAATAGTAATGGGTCAGGAGCTGCTCCAGCCAGTGCCTTAATCTCCCTGCAATCTTCTTTAATTCTTGGATATATTCTGCCACCTGCTGGCCTCCCTGCTTCACATTACAGATATCAGTTTCTGCTCTTCAAGTCTGCGTAGTGTCTCCAAAACGGGCTCTAAGCTCACCCAAGAACACATCGGGATCTCCCAGCTCCGGAGCTTCCTCATCATGGAGCGTAGTCACCCATTCTGCCACTTCCCCTTCAAGGTTCTCCATGATCGTGCTCATACAGGCCTCATTGTGAGCCTACATCCCCCCCATACCGATCCAGGTGTGACCACATCTGGTTTAGGAAAGCTAAGGTTTCTGGGTTGCTATCAAACGTAGCCTTGATGGGAGGAGACTGAAGGGCTCTAGGGGCACCCCAATACCCAGGCAGCCATCTCATGCCATAAGGGTTCTGGCCGGGATGACCACCAAACATCTGTGGTTGGGGTGGCAGCTGACCAGCAGCTCTGGGTGGTTGCGCAGCTGCTAGCAGAGGACCGGCAGCTCCAGGCCCTGGGCTTGCCCTTGGTGGTGGAGTGATGGCTGGCTGGGGGCTGACTGCCCCCCCGACTGTAGCAGCTGTCGCTCCCATGGTGGGTTGAGGTGGCGGGGTCGATGCGGCTGTTATTGGCTGACCAGGTCTCAGCCAGGGAATCCATTCCCATTTCCCAGCTGTCTCTCTCCCCCACACTTCTAGGCCACACAACTTCTCCCTCAGCTGATTAACCAATGAGCTGCTGCTGGCTGCTGTATATCTCCATTCCACCAGACCTTCCCACCCTGAGGTTCTCCTCTCCCTCCATCTCCAGTCTTGGCTAAACCCTGGACCGTCATAGGAGAGTGGGAATTCAACTTCAGCTGCCTTCGACATCCCACCTCTCCACAGCTCAAGTTCAGGTTGGCAGAAGGCTCCCATCACTCTGGTTCCTCCTTGCATGGCTAGCAGCTCCTTCTCTGCCTTTACCTTTGGGTGGGTTGCTGCTGCCTGGGTGCTGGGGTCGACGTGGGCTGTGATCAGAGTTTCCTTCACTGGTCCCATCTCGGCTTTAGTTGGTGGTTCCGCCTTTCACTCCGTTCCAGACATCTTCCCCTGAGTCTTCATAGACTGTTCTGGTGGTAGCCGGAGAGGGTGTAGGAGCTCAGGACTCCACAGGTTAATTTTTTTTAAAAAAGGTTGAACGAGAGAGCTGGTTTAATGTCAAGGTTTCAACTGATGAACCCAACAAAGTAAACACAGCTGAGACGATCAAATCTCTAATGCAAAACTTTATTGTGTGAACCATTTTGGTACTGTTGCTAAGAAAACCAGCTCTGGGGTTTTCACACCTAAATTGCTATATTAAAAGAATAGAAACCTCCCTCCCCTCTTCATGCAGATCACACTGCCCAATTGTACATTAGGCAATTGTTATGAGAGAATCTACAATCTTCAATAAACATTTCTCCTCATGTTCTTGGTTCTCACGAAGTAGCTGGCAGCTATTAATGGCTCACATATTAAACTTCCCCCCTCCCCCCAAGTGTGTGGCAAGTTATGAAGCAGTTGTGTCTGGACCATCCGGGTCACTCTGTGAGGCTTGACATTATTTTTATGATCTTGTGGAGTCACATTACTAGCTATCCAGGGTCACATGTGGCTCACTGGCTGCAGGTTGGATACAGTTGGTGTATATCATAGCATGGTTTGTTCATCACTTACTGAAACTAAAGCTAGCCATTGCAGTTTATAAGCCATGGTGTCATACCTGCCCCAGTCTGATCCCTTAGGGAAGTAAAACTCTCGACTCCATTTGAAGTTCAAAGGCACTTTTACTAAGAAATGCTGATTGCAGAAGAGTCAAGCAGAATCTAAAATTCCCAAACGCTAATACAGAACTAAAACCCATGGTTTCTCCTAGGCCTCCCCCTGTTGTCCGTCCATGTGTAGGCAATTCAGCACAGCCAAGATGTTATGAGAAGCTCTGAGGTGTTTGGGCTGGTGAAATTCCACACACAGAGCAAATGGCCTTGAAGATGCCAGTGTGCCAGTACAAACCGGATTCCAAAAAGCTCTGTTCTTTCTCAACTGTCAAATCTCCCTCTCCCAATTTCCCACCATAAAGGTCTACAGCTTTATTGCCCATTTGTTCCCCCCTCCCTTCCGCAATTGATGACAGAACACCAGCAAGGCACCAAGCCGAAACTGGTGGATCTGACATGCTGCCCCCTGTGATAGGGATGTGAGTCCTGAAAAACTAATGAAAAAGACACAACAAAGAGATAGAAAAACAAAGGAGATATACAGTCAAAATAGGGTACTATTTTGGTTTATCAGGATACTGGTTGTGGAAGCATTTGAGGAATTTGGCCACTTTAATGTGTTTAAGATCCACCCATTCAGTTTCTGAAGGAGTAAAGTCTTTCCATACCACTAAATACTGGAGCATTCCTTGGTGTCTACAGGAGTCAAAAATGTCCTTAATTTCAAAATGTTGTTCCCCGTCAATCATGAGTGACTTGGGTGGTGGTGGAGACATTGGGCGTGAAGGGGGCTGAGTTTCTGGTTTCAGCAGACTACAGTGGAAAATTGGGTGAATGCACCTGAGGGATTTTGGCAGCCCGAGTTCAACCGTGACTGGGTTGATGATTTCATGGGGAAAGGGCCAACGTATTTGGGTCCCAGTTTTGTGGATGGCTGTCTAGATTGTAGGTATTTGGTGGAGAGGTAAACCTGGTCTCCTATTTTAAAGTCTTTGGGCTTTGTTTGTTTTTTATCTGCATGCTTTTTATAAGTCTCTCTCACCTCCTCTAATGATTTTCTGATGACAGGCCATGAGTCCTGCAGCTGGGCAACCCAGTCTTTTCAGGATGAGATGGGTGGTGGTGGCCAGGGGCAGTTCAGGTATGGGTGGAAAGTCCTATCCCATGGCCACCTTGAAAGGGTTGAATCTGGTGCTACTATGTACAGAGTTATTATAGGCTACCTTAGCAAATGGCAAGAGGTCTGTCCAATTGTCCTGTTGGTAATTTATGTAGCCTCTCAGGTATTGTTCTAGCACCCCATTCATATGTTCACCCCCCCCCCCCCCATTCATTTCAAGATGATGACTGGAACTGAGCCCCTAGGACGTCCCCAGAAGCTTCAAGAACTCCTGCCAAAATTTGGAAGTAAATTACACTCTGCACTCAGACAGCCAGAACATGCAAAGATGAAGTCAGGAAAGCAACAGCTCAGAATGAACAAAGACTTGCAACAGAAATCAAGGACAATAAAAAAAAAGTTTATTTCAACATATTAATAACAAGAAAAAAGTCGGCTTCCGGTTTGGCATCTGACGAAATGGGTGGAAGAATCCGGGGCTCCGGCTTCTCAGCCCGATTTTGTTCTGCCCGGCGACCCCAGTAAACCCAATTCTGTTCTTCATTTGGTCTTTCTTGTAGGCCAGATTGGTCTCTCCAGTAGTCAGTAAGCCTTCCTGATATACTAATTTCAGTGCATCTTCATCCTTGTCCTTCAGATATTCTTCCAAAGCCATTTTTTCTTCTTCAACCATCTGATGTACTTGCAGCATTCCACGCCCACCTATTTGCCTTGGTAGATAAAGTCTGTCAATGTCACTGCGTGGATGAAGGGCATGATTCATTGTCATTATTTTTCTGGTCTTCCTATCCATTGCTTTTAGTTCTGCTTGAGTCCAGTCCACTATTCCAGCTGTGTATCTAATGACTGGAATTGCCCAGGTGTTGATTGCCTTTATGGTATTTCCTCCATTGAGTTTGGACTTTAAGATCTTCTTCACTCTCTTGATGTATTCACGTCTAATCTTTTTCTTGACTTCAGTGTGCTTGATGTTATCAGCTTGAAGGATATCCAAGTATTTGTAGTAATCTTCCTCATCCAGACTCTTAACGTTATTTTCGTGAGGAATCTTGATTCCTTCAGTTTTCACTATTTTTCCTTGTTTGATAGTAAGTGTGGCACACGTGTCCAAGCCAAACTCCATTGCAATATCTTGGCTATATATATGGACAGTGTTGGGCAGCGATTCTATTTCAGATGATGTTTTTCCATACAGCTTCAGATCATCCATGTAAAGGAGGTGGGATAGTCTGGCAGATGTTTTTGATGTTTGATAGCCATGTCCTGAGTTATTCAGTATTGTTGACAGAGGAAAAAGGGCAATAACAAATAGTAATGGTGATAATGAATCTCCTTGAAATATTCCTCTCTTGATGTTAATCTCCCCCAGTCTCTCACCATTGACCTGCAACTGTGTCTTCCATTGTGCCATCAATCTTTGCACAAATTTTCTGACGTTTCTACTGACTCCTGTTATTTCTAGGCACTTGATTATCCAGTCATGTGGCAGAGAGTCAGATGCCTTTTGTAGTCAATCCATGCCACATTCAGGTTGGTCTTCCTTTTCTTGCAGTTTTCCAAGATCATTTTGTCTATTAGGAGTTGATCTTGTGTTCCTCTGCTATTTGGTCAGTTTCCTTTCTGCTCAGGTGGAAAGAGATTGTTTTCAATTAGATACTGTTGTACTGCATCAGCTACCACACCAGTTAGGAATTTGAAAGTTGTTGGTAAGCAGGTAATTGGCCTGTAGTTGCCTGGTGTTGCCCCTTTTGCTGGCTTTTTCATTATTAGATAGGTTTTCCCAGTTTTTAGCCACTTTTCAATTTCTCCCCCTTGTAGTATATTGTTGAACTGCTTGGCAATGAGTGGATGTATAAAAGTTAGATGTTTCAACCAAAACCCATGCAGTTCATCTTCACCTGGTGCTGACCAATTTTTGATCTTCCTTGCTCTTTTTTCTACCATTTTTGTTGTTATTACTAGTTCTTTCATTTCAACTTCTGTTTTATTTGCATCCACCTCTTTTAACCAAGCCGCATCCTTGTTGTATTTCTTTGGGTTATCCCATATCTGCTTCCAGAACTGCACTGTTTCTTCCTTGTCATCGCAGTTTCTCCATTGGTGGATTGGTAGAAACGTTTCTGATTGGATTGAAATTGGAGGTTCTGCCTATAGTTTGCAATTCTAGCTTCATATCTACTGATTTTCGTGGCTATAGCTGTTATTTGTTGCTTTATTATTTCCAGTGCTTCTTTGATCTTCCTTGTTTCTAAGTGGTATTTCTTGATTAGGTATTCTTTGGTCTTCTTGTTCTTCAGCTTCTTTTCTTTCATCTGTTCTAGCTTGCTTGCATGTGATCTTAACTTGCTGATCTTATTTTCTAGTCTAACCTTCCATTTTTCTGGTGCACTGTTTGTTTGTTTTTCTTCTTTGTTGATTTTGCATCCCAGGTATTCAGTTATAACTGCAGCTGTGCTGTACATTAGTTGGTTTGTTTCTTGCAGTGAATTGGTGCTTATACTTGATATTGCAGTATTTGCATCTTTTAATGCTTGTGCTAGCTGTTTCTTTGGAACAAGCTTCAATGCAGGCAGCCTTATTCTGTTGTTTTTGTGCTGTTCTAGATGCTCAGTTATTCTTTGTTTCAATTCTTTTATTTGATGATGATGATGATGATGATGATGATGATGATGGTGTTCCACAATACTAGTCTAGATTACCTAGGCTATAGAGTGTCATGCGAAGGAATAGAGATGGACCCAGGGAAAGTGAAGTCCATCTTAGAATGGCAAGCCCCCTGAACTCCTAAGCAACTACAAAGCTTCCTGGGGTTTGCAGACTTTTACCAGCAGTTTATACCATCCTTCACAAAGATCGCCCTGCTGATTACAGAAGTGTTGAAAACAGGGGGAGGGGGAGAGAAACCTGGCCGAGCCAGCCACCTAATTGGACAGTGGAATTCCAAGCGGCATTTGAGGAACTTAAGAGGCTGTTTGTGGCCAAGTCAGTCCTAAAGCACCCAAACCCAGAAGAACCATTTGTAATTCAAGCGGACACTAGCGATGTGGCAGTAGGGGCAATCCTCCTCCAAAAGAACAAAGGGGAAACTGCAGCCATGCGCATACATGTCCCGAAAACTGAATGAAACCGAAAGGTGGTGGGCAGTGTGGGAAAAGGAAGCCTTTGTACTACGATGGGCACTGTTGACTTGGAGGCAATTCCTGGAGGGAAGTAAAATCCCTTTTGAAGTATGGACTAATCATAAAAACCTAGAAGCACTGAGGACTCCCTGCAAACTTTTCCCTAAGCAAGTCTAGTGGGCCCAGTACTTCAACAGGTTTGATTTCAAATTAAAGTACATCCCAGGGGGAAAAAACTTCTTAGTTGACGCTCTTTCTCGCATGCCCCAATACAAAAGCAACTGAGAGGAAGTGGTGAATTCCATCATCCCAACAAAGCAGCGGGCAGCACAAGCCACCACTAGACAGCAAGCTAAAAGAAAGAGTCCCTCACCTAGTGACAATTTCACTCAGCAACTGAAACAAGAGCTACTAACTGGTTCAGGTTCCTCTGCTGCCGTCTGCAGGGAAACAAAAGAAGTTTGTGTCCCACAAACTTCTTTTGTTTCCCTGCATGTGGCTGCAGAGGAACATGACGGAGTAACGTGATGGAGATGGAAATCAGGTAAGCAAAGAAATGCTTGGGGGAAGCGAGGGCATCTGGGTGATGGTGGGTCAATCTCTCCAGCTCTGCAGTGGCAGAGAAATGCAATGGAGCTGGAAAGCGGGTGCCAAGGCAAACCCCCTAAGGGTGCCAGGTGCTGAAACGGGCCCATCGTTCTCCAGCAGGTGCCCAGGGCCGCCAGAGGGAAGGCCAGCATCTACCAGCACTTATAGTAAACACAGCAGCATTCCGGCTCTGGCGGGAAAAGGGCAGCCAGCATGGGTGCTGCAGACAGGATGCCCACTCACTTCAGCATCCTCCCTCCCTGACCCTCTGGTGCTCCACCTGCTGCTTCATTGGCTGTGTGGGCAGAGCTACAAAGAGGGACAGGTGGCTGAAAGCACCAGCAGTCTGGCTTAGAAGGGGAGTGAAAGGGAATGTGATGACCCAGGGCCCCGAACGGAGGCAAAGCAATCAGCTGGCCAGAGCAATAGTCTTTTTAATCACTGCCAATGTTCACCCAACAGCCCCCACATATGCTGGCACGAGTTCAAACAAAACAGCCAGGGAAGTTTACACTGTTCTTAAAGCAAGACAGATAACAAGCAAACATATAATCCTTTTAACTCCCAGCTTGCCTGTGAACTGCAAACTGCAGACTGCAAGGAGAGATCAGCAGGAAGCAAACTGGTCCAGAATACAAAGTGTCCAGGTTACAAGAGCACACTATCTCAAGATTTCACGTTTGTTCCCGGAAAATCCCCCACCCCACAGCGTCTCCTTAAATCCTGAGCCATGACACGCCCACCAATGCCGCTGCCATGATGCTTGGCAGATCCCTCCCATCTGACCCACATGAGGCCATAGCCAGGCCTCCCATGCTTACGGTAACCCGAATCCCCACCCCCCAACCCTAAGTTGGAAAGGTCTGGACAAAACCTGGAAAAATTAGGGAAAAAAAGCAGGTTTTTCCCCCATTTTTTCCTATTTTTTCCAAAGCCATTTGGAAAAAAACAGGAAAAAAAACTGTTTTTTTCCACATTTTTTTCAGTTTTTTTCCAGGCCTTCCCATCTCTAACCCTAATCCACAATGCCTAACCCCAACCTTAACCCCCACTCCCCCCCAGGGCATCCACAATGCTTAACCCCAACCCTAACCCCAACCCTAACCCCCATCCTAACCCTCACTCCCCCCCCCCGGGCAACCACAATGCCTAACCCCAACCATAACCCCCACTCCTCCCCAGGGCAACCACAATGCCTAACTCAAACCCTAACCCCAACCCTAACCCCCACTTCCCCCCAGGGCAACCACAACCACAATGGTGATGTACAACAATCAACATGTATTCAAAAGCAGTCATGTCATCTTCTTCTGTAACTTCTTCATACGGTAACTCTCCCAAACCCCGAATTCCGGCCTTAACCTCTTGCGTCTCCAGTTCCTATAGAACCATTGACCCCAATCTCTTATGTCCAGCAATAGCAGTCTCCTTAAATGAGCACTTCTTGTCCATGTAGCCTGCTTGTAGTGCATTGACAACACAGCTGTCAGTGATTTTATCCCATGAATTCTTCATCCAAGTCATGACCTCTGACAAGCTAGGCTTCACAAAGTTTCCATGCTGATTTCTCTCCATTCTATGTTCAATGTAGTCATTGATTTCCCTGTGCAAATGGTCCTTGAATGGTTTGTTTATTGCAATATCAAGAGTCTGGAGATAGGCAGTATTCCTGCAAGAATCATTATTTGGTCTGTTCCTCTCTCTATCCAAGGAACTTCATGTCTTTTGCATGGTGAGTGCTGGCTGAATCCCACACTAGCAGACCTCTTTGGCCACCTCTCAAAACAAGTGGCAGCATTAAATCGACCTGTCAGAGCATGCACAGTCTTATTGCGCTGAGGTAACCCAGGAATAAATATAATAAACAGTGGTTTTCATTAACTGGTGGTTTATATTACACTATCTACAAATATACACTAGAAACAAAATACATACACGTGGTGATAATTCAGCAAACTCCAATACACAGAAATTACAGCAGGAAATGGATAAGAGAGAACACAGCAGCAAAAGCCTTCCCTTTTATACTCAGGCTCTTAAAGTGATACACACACCTGTTGAGTCATTCCTATGATTGCATTATCCACCTTACATTACATTACATCATTACATAAGCTGTTTAGCCTTTAAATAATTATCCTGACACAACCCACTTCCTTATAACAGCTTGTGTGCACCAGCTTTTCAGTTTCAAGAACATAAATGCCTGAAACACATTCAATTTTATCTTTCTTGCCCTTAGTGATGATTAGAGGTGGGACTTTCGTTCCATCCAGACAAATTGCCAAAATACAGGTAACACATGCACTTTCGTAACCAGTGGAGGGAATGTAGATTGACAAGGCACCCCTCTGATCAATTGTTGTTTGAGATACTTGGCCCATAAACACTGCAGTTTCATCCATAGCAATCATGTTTGACAGTTGGTATTTTGAAAAGTTGATGCCATCAACAAAGGACTTGAATGCAAGTGCACTTTTAATAAGTTCAGTATCTTGCAGCTTGAACAGTGTTGTCGATCTTCTTAGAGACAGTTCATATGGCTGAAGTAAGCCATTCAGCCAGTGTTGTAATGCTTTGAATTCTTCTGGGGATATTTCTAACTGTGGTGCCAGTGCAATGGCAAATGCTTGAATATCAGCCCTGCGCACAACCAAAGCCTTTGCTCTCCTGTCATCAATCCAGTCACAGGTGTTGTATTCCAGTTCAGGAAATAATGGCTGCCTACCTGATCCATACTTTCGCTTCTTGGCATTTCCCTCATCCACCTGTTGACTGAGGTTATTGTACTCTGCTCATCATTTTTGGATCATACAGAGATCCAACTTGTTCTCTTTGGAGAAAGCTGTAAGATTCTTGCCCTGAGAGTCCTCCACGATTCCTTTCTTGAACTTGATGGAATAGCTCTTTCTTTTTGAACTCATCTTGGTGGGGGGGGGGGGGTCAAAATATTACGGTATTCCCTTTGAATCTGCCATTAAATTAAATCACCATTAAACCAGAGGTGTCAAACTTGATTTCATTGAGGGTTAGGGTTAGGCATTGTGGTTGCCCTGGGGGGGGGGGGAGTGGGGACTAGGGTTGGGTTTTGGCATTATGGGTTAGGGTTAGAGATGGGAAGGCCTGGAAAAAAACTGAAAAAAATGTGAAAAAAGTTTTTCCCTATTTTTTTTCAAAATGGCTTTGGAAACCCTGTTTTTTTAAAAAAATTTCCACTGTTTTCCAGGCCTTTCCATCTCTAGGGTTGGGGGGAGTGGGGGTTAGGTTTACCATAGGCATAGGAGGCCTGGCTATGGCCTTGCAGGGGTCAGATGGGGGGATCTGCCAAGCCTCATGGCAGCGGCATTGGCGGGCGCAACGTGTGATGTGGCATCCAGCTGCAGAACAAGTTGGGCTGCAAGGTACTGATAAGCAGGGTGCGTAGGTCAGATCCCACCGGCTTGCCTCATGGCAGCGGCACTGGCAGCTCCCCCCCTCTTCATCTCATATCTATTGTAGCAACCAGATGCTCTAAAAGTAGTTGGCTCCTTTTACACTTTGGATTTTACTCTAAGACTGTTGGCTGAAAAATGAGTACATCAAATATCACCAGACTTATGAAGAAGACTTCCCCTGCACCCTCTGTTGGAACACCTAGCCCAACAACCCAGAGATCTATTGAAACAATGTTTCAGCGTGAGAAAATAAGCACTGCCCAAAATGAAATGCAGACTAGACTAAAATTGATTCAAGAGTTAATGCAAAAAAAATCATGAAGAGACAGGCCCAAAATTTGAGGGAAAATTTTTATAAAATGTTTTATAGGTGGCATTTGGATCCTAAAAAACTGTCTTGTATGTATCCTAATTTACAGCCCAAATGTTGGAGGTGTGGTAGTACTGATGCAACTTATTTTCATGTTTGGTGGACTTGTAAAAATGTTAAAGCTTTTTGGATAATGATTTGGTGGAACATTCAAAAGATTTTTAAAAAGAAGATAAAGTTTACTCCTCAATTATTTTTATTGGGTATTTTTAAGGATTTAGATGTTAATGAAACTATTTTAATGTTGAATTTAATAACTGCAGCAAGGTTACTTGTAGGTTTATACTGGAAGAAGGATTCGTTGCCTACTATAGAAGAATGGATACTTAAGGTTTCCAATTTAGCAGAAATGGCAAAGATTTCTGCTTATTTAAAGGATCATACACAAGAAAAATATATTATGGTATGGAGAAGATGGATAGATTATATTCAGAATAAATATGGAACTTTAAAGTTCCATTTATTTTATGATTAATTTTTTTTTGAAATAATAATTATTATTTATAGAATTTTGTAATAAGTGATTTATAACAGATTTGTTTACATTATTATGATGTTAAAGTTTAGAGGGAGTTAAGGGTTAAGTATGAATTTGTTTATTGTATAATTTTTTTTGTTTTTAAAAGTTATGTAGATTTTGTTTGTTTTGTTTACAATAACCCTGTATTCTGCTCTGGGAAGTGGGGGGGGGGGGTAGGGGGGTGGGGATGGGTGGGATTAATTAGGTTAGATAAACAGAAATATTAATGTATAAAGTAGATAGAGTAATTTTGAGAGAGGTGTCGCTCGGGTATTTCCCCTGAACTGTATCCGAAGAGGGATGAGAGGGGAGGAGGAAAGGATAGAAGAAAATAGGATGGGAGGAAGGGAGGAGGGGAGAGAGGTGAAGAGAGGAGAGAAGGAGGAGGGAAGTAAGTAAGGAAGGTAGAGAGGGCAGATGCAGTCGGGGGGGAGGTGGACGAGCGACACCTAAGGTTATATGTATGAATTTATTTCAAAGGTATTTTTTATAATGTATTGAAAGTATTAAATGTATTGAAAAATGGAAAATAAAAAAAAAATTTAAAAAAATCATGAAGAGACAAAAAGCAACTTTGAAAAATTAAGAGAAGAAATTTTGGATATAAAGGCACAATTTGAAGTTCACCATCAAATGATTGTCAAAAATGAACAAAGAATTCAGAAAATGGAAAATAAATCAGATGATATTGATGAAAATGGAAATACTATGGCAAGAAAATGAAAAATTAGAACAAGCAAATCAAAATCTAGAAGGAGCAGTGGTGATCTTAGAAATGGAGAAGGTGGAACACTATTTGAGATTTCAAAATATCCCTGAAGATAGAGAAGAAAATATAGCAGTTGTGATCATTGAGCTTCTGGCAGAGGCTTTGAAAGCAGACAGAGCAGGGATGCAAATGGAGATAGATGAAATATTCCGAATGAATTCAAGCTAAGCAAGGAAATATATATAAACTACCTAGAGCAGGGCTTTTCAACCTTTTTACTGATTGTACCACTTTTAGGATATGGCAATATTCGAGTACCACCTAGCAAGGTGTCAAAAACTTGATGACCAAAAAAAAATTGTTCAAAGTTGCAATTGCACTGAAATGACTTATGACCATTTTTCACACTTATGACCATTGCAGCATGCCCAGGGTCATGTGATTTATATTTGGATCTTTGGCAACTGATTCATATTTATAATGGTCACAGTGTTCCAGGGTCCTGTGATCCCCTTCTGCAACCTTTTGACAAGCAAAGTCAATGGCAGAGCTGCTGGTGGCCAAGTGCTAAGGCAGGACTTCCTTTCCTCCCTCCCTTCCCTTGCCTCCCTTTTTCTCATTCCCATCTTCTTCTGAAGGAAGAATTTGAAACACCCCCCCCCCATATTTTCCCTCTTCCATATATTGATCAAACAAGGAAAGGCCTGCAGAGACAGAAAAGACAAGCTGCTGAGTGAACTAGCTTAAAAAGGCACATTCCCCTTTAAGAATTAGCTACTGGCTAGAAAGGAAAGTAAGGAGCGCAGCCGGCACTTAAGGAAGAAAAAAAATGTGTGCCTTTCTTGCTTTGCGCTTGATTCCCGTGTCTTTAGGGGTACAGTGACAGGACTGGGGGGGGGTGCATTCTTACTACAGTGGACATTAACTCCCAGAATTCCCCAGCCAGCACAGCCTGGTGTAGGGTTTTTACAAACCCAAAATGTCCCCACCAGTTTTGAGTCCTGGTATGTTTGCATAGTTTTCAGTCTCTGAGTGGCTGGGACATACAACTTCCCTCCTACCCAGGCTAGCCCTTCCTGCATTGAGCAGGACCACTTGTCCTTCTCTAGGGCTTGTCTGAAGGCCCAGGCAGTGGCAAAATCTAGGGCCGACCCCCTTTTTGTTTGCAATCTTGTAGTTACCCGAGCCGCTATCTGTTGTACTGGGAGCAAAGGCTTAACTACTTCCGCTTTTGCACTATTATATCGAGGCAGCCTCGAGAAAGCATCAGCTAGAAAAAAATTTCCCCCTGGCAAGTAGCAGAGGGTGAAGTTAAAATGTTGGAAGTGTTGAGCCCACCATGCCTGTTTTGGAGACAGCTTCCTCTGAGTCTTTAGAGCGTCTAAGTTCTTGTAGTCAGTCCAGCTCCAGGAAGTGTTGCCAAGTGAGGAGGGCCCACTTAATGGCATACGACTCCTTTCCCCACACCGCCCAATGTTGCTCGGGTTCTGTCAGTTTTTTCGATGTGTATGCACAAGGCTGCAGTTGGCCCTTCTCATTTTCCTGGAGTAGTACAGCTCTCACAGCTACTTCGCTGGCATCGACCTGAATAACAAAAACTTTTTCAGCGTCTGAATGCCTTAGTACTGGTTCAGTGGAAAAAAGCCTTTTTAATTATTCAAATGCGGCTTGGCATTCCATAGTCCACTTCAGGTGCTGGCTAGGTTTCGGCTTCTTCATCCCTTTCATCTTTAGCAAGTTAGTGATGGAGAGGGCTATTTGTGCAAAGGATGGAATGAATTGCCTGTAAAAATTTGCAAAGCTGAGGAAGTTTTGCAGCTGCTTTCTGGTGTGAGGGGGTGCCCAATCTAAAACAGCCCATACTTTCTCTGGGTCCATAACCACCCCCTCATGGGAGATCTTGTACCCCAAGTAGTCAATTTTTTCTTTGTGGAATTCACACTTTGACAGATTAGCATACAGTTTGGCAGCTCCAAGTTTGTTTAACACCGCCCTAACCAGTTTCACATGTTCTGCTTTTGTTTTTGTGTAAATTAAGATATCATCAAGGTATACCAAAACACCCTTATATAGGTGCTCATGAAGCACTTCGCTCATCAGTTGCATGAAAGATGCAGGTGCTCCTTGTAATCCAAAGGGGAGTACCTTGAATTGGAAGCACCCCAGGGGGCAGTTAAAGGCAGTCTTCCATTCATCCCTTTTATGGGAAGTACACTTCCCATAAATCCAGCTTAGAGAATATCTTGCCTTTCGATAGGTGGGTCAGCATATCTTTCATGAGGGGAAGGGGGTACACGTTTTCCACACATACAGCGTTCAGACCCCTATAATCAATGCAGAGATGAAGAGATCCATCTTTTTTCTCCTGGAACAGAACAGGGGCAGCTACTCTGGGTCTGGTGGGTTGAATGAAACCCTGGGCTAGGTTTTTGTCTATGAATGGGCACAGTTCATCTAATTATCTTGGAGTCATGGAATACAGCTTCAGTTTTGGTAACTTGGCCCTGGGGATGATTTCAATGGCACAGTCCATGGGCCGGTGGGGAGGGAGTTCATCTGAGCCCTTCTCACTGAACACAGGGACTGTGAACGGCAGTAGACTGGGTGCTGCAGATGGCAGTAGACCAGGGACTGAAAATGGCAGTACACTGGGTGTTGCGAACAGCAGTAGACTGGGGACTGCGAATGGCAGTAGAACAAGAACTGCAGAACACTAGACCATGGACTCAGACCACTAGACCAGGGACTGCAAACAGAAGCAGACCAGTAGACCGGGGACTGCGAATGGTAGTAGATTGGGTGCTGCGGACTGCAGTAGACCATGTGCTGCGGACGGCAGTAGACTGGGTTCTGCAGACAGCAGTAGACCAAGGACTGTGAATGCCAGCAGACCAATAGACTGGGGACTGCAAAAGGCAGCAGACCAGTAGGCTGGGGACTGTGAATGACAACTGCACAGGAGACTCTTGGAAAAAGAAACTGATGCTATTTTGATTTACAAAACATAGGACAGAAAAAAATAGGCATAATTACCTACAACAGAGAAGGTAGAAGCATGGCTAGCAGCAAAAGACATCCACCAACCATAAAAGAGGGATTTTCAAGCAACAAATTCATGGAACAGGCGACGGATACTATTCTGGTGTGCAATACATGTTCCATGTATGTGCTTATGCCCAAAGAACACCCAAATTATACATGAATTAAATGTAAACTATGTGAACTACTAGATGAAAAAGTTAGGAATCTAGAGGCAACTCTAGCCAAACTCCAACCTACAAAAGAAAGCTATACCCAAACCGAACCAAACAATGGACAAATAACTCCCAGAGGATTTGACCCTACCGATAAACCCTTGGAGGAAGACAAATGGAGGTATGCCACACATAGATGGAAACACAACAGTCAAAAGAAGAAGCAGCATACATCTAACAAAACCCTACTGCCCAATCTAACCCGACCAGAAGCAGCCCCATTAAAACTAAGCAATCAGTTTCTCCCCCTAAATGGAAATACACACACCCACAACCTCCTCCTCAAAGAAAACATGCAGACACCTAGCAAAGAAACAACTTCAAATATCCCTAAAAAAGTCACATCAACAAACATACCTGAGACAAACAGAAAAGCAGCTCAGATTGCACACACACAGCCCCCCAAAAAGACGGGTGCTGGTGATAGGAGATTCTATTCTCAAAGGAACAGAATCAGCCATCTGCAGACCGGACGTACAATCCTGGGAAGTATGTTGTCTCCCTGGAGCAAAAATCAAAGATGTGGCTGAGAACCTAACCAAAATAATTAGGCCCACAGATTACTACCCACTCCTTCACATTGGGATGAATAACACAACAAAGAACCTGAGCACAATACTGAGAGACTATAAGCAACTAGGCAATAAAGTTAAGGAGCTAGGAGCACAAGTAGTGTTCTCATCAGTACTCTCAACAAAAAGCCAACACCCATTGAGGGAAAAAAAGAATTCTAGAAATAAAGGGAAACAGGGAAAAATGTACTTGGAAAAAGACTGGCCCAACTCATCAGGAGGGCTTTAAACTAAAATTGAGGGGGAAGGGTAACCAATCTTCAGAATCTTTAGAACTCAAAACCAATCATAAATCCCAAGAAAACAAATCAAAGAGGTAGGGAGTGATGAGAAAAAAGAAAAAAATCAAACAACAATCAGGAGATCCAAGAAACATACCCACAGAAATGCACATGATCAAAGATAAAAGCCCTCCAGAATCTATATGGGTCAATATAAACGGAACAAAAAATGACATTGCCATAGGGGTATACTACAGGCCACCCAACGAATCAGAAAAAATAAATGGACTCTTTGCCAATCAGTTAACAAAAGTATATAGGAAGCATACCACAGTAGTAATGGGAGACTTCAACTACCCAGTTATCAGCTGAGAGACAAACTCTGCTGCAAGTGGGAGATCAAACAGATTCCTAACCAACCTAGCCAACAACTTTGTCATCCAAAAGGTAGAGGAGGGAACTAGAAGTAAAGATATACTGCACCTAATTCTTACTAATAGAGAAGAAGTGATAGAGGGCGTTGAAGTTGCCAGAACCTTGGGTGAAAGTGACCACATCATACTAAAATTCAATATAATGCAAACACAAGCAATAGAAAATAATTCAACCAATGTCTTAAACTTCAAAAGAGCTGATTTTAACAAACTCAGAGAGAACCTAGGAAAGATCCCATGGATGAAAATCCTAAAGGGGAAAACAACTCAAGAAGCATGGGAAACTCCAAAAAATGCTATCATAACAGCCCAGTCCAGCACAATACCACTGAAAAAGAAAAACAAGAAAGTCAAGAAGAAACCAGTATGGCTGCACAAAGATCTCTCAGACAAACTGAAATACAAAAAGGACAAATAAAAAAAATGGAAAGAGGGACACATTACTAAGGCTGATTATCAGCAGACAGCCAAAACATGCAAAGATGAAATCAGGAAAGCAAAGGCTCAGAATGAACAAAGACTTGCAACACAAATCAAGGATAATTAAAAAAAGTTTTTTTCAACATATTAATAACAAGAAAAAAGTCAAGGAAACTGTAGGTCCACTGAAGAGAGAAGATAGCAAGAAAGTAACAAGCAATAGGGAGAAACCCTGGGAAGATCCTAGAAAAGATAATCAAAAAACAGATCTGCGAACAACTAGAAGCAAACAAAGTTATAACTGGTAGCCAGCACAGGTGTAAGGACCCACCTCACTTTACATCTTAAGAAGACAGAACTCTTGGAATATCTCTTCCAACAGGCATCTTTATTAAGAGAAAATGATTGCAGGCGTTCTAGACAGGATCTGAGGGATCAACCCCTACCATTCAATGTTTTAAGTGTTCCCAAGCAGCCCCCACCCCACAGTCCTTCCGGGCGACGATCACTCATCCTCTCTTTTCCCAGATCCCAGGGGTTACATTGTTCCACCCCTTTTCCCTCACTGCCGGCAAAAGGGAGACTTCAGAGAGAGAGTAGATGAAAGGCGATGGCCATATTGTTATGGTCAGTCCTCTTGATGAGAATCAACATACAGTCCTTTGTAGTTTAAATGAAGGAAGTGAGAGTCATAAAACCCCCTTGCTTCCTCCTCCCCTTTCGTAGTATGACAGAATCCACAGAGAGTAAGAAATGGGGTTTTTTTCAGAGTAGGTAGCTAGAAATGAAATATAATTGGATTCTGACATCCTGCCCCCCTTAAAAATAAGAGAGATCCACCTGTAAAGAAAACAAAAGAGGTATAAAAGTTAGTCTGGCTTGTTAGGATAATCTGTATGAAACTTCTTTAATAGCTTCGGGGCTCTGACATGACATTTATGGACCCACTCGTTTTGTGAGGCGGGGAGGTGTTTCCATGCTACTAGGTATTGAGTTGCCCCATGATATCTCCTAGAATCTAGGATTTCCTTTATCTCGAAGTGTTGTTCTCCTTCCACCATGATTGGGGGTGGTGGTGGGGGGATTTTTGGCCATTAGGGTGACTGATGATCTCTTTTCAGCAAACTGCAGTGAAAAATTGGGTGTATTTGCCTAGGATTTTTGGGTAATTCTAATTCTACTGTTACTGGGTTTATGATTCTCTTAATTGGAAAAGGCCCTATATATTTTGGTCCAAGTTTTTTACAGGGTTGTAGGGATTTTAGGTATTTTGTAGATAAGTACACAATTTCTCCTATAATCAATGGTGTAAGCTCAACCCTTTTTTTATCGGCTTGTGCTTTATATGCATGCCTAGCTTCATCTAGTGCTTTTCTAACTATTGGCCAGGTGTTTTGTAATTGTTCCATCCATTCTTTCAGTGATGGGATCGCCGGTTCGTTTGGGGTTAGTTCTGGCATGGGGTTGAAACTTTGGCCGGTAGCTATTTGAAAAGGAGTGTAACCTGTGCTGGAGTGGACTGCATTATTGTAGGCCACTTCTGCGAAGGGGAGTAGGTCCGTCCAATCAGACTGTTGGAAATTAAGAAAGCATCTTAAATATTGCTCAAGTACTGAGTTCAATTTTTCCAATTGACCATTCCCCTGCGGGTGATGGCTAAATGTCAGTCCTTGCATGGTCCCTAAGAGGGATAAAAATTCCTTCCAAAATGCAGACGTAAATTGCACTCCCCTATCAGATATGATGCATTGGGGTGCCCCATGCAATCTGTAAATATGCTGCACAAAAAGTTATGCTAAGGCTTTTGCAGTGGGAATCTTTTGGCAAGGGATAAAGTGCGCCTGTTTGGAAAACAAGTCCGTGACCGTCCAGACGACAGTATTCCCATTGCTTTCTGGTAATTCCACTATAAAATCCATGGCTATTTCCCTCCAGGGGGCTGAGGGATTTGCCACTGTTTGTAACAGTCCGGGCAATTTCCCTTGCAACCTCTTCGCAGTTGCACACCTTGGGCAGCTGGCCACGTAACTTTCTATGTTCTTTTTCATGGATGGCCACCAAAATTGCCATTTAATTAAGTGTAATGTTTTTACAAATCCAAAATGCCCTGCTGATTTTGTGTCATGGCAAAGCTGCATGAATGTGACTCTTTGGGTTGTTGGTATATATAACTTTTCCCCCACCCAAGGCAGCCCGTCTTTCATTGTGCACACATGTTTATTTTTCTGGAACCATTCATCTGTTTCCAAACTTTTCCGGAATTCAATTCCTGTTTGGCTACCCAGCTGTGGTTTTAATTTAGCTTGGGCTCTGGTGGTTACTGGCGCTGCCAGTTGTGATTCTACCATCATCGGTTTAGAGTCAGTGGCTCGCGTGCTGTTCTATTGGGGCATGCAAGATAGTGCATCTGCCAGGAAGTTCTTTCCCCCCAGCAAAAGCTTCAGCCTAAATTGGAATTGGTGAAAATGCTGGCACCAGCGGGCTTGCTTGGGGTTGAGCTTCCTGGGTGTTTTCAAGGCGTCCAAATTTTTGTGGTCTGTCCACACCTGGAAAGGGATTTTATTGCCTTCCAGGAACTGGCGCCATGTGAGTAATGACCAACGTATCCCGTATGCCTCTTTCACCCACACAGGCCAGCGCTGTTCCGTTTCGGTGAGTTTCTTGGATGTATACACACAGGGTTGCAATACCTCTTCATCGTTTTCTTGTAATAGTACAGCTCCCTCTGCCACATCACTTCCATCCGCCTGTATTACGAAGGGCTTATCCATGTCTGGGTGCCTCAGTACTGGTTCGGCAGAAAATAGTCTCTTCAATCTCTCAAATGTTGCTTGGCATTCCATTGTCCATGTTAGTGGCTGGCTAGGTTTTACTGAGGATGCTCCCTTCGTTTTTAGTAAGTTTGTGAGGGGCAGGTCTATCTGGGCAAATGAGGGGATGAATTGGCAGTTGTTGTTGTTAATTGCGAAGTCGTGTCCGACCCATCGCGACCCCATGGACAACGTTCCTCCAGGTCTTCCTGTCCTCTACCATCTTCTGGAGTCCATTTAAGTTCACACCTACTGTTTCAGTGACTCCATCCAGCCATCTCATTCTCTGTCGTCCCCTTCTTCTATTGCCCTCAATCTTTCCCAGCATTAGGCCCTTCTCCAGTGAGTCCTTCCTTCTCATTAGGTGGCCAAAGTATTTGAGTTTCATCTTCAGGATCTGGCCTTCTAAAGAGCAGTCGGGGTTAATCTATTCTAGGACTGACCGGTGTGAATGCCTTGCAGTCCAAGGGACTCGCAGGAGTCTTCTCCAGCACCATAGTTCAAAGGCCTCAATTCTTTTGCGCTCAGCCTTTCTTATGGTCCAACTTTCACAGCCATACATTGCAACTGGGAAAACCATGGCCTGGACTATACGTACTTTTGTTGGCAGGGTGATGTCTCTGCTTTTTAGTATTCTGTCTACATTTGCCATAGCTTTCCTCCCCAGGAGCAAGCGTCTTTTAATTTCTTGGCTGCAGTCCCCATCTGAGGTGATCTTGGAGCCCAGAAAAATAAAATCTGTCACTACCTCCATTTCTTCCCCATCTATTTGCCAGGAATTGAGAGGGCCGGATGCCATGATTTTGGTTTTCTTAATGTTGAGTTTCAAGCCAACTTTTGCACTCTCCTTCTTCACCCGCATCAAGAGGCTCTTTAGTTCCTCTTCACTTTCTGCCATTAGAGTGGTATCATCTGCATATCTTAGGTTGTTGATATTTCTCCCGGCAATCTTAATTCCAACTTTTGATTCATCTAGCCCTGCCTTTCTCATGATGTGCTCTGCATATAAGTTAAATAGGCAGGGTGACAGTATACAGCCTTGCCGGACTCCTTTTCCAATTTTGAACCAATCAGTGGTTCCGTGTTCGGTTCTCACTGTTGCTTCTTGACCCGCATATAGGTTTCTCAGGAGACAAATGAGATGGTCTGGTACTCCCATCTCTTTAAGAACTTGCCACAATTTGTTGTGATCCACACAATCAAAGGCTTTTGCATAGTCAATGAAGCAGAAGTAGATATTTTTCTGGAACTCCCTAGCTTTCTCCATGATCCAGCGTATGTTGGCAATTTGATCTCTAGTTCCTCTGCCTCTTCGAAATCCTGCCTGCACTTCTGGTAGTTCTCGATCCACATACTGCTGGAGTCTAGCTTGTAGGATTTTAAGCATAACTTTACTAGCATGTGAAATGAGTGCAATGGTGCAATAGTTTGAACATTCTTTGGCATTGCCTTTCTTTGGAATTGGAATGTAAACTGACCTTTTCCAATCCTGTGGCCACTGTTGAGTTTTCCAAATTTGCTGGCAAATTGAGTGTAGCACTTTTACTGCATCATCTTTTAAGATTTTGAATAGCTCAGCTGGAATACTGTCACCTCCACTAGCTTTGTTGTTGCTCAGATTTTCTAAGGCCCATTTCACTTCACATTCTAGGATGTCTGGTTCGAGGTCAGTGACCATCTCATTGTGGTTATCTGGGATGTTAAGCTCATTCTTGTATAGTTCTTCTGTGTAGTTTTGCCATCTCTTCTTAATCTCTTCTGCCTCTGTTAGGTCTCTGCCATTTTGATCCTTTATCATGCCCATCTTTGCATGAAATGTTCCCTTCATATCTCCAATTTTCTTGAAGAGATCTCTGGTCCTCCCTATTCTGTTGTTTTCTTCTATTTCTTTGCACTGTTCATTTAAGAAGGCATTCTTATCTCTTCTAGCTACTCTCTGGAATTCTGTATTCAATTGGGTGTATCTTTCTCTTTCTCCTTTGCCTTTCGCTTCCCTTCTTTCCTCAGCTATTTGCAAAGCTTCCTCAGACAGCCATTTTGCTTTCTTGCATTTCTTTTTCTTTGGGATGGTTTTAGTTGCTGCCTCTTGTACAATGTTGCGAACTTCCATCCATAGTTCTTCAGGTACTCTGTCTATCATATCTAATTCCTTAAATCTATTTGTCACCTCTACTGTATATTCATCAGGAATATGATTTAGTTCATACCTGAGTGGCCTAGTGCTTTTCCCTACTTTTTTCAATTTAAGCCTAAATTTTGCAACGAGAAACTCATGATCTGAGCCACAGTCAGCTCCTGGTCTTGTTTTTACTGACTGTATAGAGCTTCTCCATCTTTGGCTGCAGAGCACATAGTCAATCTGATTTCTATGTTGACCATCAGGTGATGTCCATGTGTAGAGCCGTCTCTTGGGTTGTTGGAAAAGAGTGTTTGTTATGACCATCGTATTCTCTTGACAAAATTCTATTAGCCTGTGCCCTGCTTCATTTTGTACTCCAAGGCCAAACTTGCCTGTTATTCCGGTTATCTTTTGGCTTCCTACCTTAGCATTCCAATCCCCCATGATGATAAGGACATCATTTTTTGGTGTTAATTCTATAAGGTGCTGTAGGGCTTCATAGAACCGGTCAATTTCATCCTCTTCAGCACCAGTGGTAGGGGCATAGATTTGGACTATTGTGATATTGAATGGTTTGCCTTGGATTCGAATTGAGATCATTCTGTCATTTTGGGGATTGTATCCCAGTATTGCTTTTCCTATTCTTTTATTGACTATGAAGGCTACTCCATTTCTTCTGAGGGATTCTTGCCCGCAGTAGTATACCTGATGGTCATCTGAGTTAAATTCACCCATTCCTGTCCATTTTAGTTCGCTGATTCCTAAGATGTCGATGTTCAGTCTTGTCATCTCTTTTTTGACTACGTCTAGCTTGCCTTGATTCATGGATCTTACATTCCAGGTTCCTATAGAGAAAAAATCTTTACAGCATCGGACTTTCCTTTCACCGCCAGATATATCCACAGCTGAGCGTCCTTTCGGCTTTGGCCCAGTCGCTTCATTCTTTCTGGCGCTACTAGTACTAGCCTTCTGCTCTTCCCCAGTAGCATATTGGACACCTTCCGACCTGAGGGGCTCATCTTCCAGCATCATATCTTTTTGCCTTTTAGTACTGTCCATGGGGTTTTCATGGCAAAGATACTGGAGTGGTTTGCCATTTCCTTCTCCACTGGATCACATTTTGTCAGAACTCTCTGCTATAACCTGTCCATCTTGGGTGGCCCTCCACAGCATAGCTTATAGCTTCATTGAGTTATGCAAGCCCCTTCGCCACGACAAGGCAGTAATCCATAAAGGGGTATTGGCGGTAAAAGTTTGCAAAACCCAGGAAACTTTGCAGTTGCTTTCTTGTGCGAGGTGGTACCCATTCTAATACTGCTCTGACCTTCTCTGGGTCCATTTCAATGCCCTGTGGGGATATGCGATAACCTAGGTAGTCTATCCTTTCCTGGTGGAATTCGCATTTCGATAGTTTGGCATATAGGTGGGCAGCTCGCAGTTTCTTTAAAAACGCACTGACTAGGTTGACAAGTTCCTCTTTTGATTCGGTGAAGATAAGGATGTCGTCTAAGTAAACCAGGACCCCCTTAAATAGGTGCTCCCTTTGAACGTCATTGATTAATTGCATAATACTGTGGGGGGGGCCTTGTAATCCAAATGGCAAGACTTTGAATTGGTAGCACCCCACTGGGCAGTTAAATGCAGTCTTCCATTCATTCCCTTCCTTAATTCTCACGCGATAGTACACTTCCCTTAGATCTAGTTTAGTAAAAGTTTTCCCTTTCGAGAGGTGTGACAACATGTCCTTCATGAGGGGCAGGGGGTATAGGTTGCTTTCACTGATTGTATTCAGAAGCCTATAATCCACGCATAAGCATAAAGAGCCATCCTTCTTCTCTCTAAAGTGGACCGGGGCGGCCACTTTAGGCTTGGCTGGTTCAATGAACCCCCTTTCTAGGTTTTTCTTTATGAATCTTTCCATTTCCTCCTTCTCCTTTGGGCTCATGGAGTATAATCTGGGCTTTGGGAGTTTTGCCCCAGGCTTGAATTCAATGGCACAGTCCGTGGGTCGGTGGGGAGGAAGCTCATCTGCCCTCTCCTCACTGAAAACTTCAGCAAGATCTCTGTATTCCTCTAGTATTTCTGGTAGCCCCTTTTCCTCTCCCATGGATTCTTTTTCCATTCTTAATTTTGGTAGCTCCCCTTGGGATTTTAAGTCCATAGGGTCCCCTTTCGGGAAATTGATTTCTGCCGTCCTCCAATTCACCCAGGGGTTCCATTTCTTTAACCATTCCATCCCTAGGATCATCGGGCATTCCATCCCTGGGGTCACTACAAACATTTTGTCTTCCTCATGTTTGCCCAGGGTGTTCTATCCCAGCCTATTGTCGTCCTTGTTAACTTCACAAGGACAAAACCCCTGCTATTACAATAGGCTGGAGACTTGCAAACAAAAACAAAAACCTCTTTTAATTTTGTTGACAAACCTGTCAAATACAGCAAACTCAAGTCCAAAAGAACACTATGAAAAGCAGACGCAAAGTCACAAGAGAAGTCACAGACCAAGATTCCAAGACGCAGTTTTCAAATGGTTGCCTTCAGCAACCAGCACCACCCACACCTCCTCCCTTGATTTAGCAGTCCTAAGGAGGTGCCTCTCCTTGCCGTTTCTTCTTACTTTGGAGGTGCCTCATTGACCTCTGTTGACTTACTCTTGCTAATTGACGTCATCTGCGTGCGTCAATTAGCAAGTCCATCTGTTGTGATTCTTCCAAGTCTGACTCATGCTCCTCACACAGCTGAGCTTCATCAGAAACACGACTGGAGGGCCCAGGCTCTGCATCGAACTGTGAGTCCTGTACTTCAGAGCCTCCCTCTGGCTCTGATAGCCCTTCAGATGCCTCCTCCACCTCCTCCTCAGATTCCTCCGACTCAGCTGTTGGGAGCACAGGCTGGCACGGAATCACAACACTATCCCGCACCGCATGGCCCTTCCCCCGGGTCTGCCGATCCGGATGCGGTCGAGATGGGAATTGTTCATGAAAGGCCGTCACCAAGGCAGGAGCATGAACGGTAGACGCATCCTCCCAGGTGAACTCCTCCGGTCCGTAGCCTTTCCATTCAATCAAGTACTGGAAGCGTCCTTTCACCCAACGGGAGGCCCAAATGCTGGCAACCTCATACTCAGGGGCACTGTCTCCATCACGTTGTTCCGGTGGGGGCTGTTCGGCTCGGCAGAGTGGACACGGCGGTTGCTCAGGGACCAACAGAGAATGGTGAAAGACCGGATGTACCCGCATGGAACGTGGCAGACTTAAGCGATAGGTGACCGGATTGATGACAGCCTTGATTGGGAACGGTCCAACATATCGGTGGTCTAATTTCTTGGTTGGCCGGGTTGATGGTAGATTCCTGGTGGACAGCCATACCCAATCTCCCACCCATAGTGGAGGCGTATCCCGCCTTGACCAATCAGCAAACCGTTTGTAGTCAGGATTGGCCTTCTCCAACTGTCGCTGCACCAATCGATGGATCGCCTGTAACTCTGCCAGGTAGTCATTCGCTGGTGGTTCCGGTGCATTTAGTGGGGAAAGAGGGAAAAACCGAGGGTGATAGCCCACATTGGCTAAGAATGGTGTCATCTGCGTGGAAGTGTGCTGAGAGTTATTGAACGCAAACTCAGCCACCGCCAGATACTCTACCCAATTGTTCTGCTGCTGATTGACATAGCAGCGCAGATATTGCTCCAGGATTCCAATGACCTTCTCGGTCCCTCTGTCGGTTTGAGGATGATGCGCGGACGAGAGGCAGATCTTGACATCCAATGCCTGCATCAACCCCTGCCAGAAACGGGCTGTGAACTGGGCCCCTCTATCGGACACAATCTTATCAGGAAGACCATGCAGATGGAACACTTGCTGGATGAACATGCAAGTGGTGGCACGGGGAGACGGTAAGCCACGGCATGGAATGAAATGCGCCATCTTGATCAACATGTCAACCACCATGAATACCGTCGTGAATCCAGAAGATGGGGGTAAATCCATCAAAAAATCCATGGACACCAGCCCCCAGGGTCTTTTGGGTGTCAGCAAGGGTTGCAGTAGTCCGGCTGGGGCTCCTGTCACTGACTTGGCTTGCCTACAGGAAATACACAATGAGATGTAGGTCTGAACATCATGTCAGATTCGGGGCCACCAGAAGGTACGGGATACTAAATTCAGGGTCTTGAACAGGCCAAAGTGCCCCGCTGCTGGATTATCGTGACACTGGCTGAGGATGAGTCCTCTGAGCAGGCCTCCAGGCACATAGAGCCGATCACGATAGTGGAGGAGTCCATCCATGACTGTCCATGGTGAATTGGGCCCCACTTCCTCCTTTTGCTGAGCCACCCACCCATCCTGCTGCTGGGCCTCCCAAATCCGAGCCCGTACATCTATTGGCTCCCTCACCGCAGCAAAAGACTCAATAGGGAGCACTGTCCTGGGCAGAAGCTTCTCTTCTGCTCAGGAATATTCGGGCTTCCTGGACAGAGCATCCACTCTTTGATTGTGACCGCTCGGTATGTACATCACCCGGAAATAAACCTTGCAAAGAAGAGAGACCATCGGATCTGGCGTTGATTCAATTTCCGAGCGGTCTGCAGGCTTTCTAAATTCTTATGGTCCGTCCGGACCTCGATTTGATGCCGCGCCCCTTCCAGATGATGTCTCCAGGTCTCGAACGCCACTTTAATGACCAATAGCTCCTTCTCCCAGATGGTATAATTGCGCTCCGCTTGATTCAATTTCCGTGAATAGTACGCGCAAGGGAAGAGGGCATCGCCGGGCATCGTCGCCTGGAGTAACACCGCCCCAATGGCAATGTCGGAGGCATCCGTCTCCACGACAAATGGCCGTTGCGGGTCAGGATGCTTCAGGATGGGCTCCTTCATGAAGGCTTCCTTCAAAGCCTGGAAAGCCCATTGTTCTGGAGCGTCCCACTGAAATCGAGTCTTTTTCTGCAGGAGCCGAGTAAGGGGAGCTGTCATGGTAGCAAATCCAGGGATGAAAGTCCGATAATAGTTGGCGAACCCAAGAAATCGCTGGACATCCTTCACACGATGTGGTGGTTGCCTACTCTGCAAAGACTCCACCTTACTCGGGTCCATAGCAATGCCCTCAGCAGAAATGCGATGACCCAGGAACTCGATAGTCGTCTGATAGAACTGGCATTTCTCTAATTTAGCATAGAACTGATGTTCTCGAAGCCGCTGCAAGACCTGACGGAGATGCCGATGGTGCTCCTCTCGCGATGGGGAATAGATCAGGATGTTGTCCAGGTAAATCACCACAAACTCATCTAACAAGTCCTGGAAAATGTCATTCATAAAGTGTTGGAAAACAGCAGGGGCGTTGGTCAGGCCAAAGGGCATCACCATGTACTCGAAGTGCCCGTACCGAGTACCAAATGCCGTCTTCCACTCATCACCCGACCGAACTCTGACAAGGTTGTAAGCTCCGCGCAAGTCCAGTTTTGTGAAGATTTTGGCCTCACGGAGCCGATCCAAGAGTTCAGGGATGAGGGGCAGTGGGTATCGGTTGCGCACTGTGATGGCGTTTAATTTCCGATAATCGCAGCAAAGCCGCAATTCACCGGACTTCTTCTTGACGAAGGGTATGGGTGCACATACTGGTGAGGACGAGGGCCAAATAAACCCCCGAGCCAAATTCTTGTCCAAAAAGTCCCTCAACGCAGCCAACTCGGGGTCTGACATGGAATACAAACGCCCCACTGGGAGAGGCGTGTTAGGGACTAAGTCAATGGGGCAGTCATAAGGCCTGTGTGGGGGTAATCGATCTGCCTTAGTCTTGCTGAACACATCAGCATATTCTGCCAATTCAGAGGGTAAGGAGACCCCCGTGGGCCCCTCTACCTGACCGGCACAGATGTGGCAGGTGTGGTCCACACACTGCAGGCTTGGAAAGGTGACCAAGTTCTGAGACCAATAGATCTGGGGGTCATGCGCCCGGAGGCACGCCATTCCCAAGACCACGGGAAAATGCAGGTCTGAGGTGATATAAAACTGAATGGCCTCCTCATGATTACTGATGGCCATACATAGCGGTTGCGTGGCAGCCTTAATTGGCCCAGACAGAAGCACTCGACCATCAATGGTCTCCACTAACATTGGCGGATCCACCGGGCATTGGGGAATCGCCCATTTAGCCACAAATGCTGCGTCCATAAAGTTCGTAGTGGCCCCAGAGTCAATCAACACATGGACAGGAATCCCCTTGGGCAACGTAGGAAGAAGCAGGCGCGCCTCCAAAATCAAATGTTTTGGGGTCCGTGGGCAGTATCAGAAGGACGTGATTCACAGTTGCGGGATGCCCGACCCAAAAGGCCTTTTAGGGAAGCCGAGGGCAGTCTCGGGACCGGCTCCATCACAGATGCCCCTCGTCGCCTCTTGGGGCAGAAAGCAGCCAAATGTCCAGGGTCTGCACAATAAAAACACAACCCCCCCGAATGTCACCTGTTCATCTCTGCCACTGATAGTCGAGGTCTAGCAGCACCTAACTCCATTGGCTCATCCCTCTGGACCGGGGTTGCACTCAGAATGGGGGGCTTATGGATCTCTGGGGTAGCACGACAACTCCTTCGCTGCTGCAGCCGGGCGTCGATCCGCAGGCAGAGATGAATGAGCCCATTAAGGTCCGGGGAAGCTCAACACGGGCCAACTCATCCAACATCTCCTCCGACAAGCCATCCTGGAAAGCGTCCATGAGCGCAGCCTCATTCCAGGCTGAATCCTGGCTAAGCAGCCAAAATTCACTGATATAGCCCTGCAGGGGGCATCGGCCTTGCCTCAGGGCTTTCAAACGCTGGGTAGTTGTCTGAGCCTTGATGGGGTCCTCATACATCAACCGCATGTGCTCACAAAACCCCACAAAGTTGTCCAGCAATGGGCTACGTTGGGCTAACAAGGGTGTGCCCCAACGAGCTGCAGAACCAGAAAGCAGGCTTATCATAAAACCCACTTTATCCCGGTCAGTGGGGAAATCCTCTGCTTTGACACTAATGTACAAGTGGCATTGTCCCATGAAAACAGGAAACATGTCCGGGTTGCCATCAAATTTGTCCGGCCTCGCTACTTGGCATTTTCTCCTGGGTGGTGGTGGAGCAGCAGTAACCTGGGCAGATAGCTGAGCAACTTGGGCAGATAACAAAGCCAGCTGCTGAGCAAGCTGAGCATTCTCAGCACGTAGCTGCTCCACGATAGTAGGGGGTGTGGCTGAAGGCAAACTGTTCTATCCCAGCCTATTGTCGTCCTTGTTAACTTCACAAGGACAAAACCCCTGCTATTACAATAGGCTGGAGACTTGCAAACAAAAACAAAAACCTCTTTTAATTTTGTTGACAAACCTGTCAAATACAGCAAACTCAAGTCGAAAAGAACACGATGAAAAGCAGACGCAAAGTCACAAGAGAAGTCACAGACCAAGATTCCAAGACGCAGTTTTCAAACGGTTGTCTTCAGCAACCAGCACCACCCACACCTCCTCCCTTTATTTAGCAGTCCTAAGGCGGTGCCTCTTCTTGCCGTTTCTTCTTACTTTGGAGGTGCCTCATTGACCTCTGTTGACTTACTCTTGCTAATTGATGCCGTCTGCGTGCGTCAATTAGCAAGTCCATCTTTTGTGATTCTTCCAAGTCTGACTCATGCTCCTCACACAGCTGAGCTTCATCAGAAACACAACTGGAGGGCCCAGGCTCTGCATCGAACTGTGAGTCCTGTACTTCAGAGCCTCCCTCTGGCTCTGATAGCCCTTCAGATGCCTCCTCCACCTCCTCCTCAGATTCCTCCGACTCAGCTGTTGGGAGCACAGGCTGGCACGGAATCACAAAACAGGGAGAGGTGGATTGGTAAAGTGTCTAGGGTAGCTGGCACCCCCCCTGCTATGGACCCATCTAACTGGCCAAATGAGATTGGTTGTTCCAGTCTCCTCGACGGAATGGCCAGTTTTCCCACTAGCGTCAGGCTAATGAGGCAGCGGGTGCAGCCAGAGTCTATTAAGGCTTTCACCTTGACAGATTCGGGCATGGGGGGGATTAATATAGTCACTGTCTTGAGGATGGGTGCGATGGGTCCACTTACCAGGGGTTCGTCCTCCGAGCTGTCGCCTGAGGCGTCCACCGGCCCTGCGGTGTAGGCTGGAGTTCTTTCCCCACGATGGGCAGAGGTAGGGGATTCCACAGTCTCCATCACTCTCATGGCAGGTTCTTTTGGTTTAGCTGGAGACTTCCCGGATTTGCTGGCCAGTGATCTGTCTGGGTTGTTCTGGGGGGCTTTTGAGCAGCATTCTACAGCCCAAAGCCCCTCTCTCCCACACTTGAAACACCCCATTTTCTTCTTGGCCATAGCTGATGGTTTCACTGGTTCACGTGTCAACTCAGGCGGTGAGCGGCTCCATTGTTTTCCTCGGCAGTGCCTCTTCAGTAGGTCGATCTCTGCTTTCTCTGCCAGGACGTACCATTCATCAAGTTGGTGTGGGTCCCCTTGGGGCAGGCAAGCACCATATAGGTCATAATTTAGTCCGTCTTTGAAATGGCTAAGGAGGATGTCTTCCGGCCAGTTCAGTTTGCTGGCAATGGCCCAGAATTCTTACGTATATTCGGCTACCGGGCATTTGCCTTGCCTCATCGTTTTGATCCTTTTGCGGGCTTTGCGATCAGCCAGGGGGTCCTCAAATCGCCTTCTCAGAGAGGACATGAAATGGTTGAAGTTGTTGAGCTCTGGGGCATTGGAGTCGTGCAAGTTCACCACCCAATCTACGGCCGGCCCGTCCAGAGCAGATTGCACGATCCGCATACGGGCTTTGTTGCTGGGGATGTGCCGCCTGTATTTCTCCATGTAGCTGAGGACTTAGGTTAGGAAAAACCCCAAGCGTGTCAGCTCCCCCTTGAATCTCACGTCCAGCAGCGGGAGTCTTTGAATGGATTGGTGCCTTCATTGTCGGTGGTATTGTCTTCCATCCAGATTGCCATCTGCGGGTCGGCGGGAAGTGGGGACTACTGGATAAGCAGAAGTTCCTTGGGCTGCAGGTTCCACTTCCCCCTTGGTGTCTCTCCAGTTGCGGCTTCAGGAGCTGGTGCGGCCGTAAGGCTCAGAATTCTCCCCTCCTAGGGAGCTGAGGGTTCTCTTCATCAGGTCGATAGCTTTCTTTAGGATCCAGCTCGAGTACGGTGCCCAGCTCCCTCCTCTTCGCTTGCATACAAGGATTTCCCCATCTCCTGCTTCCATTCTGGTTGGTTGGTCCCCCGTCTCAGGGTCACCTTTCTTGATTTCTTTTCCCACTCGCCTTTCTTTCCAATGCCCATGGACCACCGAGGTTTGTGGTTACGTGTCTCCACCACTTCTTCTCCTGAGGAATCTGACCTCTCAGATCACATCTGGTAGGTTTTCAGTCGGGGAAGCGGCTCCCTCTCTGGGGGGGGGGGTTCTCCCTTCCCTGCTCCATCGTCTGTCATGGTAATTTTTGCAAAGTCCCCCGGCAAGGTTCTCCCTTCCAGGTGGACTAATTTTGCAGATCCTGTCTAATGTAAGGACCCACCTCACTTTACATCTTAAGAAGGCTCACTTCTGGCTCACCCTCCCCCATGAGAAAGGAGGAGGGGGGTGGAGACAGGAGAGCCTATAAGAGGAGGCAGTTTGGCCAGGAGAGTGAGAGAGAAAAAAAGTAGCAGCCTTGGGAGGAGGTGGAGTCAGCTGCACAAAAGAAGTAGAAGAAGAAGAAAAAGAAGAAGAAGAAGAAGAAGAAGAAGAAGAAGAAGGAGGAGGAGGAGGAGGAGGAGGAGGAGGAGGAGGAGGAGGAGGAGGAGGAGGAGGAGGAGGAGGAGGGGGAGGAGGAGGAGGAGTGGGGTGGGGAGAGGAGATCAAGCAGGCTGGCCATGAGCCAATCTACAACTGCTGTGGCAGCCACCTGTGCTGGCAGCAGCAAACAGGCAAGAAATGCAGCGGGGGAGGGGTCACCCTCCAAGAGGAATGAAAAAAGGCAGCAATGGCTGGAGGTGAGGCACGAGGGAGGGAGATGGAGAGTGGAAGGATTCTTATGTGCTTTTGTGACTTTGAAGTTCTGGGATTTGTGCAATGAGGGCTTTGTGTTCTTTTTTTTTATTGAAAAAGTTTTATTGACAATTAACAAAAAAAATTTAAACCCACAAACCCACCCCCCCACCCCCCTACCCCCTCCCACTTCCCAGAGCTGAGTACAGGGTTATTACAAAACTATTAAACAAAATCTAATTAAATTTAACAAATTATACAATAACTAAATTTATACTTAACCCTTAACTCCCTTTAAACCTTAATATCATAATATTATAAACAAATCCATTTTAAAACAATTATAATAAAGAATCATAATAACAGTAAATAAACTAAATAATTTCCATTATAAAATGCTATTAATAATAATTATTATTTAAAATTTAATCATAAAATAAATGGAACTTTTTAGTTCCATATTTAATCTGATTATAATCTATCCATCTTCTCCACACCATAATATATCTTTCTTGTGTATGATCCTTTAAATAAGCAGAAATTTTAGCCATTTCTGCTAAATTAGAGACCTTAAGTGTCCATTCTTCTATAGTAGGCAACAAATCTTTCTTCCAATATTGACCTACCAATAGCCTTGCTGCTGTTACTAGATTCAACATTAAAATAGTTTCTTTGACATCAAAATCCTCAAAAATCCATAGTAAAAATAGTTGAGGAGTAAACTTTATCTTCCTTTTAAAAATCTTTTGAATGTGCCACCAAATCATAATCCAAAAAGCCTTAATATTTTTACAAGTCCACCAAACATGAAAATAAGTTGCGTCAGAACTACCGCATCTCCAACATTTAGGCTGTAAATTAGGATACATACAAGACAACTTTTTAGGATCCAAATGCCACCTATAAAACATTTTGTAAAAATTTTCCCTTAAATTTTGAGCCTGTGTAAATTTAACATTTCTAATCCAAATTATCTCCCATAAATCCAATGGAATCGGTTCCTGGATATTCTGAGCCCATTTAACCATACAATCTTTAACCAAATCCGTTTCCGAGTCCAATTCTATTAACGCATTATAAATTCATTTTATATGGGCCTGATTCTGATCTTTAATCTGAATTACCAAATTTTCATCTCCTAATGTTATTCCTACTTTCTTATCTAAAGTCCACCTATCCACTATTTGTAAATACTGGAACCATGACTGTAAAATATTTTCTTGCCTTAATACATCTAAAGATTTTAATTGCCAGTCAGTACCTGACCAAACAAGTAATTCTTTATACGGAATTTTTTCAAAATTCATCCCCTTAGAAATCCCCTCAATTGCATGTCCAGGAATCCCCCAAATAGGTATTTTGTAATTTAACCTGTAATAATACTTCTTCCAAACTCGAAGTAAGGCATTTCTTAAAATATGCGATTTAAAAGCCCGATCTACTTTCTTATTGAAAATTAAATATGCATGCCAACCATATAATAAATCCCACCCTTCAAGAGAAAGAATATTTTTTTTTGTTAGATTAAGCCAATCACTTATCAAAGTTAGTGTGGCTGCATCATAATATAATTTCAAATTAGGTGCCTTAAGCCCTCCTCTTTCTCGAGCATCTTGCAAAATCTTAAACTTCACCCTTGGTTTCTTCCCAGCCCTCTTTCTTTCTTTCTCTCTCTTCTCTATGCAACCACGTGGTATGTTTAAAATGTGTGCCTTCCCTAACTTGAGTTATCTGAAATTTATGATGGGAATGACTAGGATGTGTAAAACTAAGACTTGTTTCCTTTTCTGTTCTCTTGTCTTTGTGTATATATGTTTGTCAAAGTCTGTGTGTGAGAGGTAAATGTGACTGTTAACTGTTTCAAATCCAAAGAAAAAAGAATTTTAAATTCTGCTAGAAATTCTGCTTAAAATAAGCCGCAAAAAGGAAATACCTCACTCTGTTTGTCTGGCCAACAAACAAGAGTGAAGAAAAATGTGTTTGTTTGTTTGTTTTCCTCTTTCTCTCTGTGTACTCTTAAGAACAGCCTAAGTTAGCAGGAGGGAATGTTTTAAGTTCATCTGCTAGAAAGATTTCACTCTTGCATTTTGTTGTTGTTGTTAATTGCGAAGTCGTGTCCGACCCATCGCGACCCCATGGACAACGTTCCTCCAGGTCTTCCTGTCCTCTACCATCTTCTGGAGTCCATTTAAATTCACACCTACTGCTTCAGTGACTCCATCCAGCCATCTCATTCTCTGTCGTCCCCTTCTTCTATTGCCCTCAATCTTTCCCAGCATTAGGCTCTTCTCCAGTGAATCCTTCCTTCTCATTAGGTGGCCAAAGTACTTGAGTTTCAACTTCAGGATCTGGCCTTCTAAAGAGCAGTCGGGGTTGATCTCTTCTAGGACTGACCGGTTTGAACGCCTTGCAGTCCAAGGGACTCGCAGGAGTCTTCTCCAGCACCATAGTTCAAAGGCCTCAATTCTTTTGCGCTCAGCCTTTCTTATGGTCCAACTTTCACAGCCATACATTGCAACTGGGAAAACCATGGCCTGGACTATACGCACTTTTGTTGGCAGGGTGATGTCTCTGCTTTTTAGAATGCTGCCTAGATTTGCCATAGCTTTCCTCCCCAGGAGCAAGCGTCTTTTAATTTCTTGGCTGCAGTCCCCATCTGAGGTGATCTTGGAGCCCAGAAAAATAAAATCTGTCACTACCTCCATTTCTTCCCCATCTATTTGCCAGGAGTTGAGAGGGCCGGATGCCATGATTTTGGTTTTCTTAATGTTGAGTTTCAAGCCAACTTTTGCACTCTCCTCCTTCACCCGCATCAAGAGGCTCTTTAGTTCCTCTTCACTTTCTGCCATCAGAGTGGTATCATCTGCATATCTTAGGTTGTTGATATTTCTCCCGGCAATCTTAATTCCAACTTTTGATTCATCTAGCCCTGCCTTTCTCATGATGTGCTCTGCGTATAAGTTAAATAGGCAGGGCGACAGTATACAGCCTTGCCGGACTCCTTTTCCAATTTTGAACCAATCAGTGGTTCCGTGTTCGGTTCTCACTGTTGCTTCTTGACCCACATATAGGTTTCTCAAGAGACAAATGAGATGGTCTGGTACTCCCATCTCTTTAAGGACTTGCCACAATTTGTTGTGATCCACACAATCAAAGGCTTTTGCATAGTCAATGAAGCAGAAGTAGATGTTTTTCTGGAACTCCCTAGCTTTCTCCATGATCCAGCGTATGTTGGCAATTTGATCTCTAGTTCCTCTGCCTCTTCGAAATCCTGCCTGTACTTCTGGTAGTTCTCGATCCACATACTGCTGGAGTCTAGCTTGTAGGATTTTAAGCATAACTTTACTAGCATGTGAAATGAGTGCAATGGTGCGATAGTTTGAACATTCTTTGGCATTGCCTTTCTTTGGAATTGGAATGTAAACTGACCTTTTCCAATCCTGTGGCCACTGTTGAGTTTTCCAAATTTGCTGGCAAATTGAATGTAGCACTTTTACTGCATCATCTTTTAAGATTTTGAATAGCTCAGCTGGAATACTGTCACCTCCACTAGCTTTGTTGTTGCTCAGATTTTCTAAGGCCCATTTCACTTCACTTTCTAGGATGTCTGGTTCGAGGTCAATGACCATCTCATTGTGGTTATCTGGGATGTTAAGCTCATTCTTGTATAGTTCTTCTGTGTAGTTTTGCCATCTCTTCTTAATCTCTTCTGCCTCTGTTAGGTCTCTGCCATTTTGGTCCTTTATCATGCCCATCTTTGCATGAAACGTTCCCTTCATATCTCCAATTTTCTTCCTACTCTTGCATTTAATATTATATAATAAAGTTGGAAGGGACCTTGGAGGTCATCTAGTCCAACCCCCTGCTCAGGCAGGAAACCCTATACAAACTTTATCAAATGCCTTACTGAAGTCCAAGAAAATTATATCCACAGCATTCCTCTAGTCCACTAATTTTGTAACTGGGTCAAAGAATGCAGTAAGATGTGTCTAGCATGATCTATTTTTGACAAACCCATGTTGGCTTTTAGTAATGACTTTGTTTGCCTCTAGGTGTTCGCAGATTCTTGTTTGATTGTCTTTTCCAGAATCTTCCCAGGTATTGAGGTCAGGCTGATAGGTCTGTTGTTTCCTAGATCTATTTTTATTTTTTGAAGAAGGGAACTACATCAGCTCTTTTCCAGTCCTCTGGTAGTTCCCTAGTGCTCCAGGGTCTTTGATAAATATAGTTCAGTGGTTCTGAGATCACATCTGCCAGTTCCTTGAGAACTTTGGGGTGTAATCCATCTGGTCTTGGTGATTTGAACTCTTCTAGGCTGGATAAGTGCTTGCTCACCATTTTCTTGCCTAACTTAACTTGTGCTTCTAATCTATTTTTTATGGTACTGTTTTTGATAAGTTGGACTGTTTGCTTTTTTATTATTTTTGACTGTGGTCACAAGCCTTAGTTCATTCTGAGCCTTAGCTTTCTTCACCTCATCTTTGCAGGCTCAGACTATTTGCTAATATTCTGCTGTAGTTATGTGCCCCTCTTTCCACTTTTTATACTGGTCCCTCTTATATGTCAATTTATTAGAGAGTTCTTTATGCAGCCATGCTGGTTTCTTGTGAGAGCTATTATTTTTCTTTGTTGGTAGTGTGCTAGACTGGGGTATTTTTTTTAAAAAAAACAATCCCAAGCTTCTTGTTTTCCCCTTGAGGATTCTCATCCATGGAATCCCTCCCAAGCCTCTCTTAAAGTCCAAGACTCTAATTTTACTTTCTATTGTCATGTGTTTCCTGAAAAAATGTGTGTCTATCTACAAGAGTCTTTTGAAGTTCAAGTCTGCTTGTTTGGGGAAATAATTTTCTTAAGTTACTTTTCTTATCCTATCACTAATTGGTGAAGCTACTATGAAACTTTTCTGAAACAAATAAGCATTTTCCAATCTCTAAAATAATGTGATCTATTTTACAATAAATGTTAAAGGCAGATTTTGTTTGCCTGTTTCTTTGACCACTGCAATATTGATGCCTTTTCAAACTGCCTGCAAGCTACCCCCCCTTCCAATTCTTTTCTTGCCCTTTGTTCTCCATACCTTTTGTTTGCCTCTCCTGGGAGAGTCCACCCAGAAAGGGGGGGAGACCTTGTTCTTGTATCTTTCAGCCCTGCAATCCTCCCCCAAACCTTTGGAAGCAGAACACACAGACCCAGATGCTGCCTCCATCCATTTGAGCCATGGAATTGGGTTTTGAATCCAGCCATCCACTAAAAAGCCACCATGCAATCTGAGTGGAACATCTTCCCAAGTCCTACCATTCCCCAGATGCCTGTGAGAGCTGCAGAAGGAAGGAGTCCTGGAGCCACTGGTGCCATGTGAAGCCTCAGAAGAGAAAATTAGACTGTGGGGGGAGGGTGGAAACTCATTGTAAACTTTTCTTTCTTGCCCCATTTGTATTGTAACAAGCCAGTTGAATGTATTAATGGAGAGATGGCATTTGGGAATAGTTGGCAGAACAAGTACTGAACACCTTGGACTTCTATCTGGTGGGAGGGAAAATTTATCCAGAATGTTTGTATTGCCTGTTTTGTAGAAATAGCTGCATATGCACACACACACCATTCAGAATCACATTGAGTCTATCCCCTCCACCTACCTTTAGTAAAGTTCCCCAGGCTGATTTTTGCTCTATTGCACCAAAGCTTTGCATGCACAACTTCCTGAAAATTTCAAGGGGGAGGGAACTAGGCCCTCTCAGGTGATTTGCAATTCTTATGCCCTGACTAAGGAAGCAACAGGAAAGAGATCCCAAACCTCAGCCCTGAATATCTTGCACTGTTGGGCTCAGTTTGGGATTCCTAGAGCTCATTATGTGCAATTTAAAGAAAAATTTAATAGCCTGGCATATTGGCTAACCTCAAATGGACATTACAAACCTGGATGCACTGAACTAAGAGCTAAGGCAGGAAACAACCCTTGAAAATGGGCAGCCAGTGGTCATGTACTAAGGAAAACCATGGCTGTGAAGAATTTTGGGAGGTATGCAAACCTGACTGGAAGCTAAAAGTGACATCCAACATTTGAAAATGATTGGCACAGAATATTGGACACTATAAATTTCTTTTCCCCCTAACAAAATTTTTGCCCTGACTTTTAGAACTTTATGGGTGCAAGCTCCCCTTTTGGGAGCCACTAAAGTGATCTTTTTCTGCTGCCTCCATTAATGTCTTATTTTTTTGGCTTAACAGTTTAAAAGCTTGCCTACCAAGTCTCCCTGACCAGATCAATTTTAATGTTGTGCCAATAAGTGTGACATTCTCACACTTAAGGCACAAAGCGGGGATTGAGGGAAGTTAGCCCAGAGAAGGAAATATTAAAAGGGCAGAAAAATATATTTTTCCTCAAAAGGATTTTTTAAAACCAAACCTGGCCCCAAATCTATCTCGGGACTCAGGCTGTTGGGAGCGCAGGCTGGTGCTCCAGCCACCGAGGAGGCGTCAGTGGCAGGGGCTCAGCCGAAAGCCAGGTTGATACAACCTGGGAAGCTGGTACCACAGGAAGGAGCTACAGCCCTAGTGGACCTCTTTCAAGCCAAGGCTGCCCCTTAGCACAGGAGCACTCCTGTAACCTCTGGAGAGGAGCTCTTATTGCTGCCCTACCAGGGTTCTTCATCTGCGGATGGCAAGAAAGGAAAGGAGTCAATGGGATGGGACGATCCTGTGCTGCTTCACCCATCCCCCAACCAGCTGTGATACCAAGCCCTGTATCCCAGCCAAGTCCCTTGCCACAGGTTTAGGATGCCAGTCCCAGAGCCCAGCCAAGAGAAGTTCACAGAGTGGTTCGGCCATGTCCCCAGGACCAGCAAGCCACCCAAGCCCAGCAAGCCACCCAAGCCCAGCAGCAGGTACAGGTGGCTCTGCCAAGGTTCAAACTACCTCCCATCAAGCCCACCTTTGATGGGGATCCGGAGAAGCTGACCTTCTTCTTAAACCAGGTGTGGGCTCATTTAGATCGCTATGTTTATGCCTACCTGGATGGGGCTATGATGGTGAATGCTGTGGTGGCAAATTTAGAGGGGAAAGTGTCCAACTGGGCGACCAGCCTCCATGATGAAGGGGCTCCTGAATTGCACAACATTAATCTATTCATGGAGCAACTGAGGGGTCAGTTTGAAGATGAATCCCGAGTCCTGCTGGCCAAGAAAGAAATCCACTGCCAGAAGCAAAGAGGTTGCCCCAAAAAGTAGTATGTCTGTGAATTCAGGAGAGTTGCTAACCAGCTGGGGCAGTGGCCTGAGCGGTCACTGATCAATTACTTCAAACAGGGGCTAGATCGCAACTTCAACTAACCACACAAGAAAGCAGTACTCTTGAAACAGGCATTGTCTCAAAAGGATACTTTTATTAGGGGTCAGTGACAGTAGGGGAGTCAAGGCGAGATCTGGGGGAAAACCCATGCAAACGGTATAGTTAAGCTAACAATATTCCTCCTCCCACCAAAGTCATAATGTCCATTTGAAATCCAGCCAATCCACAGGTGGTATGAAGACTGGCTGGCTGGTACAGTTGGTGCGCATCTCAAGGTCTTCTCCAGCTTTCGTTTCTCTGTAACGAGATAAGGGAGACACATTCCTTTCTCAAAATGATAGAGGCAGGAGAGGGAAAGTAAAAAGCGAAAGTTATCCCAAGCAAAGGCATGCTCCCCCTCCCCCAGCAGAGTGGCAGGCCCCAAAAGTAGAATAACTATGCAGGGTAAATAGTGAGGGTTTTGGGGACCTGACAACTTGCTTCAAGCCTGCATCATTCAAGGTCTTCCTAACCTATTGTATGAGTCGTACCGTATGGCAGTGGTGCTAGACATTGAGCTGGACCACCCCTGAAAGTCAAGCACCACCAAACCCAAGCTGCCGCGCATCCAAGAAAAACACCTCTATGGCCGACGTCCAGGTGCTGCCCCAAAACCGCAAAGAGCTCCCAGAAGGGGAAGAGTAAAAACAGCAGATGCTGGCACTGTACAACAGCGATGAGGAAGGCGAGGAGGACCCCATGGTGAGTCAACCCATTCCCTCTTTTGCCATTCCCGCCAGGCTGGTAGTGCCCAAAACAGGGGCTCACATGAATTTGAATGTCCTAATAGACTTGGGGTGCACCCGGTGCTTAATTAACTTATCCACTGTACTTAAACTGGGCATCTGAGCCAAGCTATTGCCCTTACCCATGAGGATGGAGCAGGCCAACGGGTCCCTAATCGGAAGTGCCCCTGCCATGCACCTAACCGAACCTGTGCATTTGGAAATGGGTCGGCATTGGGAAATCATCCGTTTTGTGGTGGTTCCGAAGATGACCAAAGCAGTAATTTTGGGGCTAGCATGGTTGGAAAAATGGTGTCCTAACATCTGGTGGGAGAAGGGAATGCGGAAGTTAAGACTGGGAACAGGACCCCTCCCACCTGCCATTGACAATAAAACAAAGACACTGGACATCAGTGAGATTCGAGGGGAGCCCTGCGAGATCCTAAAGACTGTAGCCAAAAAAACTGCCAGGATTCAACTGGTCCCCACAGAATACCGTGATTTGGTGGAAGCATTTAGTGAGAAGGAATGTGACATCCTCCCCCCACAACAAGCTACGGACTATGCTATTGAAATTCTGCCCGGTGCCAAGCTCCCAAAACCGAAAATGTACTCAATGACACCCAGAGAGATGAAAGAACTGAGAGAGTACATCGATAAAAACTTAGTTCGGGGTTTCGTTCAGCCTGCCAAATCACCCGTGGCTGCACCCATGTTCTTCAAGGAAAAGAAAGATGGGTCTCTTAGATTATGCATAGATTTTAAATTTTTGAAGGCAGTCAGCATGGAAAATACGTACCCTCTCCCCCTGATGAAGGACATGTTAGCCCACCTGGCTAAAGGAAAAATCTTTACCACGCTGGATTTAAGAGAGGCTTATTACCGGATCCGGATTAGGGAGGGGGACAAGTGGAAAACAACTTTTAATTGCCCATTGGGGAGCTTCCAATTTAAAGTGATGCCTTTTGGACTGCAGCACCCCCCCCCCCCCCGCTGTGTTTATGCAATTGATAAATCAAGTGCTCCATGATCATTTTTACAAGGAGGTTTTGGTTTATCTTGATGACATCCTTATTTACACTGAAACGATGGATGAACACATCAAATTGGTCCATGAGGTGTTAAAGAGACTGTTAAAAGCCAAACTGTATGCAAAGAAGTCAAAGTGTGAATTTCACAAGACACGCCTTGACTATCTGGGATATCAGATTTCAAACGAGGGGGTAGAAATGGACCCTGCCAAAGTCAAAGTAGTACTAGAATGGCAACCCCCACACACCCACAAGCAGCTTCAAAGTTTTCTGGGGTTTGCTAACTTTTATCATCAATTTATTCCCTTTCGCAAATCACCAATTTACTCAAAGCAGGAAAAGGAGGGGGGAAACCCCAACCTTGTCAGTCATTGCAGTGGTCATTCGAATGCCAAGCTGAGTTCGAGAAACTAAGGAGACTCTTTGCAGCTGAACCAGTTCTTAAGCACCCTGACACTGAACAGCAATTCATCATTCAAGCCCATGCAAGTGACGTGGCCGTGGGTGCTGTTCTCTTACCAAAAAACCACAGGGGGGAATTACAACCCTGTGCTTACAGTTCCCGACAATTAACTGACACCGAGAGGAGGTGGACTGTTTGAGAGAAAGAGGCTGTTGCAGTTCGGTGGGCATTGCTAACATGATGTCATTTCTTGGAAGGGGGGAAATACCTTTTGAGGTGTGGACTGATCACAAGAATTAGGAGGCTCTGAAAAACCCCCACAAGTTATCCCCGAAACAAGTTTGGTGGGCTCAGTACTTCAACTGTTTTAATTTCACCTTAAAATATTTTCCAGGGGGTAAGAATTTTTTGGCTGATACCTTATCTAGAATGCCTCAGTTCAAGAGCCACTAGGAGGAAGTAATTAACTCCATTATTCCTCTGCCACAATCTGCTTCTCAAATAACTACCATATCACAGACACAGAGACCCCCTGCCAGTCCTGACGATCACTTACTGAAGGAACTAAAGGAGAAATTAGAGACTGACACCTGGTTCAAAGACAACAAATCTATTTTAACCCTAAGGGGAATTAGCCTGGAAAGGATCTAATTTATACCTCCCAGATGGCCTCAGACTCCAAGCACTTCAGCAGAGTCATGACACTAAGCAGGCGGGTCACTCTGGATTTTGAAAAACGTTGCATCTGGCGCAGAGGCAATTCTGGTGGCCAGGAATGAAAAAGGACATTGAGAGTTATGTTAAGAGTTGTGCCATTTGTGCTACCATGAAGAGGCATCCTGGAAAACCCCCAGGATTATTGCAACAAGTTGCCGATCACTCTCAGCCTTGGGAGGAGATAGACATGGATTTTATAGTGGAATTACCTGAGAGCAAGGGAGACACTGTAATATGGACTGTGATTGATCTCTTTTCCAAACAGGTGCATTTCATTGCTTGCTCAGGACTTCCCTCTGCCCAGAAGCTAACCAAACTGTTTTTGAAGCACATATACTGACTCCATGGTGCCCCAAAGTGGATTATTTCTGACAGAGGGGTCCAGTTTTCTGCTAGGTTCTGGAGGGATTTTGTTAAACTGATTTGGTCCTCCCAGGGACTATCATCAGCTTTTCATCCAAATACTAATGGAGCTGCTGAGAAAGCTAACTCAATGGTGGAACAGTACCTCAGATGTTATGTAAATTACCAGCAGACTAATTGGACTGACCTCTTGCCTTTTGCAGAGGTAGCCTACAACAGGGTTTTTCAACCTTTTCACAGATTGGACCACTTTTAGGACATGACAATATTTGAGTACCACCAGTGCTTAGCAAGGTGTCAAAAACTTGATGACTTAAAAAAGGGGGGGGGGATTTTGGGTTTTACTGATTAGATTCATTTGTTGTTATAGAAATGGCTAGTTTATAATATTATGGAAAAGTAAAAAGTTGAGGTTCAATGTTAATGCTTCCTTCTACTGCAACAGAGGAAGTATGTTCTTTTTCCCTTCTCCCCCTCACTTTTCCCCCTTTTTCCTCCCCACTGTGTCCTACTATTTGCTTTTGTATTTTATTCTATAATCTAATAAAATATTACAAACTGTAGAAAAAAAGTAAAAAAGTACCAGTTTTAATTTCTTCGGTGGCTGTTCCTTTGCTGAATCACTTTCCCTTTGCACTGACAAATGTATGATGAATTTATCCATGTTTATTAATATGCACCACTACCAGCTAGTTCAGGGGTCTTCAAACATGGCACTTTTAAGACTTGTGGACTTCAACTCCCAGAATTCCTCAGCCCTCATGACTGGTTGAGGAATTCTGGGAGTTGAAGTCCACAGGTCTTAAAGTTGCTAAGTTTGTAGACTCCTGAGCTAGCTGGTAGTGGTGCATATTAATAAACATGGATAAATTTATCATACATTTGTCAGTCCCCTGCTACACTTGGCTAGCAATCGCATACCACCTGCCATGTGGCAAAGTACCACAAGTGGTACGCGTATCACCAGTTGAAAAGCCCTGGCTTAACCTGCTTTTTCTTTCCCCTGTAGGAGACTCTTTCTTTCTGAGAAGAGCCAACTGTCAACTCTACAAATGAGAATGGCTGTGGCCATTTTCCCTATTCATTTTTGGTTGACACATAGAATGGAGGAAGTGGTTTTGCCCGGTGCTTCGCTAGTCTATATAAACTTTTATTCTGTGGGAACCAAGATCATCAGCTGCTCCTGAGACTGCAGGCTGGGCGTTGCATAAAAAGCCCGCCAAGAAGATGTATTGGGGAACGTAGTTGCTTGCATAGCCTTAGGGGTGGGATTTCTTAACTTTGTATTGGGGAATTGTTACATGTGTCTCCAGATCTGGTTTCACTTTTGATGTGCCGATACTTTGTAACTAATAAACATGTTCTTTTAGGAATTTGCAAGCCTTGGAGTTCTGCTATATTTGTCTCTGTCTGTCAGAACCATGACATTAGGATCTGAGGGTTTCCCGCACGAAGCAATACATTCAAAGTAGGAAAGTGAAAACCCTGCCCCAACTGTCCATCCGGTCAGCTCAAATACAGCCAATCCAAAGGTGTCAAATTGTGTGAATGAACCGATAAGGTGCCACTCTCAAGGTTGTCAGGTCTGATTGTGCCGTCTTCCCTCTGCCATCTTCTCAAGAAAGGGACAGGACATTTCAAAGAGAAAGAACAAAGCAAAGGAAATACACTGCAGAAAGCCCATAAGCCCTCTCCCCCCCAATTCTTCTTCTTCTTCTTGTGCCATATCCATTATTGGACGTTGGCGATCATGTTGGTGATCCTGTTTTTATCAGCAGCCACACGAAAAAGTGCTGAGTTTTGTCCAAACCAGTCCCTTAGATTTTGAAGCCATGATGTTCTTCTTCTACCTGGACCTCATTTGCCTTCAATCTTTCCCTGGAGGATTAAATGAAGTGTGCTGTATTTTTCTGGGTGTCGCATCACATGTCCGAAATATTCTAATTTTCATTTTTTAATTGTTTTGATGATTTCCCTTGGCTTTCCCAGGTGGCTTATCACCTCCTCATTTCTGATCTTGTCAACCCAGCTTATATGTAACAGCTGCCTGTAAATCCACATTTCAAATGCTTCTAGTCTCTTCAGGTGGCCTTCTGTCAGAGACCAACTCTCTACTCCATAGAGCAGGATAGAAAAAATATAGCATCTGACAAGCCTGATTTTCAGTCTTAGGCTTATGTCGTGACTGCAGAAGACTTCCCCCCCCCAATAGAATGGCAAAACCCGAAAAGGAAAAGGGGATTAAGGGAAAAAGGGGTTTAAGGGTTCTGACAGGAACACCCATCAATATCCCCCCCCCCAATCTCTCTCTTGTACTGGCCCTAGCTTCCAGGGATACTTCGCATGGAACCGCTTCACCAAGCTATCTGCCTTCACATGCTGGGCTTTCACCCATCTAGACTCTGACATTGGGTAACCCTCCCATTTGACTAAATACTGCAACTTCCCCTTGTAGATTCTAGAACCGAGGATCCACTGAACTTCATAATGTGTCTCCCCCTCCACCTCTATAGGGCCGGGGGGCACCATTCCTACTGGCCTCAGCATGGATTCCCTGTATGGCTTCAGTAGACTACAATGGAATACCGGGTGCACTTTAACCAACAACCTAGGCAACTTTAGCTCTATGGTCACTGGGTTGATTACTTTCACTATGGGGAAAGGGCCTATGTACTTTGGCCCTAAGTTTTTGCAACTTTGTTTCAGCTTAAGATACTTGGTAGACAGATACACTTTATCCCCTACATCAGGGCTTTTCAACCTTTTCACAGATTGGACCACTTTTAGGACATGACAATATTTGAGTACCACCAGTGCTTAGCAAGGTGTCAAAAACTTGATGACTTAAAAAAGGGGGGGGGGATTTTGGGTTTTACTGATTAGATTCATTTGTTGTTATAGAAATGGCTAGTTTATAATATTATGGAAAAGTAAAAAGTTGAGGTTCAATGTTAATGCTTCCTTCTACTGCAACAGAGGAAGTATGTTCTTTTTCCCTTCTCCCCCTCACTTTTCCCCCTTTTTCCTCCCCACTGTGTCCTACTATTTGCTTTTGTATTTTTGTATTTTATTCTACAATCTAATAAAATATTACAAACTGTAGAAAAAAAGTAAAAAAGTACCAGTTTTAATTTCTTCGGTGGCTGTTCCTTTGCTGAATCACTTTCCCTTTGCACTGACAAATGTATGATGAATTTATCCATGTTTATTAATATGCACCACTACCAGCTAGTTCAGGGGTCTTCAAACTTGGCACTTTTAAGACTTGTGGACTTCAACTCCCAGAATTCCTCAGCCCTCATGACTGGTTGAGGAATTCTGGGAGTTGAAGTCCACAGGTCTTAAAGTTGCTAAGTTTGTAGGCTTCCAGTTCCAGAATGTGGCGACGCCGGTCATGCCTGGAAACTTCTCTCCAGGCCGTCTGGAGTTTCCTTCACCGGTAGACCCCCTAGGGGGTCGAAAATCGCCTTGGAGGGGCGATCACCGAGGAGGAGGCCTGCTGGTGGATAGGGGAGGGCGGCAGCTTTCCCCGAGTCTCCAGTTTCTCCTTAGGGTCAACAGAGCAAAGATCGGCCTGCAAGATGGCTGATCACCCTGCTGCACCATCTGAAAGTCACATCGTCATCTAAGCATTAAAGACCCACCGCGGATGATACGGGTGAGACCCCTTTTGTTCCTCTCCATACCCCTGCTGGTTTTGCCTGTAGAAGCTGTTTGTGGTATTATTTCCCCGTCTGGAGAAAGCGGCTTTAGTAATTGTGGGAACAAACGCGTTTTACAAAAAGGACAGAAAAAATAAATAAATATTCATTTAAAGACTATATTCTATTTCTACTTACATTGTGCTGTAGAAAAAACTGTTTTTTGGAGCGGTATTATATCGGCAGAGTATTTCTTTTTCTATTCTCCCTTTAAAAGATAGAAAAAAGGGAAAAAATGGCGTTTGAAGAAGTCTTTCTAGCTCACTGAGGACACCTACTGGTCAAAAGTTAATATTGGATTGTTGTTTTTTGGAGATGAGAGAGCTTTGGCCTTCAAACTGTTTTTCAAGAAAAAAGATAATTTGAGCTAGCTATGTGATCTGTGGGGGTGGACAATGTTCAATTGTAACCTTCACTAAAAAGGAAAAGGATTTTTCTTCAACTATTGCTAAAATGGAGAAGCCTCAATCACATTTAAACTGTAAACTTATACTGGAAAAGATCTATGAGGCTAAAGAAGAAATATGTACTACAATAAAAGAGGCAAAAATGAACAAAGAATTCAGAAAATGGAAAATAAATCAGATGATATTGATGAAAATGGAATTACTATGGCAAGAAAATGAAAAATTAAAACAAGCAAATCAAAATCTAGAAGGAGCAGTGGTGATCTTAGAAATGGAGAAGGTGGAACACTATTTGAGATTTCAAAATATCCCTGAAGATAGAGAAGAAAATATAGCAGTTGTGATCATTGAGCTTCTGGCAGAGGCTTTGAAAGCAGACAGAGCAGAGATGCAAATGGAGATAGATGAAATATTCTGAATGAATTCAAGCTAAGCAAGGAAATATAAACTACCTAGAGAAGTACATGTGAGATTCATAAAGAAAACAACAAGAGATGAAGTACTGAGAAAAGTGAGAGATGAGCCATTACAATACAAAAATAAAGAAATTGCGGTCTTAAAGCAGATGCCTAAGAGAGTAAGAGATACTCAAAGACAATATCATTTTTTAACTACAAAGCTGGTTGCAAAAGGCATAAATTTTAGATGGTTAATGCCAGAAGGGATTTTAATTAACTGGAATAATACAGGATATCGACTGGATTCAATCTGGAAATCAGAAGATTTTGATGAAAGAAACCGAGCAGTCTTAGATGAAGGAGTGCAACATCAGCAAGAGGAGAGAAAGGAACAGAAACAAATGGAAGAGACAACTGAAAAAGTAACTACACAAACAGGAGAACAGAAAGAGAAATCTGAGCAAGAGAGTGAAGGAACTGCCAGAGAACAGAGGACCATGAGATTGAGTAGACCTAAATATAAATAACTGAAATGGAGAAAAAAACCAGATTTTTTTTCAGTGAATATAAATGGACTAAACTCCCCTTCAAAAAGAAACAAAATTTCAGGAAACTACAGAAATTAAATATAGATATAATTTGTTTGCAAGAGATGCATATAAAAAACAACATTATAAACTGTTGGAATACCCCAAAATTGGGAAACTTTATTATACATCAGCACATCAGAAAAAAAGAGGTGTTGCTGTATACATTAAAGAGACAATAGATTCTAAAATGGTTTAATCAGATGAAGAAGGAAGAATTGTGATGGTAAAAATATATTTACATCAAAAACAAACATTGTTAGTAGTAATTTATGCACCAAATAATAACCAGGAAGAATTCTACCAAAGTCTCCACAGAAAAATAATAGAAATGGAGTACCAAAATATTTGTTTAGTAGGAGACTTTAATGTGATAGTAGATGGGGCAATTGACTATAAAAGTAGTAAAACAGGGAAAACTGGAAGAAGAAGATTACCTAAGACATTTTTTAATATGATAGAAGAAATTGGAGTACAAGATGTTTGGAGGGAAATTAATCCAGGAAAACTACAATATACTTTTTACTCAAATAGTCAAAAATCCTGGTCAAGAATTGATATGATTTGGATGATATCTGAATTGAGGATGGAATATACAGGAAACTGAGATAGAACCAGGTACATGGGCAGACCATAAACCTTTAAAAGTGACGTGGAGAGGAATACAAAAAAAGACTAAGATGGACTTTGAATCAATCTATATTAAAAGAAAGAGAATTTATAGAATTAGCAAAAAAAGAAATGAAGTTTTTCTTTAGAGAAAACAAAAAAGAAGATACAACATTACAAAATGTATGGGACACAGCCAAAGCATATTTTAGAGGTATAGCTATAGCATATATGGCAAAGAAAAACAAACAGAAAACACAGCAATATGTATTATTAAAAGAAAAATTGGGAAAGTTAGAATCAGAACTGCAAAAAAAAAACCCACAGAAAAAGACTTTGAAAAGAAAAATGGAAATAATAAAACACAAACTAAATCTGTTGGATTCAGAAAAATTGGCACAGCAGATAAAAAGAGCAAAACAATTTTTTTTTGAAAATGCAAATAAACCAGGAAGATGGTTAGCTCATAAACTTAAAAAACAGAAGGAGAAGAAAATGATATACAATTTAGTAGATGAAAAAGGCTGTCTACAATTTTAAAATGAAGAAATAAAAAAGATAATTAAGGAATATTACAAGAAACTGTATGACATAGAACAAACTCCAAGAGAGAGAATGATCCAATATCTAGAAGAAAATAATCTTCCAAAAATTCCAGAAACATTTAAGACTATGTTAGAGCAAAAAATCACAATGATGGAAATAACAGAGGCCATAAGAAGGCAAAAAAATGAGAAAACAACAGGGCCAGATGGATTACCAGCAGAGTTATATAAAACCCTACAAGATATACTAAGTGAACTGTTGAAAGATGTTTGTAATGAACTATTGTTGGAGGCTAAACTCCCAACCACATGGATGCAAGCAAACATTACTTTAATACCAAAAGAAGATTCAGATTTGACACAGATTAAAAACTACAGACCGATATCGTTGCTTAATGTGGATTATAAAAATTTTACTTCGATAATGGCAGAGAGATTGAAAAAATACTTAATGGAATTTATACATCCAGACCAAAATGGTTTTCTACCAAAGAGACAAATTAAAAACAACTTAAGAGTGATAATGGACGTATTAGAATACTATGAATTACATCCAGGGAAACAATTGGCACTAATATTTCTGGATGCTCAAAAGGCATTTGACAATGTTTCCTGGCATTTTATGACTCACCAACTACAAATAATGGACTTTGGACAGAACGTTATAAATATGATAAAAACCAATATATAATAAACAAACAGCGAATGTGATGGTGAATGGAGATTATACTGAGAACTTTGAGATAAAAAAAGGTACAAGGCAAGCATGTCCACTATCTCCATTGTTATTCATTTTCACTCTGGAAGTTTTAAATAGAAATGTTAGACAAGATACAGAAATTAAGGGACTGGAAATAAAAGGCAAAACATATAAATTACAAGCATTTGTTGATGATTTGGTATTTATCTTAGAAGAACCTTTGGAGATGATCCCTAAATTACTGGGAAAGATAGAACAATATGGAGAAATGGCAGGACTGAAAATAAACAGAGAAAAAACTGAAGTAATAGCTAAAAACCTTACAGATAAACAAAAAAAATGTTAGAAAAAACAGAACTACAGATAGTTAAAAAGGTTAAATATTGGGGTATACATTTAACAGCAAGGTGTTTAACGATAAAAGAAGATAATTAGATAAAATTATTGAATCAAATAAAACTGGATTTGGAAAAATGGAAAAATTTGCAATTGTCAATACTAGGAAGAATTGCTACAGTGAAAATGAATGTATTGCTGAAAATCTTATTTTTATTTCAAACAATACCCATAAAACTTGAGAAATTTTTTTTCCAAGATTTAAATTCAATAATTTTGAAATTCGTTTGGCAAGGAAAGAAAGCTAGAATTAAGATGAAAACAATACAAGACGCCAAGGAAAATGGAGTATTTGGTTTACCGGAGTGGGTTTTGTACTATCAAGCATCTGTATTAACATGGGTAAAAGAATGGATAACTCTCAGAAATAAAAGGTTGTTATATCTGGAGGGGCATGATTTACAATTGGGGTGGCACGCCTTTTTATGGTATGGGAAAAATAAAATTCATAAATATTTCCAAAACCTTTATATAAGAAACACATTATTAACAGTATGGGAAAAAATAAAAAGTAAAATATATTTGAAAATTCCAGGGTGGTTGTCAACTATGGAAGCATTTGTATACCCAAATTTGGTGGACTTTGAAAAAATATGGACATATAGAGATATTCTAAATTCTGAAGGGAATTTAAAATCTAAACAAGAAATGGAAAATCAGGGTATCAACTTGCCATGGTGCGCACATCTACAAATACAAACTAGATATGAGAAAGATGTTAAACTGTATGGATTTTATAAACAACAAACGGCATTTGATAAGACTTCGTTAACTTCGGATGAGAAATTAATTAAGAAAATGTATAACTTTTTATTAACTTTGGAAATGGAAAGCGAACAAGTTAAAGAAACAATGATAAGATGGGTGAAAAATTTTGGATATAATATAGAATTAGAAAAATGGCAAAATTTATGGGAAAGAAATTATAAACTGACAATGTCAACCTCATATAAAGAAAATTTATATAAAATGTTTTATAGATGGCACTTGCCACCAGCAAGATTAGCAAAAATGTTTAAAAATATGTCAGATAGATGTTGGAAATGTAAACATAAGTCAGGCACGCACTATCATGTTTGGTGGACATGTGATAAAGTAAAGAATTATTGGAAAAAGTTACATAATTGGTTAGAAAAGATGTTGGGAGAACACGTAGATTTTAAACCTGAACTTTTTTTATTAGGTATAATGCCAGAAAAGACTAACAAACAAAGCCTATATTTGATTTTGCATGTTACAACAGCAGCAAGAATTATATTTGCGCAACATTGGAAGAATGAAGGAATAATTTAAAAAATACTAGAATGTGCAGAGGTGGACAGATTGACTATGAGACTAAAAGAAAAAGAAGAAACAGAATATTATCAAACTTGGGACTTATTTTATTGATGGCTAGAGGAAAGAATAAAGGATTAGGAATTAAATATGTATTAGTGAATTTAAACTCAGACAGCACGTTGGTTGAACAATTATTATTGTATTTGTATGGAAAAAATTAATAAAATCTTATTAAAAAAAACAAGAATAAAGTCAAGGAAACAGTAGGTCCACTAAAGAGAGAAGATGGCAAGGAAGTAACAGACAGTAGGGAGAAAGCAGAGCTGTTTAACTCATTCTTTGCATCAGTCTTCACACAAGAAGAAATTATAGCACAACATACCAAAAAAATACTGCAAAAGACAAACTAGAAACACAAATTAAAATAAGCAAGAAAATGGTAAGAGAACACCTATCCGACCTTGACAAATATAAATCACCGGGACCCGACAGATTACATCCCAGAGTTCTCAAGGAGCTGGCAAATGATATCTCAGAACCATTGCACCATATCTTTCAAAAATCCTGGCGCACTAGGGAAGTACCTGAGGATTGGAAAAGGGCTGATGTGGTTCCCATCTTCAAGAAAGGAAAAAAAAAAAAAACAGACCCAGGAAACTACAGACCAATCAGCCTACCATCAATACCTGGGAAGATCCTGGAAAAGATAATCAAAAAACAGATCTGCGAACAACTAGAAGCAAACAAAGTTATAACTGGTAGCCAGCATGGGTTTGTCAAAAACAGATCATGCCAAACCAATCTTATTTCATTCTTTGATAAAGTGACTAAATTATTGGACCAGTGAAACGCTGTAGACATAGTATACTTAAATTTCAGTAAGGCATTTGACAAAGTATACCACAACCTGCTGCTTTGTTGTTGTTGTTGTTAATTGCGAAGTCGTGTCCAACCCATCGCGACCCCATGGACAATATTCCTCCAGGTCTTCCTGTCCTCTACCATCTTCTGGAGTCCATTTAAGTTCACACCTACTGCTTCAGTGACTCCATCCAGCCATCTCATTCTCTGTCGTCCCCTTCTTCTATTGCCCTCAATCTTTCCCAGCATTAGGCCCTTCTTCAGTGAGTCCTTCCTTCTCATTAGGTGGCCAAAGTATTTGAGTTTCAACTTCAGGATCTGGCCTTCTAAAGAGCAGTCGGGGTTGATCTCTTCTAGGACTGACCAGTTTGAACGCCTTGCAGTCCAAGGGACTCGCAGGAGTCTTCTCCAGCACCATAGTTCAAAGGCCTCAATTCTTTTGCGCTCAGCCTTTCTTATGGTCCAACTTTCACAGCCATACATTGCAACTGGGAAAACCATGGCCTGGACTATACGTACTTTTGTTGGCAGGGTGATGTCTCTGCTTTTTAGTATTCTGTCTACATTTGCCATAGCTTTCCTCCCCAGGAGCAAGCGTCTTTTAATTTCTTGGCTGCAGTCCCCATCTGAGGTGATCTTGGAGCCCAGAAAAATAAAATCTGTCACTACCTCCATTTCTTCCCCATCTATTTGCCAGGAATTGAGAGGGCTGGATGCCATGATTTTGGTTTTCTTAATGTTGAGTTTCAAGCCAACTTTTGCACTCTCCTTCTTCACCCACATCAAGAGGCTCTTTAGTTCCTCTTCACTTTCTGCCATTAGAGTGGTATCATCTGCATATCTTAGGCTGTTAATATTTCTCCCGGCAATCTTAATTCCAACTTTTGATTCATCTAGCCCTGCCTTTCTCATGATGTGCTCTAAGCTAGAAAAAGGTGGTGTTGAAAGAAAAATAATCATCAGGGTCCTATTATGTCCTAAACGTCATATGCTGCTTCCCTGGGGCTGTGGCTGATGGCTATGTCCTGTGTTGGATTTTTTGGGGTGGGGGGTTGTTGGTTCTAGGGATCTTTGTCTTTCTAATCCCATCAGCTCTAAGCTTCTTGGCTCCACAGTATTGTAGGTAGCCTACAACAATACTGTGCACAATAGCACTGGACTCACCCCATTTAAAATAGTAACGGGTCGAGATTTTGTGCCTATGCCTGAGTACCCCCAGGAGCCTCCTACTTCCCAGACTTTGGATCAACGGGTGACATCTTTCCAGGGGGTTTGGGTGAATGTGAAGAAAGCATTGGCCAAGGCTACCAAGGTTTATAAGGAGCAAGCAGATAAATGACGCTTCCCTCAAAAACCTTTTTATTTTGGGCAATTGGTTTATCTTTCAACAAAATATTTAAGGTTAAAGTTACCCAGCAGAAAATTGGGGCAAACGTTCCTTGGTCCTTTTCCCATCACCAAGATCATAAAACCTGTTACAGTGAAATTGACTGTTGGGAAAAGTCCACCCTGTGTTTCATTGTAGTCTGTTAAAACCTGTGTCTGAATCCTCTTTAAGACCTATTCCAAAGAAGCCGCTGGGTCCAGTAGTAGTAGAGGGGGAGACACATTATGAAATAAAATGAATTATTTTTTTTATTTATTTAAAAGTTTTATAAATTTATTACAATATAAACCCCCCCACCCCTTCCCCCCTCCCCCACTTCCCAGAGCTGATTACAGGATAAAAATAAAATAAACAAACATAATCTAACTAACATTAATCAACTATACTATCAATCAAAACCATAACACACTTTAACTCCTTCTCCCAACAAATATTAACAAATTAAATCAAAAATAATAAAATAATTAAAACTAATAATAATTGTCTAGAATCTACTCAAAAGCAAGATAATACTTTTCAATCTCATATTTCTTCTGAATGTAATCAATCCATCTTCTCCAAACCATAATATATTTTTCTTGTGAATTATCCTTCAAATAGGCGGAGATTTTCACCATGTTTGCTAAATTAGACACTTTAAGTATCCATTCTTCCAAAGCAGGCAATAAGTTTTTCTTCCAATATTGCCCCACCAATAGTCTTGCAGCTGTTATAAGGTTCAACATCAAATTAATTTCTTTAACATCAAAATCTACAATAATACCCAACAAAAACAATTGCGGAGTAAACTTTATCTTTCTCTTTAAAATCTTTTGAATATTCCACCAGATCTTAATCCAAAAAGCTTTAATATCTCTACAAGTCCACCAAATATGAAAATAAGTTGCATCTAAATTTCCACATCTCCAACATTTGGGCTGTAAATTCGGATACATGCGAGACAATTTTTGGGGATCTAAATGCCATCTATAAAACATTTTATAAAAAATTTTTCTTAAATTTTGCGCCTGAGTAAATTTTACATTTCTAACCCAAATTGTCTCCCATGTATCCAATAAAATCGGCTCTTGAATATTTTGCGCCCATTTGATCATACAGTCTTTAACTAATTCTGTTTCAGAATCCAATTCTATTAAAACATTATAAATTCTTTTTATATGAGTTCGACCTTGATCTTTAATCTGTTTTACCAAATTCACATCCTCTAAGGTGATACCAATCTTTTGATCTAAACTCCACCTCACTAACAATTGATTATAATGAAACCAAGAGTGTACAATATTTTCTTGCTTCAACTCAATCAATGACTTTAATTGCCAGTCTTGCCCAACCAAACTAAGTAATTCCTTATAAGAAATCTTATCCAAATTCACTCCCCTGGATGCTCCCTCTATCACGTGTCCAGGAATCCCCCAAATTGGAATTTTATAATTTAACCTATAATAATATTTCTTCCAGACACGCAACAAGGCACTTCTCAAAATATGGGTTTTAAAAACCTGATCAACTTTTTTATCATAACTTAAATAAGCGTGCCATCCATATAATAAATCCCATCCCTCAAGAGAAAGAATATTTTTATTTGTTAAGTTGAGCCAATCACTAATCAAGGTTAAAGCCGCCACATCATAATACAATTTTAAATTAGGCGCTTTAAGTCCTCCTCTTTCCCATATATCTTGTATAATCTTGAATTTAACTCTTGGCTTTTTCCCTGCCCAAATGAACTTATTAATCCCTTTCTGCCATTCCTCCAAATTAACATCTTTCTTCAAAATAGGTATCATTTGAAACAAGAAAAGAAACTTTGGAAGTATATTCATTTTAACTGCTGAAATTCTCCCCAACAAAGATAATTGTAGTTTTTTCCATTCATTTAAGTCCTTTTGCACTTTTGCCCATAGTATCTCATAATTATTTTTATACAATTTAACATTAGAAGCTGTGATATATACTCCTAAATATTTAACCTTTCTCACTGTTTCAAAACCTGTTAGTTTAATCAAAACATCCTTTTCCTTCATAGACATATTTTTCGATAATATTTTAGTCTTATTATTATTTACCTTAAAACCAGAAACCTTCCCATACTGAATTAAAATTTTTACCAAATCCCTAACCGAGTCTGTCGGTTGAGATAATGTCACAACCAAATAATCAGCAAAAGCTCTCAACCTATAATCATTCTTATTTATTTTTATTCCCTTTATTCTAGGTGACTCCCGAATTTTAATAAGTAAAATCTCCATTGTTAAAACAAATAACAATGGGGATAAAGGACATCCCTGTCTTGTACCCTTTTCAATTTTAAATGCTTCTGTTAAACCCCCATTAACTATGATTTGTGCAGATTGTTGTTGATAAATTGCCTTAAGGGCAACTAAAAATTTATCCCCAAAATTCATTTCCTCTACTACTTTAAATAAAAATTGCCAATCTAATTGATCAAAAGCTTTTTCAGCATCTAAAAAAATCAATGCAGCAGGGATTTGATTGTTCTTATCCAAATACTCAATTAAGTTAACAATTTGTCTAACATTATATTTCATATATCTTCCAGATATAAATCCAGATTGGCCACTATGAACCAATTGTTTCAAAACTCGCATTAATCTATTTGCCAATATTTTTGAAAAAAAATTATAATCTGTATTCAAAAGAGATAAAGGCCTATAATTTTTGGGCCAATAAAATGAAATAAAATAAAATGAATTCTTGATTCCAGGTTGTACAAGGGAAAGTTACAGTACCTCGTTCAGTGGAAAGGCTATCCACTGTCAGAAGCTACATGGGTGAAATATACCAATGTGAAAGCGGACAGGTTAATAAAAAAGTTTTATGATAAATATCCTCACAAGCCTCGGGGAAATACTTAACATGCTTTTTGATTCCTTCACAGGAGACTCTTTCTTTTTGAGAAGGGTCGACTGTCAACTCTACAAATGAGCATGGCTGCAGCCATTTTTTCTTCTCATTCTAGGTTGCCACATAGAATGGAGGGAGGGGGTTACCCAGGTGCTTAGTTAGTCAAAATAATCTTCTGTCCCATGGGAACCAAGGTCATCGAATGCTCCCAAGACTAGAGACTGGGCGTTGCATAAAGAGCCCGCCAAATAATCATATTGGGGAACATAGTTGCTTACATAGCTTTTATAGGTGGGACGTTTAACTTTGTATTGGGAAATTGTTACTTGTGTATTCAGACTTGGTTTCAATCTTGACCATGCCAATACTTTGTAACTAATAAACATGTTCTTTGAGGAATTTTCAAGCCTTGGAGTTCTGCTTTATTCATCTCTGTCTGTTGGAACCATGACACTTGCAGTATGAGTTCATTCGTAATCTTGTTGTTCAGGCCATGTTTGAACTGTGAAATCAGGGATGGCTCATTCCAATCCAAATTAGCGGCAAGGCTGGCAGAGTTGTTGAGAGGCTGTTTCTTCTTGTATGGGGTCACTGAGGTGTTGTCTAAATGTGGCTAGGAAGTGTTGGAAATTATCCAGGATTGGGTCATTGCATTCGATGAGGGGAAGAGACCATCTGGTGGCAGAAGCTGTGAGGAGGCTGAGAATGAGGGAAACTCATGATCTGTCCATCGGAAACTCCACTGGTTGGGTGCCAATGAAAACATCGCACTGAGCAAGGAATGTTCTCATCTTGGTTGAGTCTCCTGTAAATCTCTCCAGTAAACAGCTAGGAGGTTTGGGAATACACACACCGGCTGTTGGTATCTCTGGAGCCAGAGCAGGTGCTGCAAGTGGCAGAAGCGGTGGAATGGGCAATTGTTGAGTCACATTTTGCAGCTGCTGGATCATCTGATGCATATTAGCTACTAGATTCCGTACTTCGGTTTCCAAACCTTCTTGGCATCTGCAGATGCCATCTATTTCCAAAACATCAGCTGTTGCTCCAGGTTGCGGATTTGATGCCATACTGTGCTTCTGTAGTCCATGAAAATTTGGGGGAGTAGATCACATTAATGTCAGACACAGGAAATCAGGAGCCAGGATAGAGTTCAAAAGCACTATGAGTTCATTCCATGCAACCTATACACAAAAATCTGATCTACTAATGGTCAAGGCAAATTGGCGCCAGATAAGAGTCAACGGACTTCGGGACTTCCGGTGGCGATCGCCGTGCCGATGGCGGCTTTCTCTTAGCCATCCGCCCTGAGCTTGTGTTAAAGCCTGCAGAGATGGCGAACAACAGCTGTTTCGCAGCTTGGAGCCTCTCTCCCCAGGAGAAGGGGAGGAGGTGAGCTTTCTCAGATAGAGGTTGAGTTCCCCAGGACCTCCATAAATCTTTTTTGGGGAGGTCGAAGGGTGAGAACTCCCTCGGAGTCCGAGGTGTTCTCCGCATCTCAGGACGCCTTTGTTCTTAGGAACAAAGCTAGACGCTGCTTCCACATCTGCATTTTAGAGAAATCTGTGAGTAAAATTAAAAGCAGATGGAGCTGACCAGGAGGGATCAGAATTGTGAGAATTTGGGACTTTAACTCAGGAAATAATTAAGGAATCTTCTCCACCTATTAATTTTAATAAAAGGAAGAAGAGAAAAATGGCACAGGAATGCTGTTTCTTTGTCTGAAAGGATATTGTTAAGAAAGACTTTCACTTGGCAACAAAGTTTAAACAATGTAACAGATTTTGGTTGCTCATTCAAAAAGCAAGCTTTTTTTTCTTATTTGGGGGGATTTGTTTTTACTATCCTCTCTCTTCTTTTTCTTTTTTCTTTTTGTAATTGTTGGTTTTATAAGATTGTATAAGACTTATAAGAAATGGTTCTAAATACTTTCCAGTTTTTAGATCCAAAACTTATATTGTTAAACTTTTCAAGTCTTTTTCTTTTTCCATGATCAACAAGAGTCTCCTCCTTGCTTGCCACCTCTACAGGGTGACTTTCGACCCTTTCCAGGGTCCCCCAGCAGAGTGAAACCAGACACGAAAGATGAAGCCCCATCTTCCAGCGTCTGCATTGCCATGAGATACCAACCAAAAGTAAAAAATTAGTATTCTAACCAAATTTTGTTCCTCTTTAATGCAATATACTTGCAATGTCGAAAGAAATAATTGAGAACTGAAATTTATTTATTTATTGTTTTTCTTTATTAAATTTTTATGCCACCCATCTCCCCTACAAGGTGACTCTGGGCAGCTTCTTAATTCTAACAATTTTAATTAATTGTTAATTCTAACAATTCTAACTGTTGGAATCCAGTATCTCTACTGTGTAGGAGAGTTCTATATAAAGCTGAACATTTGGTCTCCTTCCTAATTTTGGCAAGCTCTTTGGTTGAATTTTAAATTTGTTTATTCTGTAGTCCTTGATTAGAGACAATTTGATGTAGTGGTTAAAGGCACTGGGCTAGAAACTGGGAGATTGTGATTTCTAGTCCCACCTTGGGCCATTCGCCCTATCTCAGCCCTAGGAAGGAGACAATGGCAAACTGTTTCTGAAAATTAGTCTAAGAAAACTGCAGGGACTTGTCCAGGCAGTTGCCAGGAGTCAGGAATTATTTGAGGGTGAATGCACATACACACAACACCCGAAAACCCCTCACTTAGAAAAGAACCACCTTCTGTCCTCAATACTTTTATTCAAAGAAATTTGTCCTTTATTTTAATGGCTTTAAAAAATATAAATATTTGACTTTGTCTTTTTACAGGTACAAATCTATGAATTGGAGGAGCACAAAATTGAAACATGGAGGGGTAAGCATATGTTGTAAACCATTCAGAATGAATCTGATCCTCCAAAATTGCTGTGCAGCATTCTTGTTTACTAGATCTTTTATTGTCCCCAAATCTAAGAATGGTAATATACCTGTAAACTGCTCAGATCCTCAAATGCAGCACTAACATTAATATAACTTGACACTTGTCCCAATAATTGAGAGTGTTATTTCTCACTGTCCTTCTATTCCTTCTCATAAATATTCCCTTTCTCATATAATTGGTGCTATAATTTCCTTCACTGTTGTAGGCAGTGAATATGAATATCTAGCTGTATTTTAATTTGTTCTTAGGTAATGATAATATTGGAATGTTTACTTTTTCAGTTAAGAAAAAAATTAATGAAAAATCTAATCGGAATATATACGGTTTTCTTAAAATCTAAGCAGGTATATTTTGTAGAAAGCAGAACACTTCTCCTATAGCAGGAAATGCCATTTTAAATCATTGGTTGTAGTTAACAAAATCTGTGTAATTCTAAAATTTTGTAAGAGTAAGCAGTTTCAAATTAAGTAACATATATTCTTTATCTTTCCCACTAACCCCACTATGCCCATTACATGCCAAAACATATCTTAAGAAATTATTAATAAATGAGAATATTAAGGTCAGTCAAAATACATCATGTTGAAGATGGGTCCTCTATACCTGCTATGTGTCATAGGAAAAAACTGATAGCCCATTTATTTTACTGATCTTTTTTTTTTTTTTTTAAAAAAAAAAAAATACATTGGCCTTCTGAAATATAAACACTTGGATAATCCCAAACTTTCTTTAAAATACTCTGTACAACTTTTTTTTTTAAATATTTTTTTTTATTTTTCATTTATTCATACAAAATACAATTCAATTAAAATCCTAACCACTGGTACCACCTGCCCATTCCCCCCAGGCCGCGTCCACCCTCTCTAATCCTTCCCTACTTCCCTCCTCTTTCTCTCCTCCCCTCCTACTCTCTTCCCCTCCCCTTCTCCTCTAACCATCCTACTTCCTCCCTGCTCCTTCCTCCCCTCTCATCCCTCTCACACACATGAACGCAGCATAAGGGAAATGCCCAAGCATTTATCATGACTATATTATCATTACCCACCCACTCACCCACCCACCCACCCTCAACCCTCCCCCCCTCGCTTCCCAGAGCAGATTACAGGGTTATTAATAAGAAAGTTAACAATAATAAAAAAAAGGAAAAGAAGAAAGAAAAAAGAAAAAAAAAGAAAAAAAACATCATACTTAACCTTTAACTCCCCTTAAATTAAGTCATATAAACAAATCTCTACAACAGTTACTATAAAATTTACTCATAAAGTAAATGAAACTTTATAGTCCCATATTTTTTCTGAATATAATCTATCCATCTTCTCCATACAATAATATATCTTTCTTGTGTATGATCCTTCAAATAAGCAGAAATTTTTGCCATTTCTGCAAAGTTAGAAACTTTAAATATCCATTCTTCTAAAGTAGGCAACGAATCCTTCTTCCAATATGAGCCTACTAGTAACCTTGCTGCAGTTAATAAATTCAACATTAAAGTAGTTTCTTTGTCATTTAAATCCACAAAGATACCCAATAGGAATAATTGAGGGGTGAACTTTATCTTCCTTTTAAAAATCTTTTGAATGTTCCACCAAATCATAATCCAAAAAGCCTTTACCTTTTTACAATTCCACCAAACATGAAAATATGTCGCATCCATATTACCACATCTCCAACATTTGGGTTGTAAATTTGGATACATACAAGATAATTTTTTAGGATCTAAATGCCATCTGTAAAACATTTTATAAAAATTTTCCCTCAAATTTTGAGCTTGTGTAAATTTAACATTTCTAATCCAAATTGTCTCCCATAAGTCCAATGGGATCGGTTCCTGGATATTCTGAACCCATTTAATCACAAACTTTCTTTAAAATACTCTGTACAATTTTTGTTATGATAATTTTGAAGTTCATACTCAAGGCTATAGTGTCCTCTAGAGATCACATTGATTATTTGGACTATCACATCTCAAGCAAGGGGGGGGGAGATGGACCCAGAGAAAGTGTGAGCTGTACTAGAGTGTCCCCCCCTCGCACCAGGAAGCAACTACAGAGCTTCCTGGGCTTTGCAAATTTTTACCGGCAGTTTATCCCTTCCTTTGCCCAGATTGCGCTCCCCATTACAAATCTATTAAAGACCAAAGGTGGGGATAAGGCAAAACCCAGCCAATCACTGAAATGGACTGGGGAATGCCAAGCCGCTTTTGAAAAGTTAAAGAGACTTTTTTCTGCGGAGCTGTTACTGAAGCACCTGAATCTGGAGGAAGCTTTTGTTATTCAGGCTGATGCCAGCAATGTGGCGATGGGGCGGTAGTCCTCCAAAGAAATAAGGAGGGCCAGCTACAACCCTGTGCATACACCTCCAGAAAATTATCTGAAACGAGCAAAGGTGGGTGGCCTAGGAGATGGAGGCCTATGCTGTACAATGGGCTTTCCTAACTTGGAGACATTTCCTAGAAGGGAGTAAAACACCCTTCTAGGTGTGGACTGACCATAAGAATCTCGAAGCACTGAAAACCCCTAGGAAACTGTCCCCTAAGCAAGCATGGTGGGCTCAGCATTTCCACTGATTCAACTTTACCATTCATTACCTTCCTGGAGGGAAGAATTTTCTGGCAGACACCCTGTCTAGAATGCTGCAATATAACAGTGCAAAATCTGAAGTAATTAAACCAATGCTGGCCCCCAAACAGTTAGCAGTGCCTGTGACTACCAGGGCACAAACCAAGGTCACGATGCCACTAGACAAAACAATGGCCCAAGAGTTTAAGAAAGCATTGGAAACAGATGAATGGTTTCGGAATCATAAGAACGTATGTTTAATAAAAGACATCCTGGCTTGGGTCGGAGAGAAACTGTATGTTACAGCAGCTTTAAGACTAAAAGTGATGTGAGCTGGGCACGACTCGAAAATAGCTGGGCACTTTGGGTTCATCAAAACCCTACACCTTATCAAGAGACAATTCTGGTGGCCTTCTTTGAAAAAGGACATTGAGAACTATGTAGCCAGCTGCCCCACGTGTGCTGCCGCAAAGAGGTGGCAAGGGAAAGCACCAGGACTGCTTCAGCCAATGGCAAGACCTTCAGCACCCTGGAGAGAGATCTCTATGGATTTTATTGTAGAGCTTCCTGAAAGTGCGGGAAACACAGTTATTTGGGAGGTTACAGACCTGTTCTCTAGGCAAGCCCATTTCATTCCATGTCCCAAGATCCCAACTGCTGAAGCCCTGGCTAAGCTCTTTGTGCAACACATTTATCAATTTCACAAGGCCTCAAAATGTATTATCTCAGGTAGGGGGGTCCAGTTTATCTCTAAGTTCTGGAAAGCTTTTCTGGACCTTCTGGGTTCTAGTCAAGGACTGTCATCTAGTCAACACCCTCAAACGAATGTGGGGACAGAGAGACTGAACTGTATTCTAGAACAGTACCTTAGATGCTTTATTAATTATCAGCAAGACAATTGGACTGATTTGTTACCTTTTGCTGAGGTTGCGTATAATAATGCTGTGCATTCAAGTATGGGTTTTACCCCTTTTCAGGTTGCAAATGGTCAAACTTTTGTCCCCATGCCTGAACTACCCACTAAGGAACCTGACATTCCCTCTCTGCAGGAATGGATTAAGCAGTTGCAAAATACCTGGCCTGTGGTATAAAAAGCATTGGATGAAGTCAGGGATGCCTATAAGGCTCAAGCTGGCAACAAGAGGGTGTAGCCCAAACCTTTTAATGTGGGGGATAAATTTTACCTGTCCACTAAATACTTACAGTCTCTACAGCCCTCCCAAAAATTAGGACCTAGGTTTGTTGGACCCTTTCCTATTAAATGTATCATTAACCCAGTAACTGTCGAATTAGAGCTCCCTAAGAGCCTAAAACAAATCCTTCCTGTTTTTCACTGTAGCTTGCTTAATCCGGAGATTACGTCTAACCTTAGGCCTCTTGCACCTCCGGTACCTACACCCATATTAGTTGAGGGTGAACAATACTTTGAAGTGCAAGATATTTTGGATTCCCGTAGACATCATGGTTCTACACAGTATGTCAGGACCCACTACAACAGTGGTTCTCAACCTGTGGGTCGGGACCCCATTTGGGGTCGAACGACCATTTCATGGGGGTCGCCAAACAAGGCTGTCCGCCATTTTTTCCCCCTTTTCTTTGGCCACGCCCCTGGCACCCGGTGATGTATAAGTGGTTGGGGGTCACCACAACATGGGGAACTGTATTAGGGGGTCGCAACATTAGAAAGGTTGAGAACTACTGCACTACAATACCTCATCCTAAAGAAGTAGAACTCGTGGAAACGGTGTCTTCCAAAAGGAGCTTCTATTAGGAGAAGCTGATAGCAGGCATAATAGACAGGATCTGAGGGTTTCCCACCAGATCGATAGGTAAAAAGTATCCCAAGCATAACCCCACCCCATAGTTCATCCGGTCAGTTCAAACAGGCCAATCCCAAGGTGTCAAGTTCGTTGTGGGAAAAAAGGAGATAACATCAGGCCGTCTCTGGGTTGCAGTGATGTTTAGGCGGCTCTTTGCACCTTCCCTTGCGAACGCAGAGATAAAACAGTTGCTGGAGGTACATTCCATTCTCCTCCCCCCCTTTACTAGATGACAACGGGAGAGAAAGTTCACAGAGAAAGAAACGGAGAAACAGCAAAGTGTTACATTGTAGCGATAGAGGAAAACAAGACAATAAGCCTGAAGTGCTTCCCCCCTCCCCTCCAGGAGTATGGCATAACCCAGGGAGAGAAGAGAATGCAATTCGGGTTTAGAAACAAAGAAAAAGACCCTTTAAAATATGGGTTCTGACATCCTGCCTCCCTTAAAAAAAGAGAGATCCAGCTGTGGAGAGGTAGAGACAAATAATATATAGGTTAGTCAGGTTTGTTTGGATATTCAATGTGAAATTTTTTAAATAGTCTAGGAGTGTTAATGTGGCGTTTGTTGACCCACTCATTTTGGGAGGACGGTAGGTGTTTCCATGCTACTAGGTATTGGGTTGAGCCATGGTGTTTTCTGGAGTCTAGGATTTCTTTGATTTCAAATTGTTCTCCTTCAACCATAATGGGAGGAGGAGGTGGGGCAACAGCTGGTCTTAAGGGTGACTGTTGCTCGCATTTTAGGAGGCTGCAGTGAAAGATTGGGTTAATTTGTCTGAGAGATTTTGGTAGTTCTAATTCTACCATTACCGGGTTGATGACTCTAATGATGGGGAAAGGTCCTATGTATTTGGGTCCTAATTTCTTTGATAGTTGTAAGGATTTTAGGTATTTAGTGGATAGGTAAACCATCTCCCCCACTATGAAAGGTTTTGGTTCGACTCTCTTTTTGTCTGCTTGTGTTTTGTATGTTTGTCTAGCCTCACCTAGTGCTTTTCTAACAACTGGCCATGTATTTTGCAATTGTGCAATACACTCCTTTAATGAGGGGATGGCAGGTTCGGTGGGTGATAGCTCTGGCATTGGACTGAAGTTTTGTCCTGTAGCTACTTGGAATGGGGTGTAGCCTGTGCTGGAGTGGACGGCATTATTGTAAGTGACTTCAGAAAATGGAAGTAGATCAGTTCAGTCAGTCTGTTGGTAATTAATAAAGCACCTAAGATATTGTTCAAGTACTGAGTTTGAATATTCCGTCCCACCATTTGTTTGTGGATGATGACTAGATGACAGCCCCTGGGTGGTCCCTGAAAGAGACAAAAACTCCTTCCAGAACTCTGAGGTGAACTGCACCCCCTATCAGATATGATACACTGGGGTGCCCCATGTAAGCAATAGATCTGTTGAACAAACAGCTTCGCTAGTGTTTTTGCAGTGGGGATCTTTGAGCAGGGTATGAAATGTACTTGTTTGGAAAAAAAGGTCTGTCACAACCCAAATGACTGTATTCCCACTGTTCCCTGGTAGTTCTACTATAAAATCCATGGAAATTTCTTTCCAGGGCACTGAGGGGGTTGCTACTGGTTGTAGCAGTCCAGGAGATTTTCCTTGTAATCTCTTGGCTGATGCACATGTTGGGCAGCTGGCTACATAGCTTTCAATGTCCTTTTTGATCTATGGCCACCAAAGCTGTCTTTTAACTAAGTGTAATGTTTTCACATATCCAATGATTTTGAATCATGGCACAGTTGCATGAATGCTAGTCTCTGACTCTTTGGTATGTATACTTTCTCCCCCAACCAAGATAGTCTGTCTGTAATAGTGCACAGGTTTTTGTGATTCAGGAACCATTCATTGGTCTCTAAGGCTTTCCTGAATTTGATCCCTGCTTGCCTGGCTAACAGCTTCTGTAGCTTGGCTTGTGCTTGGGTAGTTACTCGTGCCGCCAGCTGGGGTTCAGGCATGAGTGGTTTTGTTACACTGGGTCGGGTACTATTGTATTGAGGCATTCTGGATAGTGCATCTGCCAGAAAGTTCTTCCCCCCGGTAGATGTTTTATGGTAAAATTGAAACGATGGAAATGTTGAGACCATTGCACTTGTTTAGGGGTAAGCTTTCTTGGCGTTTTTAGCACTTCCAGATTCTTATAGTCAGTCCACACTTGGAAGGGGATTTTGTTTCCTTCCAAAAAGTGCCGCCAGGTGAGGGGCGCCCACCTTACTGTGTACACTTCTTTTTCCCAGACTGCCCACCTCTGTTCTGTTTCAGTTAGTTTCCTCGATGTGTATGCACAAAGCTGGAGATCCCCTTTCTCATTTTCCTGTAACAGTACAGCCCCCACTGCTACATCACTAGCATCTGCTTGAATTACAAAGGGCTTTTCAGTGTCAGGGTGTCGCAGGACGGGTTCAGCGGAGAAAAACTGCTTTAGTCTCTCAAATGCGGCTTGGCATTCTACTGTCCATTTTGATGGTTGGCTGGGTTTAGGTTTGCCTTCCCCTCTGGTTTTTAACAAGTTGGTGATGGGTAAAGCGATTTGAGCAAACGAGGGGTTAGAAATTGGCAAACCCCAGGAAGTTTTGCAGTTGTTTTCTTGTGCGGGGTGGTGCCCATTCTAACACCACTCTGACTTTCTCAGGGTCCATTTCTATGCCCTCAGGGGAGATGCAATACCCCAGGTAGTCTATTTTCTCTTTGTAAAATTCACATTTGGACAGTTTAGCATAGAGGTGGGCTGCCCGCAATTTGTTCAGGACTGCCTTAACCAGTTTTACGTGCTCTTCCATGGTCTCTGTGAATATAAGGATATTGTCCAGGTACACCAAGCATTCCCTTGTACAGGTGCTCCCTTAGCACATCATTTATTAGCTGCATGAAGATGGCTGGGGCCCCTTGCAGTCCGAACAGTAAAACTCAGAATTGGTAACACCCCAGTGGGCAGTTTTCCATTCATCTCCTTCCTTGAATCTGATTCGGTAATACTGTAAGCTCTGTTGTTCTCCAATCCACCTGTGGATTCCACTTGGCTAGCCACGCCATGCCCAGGATTATGGGGCACTCCATGCCCGGGGTCACTACGAATGTTATAGTCTCTATGTGATCCCCCAGGGTGAGTTGGAGCGGCAACGTTGCTAGGGTGGCTGGCATCCCCCCTGCTATGGACCCATTTAATTGACCGAAAGAAATCGGTTTCTTCAGCCTCCTCACCCGTATGCCTAGATTCCCCACTAGTGTTGGGCTGATAAGGCACTGGGTACACCCAGAGTCAATTAGTGCCCTAACTTCTACAGCTTCGGGCATGGTGGGGGCTATTATGGTTACTGTCCTGGTGAGGGGTGCGATGGGTCCACTTACCAGGGGTTCGTCTTTGGAGTTGTCTTCAGATGAATTGGATGCTCCTGCTGTGTAGGCCAGAGTTCCCTTTCCTCATTGGGCGGTCGCGGGGAACTCCATGGCCTCCGTGCCTTTCATGGCTGGCTCCTTCGGTTTGGTGGGTGATTTCCCAGACTTCCCAGTCGGGGTCTGGTCTACCTTCTTGGTTGGGGTGTGCGAACGGCATTCCATGGCACAATGCCCCTCCTTGCCGCTCTTGAAACAGCCAGTGGTTCTTTTGGTGGTTGGCTGCTGCTTTGTGGTTTCGCAGGATGGCTCCGATGGTGATTTTCCCCATGGTCTCCCTCTCTGCTGTCTTTTGGCCAGGTCGATTTCAGCTTCCTCGGCTAGGATGTACCAATCTTGTAGCCGGTGGGGATCTCCTTGGGGAAGGCAGGCATCGCAGAGATCGTAGTTCAGACCATCTTTGAAATGGCTCAGCAGGATGTCTTCGGGCCAATTCAGTTTACTAGCCAGGGTTCAGAATTCCTGGGTATACTCGGCCACCAGTCGTCTGCCCTGCTTCACCATTTTTATTTTTTTGCGGGCTGTCATACCTCTTTCTGAGCCTGAATCTGTGGAGGAAAATGAACTGGAACGGGACCCTATGGAGGCCAAGGGAGAGGTGTCTGTGGCTTCAGAGGAATGTGGGGAAGAGCAGGCCAAGGCAGGCCAGGGCCCTTCAGGATTGGAACAGGAGGAACAGGAGAGGCAGAGTTCAGGCGATGAGCAAGGCCCACCCCCACCTCATCCTAGAGCATGGAGAGTGGAGAGAAGGAGGGAACAATGCAGGCAGGCTCAATTACTTGGGAGGAGAGCGTCCCACCCTTCTCCACAAGGAACACCTGGAGATTGAGATTTAAGGAGATGCTGTGAGGAGGGGCATTTGTTGGGAACAAACGCTGATTCTTGGAGTGGTGTGTATTGTTGCTGATCTCTTGTTCTGTGACTTCTGTTTGGAAACCTGTAAACTAGAACTATTGGATTGACTGACCACGTTACTTGTATATTTAAAGACCTCGGACTGTATTTCGGATTCTCTCTTTTGAAAACGGCTCAGGCAAGCTAGGATTCAAACAGACTCGTTAAGTTTATGTTTTCTTCCTTGTTATCTCTATGGCCTTGAGTACTTTCTTATGCTAATCAGACTGTATTTGAACCTATTTTCAGCCAGAGTCGGCTGAAGGGGTGTGTGTGTGTTCTTTTGTTGGAGGCTTGCCAGCAAACGTGGGAGCATTTGGGGAAAATTTGGAGCAATAAAAGAACTGTTTGAATTGCCAGCTGACTGCATTGCCTCTGTGCTGTGCCCTGGGTCATCACACGGGCTTTTTGGTCTGCCAATGGGTCTTCGAACCTGCGCCTGAGGGAGAACATGAACTGGTTGAAGTTCAATAGTTCTGGTGCGTTGGTGTCATAGAGTTCTACGACCCAGTCTGCTGCGATGCCATCCAGGGCGGCTTGCATGATTCAGATTCTGGCACAATCAGTGGGGATGTCTCGATCATACTCCTCCATATAGTTTAAAACCTGGGTTAGGAAGAACCCCAGATGTCGTGGCTCACCCCGGAACTTCACATCAAGTGGCGGGATCTTTTGAATGGAGTGCTGCCTCTTCTTTCATTTATGGCGACTCCCCTCTCGATGCACTGCATCTGCTCGCTGGGGTGTAGGGGCAGCGGTGTCAACTGCAGCTGGTTCAGTTGCCTCGCTGGACGGTCCTGGGGCTTCAGCCTCAGATTCACCCTCGGTGTCCTTCTTTCTGCAACCCAAATGGATGGTTCCGGTGTAGGGTTCAGATTTCTCCTCCTTCAGGGAGTCTAGGGCTATCTTCATCATGCCGATCGCCTGCTCCATCAACCGGCTCAAATGCCCCGGATGGTTTTCTTCATCCTCGCTGAGGTGGAGGGACCTTTCCATCTCCTCCTTCCAGCCTGGTTGGTGGCTGCCTTGTCGGAGTGTCACCTTCCTCACTTTTCTCTCCCAGTCGTCCTTCTTCCCAACACCCATCGACCACCAAGGTTTGTGGCTGTGCACCTCCACTACCTCTTCTTCTGATGAGTAGGAAGACTCAGAACTGGATAGCTTGCAGGTTCCAGCCGGCAGGGGGGCTCCCCCTTTGTGGTGGATTCTTCCTTCGCTGCTCTGTTGTCTGACATGGTCTTGCAAAGTCCCCCGGTAAGGGCTTTCCTTCCGGGCTGACTATTACTGCAGATCCTGTCTAATGTCAGGGCCCACTTCAATACCTCATCCTAAGAAAGTAGAACTCATGGAAATGGTGTCTTCCAAAAGGAGCTTTTATTAGGAGAAGCTGATAGTAGGTATAATAGACAGGATCTGAGGGGTTTCCACCAGATCGATAGGTAAAAAGTATCCCAAGCATAACCCCACCCCATAGTTCATCTGGTCAGTTCAAACAGGCCAATCCTAAGGTGTTAAGTTCATTGTGGGAAAAAGGAGATAACATCGGGCCATCTCCAGGCTCAGCAATGTTTAGGCGGCTCTTCGCACCTTCCCTTGCGAATGCAGAGATAAAGCAGTTGCCAGAGGTACATTCCATTCTCCTCCCCCCTTTACTAGCTGACAACACGGGAGAGAAGTTCACAGAAGAAAGAAAGCAGAAACAGTGAAGTGTTACATTGTAGCGATAGAGGAAAAACAAGGCAATACACCCCAAGCGCTTCCCCCCTCCCCTTCAGGAGTACGGCAGAACCCAGAGAGAGAAGAGGATGCAATTCGGGTTTAGAAGAAAAGGAAAGGCCCGTTAAGATATGGCTTCTGACACAAAGAAAGGCTACAGAAGTAACAAATAGGCATAGGGTTAAAATACATTACTTTGGGGACCTGACAGTACGTGTATACTGGACTTGAGCAAGACTCTGATGTATGATTTCCACTACAACTACATCAAACCCAAGTACAGAAATAGAGCAGAGTTGTTGTTTACTGACACTGACAGTCTGAAGGCAATGAAGAGAAGAAATGTAAGGGTGTAAAGAAGGCCGTAGTCAAGAAAACCGTCACTCATGATGACTACAAAGAGGCACTGGAGAGTGGTAAGGATCAGTACAGAATGATGAATGTTCTTAGATCCCATCTCCACGACGTCTACACTGAAGAAGTCAACAAGATAGCCTTGAGTGCCGACGACGACAAACGAGTCATATTGGAGGATAAGATACACACATTAGCACATGGCCACTACAAACTACAAAAGTGATTAAATATATAAAAACATGCCAAGAGGTAAAACAAAGGTTGTCATCATGCCTTACAATGACCTGAAGCATCTTACAGGTCATGGGTTTACAGTCACTAACGGTGTGGTGAAAGATACACATTCAAAATTACACTTTACCACACTTTACAACGATGTGAAGCAGCTTATAGAGACACGGTTTTGAGACCCCAAAAAGTTTAGTTATAAATGGATAACAAAACTACTACCTTTTTATACACTACATAATACAAAATGAATATCGACGTGGAAGGAGTCATGCTTCCAAACGTTCTGTTGTCAAACTTTCAGCTGATGGATGTGGCTGAGAAGCTAAAAATTAAAAACTTTAGAGGAATCTTTTTAAGAGATGAGCTGCCAAAAAGACTTCACAAGATAGAGTGTGGTATTTTGAACCTGGATAGCTCCGATGGAAAGGGCTCCCATTGGACAGCTTGGTCTAAGAAAGGAAGCAAGAAGCTTTACTTTGACAGTTACAGGTTATCGCCACTCAAGGAGCTTGTCGGGTACTTGGCTCGTCCCGTGTACTACAATAGTGAAAGAATACAGCCAGACAGTGAGACGTTTTGCGGACATTTATGTCTTTTCATGCTTAAAAAGTTGAGTGACAGCTACAAATTTCAGGAGATTATAAACACATATTAAAAATAAATAACGTGTGTATGTGTATATATATATATATATATATATGTAGGTCTTTGGTTGTTCGGGTTTTCTCCCACGTAAAATTGGAAGTGTCTTGGCGACATTTCGACGAAGTCCCATTCGTCATCTTCAGGCTGGTGTTTTCAGCTTCGTGCTTCGAGCAGCAATGTGTGGTCTTAGCTGTTTCTTCCTTTTAACTGCCAGTGGGGGTATGAACTGATTGGGTGGGAGCTTGGCTGTGTTCTGATTGGGTGGAGGTGTGTTCTGATTGGTTAGGGGCTTGGCTGTGCTCTGATTGGCTGGGGGGTTGGCTGTGCTCTGATTGGCTGGGGGGTTGGCTGTGCTCTGATTGGCTGGGGGAGTGTTCTGTTTGGTTGTGCTCAGGTTAGTCTGAGTTGCAGAGGGGTTTAAGATTTTGGGCTGCCTTGCTATTTTTTGGCTTCGCGTTCATGGTCGTGCCTCCTCTTCATGGAGGGTGTCAGTTTGCTTCATGTATGGATTGGAGGGGTTTAAAGTGGCTAATGATGCAGCTGTGGTCTGGCTTCTGGTTTGTGGTTGTGCCTCATCATCAGTGTGGCTTTGGGTTTGTTTTTTGCGTGGATATGTGGTGGTGACATCCTGTGTGGTTTTTGTGAGTGTGGGTCTGGTATCATTTTTTGTGTTAGGGAGTCGTTTGTCAATAAGGGCGGGTTTCCAAATGGCTGGTAGGCGGGAGGTATCATCTCGCTTGTTCATGCTGTGTGGGCGTTTTTCTATCTCGATGGCTTCTCTGATTATTCTGTTATTAAAATGTTCACTTTTGGCAATGGTTCTGGTATTTTTAAAGTCAATTTCATGTCCTGTGGCTTTGAGGTGTTGGACCAGGGAAGATGTTGGTTCCTCTTTTTTGACTGAGTTCTTATGTTCTTCAATGCGTGCACTTATTCTTCTGTTGGTTTGTCTGATGTATGTGGTGGGACAAGTGGTGCATGGGATTTCGTATACTCCTTGATTTTCTAATTCAATTTTATCTTTGGGGTTTCTAAGGATGGTGGATATTTTTCTGTTTGTGCAGAATGCTGTTTTGATGTTGTGCTTATGGAGGATCTTACTGATTCTGTCTGTGGTGCCTTTTATGTATGGGAGGAGGGCTTTGCCGTTTTCTTGTTCTTTGTCTTGGATTTTAGTGGGGGTTTCTTTTTGGATTAGGTTTGTAATCTTATTTCTTTGGAATCCATTGGATGTTAGTACATTGGTGAGAGTGTGTAGTTCGGTTTTTAGGTGTTGTTCGTCAGCTAAACGTTTTGTTCTGGAGATGAGTGTCTTGGCTACAGAGTTGATCTGTGCTGGGTGGTGGTGTGAGAGAGCGTGCAGATAGCGGTTTGTGTGTGTTTTCTTCTGGTAGATGGTGTGCCAGTATTCTGGCCGTAGCCTCTGAGACACCGCTGACGTAAGGGAGGGTGACACGTGTCGTCAGGGATGCTGGTGCCCCCATCTGTTGAACATGAGGGGGTCTATAGAGTACACCATGTCGCTTGATAAACCTGGCTGGATACCCATTGAGCCTACAAATGTGAAAGAGATATTTCTTCTCTTCCACTTTGGCTCTGTCCATATTGCAGTGGGAGTCGATCCTCTTTTCAAGGTGGACACGTGTCACCCTCCCTTACGTCAGCGGTGTCTCAGAGGCTACGGCCAGAATACTGGCACCCTATAACGTGAGGGTGGCACATAAACCTGGCCGCATGCTACGTTCATGTATTATGAGGCCAAAAGACCCACTCCCCACGGCAGAGAAATCAGGGGTTGTTTACAAAATCAGCTGCAAGGACTGCACCTCTAACTACGTGGGTGAAACCTCTAAGAGGGTAAAAACAAGGGTCCAGGAGCACAAGTTGGCCATAAGGAGAGGAGAACAGTACTCCCAGATCCTTACGCATATTGCTAATTTTTAAAACTTTTAATGTTTTTATTTAAAACTTCTGTTTTATATTAAAACTTTTAATGTTTTAACTTTTCCTGGTGATCATATTTTATTCTCACCATGTATACACCCAGGAATCATGCTTCTATTTTTAATATCCATATATATATATATATATATATATATATATATATATATATATATATATATATGTAGGTCTTAAAAATATGAACCCTGGGTATATTCATGTTTAAAATAAAATGAGCACCAAGGTAGTTAAAACTATAAAAGTTTAATTTAAAAACGCCAAGCTTTCGCCGTCGCCTGCCGGCATCATCAGGGCTTAAAACGCCAGAGAGTGGGAAAGTCTCTTATAAGCAAGCCAGAGTCTGCGCCCGGCTCCTTGATCTCGTTATCGGACCTAATTGGATAGATTGTACTCCGGTGATCCGTTTCTTCCTGCACCCCTTATCTACCTGTATGTCCTCATTTGCCTTCTTTTCCTTGGATTCTAGGGTGGGTGGGGCAACCTCGCTATCTCCCTGGTTGCCCCCCTCCTTTGATCCATTCTCTCCCTCAGGTTTGTGTAGTGGTTTGCATTTCCCTTTCCTCTTTTTCCAATCCACTTCCATGCAGCTATTCTCTCTACGAGTGCTTTCCCTTTCTTCCCTAACGCCTCCCCCTCATGCCCAGTTGTTACTACGATGGTCATGTGTAACATTCTGGGCTGCCTGGGTTACAGCAGTAAATTGGGGTAGTTCGGTAAGCTGTTTATCCATGTGATAAGCCTCGTAAGTATGGTCATGCACAGTCATCATGCCCCTCCCTCCCTTTTTTTGTCTTCTGCATCCTTCCTCCACACGTTACAATTGAGATCACCGATGCGGGGGGAGGTGGGATTATGGTCTCCTCGAACGTCGTGACGTTCCTCTTCTGCTCCCCTCCTCCCTCCAATGCTTCTCATTCTTGCATGCGTGTGGTACAGGTCTTTAGAGTCAATGGGTGCTGCCGATACGGGGTGCGGCAAGATGATTTCACAAGCCCCACCCCCCCACGTGTTCTTCCGTCTGGGTTCACTCTTCTCCCTGCTCCTCGGGATATCCATCCCCTCGTCATTACACTCAGCGCCGTATGCTCCATGCATTCCCGATTCGGTTGGTGTTGCTGGTCGGGGGAGTCGTCCCGTCTTCTTTGGATTGGTCAGCTGCTTTCTCTCAAGCTGTAAGTGAGGTGTCAATCCTGATAATCTCCTCCCATCTCCATCTGCAATGTTTTCCTGCGCACCAATTGGGATGTCCCCGGTGTCCATAATACGGAGATTCTGGGCTTTGATTTTCGCCGCCCTCCTAGCCTTTTGGAAGCATGTCAGTACTGTGGGGGTGGTGGGGGTTTTTGGATGTTGCTCTTTCCCCTCTAGGTTATCCACAATTTGTTGGGGGATTGGCATATCTTCCTTGGATTCTCTACTGAACATGTCATTGAGCCGTCGGTAACGGGATGGGCAACTGGCCGCACTCCATGATCTTAATGCCAAATGTGCCGAGCAGAGGTCAATGGAGTTGACAAACCAGCACTTTTGGATGCTGGACCGGCACATTCAACAAGCTACGGAACAAACAACTCGATATATGACGGAGGCATCCCTAAGGAGAATGAACAACTTATGTGGTTCCCATAACAGCACCTCATCAGGAAGAGTGGTATGCAATTTGTCTACTAAAATATTAACTTAGTCACAACTTTCCCTGTTGCAACGGGATGTGGGCTATAATCTCACAGATGCAGGCACGCTCGACTTTGTGGCAGCACTAGAGCCTGCCTTATGCCATATTGGAGCGGGGGAAGAGGTTAGGAGTTCTATTAGGCAACAAGTCACAGGCCTTATAATGAACCACAGACGCTACCAAACATTATCTGGGAGTGAACGGGAAGCCCTGAGCCAACTTAAAAAAGATGACACTATTGTCATACTTCCGGCAGATAAGGGGAGGGCAACTGTTGTCATGGACAAGGTGGTGTATATTAATAAGGCGCTGGAATTGCTCAATGACAGTACTGCATATAAGGTAGTTAATAAAGACCCCACAACTACACTTAGGAACCGTACCAACAAGCTTCTTGATGACTTAAAACGGAATAGGAGGATGGGTGAAGACATGTTGAGAAGGGTACGTCCTGGTGACTCAGCTCTTGCCAGGTTCTATGGGCTACCCAAGATACACAAACCCAACGTCCCCCTCCGTCCTATTGTCGTGTTTAGGGGCACCCCTACCTCTGAATTGGCCAAGTGGCTGAGCGTACACATCAGCCACCTGGCCAACAATAGTAACACCACTGTGAGATCGGCAGACGAATTCTTAAATAAAATTAGAACCCTGAGGGTGGAGGAAGACGAACTTATGGTTTCTTTTGATGTGGTTTCCTTGTTTTCTTCCATCCCGCAAGACCTTGCGGTCACGGTCCTAAGAGACCGATTGGACCAAAGAAACCCGGAACAACATCAGGACTCCCTCCAGACGGAAGATCTTATAAAACTGGTGGGAGTCTGTTTAAAGACTTACTTCACCTTTCAGGGCACTATATTCGAACAAATTAAGGGAACACCAATGGGGTCTCCGATCTCCAGTATAATAGCAGAGGTGGTGCTCCAACGGTTAGAACACATAGCGATGGCCCAGTACCAACCAAAATTTTGGGCCCACTATGTGGACGACACGTTTGTAGTCATCAAGAAGCAGCACAAGACTGACTTTATGGGCATTTTGAATTTGGTATACCCAGACATCCAATTCACCATGGAGGAAAAAAATCAGGGCTCGTTGGCATTCTTAGATGTATTAGTTCAACGCCAACTGGATGGATCTCTGACCACCAGGGTATACTGAAAGGCAACTTGTACGGATAGGATTCTCCATTATGAGAGTAACCATCCGACAGCCCATAAAGTCAGTTGTATTAGAATCTTATTCAAACGAGTGGAGTCACATTGCAGCACTGCCAGAGCAAAGAAGGAGGAAAGAAACCACCTTTTCCAGATATGCAAGCACAATGGGTACCCGGTAAGATTCATCAATCGGCATAGTATACCATCTGAATCCCAGAGTAACCCACCACCTGACGAACCAGTGCCACAGACAACACGTGTCACCCTCCCCTATATCTGCAATGTCTCAGAGGCAACAGCAAGAATCCTAGCGCCATATAACATAAAAGTAGCACACAGACCCAATCAAACGCTACGTGCCCCTATTATGCGCCCCAAGGACCCGCTCCCCAGCATGGAAAGGTCGGCAACCATATATAAGATTGATTGTATGGACTGCCCATGCAACTATGTTGGGGAGACTTCCAAACAAGTGAAGACCAGGGTCCATGAACACGAACTGGCAGTAAAAAGGGGCGAGCAGCACTCCCAGATATGGGTACATATGGCGGAATTGGGCCACCGCTTTAATTTTAACAAGGTATGCGTCTTGGCTAGTGACAATACAAAGGGAGGCCGGCTGCTTAAAGAAGCATGGCTCTCTCCAATAGTGACTCCATTAACCAGCACATTGACCTCTGCTCGGCACATTTGGCATTAAGATCATGGAGTGCGGCCAGTTGCCCATCCCATTACCGACGGCTCAATGACATGTTCAGTAGAGAATCCAAGGAAGATATGCCAATCCCCCAACAAATTGTGGATAACCTAGAGGGGAAAGAGCAACATCCAAAAACCCCCACCACCCCCACAGTACTGACGCGCTTCCAAAAGGCTAGGAGGGCGGCGAAAATCAAAGCCCAGAATCCCCGTATTATGGACACCGGGGACATCCCAATTGGTGCGCAGGAAAACATCGCAGATGGAGATGGGAGGAGATTATCAGGATTGACACCTCACTTACAGCTTGAGAGAAAGCAGCTGACTGATCCAAAGAAGACGGGACGACTCCCCCGACCAGCAACACCAACCGAATCGGGAATGCATGGAGCATACGGCGCTGAGTGTAATGACGAGGGGATGGATATCCCGAGGAGCAGGGAGAAGAGTGAACCCAGACGGAAGAACACGTGGGGGGGTGGGGCTTGTGAAATCATCTTGCCGCACCCCGTATCGGCAGCACCCATTGACTCTAAAGACCTGTACCACACGCATGCAAGAATGAGAAGCATTGGACGGAGGAGGGGAGCAGAAGAGGAACGTCACGACGTTCGAGGAGACCATAATCCCACCTCCCCCTGCATCGGTGATCCCGATTGTAACGTGTGGAGGAAGGATGCAGAAGACAAAAAGGGAGGGAGGGGCATGATGACTGTGCATGACCATACTTACGAGGCTTATCACATGGATAAACAGCTTACCGAACTACCCCAATTTACTGCTGTAACCCAGGCAGCCCAGAATGTTACACATGACCATCATAGTAACAACTGGGCACGAGGGGGAGGCGTTAGGGAAGAAAGGGAAAGCACTCGTAGAGAGAATAGCTGCATGGAAGTGGATTGGAAAAAGAGGAAAGGGAAATGCAAACCACTACACAAACCTGAGGGAGAGAATGGATCAAAGGAGGGGGGCAACCAGGGAGATAGGGAGGTTGCCCCACCCACCCTAGAATCCAAGGAAAAGAAGGCAAATGAGGACATACACGTAGATAAGGGGTGCAGGAAGAAATGGATCACCGGAGTACAATCTATCCAATTAGGTCCGATAACGAGATCAAGGAGCCGGGCGCAGACTCTGGCTTGCTTATAAGAGACTCTCCCACTCTCTGGCATTTTAAGCCCTGATGATGCCGGCAGGTGACGGCAAAAGCTTGGCGTTTTTAAATTAAACTTTTATAGTTTTAACTACCTTGGTGCTCATTTTATTTTAAATATGTAGGTCTTTGGTTATTCGGGTTTTTTCCCGCGTAAAATTGGAAGTGTCTTGGCAACATTTCGACGAAGTCCCATTTGTCATCTTCAGGCTGGTGTTTTCAGCTTTGTGCTCCTCCCATCTTCCGTTTAATCGACTCAGCGGATGAGTGAGTCCTTCGTGCGGTCGCCATCTGACTGGGGCTGGCAGCGGACGTTTATATTTGTGAACAAACTTGTGTATCGGCATCTTGTATCGTCTCATTTTATTGATATTAGATTATCATTGAAAGCAATGGACTTATCAGCAGCACGTTCGAAATATCTCTTGAAATTTGTGAATCACCGGTGATCATTCCTGATGTGGTAAGTGGAACAAAACCACCACTTCCAGATTTGAAGAATCGCCCGTTATTCCTGATCCCTTCTGGTATGGTTGAAGATACAATCCAGAACCATGCAGGACCATCTTACATACGGAACCTCCCTTTTTGATGTAAATTGCAGATCTATTGATAAGTTTATTGTTGCCAGTGGCTTCTATGCCCATTAATGCTCCAGTAGCGAGCAACAGTAATATGCTCGATAGAAGGAACTTGCCTGTGTTAGCTAACATAGGCAAAATAGCTCCAATAAAACCTCCCTCAACTTTTGCATTGTGCTCTAGTTGTGTTTTAGACATTTTATTCGTCATTCCTGTACCGCTTTGGTACGCCCTTGCCATTTTGTTAACTTGAGTTAATGCCAGCACGGGCTCTCCTGACAAATCTGAATGTGATAGGCAAATAGACACAGCCGATCCTTATTGAATAGTGCGTTTGATCTTGCCCTTTTGTCCTTCGCTAACATTTACTTTCACATTTACATATTGATTCATTTTACATTTGTAGGAATAATATTAAACTTCTCTTATATGAAACATTATGGTTAGTTCTTCGCCACGTAGGTTGAGGAGTTTCACGTCTTGATCGACAAACTTTGTTTCCATCGCCCAAATCGTGCTTGTGATGATCAGGAGGTATATCAAGTTAGCCAGTTCCTTGATGACCTTAAACCCGGGTCCTACATTCGGGAAGAAGCTATATATAATATTTCCCGTTGAGCCATTGACGTACGCTGATCAGATTATATTGTTGGTTACTCTCAAGCTGCTTATATTCAGTATGTTAACAATGTTCTCCGACTCGTGTTAGCCTTCCATGTACACTCAGGAGTTGAAGCCTAAGATGGTTCTGATAGAATTTGCCGGTATAAAGTCGACTTTGTATTGAGGCACTATATCGAGTACAGACTTGAGCGTGTTGCTGTTTGGCTCTATGGATACGTAATTCTTGTCTACAATAGAGTTATTGTGCTCGTACTCTTTCATGATTGTATGTAACCGTTTATGTCATCGATTTCATACGAGCCTTCCGGCACGTTTATGTCGAACCATGTTGTACCATCAACTGGTGAGTACTTAAAGTTGTTGCTCATGTCGATGTTCAGGAACAAATAATACATTTCAAGGTTCACTAGAGCCATTTTGTACTTTTTGTTTTTGTCTAACTGGATAACCGGACTAAAGTCGGTTCTAATTTAAGTGCTTTCTTCACTCAACAGTATGTAGAATGAAGATTTTGGTTTGGTGTTCTGAGCAATCTTTTCCAGAAGTCTTGTATCCATTTTTTAATGGGGAATATAAAAGTTGTTGAATCCCAATCTGTATTTACCCCTCTCTCTCTTGCTCTTTAGATCAGGGCTTTTCAACCTTTTTACTGATTGTACCACTTTTAGGATATGGCAATATTCGAGTACCACCTAGCAAGGTGTCAAAAACTTGATGACCCAAAAAAAAAAAACCTGTTCAAAGTTGCAATTGCACTGAAATGACTTATGACCATTTTTCGCACTTATGACCATTGCAGCATGCCCAGGGTCATGTGATTTATATTTGGATGCTTGGCAACTGATTCATATTTATAATGGTCACAGTGTTCCAGGGTCATGTGGTCCCCTTCTGCAACCTTTTGACAAGCAAAGTCAATGGCAGAGCTGCTGGTGGCCAAGTGCTAAGGCGGGACTTCCTTTCCTCCCTCCCTTCCCTGCCTCCCTTTTTTTCATTCACATCTCCTTCTGAAGGAAGAATTGGACCCCCCCCCCCATATTTTCCCTCTTCCATATATTGATCAAACAAGGAAAGGCCTCCAGAGACACAAAAGACAAGCTGCTGAGTGAACTAGCTTAAAAGGGCACATTCCCCTTTAAGAATTAGCTACTGGCTAGAAAGGAAAGTAAGGAGCACAACTGGCACTTAAGGAAGAAAAAAAATGTAAGTACTGGCTGCTGGCTAAGGCAACCTCCCCAAATGGCTCCATTCATAAGTAAAGGAATGCTACAGGCAAAATCCATTCAGGAGAAAAATACTTCAAAATCCCTTGCAGCAAAACTTACAGCTAACAACAGAAGAGCAATAGAAGCTAACAGGAAGACATCAGTCATCAGCCAAATAGAAATTGCCAAACACTCCTTAAGAACACAAAGCCCTCATTGCACAAATCCCAGAACTTCAAAGTCACAAAAGCACATAAGAATCCTTCCACTCTCCATCTCCTTCCCTCCTCCGTGCCTCACCTCCAGCCATTGTTGCCTTTTTTCATTCCTCTTGGAGGGCGACCCTTCCCCCGCTGCACTTCTTGCCTATTTGCTGCTGCCAGCACAGGTGGATGCCACAGCAGTTGTAGATCAGCTCATGGCCAGCCTGCTTGATCTCCTCTCCTCTCCCCCCCCACCCTCCCCCTCCTTCCCCTTCGGTGCAGGTGACTCTGCCTCCTCCCAAGGCTGCTGCTTTTTTCTCTCTCTCCCTTTCCTGCCCAAACTGCCTCCTTTTATAGGCTCTCCTGTCTCCGCCTCCCCTGCTCCTTTCTCATGGGGGAGGGTGATCCAGAAGTGATCCTGGGGCCTTTGCAGCTCCAGAAGACTCTCTCACAGTAAGTCCTTGCCTGTGCTGGCTCTTTCCCTCCCCCACTACACTTGGCTAGGCAGGGCTGCATACCACCTGCCTCTCATTAATGTACCACAAGTGGTACGCGTACCACCGGTTGAAAAGCCCTGAGCTAGACTACCCAAGTCTTTTGCTATTTCTTCAATTACTTCAGCCAGGGATACATTAAGTCTCATGATCTCATCATAGTTAACAATCAATCTAACAATTGGTTCTTTTGACAGTTTCTCTTAGAACGCTTTCTTGATGTGCTTGTACTCTGGTTGATACAGAGTCTTGCCTGATACTTGTAGGTTGTTGTTGTCATGGTTCCGAAAGAAGAAGCTCTTCAAAGAACTTTGAGGCATTGTTTACCTTAAAGAATCTTTAATTTGCAACATAGCTTCAGCACGTACATAGAGAAGCCAAAATCTGAATTCTCCTCCCCCAAACACACAGTGTCAAAGCATAACTCACTCCTTCATTTAACAGTCATTAATCACATTCTCCAATTAGTTTGAAGTGTGAACTTTCCCTCCCGTTATCTCCTCTTATTACAACTAACCTTGAAGAATACTCTACTGAGATATTGTTATGGCTAACAAGTCCCCAAGCACATTCTTCCCCCTCCCCTACAGCACCATCTAATTTTTACTCTAAAAGTAATACAGAGGTTAAATAGGAAATGTCTGCATCTTTATATATTGTCAAGCAAGAACATCCGATGTTAGCAGCATTGACATCCGTCCCCCCTTACAAAAAGGACAGATCCTGTAATGTAAACAAAAGCATAAGTTGACTATTTTTTGGTTTGTTGGGGTGTTTCACATGAAACCTTTTGATGAGTCTTTCAGTTTTCAGCTGACTGGATTTCACCCAGGTGGCTTCAGACAACGGGTATTCCTTCCATTGTACTAGGTATTGCAATTTCCCTTTAAAAATTCTAGAGTGAAGAATACATTTCACTTCAAAGTGGGTCTGTCCTGCAACTACGAGGGGCCCGGGTGCCTTCTTAGGGGGAGGACTTAAAGTGGAGTCCCAATAAGGTTTCAACAAGCTGCAATGGAAGACAGGGTGAATCCTCCTTAAAAGCCTAGGGAGTGTCAATTCTACTGTGACGGGGTTGATGATCCTTACAATGGGGAAAGGCCCCAAGAATTTTGGTCCCAATTTCTTGCTGGGCAATTTGAGGCGTAAATATTTAGTTGACAGATAAACCTTTTCCCCAACTTGGAATGTTCTTTGGGGAGCCCTCTTTTTATCAGCCTGCTTTTTATAGGTCTCGGAAGACTTTTTTAACGCAGATTTCATGTTTCTCCAAACTTCGTCCCAACCCTCACCCATTGATCAAGTGTCTGGGAGGCGGAGGGCACCTGAGGGTATTCAGGTATTTGGCTGAACTCTTTTCCTGTGGCTACTATGAAAGGCGTGTAGCCGGTACTGCTGTGAACAGAATTATTGTACGCCACCTCTGCGAAGGGGAGGAGGTCAGTCCAGTGTGTCTGTTGGTAGGAAATCTAGCATCTAAGATATTGCTCCACCATTTTTTTAGCGGATTCTGCAGCCCCATTGGTAGCTGGATGAAAAGCAGATGATAAGCCTTGGGATGATCCAATTAATTTAAGAAAACACCTCCAAAATTTTGCTGTGAACTGCACCCCCCTGTCCAAAATTATTCGCTTAGGGGTGCCATGCAGCCGGTAGATATGTTTCAGGAGCAATTTGGTCAGTCGTTGGGCAGATGGGAGTCCTTTGCAGGCAATGAAATGAGCCTGCTTCGAGAACAGGTCTATCACAGTCCAGATGACAGTATTTCCTCTACTTTCAGGTAGGTCTACTATAAAGTTCATAGCTATTTCTTCCCATGTTTGAGAAGGGTCTGCCACCGGCTGCAGTAACCCAGGGGTTTTCCCTGAGATTCTTTTCATTGTGGCACATACGGTACAACTTTTTACATAGTTTTCCACATCCCGTTTCAGCCCCAGCCACCAAAATTGCCAGCGGATGAGATGTAGAGTTTTTAGATATCCAAAGTGTCCAGCCTGTTTAACATCATGGCTGTGTTTGAGAGCGTTAAGATGGAGGGCTTCAGGCAAATATAGTTTCCCCCCATTGTAAGCCAAGCCATCCCTGCACGGTAGGGAGGTTTGATTATCTTTCAACCATTGATCAGTGTGGAGCTCTTGTTTTATTTTCTTTACCCCAGGGTCATCAGGCTTAGGGACTCTGCGAGGCGTGAGTTGAGTGGCAGTCTGTGGACTGGAGATAATTGCCTCATTAACCTCTTTGCGTTCGCTTTTGTACTGGGGCAATCTCGATAGCGCATCAGCTAGGAATTTTTTTCCTCCCAGTATGTACTTTAGAGTGAAGTTGAAGCGGTTAAAGTACTGTGCCCATCGTACATGCTTTGGGGACAATTTGCGGGGAGTTTTCAGTGCCTCTAGGTTTTTGTGATCTGTCCATACTTCAAAAGGCACCTTGCTGCCTTCTAGATAGTGTCGCCAGTTTAACAGCCCCCACCGAATTACGAAGGCCTCCTTCTCCCAGATTGCCCATCTCCTCTTGCTTTCAGTAAATTTTTTAGAGGTGTAGGCGCAGGGTTGTAGAACTCCACTTTTGTTCTTTTGCAGTAATACAGCTCTGACTGCAACGTTGCTGGCGTCAGCTTGAATTACAAAGGGCTCCCCTGGGCAGGGGTGCTTTAGGACCGGTTCAGCAGCAAATAGTCTCTTTAAATTCTCAAAAGCTTTTTGACAGCCCATCGTCCATGCTAGCGGTTGGCCCGGTCGTGGCTTCCCTCCTCTTTTGCCTGTTTTGAGTAGTTCTGTAAGGGGTAGGGCATTCTCAGCAAAAGAGGGGATGAACTGACGATAGAAGTTGGCAAAACCTAGAAAGCTGTGGAGCTGTTTGCAAGTCTTTGGGGGCTGCCATTCGATTATAGCTTTCACCTTGGCTGGATCCATTTCAATGCCCTCATTGGAAATTCTGTAGCCAAGACAATCTAATCGGGTCTGGTGAAATTCACATTTTGACAATTTGGCATAAAGCTTGGCATCCAATAGTTTCTTTAACACTTCTGTCACCAGCTTTATGTGATCAGTCATATTCGTGCTGTATATCAGGATATCATCAAGATACACCAAAACCCCTTTGTACAAGTGATCATGTAGAACCTCATTAATCAACTGCATAAATGCAGCTGGGGCCCCCTGTAGTCCAAATGGCATGACTTTGAACTGATAGCTCCCCATAGGACAGTTGAAGGCAGTTTTCCACTCGTCTCCCTCTTTTATTCTCACCCGGTATTATGCCTCTCTCAGGTCTAATTTAGTGAAGACACTCCCCTTAGCCAGATGGGTTAATAAGTCCTTTAGGAGGGGGAGGGGGTATTTGTTTTCCACACTCACAGCATTGAGACCCTTATTGTCTATGCAGAGATGAAGAGACCCATCTTTTTTCTCTTTGAACAACACAGGGGCTCCCACGGTAGTTTTGGCCCGTTCAATGAACCCCCTTGCTAGGTTTTTGTTCATGTATCGCTGCATCTCCTCCATATCGAGTGGGGACATAGTGTACATTCTCGGTCGTGGGAGTTTGGCTCCTGGCACCAGTTCGATAGAGCAGTCATTGGGTCTGTGAGGGGGCAGGGCATCGCATTCTTTTTCACTAAATGCCTCCGCTAGGTCCCGGTATTTGCTGGGGATGAGTGGCTCGCCTGGTGGCAGTCAGGCAGCCATGTGCGCTTGCTCATTGGGTGGCCTAAAGTGTCCCACAACATCAGTTGAATCAGTGAGAGGCTTAGGCCCTATAGGTAGTCTCACAGTTCTCATTCCTTTCTCCCACCAGATAAATGGCTTCCATTTGTCCAACCAGGCTAATCCTAGGATCAAAGTCTCAGTCATTTTTGGGGCCACCAGGAAGCGAATAAACTTCCAGTGCTCACCTATTTCTAGGTGTAGGGGCTCAGTTAATTGTGTGACTAGAGTCCCTCCCATCAGGGAGCCATCGGCTTGCTCAAACCTCACAGGTTTGGAGAGCTGTTTTGCCCGTATGCCCATTTTCATGGCAAATGGCAGGCTAATAATGCATTGGGTGCATCCAGAATTGATTAGCACGTTTAAGTCCATTTGTGCCCCCGATTTAGGGATTATAAGTTTGGAAGGCAGTTAAAAAGGGGGGATTTGTCGACTCACCATCGGGTCGTTCTCTCCTTCATTGTTGCTGTCAAAGGAGGGTAGAGCAGGGGCGGGTCTACCCGGAGTCCCAGCGTCCTAATGTGTGGGGGGTGTTATCTGGGCAACAGGTTCTTGCATGACCCGGTTGGATTTTTCTGTCATTCGCTGCTGGGCAGATTTCCTTCTGAACACTGGTTCCGGTCTGCTCTGTAGTTGGGGTTAGGGGACTGGACAGGTTGTTGCTCGATGTCCCTCCTGTCCACACCGGAAACACTTAATTGACAGGCCTGCAGGTGGCCTGGGTCTCTCAGCCATCACAGTAGTTGGAGGTTTTCGTGGGGGTGATTGTTGTTCGGGTTGCTCTGGCTGCTGCTTGAATTCAGGTGGGGGAGGCTTCTTATAGCGGGCGAGCTGAACATCTAGCTTCACCGCTGCCTGGTACCATTCTTGCAGCTGATCAGGTACTGCTCGATAGAAGCAGGCCTGAGAGAGGTGATTGTCTAATCCCTCAATGAAGTGATGGATTAGGAATTGCTCAGGCCACCCCCTCTATTCGACCTGCTATCTTGCAAAATTTTTGCACGTACTCCAGGGCAGGCCTGCCGGCTTGTTTTATTTTGTGGATTTGTTCTCTTGCCTTGAGGCCAATGGATGGGTCCTTAAATCTTTCTCTCAGCCCTAGGAGGAAGAAGTGGGGGTCCTCCAATTCCGGGGCTTGTTCATTATATAAATTGTTCAGCCATTCGGATGCTTCTCCCTCTAGGCTGGATGCAGTCACATCGACCATGGCCCCTGGGTCTGGGTAGAGATATGCCCAGCGGTTCAAATGAGAGCACACTTGGTTGAGAAAAAAAATCACCTTCTCTGGGTCCCCATCGAAGGTTGCTCTGAATGGTGGCGCAATTATAGGCTGTTTCAGTCCCCACTGTGGCTGTTGTTGCTGGCCCCACCCTGGATGCTGGTGCAATGGTTGCTGGGCTCCCCACTGCGCTCGTGGCCCCCAGGTTGCTGCTGGCCCCATCCTGGCTATTGCCGTATGCCCAGGGGTTGCACGTTCGGGGGCTGCGGCTATCCCCCCTGCTGTGGTTGCAATACCGGTAGTACTGGACTCTTGAGTTGTTGGAGGTCTTCCAAAGGTTGCTGCCTGGGTGGGGGCTGCTGCTGTCTTCTCATTTGTTGGCCTGTGGGGGCTGTTGGCGCTCTCTGCTGCTGCAGGCCTCTCAATGGTTGCTGGATGAGTGGGGGTTGTTGCTGGACCTCCCTCATTTGCAGGCCCACCAGCTGTTGCTCTCCTGGCTTCTGCACCACCCCAAGCTGTTGCAAGGCCTCTATTAGCTGATGCAAGCTCAGAGGTTGCTATCCTTCCATTTGTGGGGGCTGCCAAATTCCCCATTGCTGCAGGGGGCCCAGGGTGGGGTTTCCTATTTCTGTGGGGCTGGAGGCCCTGGCAGGGGACTCCAGGGTCTGGAAAGCTGTTTGATCTGTGAGGGAGGGGCTGGAGGCTTCTCTCAGTAGGAGCTGCTCTCTGCTTCTCACTTCTAATTTTTCAACTCTTTCTGCTAAACATTCTACTGACCGATTACAAGCTGCAGACAGATATTTCCACTCACCCGAGTCTTCAGTGGCAGATGGCCTGGCAGCTCTCCACTGATGTGGGGGATGCAATATGCAAGAATCCCTTTGTTGTAGCCCCAGTTCATCAGCTTTCAAAATCTTTGAGGGTGGCAAGGCTGTTTCGAAGCTTCCGGAGTCTCCACTGGGCTTATCGCAGTCTGACAACCAAATCAGCTCTCCTAATTGCTTTGGTCTTGCTCCCAGATGGGAGATCTGCAAGAGTTCATTCTCCACTGGCTTGCTGGCTGTCACTCCCCCCCCCCCCCCCCCCCCCGGGGAAGCTGTTGCTGCCAGGGTGCTGGCCTCAAGCAATTTTTCTTCTTCCATGATGAGATCTTCCTTGAATCTTCGTCAGCCTATTCCTTTAGTTTAGGAAGAGCGACTGGGGCCCGGGACCCATAAATGGTTTGAAAAGTTTGTGGATTTTGGCTTGATGTCATGATTCCAAAAGAAGAAGCTCTTCAAAGAACTTTGAGGCATTGTTTACCTTAAAGCATCTTTAATTTGCAACATAGTTTTGGCACGTACATAGAGAAGCCAAAATCTGAATTCTCCTCCCCCAAACACACATTATCAAAGCATAACTCACTCCTTCATTTAACAGTCATTAATCACATTCTCCAATTAGTTTGAAGTGTGAACTTTCCCTCCTGTTATCTTCTCTTATTACAACTAACCTTGAAGAATACTCTACTGAGATATTGTTATGGCTAACTAGTCCCCAAGCACATTCTTCCCCCTCCCCTACAGCACCATCTAATTTTTACTCTAAAAGTAATACACAGGTTAAATAGGAAATGTCTGAATCTTTATATATTGTCAAGCAAGAACATCTGATGTTAGCAGCATTGACAGTTGTAGTCTAACCGTCTGGGACAGTTAGACTACTAACCTTCTAAGAGAAGATTCAACAGAAGAGTTGTTTTTCCACAACTGCTCTTTCCAACAATGAGGCCTCTTATCGATCTTAGAAGAAGACGGCTATTAAACCTTTTTGATAATACATCATTGCATGACAGATCTTTAACTTCCATTTTAAATATATTATATTTAAAATGTATTGTGTAAGGAGTAGAAGCAAGACTGCAACAAACAACCTTCAAAATGTTGTGACCGGGCTTCCGGTTTGTGATTGCAGTGCCAGCAGACGTACGGAGAGGCTGCTCTCTCCGCCGTCCATTTTTTCTCTGTCGGAAGACCCTGAAAAGGGTCGAAAGTCGCCCTGGCGGACCCTCAACGACTGCAGAAGGGCGGCAACCCTTCCGTTTGATCCGAGGCAGCTCCTTTGGACCGACAAAGAAAAGATCAGCCATTAATACGGCTGATCACCAAGCCGTTCCTGCTGAAAGTCCAAAGCACTACTAAGCACGATGAAAGCAACCTGGAGGAGTTGGGTGAGACCTTACCTTACCTTTCCTGCTTCCCATCTATTTTCCTGTAAAAGCCTGTGAATACCTTCTTTCCCCTTCTCAATTCTGCGGCTGCTGCCTACTTTGTTTGTTTGCTAAGCTGAGGGAAAAAAAGAGGAACATTTCTTTCTTTCTTCTTTGAACCGGATAACAGCTTAACTGTGCATGGCACTAGGGACATCTTGTGGCAAAACGTGGTACAGCAAGTGATTTTTTTTTAATAAAAAGTTTTTATTTTCCATTTATTCAACATACAAAGTACAATTTACAAGATAAGATAAATTCATAACCATTGGTGCCGCTTGCCCATTCCCCCCAGGCTGTGTCCACCCTCTCTAGTACCTTCCCTACTTCCCTCCTCTTTCTCTCCTCCCCTCCTACTCTCTCCCCCCCCTTCTCCTCTTACCACCCTACTTCCTCCCTGCGCCTTCCTCCCCTCTCATCCCTCAAACACAAGAACGCAGCATAGGGGAAATGCCCAAGCAGCACCTCTCTCATAAACTACCATATCTATATTATCCTTACCCACCCAGTCACCCACCCACCCACCCTTGACCCTCCCCCCTCACTTCCCAGAGCAGGATACAGGGTTATTAATAACAAAATTAACAATATACAATAAAAAAAAAGAAAAAAAAGAAAAAAGAAAAGGAAAGAGAAAAAAAATCATACTTAACCCTTAACTCCCCTTAAATTACATCATCATCATCATCATACAACATTTACTATAAAATTTACTCATAAAATAAATGAAACTTTGTAGTCCCATACTTTTTCTGAATATAATCTATCCATCTTCTCCATACAATAATATATCTTTCTTGTGTATGATCCTTCAAATAAGCAGAAATTTTTGCCATTTCTGCAAAGTTAGAAACTTTAAATATCCATTCTTCTAAAGTAGGCAACGAATCTTTCTTCCAATATGAGCCTACTAATAACCTTGCTGCAGTTAATAAATTCAACATTAAAATAGTTTCTTTGTCATTTAAGTCCACAAAAATACCCAATAAAAATAATTGAGGAGTAAACTTTATCTTCCTTTTAAAAATCTTTTGAATGTTCCACCAAATCATAATCCAAAAAGCCTTTACCTTTTTACAATTCCACCAAACGTGAAAATATGTTGCATCCATATTACCACATCTCCAACATTTGGGTTGTAAATTAGAGTACATACAAGATAATTTTTTAGGATCTAGATGCCATCTATAAAACATTTTATAAAAATTTTCCCTCAAATTTTGAGCTTGTGTAAATTTAACATTTCTGATCCAAATTATTTCCCATAAATCCAATGGGATCGGTTCCTGGATATTCTGAGCCCATTTAATCATACAGTCTTTGACCAATTCTGTTTCCAAGTCTAATTCTATTAAAGCATTATAAATTCTTTTTATATGGGCCTGATTCTGATCTTTAATCTGAATAACCAAATTTTCATCTTCTAACGTTATTCCCTCTTTCTTATCTACAGTCCACCTATCCACTATTTGTAAATATTGAAACCATGACTGTAGAATATTTTCTTGCCTTAATACATCTAAGGATTTTAAATGCCAGTCCAAACCTGACCAAATTAATAATTCTTTATACGAAATTTTGTCAAAATTCATCCCCTTAGAAATTCCCTCGATTGCATGTCTAGGAATCCCCCAGATAGGTATTTTGTAATTTAACCTATGATAATACTTTTTCCAAACTCGAAGTAAGGCATTCCTCAAAATGTGTGACTTGAAAGCCCGGTCCACTTTCTTATTAAAAATTAAATATGCATGCCAACCATACATTAAATCCCACTCTTCAAGAGAAAGAATATCCTTGTTTGTTAAATTAAGCCAATCACTTATCCAACTTAAGGCGGCTGCATCATAATAAGTGAATTTTTTTTTTGACAGAGACTTCTGAGATTAAAATTTGTCCTTGACATCAAAAAAGATAAGAACCTGAAACAGCTGGGTGGTGAAAATAATTTTCTTTAGTGGAGGTGGATTCCTATTGACTTTCATTAAAAATAGCCTCCACTAAAGGACTATTTGCAAATACCTCAGAAATGGAGGAACTCCACCCACAGCTTAACTTCAAATTTATACTTGAAAAAATCTTAGAGGCTACTGAGCAAATGAATTCCAGACTGAAAGATATACGTACCACCTTAAAGCTACAAAATGCAGCCCTGACTCCAATAGATGAACTTACAACCCAAAAGCAACAGAAGAAGGAATTAATACCAAAGTGGATTTCAAAGAATACCAGCTACAATCTACTCAGAACTTTGATATCCAAACTTTGATTGCATCCAAACAATCTGCAACTTCAACAGCAACAGAAACTGAAGAAAGCAACACTAAGATGGAAGATGCTGAAGACTTACATACACAATACACTGAGAATTCAGATAACCCAGATGACCAAAAAACAACTATAGCACTGAATATGACCTTTCATCTAAACCAGCTGAAATCAGAAGAAGAAGAAGATCAACCTGAACTCATGACAAATATACTAAGCCAAATATGGAGATTTAAACTATCAGGCCAACAATTTAATGACTATGAAGGGACTAGCTTCCTTGATAGGCTGATAAGTGGATGGTCTCCCTTGATTCAAATGACATATGCAGGAACGAAGGGAGATCCACCTGATGATTAAAAGCTCTGTTATGGAAGCCTGTTTGGCACAAAAGGAAGGCCAGAGTTAGACTTAAAAAATGGTTTTCTTTATGTGACCTCTAATGGAAGAGCTTTAAATCGTACTTAATGGGATAAGGAGATTTTAAAAGATATCAATTGATGTAATATTCAGGATTTATATTTATAAGGGAAATAAATTAGTTACTAGAATAATAGTTTTGAATTATAACATAGAAGATGGATTCAGAGCATAAAAGTTATTTTATTAGTAAGCGATGAATATGATTGTGGAATAAACTAAGAATTTATTTGAATAAATATAAATGTATTTTAGAAATGATAACTATTTTGTAATGAACTAAGGGAACCATGGGCTATCCAAAATCTAAGTACTATGGACATTAAGCCAACTGGAATACTGTAATTGAAACCAGATAAAAGTTAAAAACAGGATTTGAAGGCATACAACTAGCAATGTATTAATCTGAAATTTGGTATAATAACTAAGGGAAACAGAGAGGAAATTTTTGATGATGTAAACTGACATATGTATGGAAAAATGTGTTATTGGACTATGTATTACCCAACCACCAAGTTGCTTCCTTAATACCTAAAGCTTTGTTAAAATGGAAAATTAATAAAACTTGTTTTTAAAAAAAGTGACCAAAAACAAAAGACCTATGCTTCACGGAAAGTGTGCTGTGTGTGGCTTGACAAAAACACAGTTTGTGACTGGCGGCAACTTGGTTTCATCATTGAACTCCATCACTAGTAAGATAAAGCTTCTGTGGGCAAAATTCCCGGGTGAGATGCATTTACCAGGAATGAACTTTGCCAGACCCAGTACTAATTTAGATGGAAGGCTAACCCCAACCGGGGTGTATAAAGACTGGTTAAAGCCCGTTGACAGAGTCGATAAAGCCGCATATCATCATGACTTGGCGTACATTTTCCCGATACGGCTTGTAGAAATGTTGCCAACAGGGCGATGATTGAAGAGATGGATGCTATTAATGACCCTACTATGCGGGAAAGAGCAGAGCATGCGATTATCAAACTGATTATAAACACAAAACAGAAATTTGGTTTGGGTTTTAAAAAAGCCTGAGGTGGATTAACAAACTAGCCAAAGAACTACATAAACTGGTTATCTGTCATTTTGCTAAAAGATACGTCGAAGTAAGAGGGATCGCTGATACTTGGGCCGCCGACTTGATATGCATGCATTTGCTAAAGATAACAAGAACGTTAAATACTTGTTGATGGTCATCAATGTGTTTTCAAAATACGGTTGGATTGTTCCACTGAAAAATAAAACCAGCAAAAGCGTTAGTAAGGCATTCAAGCGTATCATTAAAAGAAGCGGCCGTAGACCCGAAAAATTATGGGTGGATAAAAGAAGAGAATTTCATAACAAGGACGTTGAGTCGTTGGGATTTGAGATTTATACAACCGAAAACGAGGAAAAGAGTTGTGTGGTATAGAGGTGGAATAGAACAATGAAAGAAGTTATGTTCAAGTACTTTACCACTAATAGCACCAACAGATATATCGATGTGTTGGATCAAATGGTCGACCTGTACAATAACCATAAACATTCCTCTATAAAGATGATGCCGGTCAAAGCCATCCTCAAGGAAAATGAGCAGAAAGTATGGAATAATTTGTATGGTCAGAGGCCGGCTGTTGAAATAAAGCCCAAGTTTAAAGTCGGGGATAGTGTTAGGATTTCCAAGTTTAAGAGCTGATTTGAGAAAGGATATACGATGTGATGGCGAAGGAAATTGTTTACTGTATCCAAAGTGCAATATAGGGATCCGCCTACCTATAAAATAGTTGACGCTAACGATGAAGAAATCGTCGGCAGCTTCTACGAGCCGGAACTAGTAATAGTAGTAAAGTTGGAAGGGACCTTGGAGGTCATCTAGTCCAACCCCCTGCTCAGGCAGGAAACCCTACACCATTTCTGACAAATGGCTGTCCAGTCTCTTCTTAAAAACTTCCAGTGTTGGAGCATTTACTGCTTCTGGAGGCAGGCTGTTCCACTGATTGAAGAAGACAAAGCTGTAAAGATTGCTTGCTTGAGTTTTTTGTACTGAGTTAGGGTCCCAAAGAAGGCCAACGAGTTTAGCGTGATCTTCTGCAATGTATTCATTAGGAATGCAAAACTTAGGTTTGGTTAAAGAGAGATAATACGCAGGTGGGTTATCTCGCCAAAATATCAACCCTCCTATCCCAAATGCTAAATTACATAGTTGCTGCTGCCTCGTGATATCAGTTTCTCAAAGGCTACATTCCATAAAAAACGGATAGAATTGCATTTTATAATTTGTAGTGGTTTTGTTAGGCCTTAACCTAACAAAACTTCAATGTGTTTTAAAAGGGTGAAGTCATCTTGTTATAATAATCTTCATGCATATCTAACCATGCCTCTTCTTCCTCTGTGATCTTCATTCCAAAACTCTCACACAGCTTCAGGTCTTCGTACTTACTTAAAATATTTAATATAAAATCGGCTTCGAGTAGACCTGGTAAAGGTTCATGTTTGCCGTTATTAATATTTGCTTTAGGAACCTCTTTCTTATCAAACTCAGACATGTTTTTATAATAGAAGAATAAAAGATTTTAATGCAAATTCAATTTTGCTATGTAGGGATTTCGATTGTATGGAGCGAGCGTTATTTCATACTTGCCTTTATACAGTTTTTTGTCGAGGTACATTATAGTCCTCCATGAGCATCTTAGCACATGACTAGCCTTATAAATCAAGGCATACTCTGTTATAACCCTGCTTTCTATGTCTTTAACTAACACCATCCTCAGGTTATTATGGATCAATTTAAGATACTCATACTTAGATGAGGGAATTGAAGGGTAACTCATCAAATTTGCAGATGACACTAAACTGGCAGGAGTATCCAACACCCCAGAAGACAAACTCAGAATCCAAAAAGATCTTGACAAACTTGAACAATGGGCCCTATCCAACAAAATGAGTTTCAGTGTGGAGAAAAGCAAAGTTTTACATTTAGGCAGGAAAAATCAAAGATGTAAGTACAGATTAGGTGAGACCTGGCTTAAAAACAGCAACTGTGAGAGAGACCTTGGAGTCCTAGTGGACGATCACTTGACTATGAGCCAGCAGTGTGCAGCAGCAGCCAAAAAAGCTAATACAATCCTGGGTTGTATAAACAGAGGCATAGAATCAAGATCACACAAAGTATTAGTACCACTTTATAAAACCCTAGTGAGACCACACCTGGAATACTGCAGGCAATTTTGGTCACCATATCACAAAAAAGATGTTGAGAGTTTAGAAAAAAATCAGAGAAGAGCAACTAAGATGATCCAAGGCCTGGAGACTAAAACATACAAAAAACAGCTGCAGGACTTGGGTTTGGCTAGTCTAAAGAAAAGAAGAAATAAGGGAGACATGATAGCAGTGTTGCAGTATTTGAGGGGCAGCCACCAAGAAGAGGGGGTCATGTTATTCTCCAAAGCACCAGAGGGCTGGACAAGAAACAATGGTTGGAAACTGATCAAAGAGAGAAGCAACCTGGAATTAAGGAGAAACTTCCTGACAGTGAGGACTATTAACCAGTGGAACAGCTTGCCTCTGGAAATCGTGGGTGCTCCATCACTGGAGATTTTTAAGAAGAGGCTAGACAGTCACTTGTCTGAGATGGTATAGGTTCTCCTGCTTGAGCAGGGGGCTGAACTAGAAGACCTCCAAGGTCCCTTCCAGCTCTATTCTATTCTACTTTGGATTGATCTCTTTCACCATATTTTTTTTTGGTATAAATTTTATTAGTTTTTATAGGGTTATGGATGAGGTGGGATTGGGATTGGGATTTGGGTTCAGGTTAGGATTAGGGTTGGGGTTGGGGTTAGGGTTAGGGTTTTTCCAAATAACATTCTCAATATTTAGCAAACAGCATAATGTCTGGGTTCATGTATTTAACAAGAAATAATAGATAATAGTTAATTATCATAAACAATATGTTAATTAATTGCTCGATAGTCTTCTTCTTACTAATATATATTCAAGGTTACATGTCACATTCCTTTCTCTCTAACTCATGTTTCTAGCCATTGATAGAAATTATCCCATGTTCTAAAATACACTGAGTCTTCTTTCTCTTTTATTTTTAAAGTCAATCTGTCCATTTCTGCACACTCTAAAATTTTCTTAATTAATACTTCTTAAGTTGGTAAATTTTCATTTTTCCAATGTTGGGCAAATACAATTCTTGCTGCAGTTAGTACGTGTAAAATTAAATATATACAATCTTTCTCATAATTTGCTCCTATTATTCCTAATAAAAATAATTCTGGTTTAAAGTCTATTTGTTTTTTAGTCATTTTCTCCAACCATAAATGTATTTTTACCCAAAATCTTTTTGCTTTTGGGCATGTCCACCAGATATGGTAGTAAGTACCTGGTCTTTGTTTGCATTTCCAACACTTGTTTGAAGTATATTTAAACATTTTTGCTAATCTCACTGGTGTCATATGCCATCTGTAAAACATGTTATATAACTTTTCTTTATATGCCACAGCTTTAGTTAATTTTACATTTCTTTCCCATAACTTTTGCCAGTCTTCTATATTATATCCAAAGTTCTTTGCCCATATTATCATCATTTCTATAACTTGTTCTTCCTCCATCTTTAAGTTTAACAGAAATTTATAGAGTTTCTTAATCAGCTTTTCATCTGTTTTTATCAGTATCTGATCAAATTCTGTCTGTTCCTTATAGGATCCCATTGTTTTAACATCTTTTTCATATCTCGTTTGGATTTGCAGATATGGCCACCATGATAGATCAATACCTTGTTCTTGTAGGTCTTGTCTGTCTTTCAATTTTCCTTCATTGTCCAAAATATCTTTATAAGTCACAACTTTGTTGTAATTAATTAAATTTGGATAAGCGAAAGCTTCCATTGTTGAAAGCCATCCAGGTATCTTAATATAAATTTTTGCTTTTATCTTTTCCCATTCTGAAAGAAGTGCATTTCTTATAAAGTGGTTTTGAAAGTATCTATGTGTTTTATTCTTCCCATACCACAGAAAGGCATGCCAACCAATTTGTAGGTCATGCCCCTCTAGGTATAATAGCCTTTTATCTCTAAGCATTATCCATTCTTTAAGCCATGTTAAAATAGTTGCTTGGTAGTATAACGTCCAGTCCGGCAGTCCAAATCCTCCACTTTCTTTCACTTCTTGTAGCATTTTCAGTCTAATTCTGGCTTTTTTCCCTTGCCAGATAAATTTCAGTATTGTTGTATTCAGTTCATCAAAAAAGGCTTTCCCCAGCCTTACAGGAATTGTTTGAAATAAAAAGTATTTTTGGTAAGATATTCATTTTCACTGTTGCTATTTTCCCCAGCATTGAAAGTTGTAGGTTTTTCCACTTTTCCAGATCCAATTTTATTTGTTTTAGCAGTCTTATATAGTTATCTTCTTTTATTGTTACACAACTTGTTGTTAGATAAATTCCCAAATATTTGACTTTTTTTAACTATTTGAAAATTTGGGTTTTTTTGTTAGATGATTTTTTCGTTTTTCTGTTAGATTTTTTTTATTAGCACTTTAGTCTTTTCTCTGTTTATTTTCAACCACTTTGCCACTTCTCCAAATTTTTCTATTTCTCCATAAGTTTAGTGCTTGTTTCCAATGGATCTTCCAATATAAAAACCAAGTCATCTGCAAATGCTTGTAGTTTATATTTTTCATCTTTTATCTCCAGTCCTTTAATTTCTATATCTTGTCTGATGTTTCTATTCAATACTTACAGTGTTAGTATAAATAGTAATGGAGATAGTGGGCATCCCTGTCTTGTGCCCTTTTTAATGTTAAAGTTTTCTGTGAAATCTCCATTTACAATTATTTTGGCTGTTTGTTTATGATAAATTGTTTTAATTACATTTATAAAGTTTTCTCCAAAGTCCATTTTCGCAAGTTGCTGAAACATGAATTGCCAGTTTACATTGTCAAACACTTTCTGTGCATCAAGGAATATTAAAGCCAGCTGTTTCCCTGGATGCATTTCATAGTACTCTAACACATCAAGAATCATTCTTAAATTATTTTTTATCTGTCTTTTAGGTAGAAAACCATTTTGGTCTATATGTATAAATTCGATCAAAAATTTCTTTAGTCTTTCTGCTATTATTGAGGCAAAAATTGTATAGTCTACATTTAATAGTGATATTGGTCTATAGTTTTTTATTTGAGTTAGATCAGAGTCTTCCTTGGGTATTAAAGTAATGTTGGCTTCAGTCCATGTATTTGGTATTTTAGCCTCGAGGAGTATTTCATTACACAGTTCTTTCAAAGTAGGACTTAATACATCTTGTAATGATTTATAAAGCTCTGCAGGTAATCCATCTGGACCTGGAGTCTTATCATTTTTTGCCTTTGTATAGCCTCTATAATCTCCATCATTGATATTTTTCCATTTAGTATATTTCGAATATTCTCTGAGATTTTTGGTAAATCTGCTTTTTTTAAATACTGCTGTATTTTTTCTTTTGGAATTTCCTCTACTTTGTAAAGTATCTCATAATAATCTTTGATTTTTTTTTTAATTGTATCATTTTGAAACTGTAATTCACCTCTTGTATCTTGCAGCTTGTTTATCAGTTTTTTCTCTTTTTCTTTTTTCAATCTATATGCTAACCATCTCCCCAGTTTGTTGGCATTTTCAAATAAGTTCTGTTTAGCCCTTTTAATCTGTTGAGCCATCATTTCTGTCTCGGCTAAATTTAATTTATGTTTTATTATCTCCATTTGTTTCTTAAGTATTTTCTTTTGTGGGTCTATTTGTAATTCTGATTCTAACTTTCTGAATTCTTCCTTCAACTTTAACTGTTGTTTCTTTTCTTTATTCTTTTTAGCGATATAGGTTATAGCCAACCCTCTGAAATCTGCTTTAGCCATATCCCACACATTTTGAAGCGATGTTTCTTCTTTCTTGTTTATTTTGAAGAAAAAATCCATTTCCTTTGTCGCTAGTTGTAAAAATTCTTTTTCTTTCAATATAGATTTATTCAAGGACCATCTTAATTTTTTGTTAGTTTCTCTCCAAGTAGTCTTTATTGGGTTATGATCTGCCCAAACATTAGTTTCTATCTCAATTTCTTGTATCATCATGTTAAGTTCCAAAGATGTCCATATCATATCAATTCTAGACCATGATCTATGTCTATTTGAGTAAAATGTATATTGTTATTTTTTAGATTTTTTTCTCTCACATATCTTGGATACAAAGTTCTTCTGCCATTTTAAAAACGCTTTAGGTAATGTATTTCCTCCTTTCCTCCCTTGTTTAGCGCTTTTATAGTCCAAAGTTCCATCTGTTATTACATTAAAATCTCCCATTATACAAAGATTTTGATAGTTTAAATCTAATATTTTTAATGTAATTTTTGATAAAATTGTTCTTGTTTATCATTTGGTGCATATATTGCTACCATCAGTATCTGTTTTTGATCCATCATTATTTCCACTATTAATATTCTCCCCTCTTCATCTGCATAAATTTGTTTAGGGTTCATTGTTTCTTTAATGTATAGAGCTATTCCTCTTTTCTTTGTAGTGCTAATGCAAAGTGAAGTTTACTGATTTTCGGTTGTTCTAACAACATATATATATATATATATATATATATATATATATGTATGTATGTATATATATATATATATATATATATATATATATATATATATATATATATATGTATGTATATGTATGTATATATATATTTCTCTTTACAAAAAACAAAATACAAAGTACATTTTTCTTTTTTCTTAACAATACTATGTCCTATATCTCTTACATTTATTTACACTTATTTACATTACTTCTCATACTTTTTTATTCCTCAGTTCTAACCAATTGTAATACCTGTCCCATATCTCATAAAATTCTGTAACTTCCTTGTCTTTTATTTCTAGAGTAAGTTTGTACATCTCAGCACATTCTAGTATCTTGTAAATAATCATTACATTTGTTGGTATATTTTCCTTTTTCCAGCATTGCACATATGCAATGCGTGCAGCAGTTATTATGTGTATAATGATGTATTGAAGTTGTTTTTCCATCTTTGGATTGATTATGCCTAATAGGAATATTTCAGGTTTAAGTTCAATTTGTTCTTTTGTTATTTCCTGTATCCATCTCCTTATCTGCTCCCAATAATTCTTTGCTTTGGGGCATTGCCACCACATATGATAAAATGTTCCCTCTTTATTTTTACATTTCCAACAGTCCGGATTCATATTTTTATATATCTTAGCCAATCTCGCCGGTGCTAAATGCCATCTATAGAACATTTTATATTGGTTTTCTTTGTATGCGGTTGACAACGTTAGTTTGTAATTTTTGTTCCATACTCTTTCCCATTCATCTAATTTTATATTTCTACCTATATTTCATTCCCATGCTATCATTGGACCCTTTACTATTTCTTCTTCCAGTTCAACTTCTAATAAAAGTTTATAGGTTTTTGTTAAAAAATTTCCTCTCTTGCTTGTCAATATTTTGTCCAATTGCTGTGGTATCCGACTTATTCCATACTCTTCCATATCTTTGCTATATTTTGATTGTATCTGTAAATATGGCCACCAGTCAATAATTATTCCGTTCTTTTAATTCCTCCTTTGATCTAAGATTCCCTTGATTGTCTAATAATTCTTTATACCTTATCATCTTTGTTTTATCCAGTGTGTTTGGGTGAATCATTGCCTCCATTAGTGAGGTCCAATTTGGAATTTTCGTATAATGCTTTTTTTTTTTACTTTTTCCCATGTCCAAATTAATGCATGTCTTATCTGGTGCCGGTAAAAGTATGTGTGGGACTTCTTATCTTTTCCCCATAAAAAAGCATGCCAACCAGCGTGTAAATCCTGACCTTCAATTGTTAGAATCCTTTTATTTTCTAAATTTATCCAATCACTAATCCAAAGCAACCCCACTGCTTGGTAATAAGTTTCCCATTTTGGAAGCCCAAGGCCACCTCTACTTCTACTATCCTGTAACGCTTTAACATTTAGTCGTGCTTTTTTGCCTAACCATATGAATTTATTAATCATTTTGTTAAAATCGTCAAAAAATTTTTTTCCCAATTTTATTGGAGCTGTCTGAAATAGATATAATAATTTTGGTAGAATATTCATTTTGATCACAGAAATACTTCCTAACAATGTTAATTGTAGTTTTCCCCAAATCTCTAAATCTTTTTTCATTTGTAGTGTCAATTTTCTATAATTATCTTCTTTTATTGAAGAACATCTTATAATGAGCCAAATTCCTAAATATTTAATCTTTTTTACAATTTGCAATCCCAAATTTTCTTCTAATCTCCTTTTTTGTTTGTCAGTTAAATTTTTAACTAACATTTTGGTCTTTTCTTTGTTAATTTTTAGTCCTGCCACTGTCCCATATTTTTCTATTTCATTCATCAAAATATTACCTCTTTCTAATGGTTCCTCTATAAAAAACACCAAATCGTCTGCAAATGCCTATGTCTTGTATTCTTCTGTTTTAACCTTTAATCCTTTTATCTCTTTGTTAATTCTAATTTGAGTTAATAGCACTTCTAACGTTAGAATAAAAAGTAGAGGTGACATTGGACATCCCTGTCTTACTCCTTTATTAATTTCAACCTTCTCTGTGTTCTCCCATTAATTATTACTCTAGCCTTTTGTGTCTTATATATTGCCTTTATCATTTGTTCGAACTTCTCTCCAAATTTCTTATCCTCTATCTGTTGGAACATAAACTGCCAATTAAGGTTGTCAAATGCCTTCTGAGCATCTAAAAATACTAACACTACCTGTTTTTTGGGGTGTGCTTCATAATATTCCAGGACATTTAACACCGTTCTCGTGTTGTTCCTAATTTGTCTGGTAGGTAAAAAACCATTTTGATCCGAATGTATTATTTGATTTAATATTATTTTTAGTTGTTCTGCAATTATAGTGGTAAAAATTTTATAATCCGAATTCAACAACGAGATTGGCCTATAATTTTTTATCTGTTTAGGGTCCGTATCTTCTTTTGGAATAAGAGTTATGTTGGCTTCTGTTCAAGAGTCTGGTAATTTGGCTTTCTCCAACACATCATTATATACATCTAATAATGTCATTTCCAGATCTTCATAAAGAGTCTTATACACTTCCCCTGGTAGACCATCTGGTCCCGGAACTTTATTATGTTGTTTTTTTCCCCTGTTCTCAGTGTTGTCATCTTAATATCTTATTTATCAAGTGCTTTCTATTCTTAGTATCTCTTTATTTAACCAGCAACCTTTCTAGTTTTACACTTTTATTCTAAACTTACAATTCTTCTTTCTCTCCTTTCCTAGATCTCAATCTACTTTCACTATGCCCCTAGACCTCTCTTCTCCTTCCCTAACCCTCTTCACTTTCTTTTGTCTTTCTTACTTAACAACCAATCTCTCTAGGAATCCAAATTTTCTCTCTTAACTTATGTCATCAACCATTTGTCCATGTCTCTCACCGCTGAATCACGTCCTCTCGCCGTCTCCTTCACTTTCCAAACTTTCCGCACTTCCTAGTTTACCTCCTCTGTTCTCTTCCAGCCTCACTTTCTCCAATCTTCTATAACGTGCTATTTCTCCAAATTTAACACACAATCTCTCTAGGATTCCAAATTTCTATCCATTCCTGTCACCTTCACCTCTGTATTACGTCCTCTCACCGATTCCTTCACTTTCCAAACCTTCTGAACGTCAGAAACTATCTCCTCTCCGAATTTGACACGCCGTCTCTCTATCGACTGTCTGTCCGTCTATCCGTTCTTGTCACTTTCACCACCGTGGCACATCCTCTCACCGTCTCTTTCCTCCTTTCTCCTCCAATCTCACTTTCTTCGATCTTCTACAACTCGCTACTCTTCCGTCCTTCTCAGATCGCCATTTTCTCTGCCGTTCCGGCTGTCAGCTTGCCGAACGTCTTCTTTTGTTTCCCTCTTCCTAGTCACTTCGCTGTCTTCTCCGTCTCTGTCTTTTGTCTCCCAACCTCTCCTTCCCCAATCTTTCACCTTCTTCGTTCTGTGCTAAAACGTTTACCACAAATTTTTTCTTTCTTTTTATCTCACTACTGTTAATCCTCTGGCTATATTAATTGTTGACTCACAGCTCTTCCCGCCGGGTCGCCGCTTGTGCTGAGGATTCCCTCTCCAACTGAGCTTCCTTACAACACCAGAGCTAACAGACAAGTAAATCTTTTAGACTTTTCTATTACTTTGGAATATTTTTATATATTTTTTAACTCAATGACATACAACTATCCTATATTCCAATTCGTAATGAACGAACATTATTTTAAAAGAGAGAAAATACATCAAATTAAAATACAAAATAACTGCGATAGTTAACAAATTACAAAATCTATGTCATTTGCCCCTCAGGAGTCATGTTCCTTTTCTTAGCAAACTGTAATGGGAATGTGGGGAATCAGTAGTTAAGTAGTTTGAGAGTCTGTTAAGTGCTTTTTGAATGGCCAATCAGCATTTTCCAGCTGAGTCTACCTCAGAAGTTTCTCATTTTTGCTCTCCAAAGACACAATGAGATGTAAACTGCAATGGAAAGACCAGAATAAAGACCAGAATAAACATGTGGAAATTTGGAAAAGAAATATTTATCAATGGGCTCTGAAAAAACACCAGAATTTGTGCTTCATATATCCAGGCATTATGGTGAGAAATACATGTGGACGTGCAAAATAGTTTTCTCATGTGGGAAATAAATTAGAGAGACTACAAAGTGATAAAGCTCTAGTACTGTAGTGAGAAAATAAAATATCTGATGAGCAGATCTGGAAACTAAATCTGGAAGTGTTATTTTATTATTAGTCATTGAAACATTGGAGAACCTCAAAATACCAATCCTACAAGATTAGTTTGATCATTGATGTGCTTCAACCGTAATCAGAAAATGGTCCACAGAACACTCTGAATGAAACTTACCCTTAATGATTTTTTTAAAATGCATACAAATACAATTAAGGATCTCAAGATGAAGTGGGTATAAATTTGATTTATGGAGGGGAGTTGGGCAGAGACAGATTTGTTACATAAAGGAAGAATTCATATTAAATCCTCTTGGAGTATTGTATTCCAATTCTGACATGTGTTTCATTTTGCTACCTTATTGTGTTTCATGTTTCAATTATTCTAGTGCTGTGGATAACTCATGAAGTTTTTTAGGAAATAAATTCATAACTGTATTTTGTAGAGTTGCCAAATCTTTAATAATGAAACTAAAACTTAAAACATGTTGTTTGTTTGTAAGGAGTTTGTACCAGATTGTGTTATTAAGCATGTAGGCTGTTCCTCGATAGTAGTCTAAAACAGGGCTTTTCAACCTTTTTACCAATTGTACCACTTTTAGGATATGGCAATATTCGAGTACCACCTAGCAAGGTGTCAAAAACTTGATGACCAAAAAAACAAAACAAAACCCTGTTCAAAGTTGCAATTTCACTGAAATGACTTACGACCATTTTTCACACTTATGACCATTGCAGCATGCCCAGGGTCATGTGATTTATATTTGGATGCTTGGCAACTGATTCATATTTATAATGGTCACAGTGTTCCAGGGTCATGTGATCCCCTTCTGCAACCTTTTGACAAGCAAAGTCAATGGCAGAGCTGCTGGTGGTCAAGTGCTAAGGCGGGACTTCCTTTCCTCCCTCCCTTCCCTGCCTCCCTTTTTCTCATTCACATCTCCTTCTGAAGGAAGAATTTGAACACCCCCCCCCATATTTTCCCTCTTCCATATATTGATTGTTATGTCCTGAGCCTGTGGAAGCAGGCTCGGGGCATTGCAAGCGGTCCCGGGCAGGTGCAAGTTGCCCGGGACCAGACAGGCTGTCGCCAGTACTTGTGCGCATGCGCAAGTGCTGGCGCGCCAAAAGTTGCAGATTGACCCGGGAATGGCCTATATAAGAGGCCGGGAGTTTTGGGCATTGTCGGCGTCTTGTAACCAGTATGCTGAACTGAATAAAGCGGTTCCTGAGAACTACAACTGTCTCTCGTGTCATTGCCATTTCGCGAAGGACGCAACACTGGCGTCGAAGGTGGGATGCCTTACATCGACAGAAGAAAGGTGTAAGCTTACTCGAGTGAGTCCTGAGCGGCAGGAACGGTGTTGACTCGGCAGCTACCCGCCAATCCAGCGAGCATCGGGGGTAGGCTGGCTGATAGACCCTTCCTTTCTACAAAATGGCAAAAATTGGAAGGCTTTCGGAATTCGACGTCTCACATCCGGAGAGATGGGAGTCCTACGTAGCCAGGGTGGAAAACTATCTCAAAGTAAATCTAGTGAGGGAAGATAGTTTAAAGGCTGCCACCCTGCTGTGCGTTTGCGGTCAAGACGCATTCGAAATCGCTGAGAACATAGCAGCACCTGCACCCCTAGAATCTGTCAGCTACGCAGATCTCAAAAAGCTACTAAAGGAGCACTTCCAGCCCAAGATGTCCGTCATCGCGTGGCGCCACACCTTCGAACAGAGGGATCAACGACCCGGAGAATCAGCCAAGGAATACATTGCCGCGCTGAGAAAAGCCGCTAAACACTGCGAGTTCAAGGACCTCGAAGAACAGCTGAGAGATAGATTTGTATGCGGACTAAGGCATAGAGAATTGCAGCAAAGACTTTTTGCCAAAGAAGACTTATCATTCCAAGATGCCTTGAGAGAGGTCACTGCAGAAGAGGCAGCGGGCGGCGCCATCAAGAACATGCGGCCGATCAGAAGCACTCCAGATGCTGCGTCCGTGCACCAAGAAGGAGTCCAAAGGAACTCAGAGGAGGATCTTGAAGATGAAGTAGACCGTCTCTACCCCACGAAGGAAGGAAAACAGAAAGGAAGCCCTTCAGCTCTTCCCAAGTGCCTCGGTTGTGGAGGTCGCCACAAGAGAACTGACTGCAAGTTCCGCTCCGCTATCTGCAGGGCGTGCGGGAAACAAGGTCACATTGCAGCTGTGTGTCTGGGCCGTCAGAAGGTACAACCTCAAGAAGAATTGCGCCTGAGAGGTACCAGGGTTCCCAGCCAAAATAGGGTGGGGTTTTGCGCTTCGGTAGAAGCATCTATAGGACAGGCACACACAAGCCCATTAAGAAAAAGCTGTCACTTAAGGTGAAGCTACAAGGGGTTCCATTGGCTATGGAACTGGATACGGGGTCTGCACTTTCGATCATTTCCATGCAGACGTTTAGGAAGATTTGTTCTGGCAGCTGAATTCAGGCCAAGTTGAGGCCTTCTGACATTGTGTTAACAGACTTTCAAAACTCCAGAGTGTGTGTTAAGGGGGAGGCCACCCTTAATGTACAGTATAAGGATTTTGAAGGTCCACTAGACCTAATAGTAGTAGGGGGTGAACGAACGAGTCTCATAGGACTCGATTGGTTTGAGGCCTTGGGAATACACGTCACAGGGCTCAATAGTCTGCAAACACTCGACCTACAAGAAGTCTGCAAAGAATTTGCAGATGTTTTCAGCCCCCAGCTGGGCACATACAAAGGACCCCCTGTGTCATTAAAGTTAGACCCCTCCGTCACTCCCATTAGAATTAAAGCAAGAAGGGTCCCTTTTGCTTTAAAAAGTAAAATTGACGCTGAGTTGGACAAATTGATTCAGCAAGGAGTCCTAGAACCTGTCGACTCCAGTCCCTGGGAAACCCCCATTGTCACGCCTCTCAAGGCAAATGGGGACATTCACATCTGTGCTGATTACAAATGCACTCTGAATAAGGCATTGCAGCAACATGCCTATCCTGTTCCTGTGGTCAGTCATATTCTGGCCTCCCTCAAGGGGGGGCGTGTTTTTGCAAAGCTTGACCTAGCTCAGGCGTATCAACAGCTGCCTGTTGATGATGCTGCTGCTGTAGCTCAGACCATTGTGACCCATAGAGGAGCATTCAAGGTAAAGAGGTTACAATTTGGAGTAAATGTCGCTCCTGGAATTTTCCAAAGCGTAATGGAAAACACACTACGGGGTATACCGGGGGTTTGCCCCTATTTTGATGATGTCTTAATTGCAGGAGACTCTACACACAATTTAGCTGAGAGATTAAGGGCTGTTCTGCTAAGGTTCAGGAAAACGGGCCTAAAACTTAAGAAGGACAAATGTAAAATTGGGGTGCCTTCTACTGATTTTCTGGGATTCAAAATTGATGCTACTGGGATTCACCCTGCTGAATCCAAACTGAAAGCCATTATGCATGCTCCTAGGCCAAAGTCTAAGGCCGAACTACAGGCATTTCTGGGCCTTCTGAATTTCTATAATTCCTTTCTCCCACATAAGGCTAGTGTAGCTGAGCCTCTTCACAGGTTATTGGACAAACAGGCAGTGTGGCAGTGGTCACAAAAACACAAAGCAAGTTTCAATGAGGTCAAGGCCTTACTCACTTCTAACAGTGTACTCGCACATTTCAATGAATCCCTTCCTGTGTGCATCGCTTGTGATGCTTCTCCTTATGGGGTAGGAGCTGTACTAAGCCACCTCAGATCAGATGGAACTCAGGTTCCTGTTGCATATTACTCCAGAACCTTGTCTCCTGCTGAGCGTAATTATGCTCAAATAGACAGGGAGGCTTTAGCTGTTGTTGCTGGAATTAAAAAATTCCATGATTTTTTATACGGCAGGCATTTCACGGTCTTCACTGACCATAAGCCTTTGTTGGGACTGTTTACCACCCGTAAGCAAACTCCCCAAATCATCTCCCCCAGAATGCTAAGATGGTCTATTTTTCTGTCTGCTTATGATTTCTCCTTACTTCACAAACCTGGGAAGGAAATGGGCCATGCTGATGGCCTCAGTAGGTTACCCCTGCCGGTAATAGAAGCTGACCCTGCACCAACTATCAATCTTCTCTCCATTCAGGCTTTGCCGGAGTCCCCTTTGAATGCCAGGGATGTGGCTGCTGAATCAGCCACAGATCACACATTTTCACGTGTCCTTTCATGGGTTTTATCTGGATGGCCAGAGAGCTGTCCTGGTACTGAGTTTCAGAGTTTCTGGTCCAAAAGGAACGAGTTGTCCACCTTCCAGGGTTGCCTGCTTTGGGGAAGCAGAGTTGTCATTCCTACCTCAATGAGGACTAGGGTCTTAGTTTCCCTCCACGAGGGTCATCCTGGCATTGTACGCATGAAGGCGCTTGCGCGCAGCCATTTGTGGTGGCCTGGGTTAGATAGAGACATTGAAGCTAAGGTGCATGCATGCCACCTGTGTCAACGCTCGCGCCCCGAAATGCCCCAAGCTCCTGTACATAGATGGGAAGAAACACAGTCTCCATGGTCTAGGGTGCACATTGACTACGCTGGGCCCTTTCAGGGCCAATTCTTCTTGGTCCTAGTTGACAGCCATTCAAAATGGCTTGAGGTTGTACCTGTCTCTTCCACCACCACTGCAAAGACTATTCAAGTACTGAGGGGGATTTTTGCTGCACACGGGCTTCCAGACGTCCTCGTGTCTGACAACGGCCCTCAATTCACTTCTTCCGAATTCCAAGCTTTCTTACAGGCCAACATGATTCGTCATGCCACCTCTGCACCTTTCCACCCATCCACCAACGGTATGGCTGAACGCATGGTTCGCATCACCAAGGACGCCTTGAAGAAAATTACCTACGGAGACTGGCATCACAGGTTGGCTGACTTCCTCCTTTCTTATCACACTACACCGTCCACTTCTACGGGGAGGAGCCCAGCTGAACTTCGTTGGGGGCGCAAACTGACTACCAAGCTTGACCGGTTGCATCCGGACAGACTGCCTTCTTCTATCACACACCCCAGGGCACCTAGACAACTGCTTGTGAGTGCCCCGGTTTGGACTCGTAATTACGGGCCTGGTCATTCATGGGTCCCCGCTGCTGTATCCAGGGTCACAGGTCCTCTGTCTTATGAGGTGTCCCTGGACAATGGTCGTGTCCTGCGTCGACACATCGACCAGCTCCGCCCTAGACGGGACCTTCCCACTGAGACTCCTGGGTCTTTTCCAGGGGGGGAGGGGGACCCCTTTGGGCAAAGGGAAGAGTACAGGCTGCTGCCCATCATTAATGAGGAAGCTACAGACAGCTCATCCCAAAATTCCGCGAGTGCTCCAAACAGGAATTCACGGAGCCCAACTAGAACTCAGGCATCAGTGCCTACTCCAGTCAGGGAGGATATCCGGGAGCGTCCAAACAAACCACACCCTGCAAGAGAGCTGGCACACATTCCCTCTAGTTGGCCCGACACTAACCCTGTCCCTAGAAGGGGGCAAGCACACAGGGAGGTGGTCGAGGAACCAAATCCCGACTACCACACCCCTGACTTCACTCAGGGGACAACTGAGTTTTGGGACAGTACTGAAAACCCCACAAGCCCGGGGACAGAACGGGAACAAGGGGACAGACAACCTCCCAACAGGTCTTGGACGGACCTGGGAGGTTCTACAGAATCGCCCAACAGTGACAGTCACTTAAAAGGGCCAGAGAGCCTGCAGCTAGGCAGGACAACCAGGTCAAACAGAGAAAGAAGCCCTGGCCTGACGAGCCCGGTGGGCAAGCAAGCAGGCCAGGCATTGGAGCACAGTCCTTGGGAATCACCAGGGTATAACAGGGGGGACAGGTATGCATCACCCCTCAGTCAAGGGGCACTTGGCAGGTACCCAGAAGTAAGGAGGTCACAGAGAGCCAGAAGATCTCCTAAGTATTTAGAAGATTTTGTAACTCTACTGGCAAAACAGAGTTAACAAAGAACATTCCTGTATGTACAGGAGAGAGAACATTGAGACTGATAGAAACAGGAAAATACCTGGCATTAAGTAGTGTGGGCACTATGCTCGCATGAGGTTGTATGTTATTATTGCATGACCAAAGTCTTAGCCGGGGGGGAAGGGGTGTTATGTCCTGAGCCTGTGGAAGCAGGCTCGGGGCATTGCAAGCGGTCCCGGGCAGGTGCAAGCTGCCCGGGACCAGACAGGCTGTCGCCAGTACTTGTGCGCATGCGCAAGTGCTGGCGCGCCAAAAGTTGCAGATTGACCCGGGAATGGCCTATATAAGAGGCCGGGAGTTTTGGGCGTTGTCGGCGTCTTGTAACCAGTATGCTGAACTGAATAAAGCGGTTCCTGAGAACTACAACTGTCTCTCGTGTCATTGCCATTTCACGAAGGACGCAACATTGATCAAACAAGGAAAGGCCTTCAGAGACACAAAAGACAAGCTGCTGAGTGAACTAGCTTAAAAAGGCACATTCCCCTACTGGCTAGAAAGGAAAGTAAGGAGTGCAGCCAGCACTTAAGGAAGAAAAAAAAAATGTAAGTACTGGCTGCTGGCTAAGGCAGCCTCCCCAAATGGCTCCATTCATAAGTAAAGGAATGCTACAGGCAAAATCCATTCAGGAGAAAAATACTTCAAAATCCCTTGCAGCAAAACTTACAGCTAACAACAGCAGAGCAATAGAAGCTAACACGAGACATCAGCCATCAGCCAAATAGAAATTGCCAAACACTCCTTAAGAACACAAAGCCCTCATTGCACAAATCCCAGAACTTCAAAGTCACAAAAGCACATAAGAATCCTTCCACTCTCCATCTCCTTCCCTCCTCTGTGCCTCACGTCCAGCCATTGCTGCCTTTTTCATTCCTCTTGGAGGGTGACCCCTCCCCCGCTGCATTTCTTGCCTGTTTGCTGCTGCCAGCACAGGTGGCTGCCACAGCAGTTGTAGATCAGCTCATGGCCAGCCTGCTTGATCTCCTCTCCCCCCACCCTCCCCCCACCCCCCCCCTCCTTCCCCTTCCCCTTCCCCTTCAGTGCAGCTGACTCTGCCTCCTCCCAAGGCTGCTGCTTTTTTTCTTTCTCCCTCTCCTGCCCAAACTGCCTCCTCTTATAGGCTCTCCTGTCTCCGCCCCCCTCCTCTCTCATGGGGGAGGGTGAGCCAGAAGTGAGCCTGGGGCCTTTGCAGCTCCAGAGGACTCTCTCACTGCAAGTCCTTGCCTGTGCTGGCTCTTTCCCTCCCCCACTACACTTGGCTAGGCAGGGCTGCATAGCACCTGCCACTCATTAATGTACCACAAGTGGTATGCGTACCACCGGTGGAAAAGCCCTGGTTTAAAATGCCAACTTTAATTAAAAGCTTCATTTCATGCCTGCCTGCCTAGTGGCAAATCTTACTGCAGTAAACCTGGGAGTGGTAGCAATAAGCACTAGAGGCAGCATTCTTAACTATACAGGTAATCCCCGAGTTACGAGCATTCACTTAATGTTCATTTGAAGTTATGCATCCATCGCCCTCTAGTGTTTACAAGTAAATCCCCAAATTATGAATATTGTAGCACCACAGGAGTCGTTCGCCCTTACGAACGACCACAGAGGCTCTGCAACAGTCACACTATTCCCCCACACACAACTGCTTCCCCCTCCCTTCCTGCCGCGCTGGACTCACCTTGCAAAATCTGACTGCTCTCTGCTGCGGTTTCTTTCTCTTTGAGAGAGAGGAGAGTCAGCTTGGAAATGCTATTCGTGCCAACAATGGAACCCCCTGGGTGCCATAATATTACACGAGTTCAAAGACAAATTCTCTGCAAAAGAGATCATGGCCCCCAGAAGCTTCCATTCTGTGGGGGGGGGGGGAAGTGTTTGCTTCGTTTGCATGCCTATGGGGCAAAGTGTGGAATTGGAATTGGCCAAGCACAGGAACCAATGCCATCCATGGCCCAGATGCACTGCTTGCTCGCATGCACCGGCCTTGGTTTGAGGGCAGGAATGAAGCCTTCAAGTGAGCGGGGAGGCATCGCGGGGCAAGTCTTGTTGCACCAGCATCCAAACTGCTGGCGGCAACAGCAGCAACAGCCACCTGAGTGGACGCAATCTCCACTCCCCTGCCAGCCACCCACCCTGCCCAACCTACTCCTTGCCTGACCAGCCAGTGGCACAAAACCTGACCGCTCTTCTCCTTGTCCTCCTGCCCACTTAAGCGGTGGCAGCAGCTTCAGTTTCTCCGCTCCATCCAAAAGGAAGAAAGCGGTGGCGCAGAGCAGGATTGTTCTCAATAAGACGCGGGTGCACTGCTCACTTGCATGCGCCGCACTTATTGAGAGTAATCCCTCTCTGAGCTTCTGCTTCTTTCCACTTGGATGGAGCAGAGAAACTCAAACACTTTTTATCCAAATGCAGACCTGAGAGAGATTGGAAGGTCCATGTCCCTGCCAGTGGGGTGCTTCAGAAACAGAAAGGAACGCTCCATGTGACTGCTTGAAGGTTCGTGTGACTCAGGTCTCCATTTGGATAAAAAGTGTTTGAGCACCTATGGGGCTATTCAAAATGCAGGGATTCACTGCTTTTTGAAGCTCTGTGTGACAGTCCTTTCCGTTTCTGAAGTGTCCCACTGGCAGGCCTTTTCTCAAGCCCTTTCCTGGCTAAACTGAGCCCCCAGAGTGAGCACGCCTCACTCTGTGGCTCTGTTTTCACCAGGAAAGGGCTTGAGAAAAGGCTTGCCAGTCGAGTGCTTGAGAAACGGAAAGGAACACTCCATTTCTGAAGCACCCCATGGGCAGGAAAATGGACCTTCCAATCTCTCTCAGGTCTCGATTTGGATAAAAAGTGTTTGAGCACCTATGGGGCTATTCAAAACATAGTGAATCCCTGCATTTTGAATATCTGTACAGCCCCATAGGCACTCAAACACTCAATCCTGAAAGGCCCTGGCCTGCCTTGGCCTGCTCCTCCCCATATTCCTCTGAAGCCAGCGATGCCTCCCCCTCAATCTCCATCAGCTCCAGTTCCAGCTCATCTTCCTCAGCAGATTCAGTCTCCAATGTGGGCATGACATCCCCACTGGCAGGGACACGGACCTTCCAATCTCTCTCAGGTCTGTGTTTGGATAAAAAGTGTTTGAGTGCCAGTGGCTTGAGTTTCGGAAAGAAGTGGAAGTGCAGAGTGGGATTGCTCTCAATAAAGCCAACGCACGCGAGCGAGCAGCGCACTCATGTCTTCTTCAGAGCAATCCCGCTCTGCGCCTCCGGTTTCTTTCGGATGGAGTGGAGAAACTGAAGCTGCTGCCGCCGCTTGAGTAAGAAGCAGGACAAGGAGAAGAGTGGTCAGGATTTGTGCCACTGGCCGGTCAGGCAAGGAGTAGGTCGAGCCACTGCCAGTAGTTTGGACACAGGTGCAAGGGGGCTCACACTGCGATGACTCCCTGCTCAGTTGAAGGCTTCGTTCCTGCCCTCAAACCAAAGCCGTGCATGCAGGCGAGCAGCACACCCAGGCCACAGACAGCATTGGTTCCTGCACCCAGCCAACTCCACTTCCACGCCTTGCCCCATAGGCATGCAAACAAAGCAAACACTCCCCTCCCCCCAGAATGGAAGCTTCTGGGGGCCATGATCTCTTTTGCAGAGAATTTGTGTTTGAACTCACACGATATTACAGCACCCAGGAGGTTCCATTGTCAGCGCAAAAAGCATTTCCAAGCTGACTCTCCTCTCTCTCAAAGGGAAAGAAACCCCGGCAGAGAGGAGACAGATTTTGCAAGGTAAGTGAGTCTGGCATGGCAGGAAGGGAGAGG